>JAENPR010000181.1:0-600000 GCA_018135685.1 Themeda triandra | reverse complement strand
CAGTATGAGCCGCCGCCGTTGAAGCCGAAAGGCCTTCGGTGGAAGAAGCCGGCAAGGGTCTGGGGGAGCCTCCTTTGGTAGTCGGGGTGGGTGATTAGCGCGCGCCAGCGCGTGGAGACGCACCGGAAGCGGCGGAGGGACCTGTAGGGCACGCGCGAGAGGATCTCGACGAGGAGGTCGTCGGTGAGCTGCGTCGCCATCGCCGGCGACTGAGACGAGGGAGGGGAATCTGTGCTAGCTACAAACAAAGACATCGGAGATAGGTTAAATGCCAAATCCGCGGGAGGGAGCGAGGGGCCGCAGGAGGAAGAAGGAAGGGGATGCAGGGATGCGCGTACCGGAAGAGGTGCTCCTGACGGCGAGCGGCAGGCAGCGCTCCCATTCGACGGCGAGGTGCAGCCACCGTCAGGTGAGTCCCACGCCGCCAGCCGTAGTTGGTGAAGAAGAGGCAGCCGGCGGGTGAGTGTGCAACGCGACTTTTGGCAAGGGCCTTGAGGAGTAGAGTGCTGACCCCGACAATGATAGATTTGTACTTGTACCTACAAAGTCGTCAAATGTTAATGACCGTAGCATAGCTACTGCCTATTCAGATAGACAGGACTACTAAGAGTATTCACAATGCAAGACTCTATCACAAAGTCCAAGACTATTTATTACACCTTATTTATGGTATTTCGCTGATGTGGCATCATATTTATTGAAGAAAGAGGGAGAAAAAACAAGACTCCAAGTCTTATTTAAACTCCAAGTCTACAATGTTCGAGTTAATAGATAAGTTTAGACTCTATGATGGAGTCTGCATTGGGACTGCCCTAATTACTCATCACCTGGAAAATGGTGTTGGGAACGTACCCCAAACTATTGATGGTCTGAAAGTTGGGAAAAAGAGACTCAATAGTGCACTCAAATGATGGGACATGAGAAGAAAAACACATATTCGATTTATGGCATATTTGGCCTACAAGTTCTAGCAGTTCAAGCATAGTAGACAATGGAACAAAGGATGCTGAATGTAAACATTGATGTAAGCATAGTAGACAATGGAACAAAGAGGCATTTCATCAAACAACGTGAGAGCGTGCCTCGAGCAGTTGCAGTGGGCACGGCAAATGAAACAGGCAGGAGTCGAGGAGGGGGAGGGCCCAAACCTTGATGCCTTCGCCTCTGCCGCTGGGACGCCGCACTGCCTCTTCCGACCGGGCGCCATGTCGCCTCTGCCACTGGGAAGGTGGCCTCACGCCATCTCCTGATTCCGGCACCACTGCCGCGTCATGGACGGACTGCGGCCGTCCCTGGAGCTCCCACCGGGACGGGCTGCCTGCGCCCAGGGTTCCGTCGAGGAGGAGGAGTAGGCAGACCCTTCGGCGTGGCGGCGTCCGGCGGAGTCGAGACACGGCGACGGACACGGCTCCCGAGCGTGCGGCGTGGTCGTGGGCAAGCGGAAGGTGGTTCCTGACCTGCGTTTTTTTACCGCGAACCGGCCGATCGGTTTTTTTAAAAAAACCGGACCGGTTTACCGGTAAAACTGGCCGGTTTCGGTTTTTTCGCTAAAGCATGTGTCGGTTAGGACCGGTTTACCGGCCGATTTCGCTACCGAACCGGACCGGACCGGTAAGTCCGGTAACCGGGCAAACCGGCCGGTAAAAAAAACGCTGTTCCTGACCTGGTAGCCGTGTCAACGATTCTGTTATTGCTGTATTACTCTGTACTAGTATAATGCCCGTGCTAACGCTATGGTTTTATTTAAGAAATGCTCGTAAAAACAACCAATTGGTTTTTGCTGCATTAACTTTTGCACAAATGACAAATGTATTTGAGCATCTCTACTATTGGCAGCGGTAAAAGAATATGGTGCCTCTTGAACCAACATTTCTGCCCCATTGAGTTCTCCGCGTACTAATTGTTATCCCTTGGACCAGGCTGCATTACGGAGATTTGAAATTGTGAGTTCATAAAATACAAATAAATCGATGAACAAAATCGGATGCCCATGCTAAAGTTACGGTAAAAAACAAAATGAACAAAATATTGGATGCAGTTTGGGCTTCCACGAAGGTTCGTCCTGAACGAACAAAATACACAGCCAAAAAGAACCCCGTCACAAAATATATCCCGCCATTGTTTGGGCCCAAAACAAATTTACTGCACTGCCTAGAAATGTTCTGCCAGCAGCCTCTAGGATACAAGGAAATAACCAATTTAGCTAATTTCTGATGCATTCATTTGCAGTTTTATGTTTTAGACAGGAAAATAAATCTTCAGGCTAGGATTCACTTTGGCTTGTGCTGAAAATATGCTAAAATAGATGCTTGGATATGATCTCTTGTGCTCTCCAAATCCCATTTAATACCATTGGACAAGAATTACTGATTCACTTTGACTTGTGCTACAAATACACTAACATGGCCTATATTTTATTCAGAAGATAGTTGTTATCCATTCTTTGTCAGAAAACTGAATCATCACCTTCACACACTTTCACTGCATATCTCAGTGCAAGTTTTTTTGCAAAAAATCTGGCCTTTCTATTTGCCACACCTTCACACACTTCTTTTTATAAAGCCAATACATATCTTCTCTACTATAATGGACCAGTCACTCTTCTGCTTCATTAACAGATCCACACCATATAAGCAATTAATCCGAGGAAGGAAATATATAGTGCTTCATTACCAGGACCAGTGAAACAAGTCAAGGTCCTGTCAGACAGATGGATAGTGCCAGCCCCGCCGTGTTATACTCGTCGCCGAGGCCGAGACACCTCTCGTGCGTCGTTGCTACGGCCGTGCAATCTGCTTGCGACACCTTCTGCTTCATTAACAGATCCAAACCATAAGCAATTTTCAGATCAGTTGCCATGCCATTAAACTTTTCTCGCCAGCCATCAGATTGTGGTTTGAGTGGATTTCCAGCCATTGATTATAACAAAGGCGATTTGTTGTGTACAATTTTCTATGTGCTTTAAGACTGAAGCTCTCATCGGGGTACGCTTTTTTGGTGGATCTAAAATAATTTGAGATACGATTATAGTAACGCAGCTGTTCAGAATACCATACATGCTGTTTTGCTTGGCGAGCGAGCCAACGTAACGCTGAACAACAGAACAAGCACGGCGTACCTTTGCTGTCTGGATTTCTGTTTCGTCGATCTTGATGTTTGTTGGATAGTGGTCTCAGCAGGCAGACGAAGAACGTACAGGTCCGACTTCTGGAACGCCATGTAGTGTGTGTGCCTATATATATACACCACAGATTGAGGCAGAGCGGCAACGATCAAATATAATGGTCTTCTGAAAGAAAATTTGGATGGCTCATACCTGCATGTGCAGAATTGTTCTATCGCGCAGCACGAGTGCATTAATGAATTAAATTAAACCACAAGCATGCAGAGCCATTACCTAAAAGCAATCAGTTCCACAGCTCAGTGTGAACCTGCATAATTGAGACATGGTTCTGTAAACGAATCTGAATGTAAGAATGAATACCAGAACAATCTTTAACTCTGATTCTGAAACATTCAGAACCATTTCTTACTCTAGTCTCCTCCTTGATCTCTCTCCTGTAGAAATCTCTTCTGACTGCCACAAAGCAAGGAACATATAACATACATATGCATCGAAGTATTTCATATCGCACCAAGGGGCGCCGTCTGAAGTCTGAACCTTACCGCATGAATTAATCCCATTGGGAGTTTCCAAGCACCAGGCAACCTTGAATACTTTCTTGAACTACAAGACCTTCTCGGATCTCAAGAAAATGCCAATTGCATTAGAATAAGATACAAATACTGCACGTATTTTTTATGAATCTAAACTGGAAGGGATGGAGGAAATATACCTCCATATGGTCATTGATTACCAAGCCTCCTACTCCGACCTGGTGAGAAGCATTTGCTGACACTTGGCGAGTTGACGATGATTGCCAGCAAGGTGTGTGCGACACCGAGCATCATGATGAATTCGTATATTGACACCCATGTGGATTTGGAGTCAGGCCGCCGCCAGGTCCGGCCGTGCGCGTGGGCCTGGCTAGCTGTGTCTTCGCCGAGGACTGCCATGCGCGCAGGCCACCGTGCTAGTTGGGGCTTAGGCCTTGGATCGCCCCACCGTTCCCGCAAGGAGAGCTGCGCCGCCACAAGGTGTTGTGCGAGATGCAGATAGGGAAGAGATAGGATTCAGGTAAATCGTGATTCAAGTTGCTGCCGTGGACGGAGGAGAACATACAAGATTTTGGGAAGGCCATAATGTGAAGTTCTGTTAAGGTTAAGGGTGCGTGTGCTAACCTGAGGGGCATGAGGAAGACACAGTCGTCCTCCTCATCAACGGCGGCGGGCGGTTCGCGGCGCGGCAACGACGGATCCGACAAGTCCTGTGCCTTCACGGGGAGTTGCTGCTCTCCTTCCACCGATGTGCGGAAGCCGGGGATGCGATGTTTGGGTGGCAACGCGCTGGGGTCACAGGGATGATGGGGAGGGAGAAGAGGTTGCGGCGAGGCCGACGGGGAGGGAGAGGAGCATGGCCAGGGCGTCGTTTTTTTTTAAAAAAAAATCTGGGGCCAACATGTTTTGAAGCCCGGTGATTAGGGGGGTGCCGTGATTAGGGGTCTGTGGGTTAGTTTGAGTCTGCCATGTGGGGTCGGGGGCGTGTCGAGCTCGTGACACCTTTAGAAGATTTGATTATAATATAGATATGTGTAGAGATTAAAACTGCATCAATCATCAATATTTTTACATTGAAATGCTTGATGTGGAATACAATTGGCGTGTATTACATGTTGCATGTTTGTTCTGATGCCCTTTTTATCCTAAAACCTGTGAAACAACGGTTTTCTACACATACTGATCTAATACCTTGATAAAAAAAAATGTGGTTGCAGATCGAGCTGTCCACTCGATTTGCAGTTGCATATCTTGATTGGTCAAAAGTTGAGGCTGTGAGAACTCGTATGACATTCTCATAAGTACTATCGCTTTCCCAGGGATCCACCGTTACTTTGTTCAAATTTCAACTAGTACCAGACATTCTCTTCCCCTTCATCTACGACAGTTTACTACTATTGTTCTACCTTTCACAGCACCGGAAGTTCGACAGCGATTGGAAACCCACGGCTTTTGATAGCTGAGGGTTGGTCCTGTCTTTCCTATGTTTGTATACACATTTTTTTTTTTACAACATATATACACAGAGTTGACATATCCACATATGCATGATTGCCAAAGGTTTGGTCAGTTTCTGACTGGGAACTCCAGCATAAGAGAGAAGGGTTTGTTGAACAAAATAAGTTGCAAAGGCTAGCATTGTGTAGAAATTGGTAGGCATCGGTGCAAGTGCAAGTTGAAATTTGCCTTTTACCAGCCAAGAACAAGTGGTAGCAAAAAAGCTGTAGTAATTGACAGCTTCATGATATTCGGATGTAACAGGGCTGAGAATCCTGAGATGTTGTCATTCCATTATTCCATTCTATTTAAATTCAAATGTACATTCCTATTGAGCTTGAATGATCTGAATTCCAAATGGAATGACACCAGGGGCTGATGCAATGATCTAGAAATTGGTTAAACTCGGATGTCTGAATCTTCGCATGGAAATGAGAAGCATCAAACGAAGCAACACAATCTTTTTCTTTGGTATAATTTGAACAGATAGTGAATTTTATACATCTTGCAGGCTAGCATGAGCTACAAAGCTTAGCTTCAAAATGGAATGTGTAAACACTAAGAAAATGGTCTCAAGTAATAGTAACAAAACCAATCCTAGATAGTACACCAAATGCCTTTGTTTTTGGAACCTAATACACACAAAACTAAATCTGATCAGAAACGAGAATACTGTATAGCACCAGTGTTGAATTTGTGTTGTCGCTCTAACGCGGAGGCAGATAAACAATGGAGTGCTCAACTAGAATTAATGCAAGACAAGCAAGTGAGCAACGCCAAGAGAAATTATAAACCAATTCCAGTATGATTTACTTGCATATAGATTTGCGTTGTCAAATTTGTGTTGTTAAATTTACTTGCATGAAAAGATGGATGCTTTAACTAGGCAACCTTCGACTGAATATAGTTTTGCACACTTCTGTGTTACATACAAACTGTGTCCCTGTTGAAACTGACCACAAGAAACCAGCACCTGCACACTGTGACCAGCACCTGCACACTGTGTTCAGGTGACAGACATCATTCCAGTTCAAATTGATTTTAATCATCAAACATAGAGTAAAAAAAGAATCTCTCATTATCATCATGGAAAAGCTTTACTTCAAGAAAGAAAAAATTCATATAAATTCGGTAGTGAGAAAATGATACTAATATTTTAAGTCTTCTTGAATCAAATTTAAAGTTATTTTTTCCACATCACAAAGCCTATACTACATTAAGAAATGCTAAGTCGCATTCTGAAGAAGCACGAACAATGTCAAAAGTGTTGAAGAATGTAGCACACAAAATAAATTGATTAATGTTTCAAGGAAAAAAAAATACAATTGGTTAATACTGCATACAGGTTTCAGATGTTCCATAATGCTTGAACCAGTTCAGAACATCTTATCAAACTGGATCATGTCAGGAGTTAGTTATTGAACATGATATTTGGCAATTTTCTAGCCCAGATGAGCATAACTGTGGTGCCTATTGTTTTATATAATTGGCACTCGACAGCATATAAACAAGATATTCTGACACAGTAATACATCTACTACCATACCCAAGGAGAAAAAATTAATATCTGACTAACACAAGGACCACAATGCTGAAAAAGGAAAACACATGAGAAATTATATTTGAGTGCATAATAAGTCACAATGCAAAGACAAAGTACTGTAAAGAGAAGGTATGGGAAGATAGCTTATAACATGCATATTAGGCATTAATCAAGGTTCAGGGCCTCACCAAATGGTCATACACTGTCAAGTACTACAAGAAGTTTGCGAATGCCATTTAATACACAAATGATTAGATAAAGGCAAATAGAACAACTAAGTTAACTGATACAGCTAGCAACATGAAGTGAGGGCATATTCAGTGTAGCCAAGGATAAACCAAAAGTACAACAACATTAGAAAGATGTATATGAGTAATAGTAGCTGTTGCAGCGACTGAAGACCATGCTCCGAAACATCAGCAGAGGTTGAGCAGGCTGAGAAAGTCAGCTTACTGTTTCGCAGCATCGGGCAATGACTTTGAATATAAGGGAACATATGGTATCACATATTCAGAGTTGTCGGAGTCAATGTCTCCAAGATTACGGATGGCATGCACACTCCCACTATCCATGTCATAAGACATTAGTGTTTTTTCATCTTGACCAAAAACAAAGAATACCATGTTGCGGTCTGGGTGGATAGCAACAAGAAGAAACTCAGAAAATCCAAAGTTGACATACTCCCTTCCAACCAGATGCTTATAGCGGACTGTGTGCTTTAAGGTCCATTCATTGCTGTCTTTGTCCTCAAGGACCCAGATTGCTAGCTTACCCCTGTCCATATCATCATCATTTGCAAGATGTAATCTCCCCTGGGAGATATCAATGAATCCAGGACCAGTACCATGGGATGGTGGTTCCTTGCAACGTGGAAAATCAATGATCCTCCAAGTTTCCGCCTTCACATCCACTGCCCCAATTACGCGCTCAGAGGCCACGACATACAGCACACCATTGACAAATACACTCTTAAAAGAGTCCTGTAGTGCAATCTCAAATCTCTGGTCACTCTGTTTCTTCCAGTCACTCTGCTTGTGGCACCAAACTCCTGTTTCAGATGAGTATATCTTCACCCCAAGGACATAGCCAAAAACATGCTCATCATCTTCATCATCCTCGTCCGACTGAAACTCAAAATCTTCATCATCCTCGTCCGACTGAAACTAAAGATGTAGAAGTGGGGGGAGAACGCCGGGTCAAACCCGAGGCGAACCATCTTCATCTTAGACGTCCAGCGCCATGAGACTGGCACGGTGACCCACTTCTCGGTAGCCGGATTAACGACGAGGTACTCAAACTCGTCCTCGGTGCACCTGAAACTTTGGCAGAGGAGGAGGCCGTTGCAGCAGTCCTCCAGGTAGAGGCGCTCCCTCTTGCAGTCGGGCAGGAACGGGAATGAAGCGTCGATGAGCGGGGGGCCGGTCCCGGAAACGTTGGTGAAGCAGTAGCGTTGGTGAACCGGCGTTGATTCCGACTGCGATTCGGACTCCGAGGAGGTGCCGTCGGCGAAGGGCATTCCGTGGAAGATGCCGGCAAGCGTCTGGGGAGCCTTCTTTGGTAGGCGGGGTCGGAGATGAGCTCGCGCCAGCGCGTGGAGACGCACCGGAAGCGGCAGAGGGACCTGTAGGGCACGCGCGACAGGATCTCGACGAGGAGGTCGTCGGTGAGCTGCGTCGCCGGGTTCGCCGGGTCCGCCATTGCCGCCGGCGGAGACGAGTAAGGGGATCTGCGCTAGCTGCAAACAGAGACAGAGGACGGAGTGAGGTTAAATGCCTGATCCGCGGGAGGGACGGGGTGGTGGCCGGAGGAGGAGGAGGAAGGGAGGGGACACGGTTTTTTTTACCGGTCGGTAAACCGCGGTTTACCGCGGTAACCGGACTTACCGGACCGGTCCGGTTCCGGTTCGGACCGGTTCGGTAAGTCCCAAATTCAAATTTCAATTTTGAAAAAAAAATCTGAAAAAATTTCTAAAAATAGTTCATGATTTATAGAACCCAATGGTGTCAAAATTATTCAAATTTGAGTTCGTTTAGTATTTATTTAGACATTTAGAAGTTTGAAAAAAAGAAAAAGAAAAAATACACAGCCGGCCCGTTAAGGCCCATTAAATTATGAAGGTCGAAAAACATACTAAACACACTCAAATTTGAGTAATTTTGACATCATTAGATTCTAAAAATCATGAAGTATTTTTAGGAATTTTTTAGCATTTTTTTTAAAAAATAAATTTGAATTTTGAAAAAACCGCTCAAACCGCTCAAACCGGGCGGTAAACCGCTCAAACCGGGCGGTAAACCGAGCCGAACCGAACAACAACGAGGTTTGAATTCGAAGTTGCATTCGGGCGGTAACCGGGCGGTTTCCGTACAAACCGCCCGGTTTGCCGCGTCCGGAGGCGGCCGGTCGGTTTGTCTCGGTCGGTAAAAAAAACCGAGGGAGGGGATGCGCGCGCGTACCGGAAGAGCTGCTGCTGACGGCGAGCGGGAAGCGGCGCTCCCATTCGGACCGGACGGCGAGGTGCGGGTGCGGGTGCTGTCACGGTGAGCACAGTATCACCAGTCCAGCCGTAGATTGTGAAGAAGGAAGATGCAGGCGGCGCTGGACGGCGATGGGGAGGGCGGCGGTGAGAGGCGACCGGCGGCGGTAAGAGGGACGGCGGTCTGTGGATGTTGGAAACTCAGTCGCGGGGAGAGGAGACTGGAGAAGCTTGTTTTGTATCTCTTTGTATCTTAGGGTTTTTCCTTTCTATAATCCAACGGCCAGGGAGCCATAGAAGACATCCAACGGCTGCTAGCTATCAGGCCGTGACCGTGCCAACCCATTTAGCCCTACCGTGTTTTTTTTTTTTAGTGTCGTGCCAATGTCCAGTGGGCTTGGCCTATTCGGCCGGTATAGTCCAAAATGACTTGGTCCGGTGCTTCTATAGTCCATCAACATGAATAGTATTTTTTTTTTCTCACAACAAAATAATGTCTCATCTTCTAGCATACCTACGGTGTGGACACCGCTTTCCCTGAGAAATTTTAATATCTAACCCGTTATTCGCGTGCCACTTGATATTTGACCCGGGATTCGCATGCCTTTAGAAATATGACCCGGATCATGTGAATTGTTTTGAAATCTAGTCTTTTGAAGATTTTCTTTATTTCTGTAATTAAAATAAGTCTTCTTGTACTGTTTCGAACTAAAAAAAAGACATGTTTGCCCTCTCCTTTGTTACTCTTCCGACAAAGGCGGGCGACGGACCTCCTTCACCCCGCGACAGAGGCGGAGGCAGAGGCCCAGGCAGCGAAGCTTCCGCTCTCGACGCGGGCGGCGAAGCTCCTTCTCCCCGCGACGGAGATGGAGGCCCCGGCGAATAGGGGGGAGGGGGTGCAGAGTGGCAGCGAAGGTAGAGCGCTGGCTAGGCGACCTCGTTGGCAACAAGTGCTTCTTGGAGCGGTCGGTGGCGGATCTGCTCCTCCCGAGCGCCGGTGAGCACCTCGCATGTCGCTAGGGTCCTCCTTGCCTCCCGGTCCATGGGCCTTGTCTATCACCTGTTGTCCTACTTGCCTCTTTGCTTGGAATACGATTTTTTATTGGTTGAAGCATCAATGCTTCTACATGCCTCGATGCCAAGGATTTATGGAACATTGTGGCCAATCTAACAGGCTTGTTTGCTTCCTTGCATCCGCATGAAAACAGGCTAGTGGAATGCAGGTGGCCTTGTTTGATGGCCTTGGTTGGTGACACGGTTCAAGACACTTTTAAGACGTTTTCTTAAAGTGTGACTACATCTTTATAGAAATGAATTAAAGTGTGTCTAGGAGGTTCTAGTAGTGTTTACCTTATATGATTGAGTCAATTAGATGGCTCAAAGATACACTCTGATTTCTTGGTGTTACTGACATTAGGCATCAGAGTTTCATCACCGAAGGTAGAGAGGGATTTCGTCTTAATAATGTATCTTTCAACATTCTTTCAAAATGGGATGGACCTCAAGAGATCATAGAAATTAGTTTTGGGGAACAGTGATGCTAAATGAAAGAATTGCTAAGAGAAATGATGTGAGAATGTGTCTTAATATTTTCCGATGGAACTAATGCAATAACCACCAATAATCTTTAATTTTGTTACATGGTTTCAACCAATATTCTGTTTTATTTTGTAATGAGGTTCGTCATATGATCAAACTATTATCATGTGGTTCCAATATTTCTCTAATTAGTTTCAAAAATATTTTCTCTAATTTTCTGTACAGATATTTTTCCTTGAGAAGTCTAACTAGAGTTTTGTTTGTACTTTGATAGACAACATTTAAATTGAAGAGAGATAAACAGCTAACAGGAAATAAAATGCCTGCACATTAACAAAATTACATTGCACGTCTAGCAGCAAATGTTTCTGAGGAATCTGAATCTGAACTAAGAAGCCTTTCTGCTTCATCATTAGCCTCAGCTTGTATACGCCATTGCTGAATTATTTTCAGAAGAAAATGTTAGATTTTTCTGATAAAAATTATCTAAGGTAAACTATATAAGCAAAGGAAATACTTGCCTCTTCAAGACTATCGATCTCCATTAGTTGTTGTATCTGCTCTGATATTCTCTCCTGAAAACCATCGGTCAGGATTAAATAAGAAATGATCATATTTAGCCTACTTTACTGTATGGATCAACAGGATACAGAAACTACTTACTGCACTGCTTGCCGCTTCAGCAGCTATAACATCAGACTCCATCTCAACTTCAATTTCAATCATTGAACACAGCTGTGATAGCATGTTCACTACATCATCAGCTCGATTTAAAGGTGAAATGTATGGATGGCAGTTCAATTCAATGTACTGTTTTGTTGATTACTTTTGCATAAGCTTCCATTAGCTCAATCCTTGCCAAGAGTGTGCTTTCCAAGCTTTCCCGTACCCTCTTTACTCTACCTCGTCTAGCACTGCAAATTAGTTTGTGCCAAAAAATATTTTTTAGTCCTGCCTTTATTCCAAATTATAAGATGTTTTGACTTTTTATAGATACATAGCGATATAAGTTATGTCTAGTAACTTAGTAAAATCAATATAACTAATATATCTAGATAACTCAAAACATCTTGTAATTTAGAACAAAGAGTAGTAAAAAATGTAAACCTTCTAATAACTGAAAGTGTGATGTTGATGCATTATCACAACTAATATTGTATGATACAAGATTTACTGCAACTTCCTGTGCATTACCGATAAGATGGTTCACCAACTGCTACTATCTTGTTATCCAACTGACACATCCGCGCAAGCATCCACACCTTAAAAGAAACAGTTTTTGATGATTATATATAGATATACACAACCTCTCACAGAATATTTAATTTCAACAGTGATTAAAGAAATAAACCTCTTTTTGAGCAAACTGTTTCAGTTCCTTAAGACGACTCTGAAGGGTGTCATACTGAGACAAAAGCTTTTGCCGTACAGCAACTATATCCACTGCTTTTTGTGGAAGCTGATGAAAACAAAGAGACTTAAGTCATGCCTCAAGGAGAAAATATAATGGACATCAAATATCTGTTGCCCAAACCAATTCTCTTTTTTGTCATACATCACCATGAACTACTAATCCAAAAGATAATACAATTATTGCATTAATATATGATTAAGAAAAGATAAATTAATGAATCAATTAAAGGCCAAATGGTTATTGATGCGAACCTAAGTTGTAATGTCGAGTTTTGGAATATAATGTGTTATGACTCCTAAAGTTTATATTGAAATATAAGCCATTCTATTTAGTGCCAATGTTTAGATTTAATTTGTTAAAAAGGAACTCATTATTTGAGGGAAAAAAACTTAATTGGGTTTAATCAATGCGTATATGGATCATTTGAGTATTCCTTTTAGGTTGTCTTAAATTTTTTGGAATTCATTGTATTACCAGACAGTGAGTATACAGGACAAACTAATGCAAAGAATCATTTCATAATCATTCATTCCTGAATAGACGAATCAAATTTCATTGACTGAGTCAAATGTTAAAAGAAATCTATTTACATGATGGATAAACATTATTTTGTAGTTTTGCTTGTCAAAGTTGGACTTGCCTTTTGAATTCTTGGCAGGACCACTTCATTTAGTGTTGTTCCTACGGCAGCTGATGCAATCGCAGTTGCTGTAACAAGTCTAGGAAGACTTGGGTCAATGAATGTGGAAGCAGCATCTGTAGATGCAAGGAAGGCAAGAGCACCGACCAATAAATACGGGCTAAGGAAAAATGTTCCCTCGTTCTTTGATGGAGCTCTTAGCAACTTTGAGACTTGCCCACTGATGTGATTAGTGAGACACATAGGTTCTCCAGGTTTAAATCCTTGTGAGCGTGCAGCAATCTTCAGGGGTCCCATGTCACGATACACATTGGATGGGGCTGCCAAGGAAATGGTTACCCTTTCTCCTTCTTGAGCAGGAAGATTTACAGTCTGGGTAGCAAATCTGTAAGTACGTGCTGTTCCTGAAGGTGTGCAGATCTGCAAAAGTTATCGAAGTCATATACTTAAGTTAACGATCTCACCCTAATACATGAACATTGCTTAAGAAAAGTGTATATAGATTGAAAAACTTTTATGATATCATCAGCAATAGCTCAAACAGAATTTGGTGGTAAGATTTGACAGGGGCTCCAGCATAATATGAAAATATTTGTTTAGTGATGCAGTAATCAAAGGATTGACAAAATATTGAACATGGTGGTCAAAACGTTGGTGCTCAATAATATATCTGTCAACCATGTGTATGGCATGTTAAAGGCACTGTTTGGTCTCTAACAGACATCGGATGGTTGGTGAGCGATGCAAACAAAATTTAACCTCAAAAACTCAATTTTCAAGGGAAAGACTGACCCTGCGACATTGCATTAAGAAGAAACTTCTCACATGCAGGCCAAGAAACACCCCAAAGGCTAGTTGCCCCGGACATGCCACAGAGCGAGTGCCTAGGACACATGCCTGCGGCCATGTGCATCTCGTACAAAGTGACTCAGCTGGTTACACGTATAACTCAGGAACACAGCTGTCAAGGGGTGTTTTAAACTCAGGCCTGTTTAAATTCACTCCAAAAGGGAGTCAAACCCAGGCTTTCACAGTTTGGTTTTCTTTTCACAAACACACAAGTGTTTCACAGTTTATTTTTGGTAGGATACTTTTGGACTTGGCCAATGTGGGGCTTCAAACACATATACTCTGATACTAATTGGTCAGTTATGGCAGCACCATAATATGCTTGCAAGATTTAACCCCTCAACTGGATGATTTGTCCTTCGATAATTGGTGGGCCAAATCTGATGAAAGAATGGATGGTGAAGTCCAGAAAGGTCTCAACTCCATTATCATCCTTGGAGCATGGGCAATATGGAATCTCCGCAATCAATGTGTGTTTGATGGAATCTCGCCTAGTTTGGAGTTTTAGAGTTCATCAGGGAGGAGTTACATTTCTGGTGTTTAGCATCTCCTTGCCCTTAGGTCCAGCATTAGTTAGTTTGTTGGTCAAGGCTGTTTGGTGCTTGCAATCTTTGGTGAGTTTATTTTCCCTTTCCTTTTGTGTGTGTGATCTAGTTGTTTGGTGGGGTTGTGTGTTATTGTTTGGGTTCAATACCCTTTTCTTCTTAATATATTGATACATACATCTCCTGCATATTTGAGAAAAATGGTAGCACCATAATTTCTCATACTGTTTCAAGCACAGTAACATAATTTTTTCAAATTTCTATTGTATAAAATTTAGATTATTCCTCCATGATTCCATTAGTTTTCAAAAGAACTTTTGGATGCCCATGTTTCTCAATCCATGTTGGGCATTCAAACAATGGACATAAAAGTGCAATTTCATCAAAGTAAAGATCTTCAAAATATAGACAAATTGAGATAAATGTACATTCTGAAAGAAAATCTACCACAATAGAGTGGACAGCAGCTGGAAGACCACCTTTCCACATATTAATAAATCTCAAGGCCTTCTCCAGGGCTGAAATATCCATGCTGCGTTCGGCAGGAGGAGATCCTTAGGAAGTAATATTAGAAATAACGTCATATACAGTACCACTGAAAAACTGGGCAACATTCAAACAAGCTATTGTCTGAGATAAATAGTGCAAAATCGATAAAAGCTGCATAATTACTAGAATTATTATAAATTATTTCAACCAGAATCAAGTAAAGCCTAGATAACTGAGATATGAAGTGCTTTCTTAACCTACTCTTTATGGCACATACTCTTCCCCAAATGAATAAGGACATCCATCGTGCAAGAATTGCTGCTGAAATAATTTCTCGAACACGCTAGAGAACTGTGTATCATTATTTTAAGAATAAAATGGGGGAAAGAAATCCCATACAACACCAACATGTGAGCCTTAGACTATAAGAGAAAAAATAATCGCCTGGAGAACAGTTTATGATGACTCTAACTTACAACTAACAGTTGTGTTCATTATCCATGGACCATTACAGCCAAATTTATGCATATGAAGGAACAATATCATGGATTCATATTGATGTGAAATTAAGGGAACAGCTCAAAGACAGAACACAGCTCACTGACCTAACTTCTTCAGATTCAATGCTCGTAATGTCTCCAGAAAATAATTCATATTGATATCGACATTTTGAACAGGAAACAACCTGAAAAGATAAAACAACATATTGGAAATTGAATTTCAAATCAAGCAACTATAAGTAATCTATGGTATTAGCTACTTCATAACACAGCAGGAACTAGATTATTTTGATTTTTACATCATGAAGAAAATAGATACTGAAGTCAAAGAGGACTCGAGCCTAGGACACACATGAGCTGAACTTAAAAAAGGAACCCGAAGAGTAAAACTCCCACAAAATGATATAAACCTTAGGAAAAACTAAGTTAGCTTAGAGACCAACAACACATGCCCTAAAATATTACGATCTGGATGTGAGCCTCTAGAGATTTATAGCACCATATTTTTCCAGTGTGTGTCTTCTGCCAGTTTAATATAACTTACCCTCCCTCCCAATTCTATCTCGTGAGTCCTAATTGTGGGCACTTGTCTCAGTATCTTGCATATTATAAGTTAAAACAACTTGACCAGTACTAAAAAAATTGAGGGGTATTATAAGATACTTCTGCAGCAACAAACCTGAGTTCCATCCTGAGGCTGGACAACAGCAACTGCTATCATGCAGGTTGGACAGCGAACAATGAATCCGAAAGGAACCTGCAATAAGCAAACCTGTTATCATCACATTCTGATGCCACTTGTCCCTGAAGGTTGAAGCAGTGTTCTAAAAGATGAGAGGTTGAAGGCAGATGGACAGGAGGTGCTTAGCCTCTATGAACCACCAAAAACTCTGGTGCTTAGTACATGTTGCACATCACAATATGCCATGAGAAAATGGCCTTGGGGGTCAAAATCTAACAAAATTGGCAAGTGGGGTGACTGGTTTTAACAGAACTGGAGTGGGGGATGGGTCAAAATTAGACAAATGGAAGAGATGAGGAGCCTAAAATAAAGTCATTCTGTGATAAATCAAATGTAAAGTCAGGAGAAGGAGCTTTTCTAACATTGGTATAGCAAGGCATTTATGGGAGTCCTTTTCACTATTTTTTGTGGATCCACTAGAACTAAGATTTAAGCTCCCAAAAGAACCTAAAATATGATCTAATATGTCTAGTACTCTTTTCACTACAAGATTACTTGTTGGTAAATGAATACATAAAATGCAAAGTATGCATGCCAATCTTTATATCCCGACTTGCCCAATGACCCATTCCTTAAAGCTGCTGTACAGAATGTTTGAATCAGCTACACCATCCACTGTCAAGATGTGCGAGCTCTAATGTTTATGAGTACGTCTGATTCTGAACATGAAAAATCACCTCATCCATAGAAGAAACACCTGCGCGTGACACATAATCGATTATCATGAGTGCATCGGCAACACGCGGGGCGGCCGCCAACCGCTGCACAAGCAACGCATAGGTCCGCACATCAGGCCTTGCCCACCTCCAGCCCCCAACTGTACACATTCATTTTTCGGCCAAAAAGGATTCAGCAATCCAGGCTGAAGACGTCGGTCGCATTTCAAATTTCAGCAGTCTGAAACATTAGTAGTTAGACAAGAAAGCAATGGGCCTCTTATCTTACCTCCGGCGAAACCAGAACGCATGGCGTCGAACACCGAGAGCGCGAGCTCGACATTCCCACGGTCGAACGCGGCGGCGACGATCGCGTTGCACTCTGGCACCCAGAGCGGCACCCTCCGCGCCTTCCACCGACTCCGCGACAATGTCCAGGATCCGGTCCGCGTCCGCCGCGCCGGATACCCGCCGGAGCAGGTCCGCGCCGAGCCATCCGGCCACCGGCGGCGGCGGGTCTCCCGATGCGCCCGAGCCCTCTCCGGGTCCGGCTCTGCCGTCGTCAGTGGCGCCGCCGACTCGTGTCTGCGGGGAGGAGGAGGAGGAGGAGGAGGAGCCGCGGGAGACGGGGCAGAAGAAGGCGAGCCCGATGGTCGCGGCGCTGGTGGCGCCGGCGCGGGTGGGTGGGGGAGGTGGAAGGGGACGGAGGAGTGTGCGGTGGGATGGTGTGGAGGGGGAGAGGACAGCCAGCGCCATGGCGGATGGTTGTCGCCCGCGCAGCCGCGGTGCTCGTCGCCGGCCCCCCAGGTGCTCGTCGGCGGGCACTGGCTCTCCTGGCTCCCTGCGTGTGTGTGTGGATAGGATTGGGATAAGGCTGAGTGAGCGAGTAGGCGGGAAGGTGTTTCCGGAGGCAACTTCGAAGTCATATTTACGGCCATAGATCTTGCCTCAAGATTTGTGTACTGAAAACACAAAAAAAAATATTTCTTGTATTGATACTACATCATCATCTCTTGTATTACATCATCATCTCTCGTCCACCGGAGAGGAACATATAGCTTCTCCCTCGGCCGTGCCCGTCGCGCTTGTTGTCATCCATCACCCCGTCGCGCCATCGTCCATTAGTGCGCCGGAGAGGAACATGTCGCCCCCAAGGGTTCCGGCGAGGAGAAGTTTGCCCGGGACGGAGAAGAAACTAATCCGACGGGCTATAGAATGGTCGGTAGGGGTAAGGCGGGTAGGCCAAGTGGCGAGGAAGGTCGACGGGCGGTTTAGGGCGTAGCGGCGGTAGGAGTGGTCGGGGTGGGGGCACCATGGCCGGACTTTGATGTAGGTTGTGCGGAGTTTGCCATGGCCACATGCTGGAGGGGTGGGGGAGAGGGGGAGGGCAACAAGGTGGTCACCGCCGCACGACGATAGGACGGTGGGGCAGGGGTGGAGGTCAGGGCGAGGTCGAGGCTGAGGCGGAGGGCGGCGTTGCCAGATCCGAAGCCATCGAGGTGGTGTCAAGGGAGGTTGTGGAGGAGGCAGTTGCGTGAAAGAAGGAGAGGCGCGATAGCTGGGAAGAAGAAGAGGCGTGGTCATGGAAAGGAAGAAGAGGGCATAGTGGTGGGTGCAGGGTTTTTCTTACCGGTCCAGTTACCGCGAACCGGTCCGGTAACCGGTCTTACCGGTCCGGCCCGGTAGCAAAAACCGGCGATAACCGGACCCTAACCGACACATGCATGGCAGCAAAAACCGGTCTTACCGGTAAACCGGACGGTTTTACCGGTAAACCGGTCCAATTTTTTTTCTGTAAAACCGACCGGCCGGGTGTGCTTGATCCTCTTCCCCTCGATGGGAGCGGATGTCGACGGCGGAGTGTACTCCCATGATCGCAAGAGAGGGGCAAGGAAACGAGTGAATCAACTTGCCCACCAATGCGAGTATACGACACATATTTTGTATGAATGAGTTGGTGGGACCAACTTGCTTTCCCATATGTACGCACCTTCCTTGACGCAAAATCGGAAGAAAACGTGCCTTTCCGGGAAGTCGCGTGTGGAAAAACCAAACTCGCGAGTAGGCAGTCGGTGCTCTTCTTCTTTGTTTATACTAGTGATTTGCACGCGCATGGTGCTCGTGAGTCACCGTGGTGGCGAATAAAACAATATATTGATAAAAATGAAAATAAGACCAACAACATTAATACGAAAACACACGAGCTGATTTTTGAATAAGAACCCATCTTTTTCGATTGAAAAATGTGAGTCCAAACGGAGACGAGGGGGAACGAACCTAGGTGGCAACGAGTTCATTCATCCCGTGTGACCACACGGCCTTCGGAGTAAGCTAATGGTGCAAGTACATCATATATACGTGATTAATGCTACTTTTGAAACTTAGGCCTGGTTTAGATTGAAAAAATTTCAACTTTTACATTGTAACACTTTCATTTGTATTTGTCAATTAGTGTCCGATTATTGATTAATTGTGTTCAAAAGATTCGCCTCGTAAATTACAATCGAGTGTGTAATTAGTAATTTTTTACCGTATTTAGTGTTTCATGCATGTATGTAAAGATTGATATGATGGAGAGAGTGAAAAAATTTACAATTTTGAAGTGAACTAAGCAAGGCCATAATTTGTTTTTTTGGTACGTTGCTATTGCTGGGTCGTTCCAAATATGACGGCAATAGAACAAGGTAAAAATGAAAGGATAGAATTACTAATGCAATAAATTTGATAACTATCTCCTTAGTGGTAAATTACATATTTTATTTCACATTAACAAAGGTTAAAAACTTAAAATTGTAACGAAATTAGTTTTATAAATAAAATTATTTATAATTCTAGAAAACAATAAAGTGAGTAGTGGAATTTCATCTGGAGTTTTTTTTTGAGACTAGTTGGTACTTTTGGTAGTGATTTAGTGAATCTAGTTGTTTTTTTAGGCGAACACGTCTCGTAGTAGAATAAATGAGCTTATCGTATGATTTTGCTTTGTTATTATGGGAAAACCTTTTCCAACTTGAATTCCAAAAAAAAAACCCTTTTCTAACTCGGAACGCGTCAAGAAAAATAGTAGTAGAAAAAAACGCCCTCCTGTTCCCCTGCTCTCTAGTCGTCCTCTCCCTTCCGTCGGAAGCCACCTCCAAACCCTAGCGGCGATGGCGTCCGCGGCGGCGGGCTTGCCGAAGCGCTGCTACTACGAGGTCCTAGGCCTCCCCCGCGACTGCTCCCCGACCGACATCAAGCTCGCCTTCCGCCGCCTCGCGCTGTCGCTCCACCCGGACAAGCAGCCCCCGGGCGCCGACGTCGCCGCCGCCACCGCCGCCTTCCAGGAGCTCCAGCACGCGCACTCGGTGCTCTCCGACCCGCAGGAGCGCGCCTACTACGACTCCCACCGCTCCCAGATCCTCTTCTCCGACGCGGGGGCCTCCGCCGGCGGCGCCAAGTCCGCGTCCCCCGTCCCGGACCTCTTCGCCTTCTTCTCCTCCGCCGCCTTCGCCGGCTTCTCCGACTCCGGCCGCGGCTTCTACAAGGTCTACGGCGACGTCTTCGACCGCGTCTTCGCGCAGGAGCTCGCCTACGCGCGCCGGATGGGGGTCCCGGACCCCGCCGCGCCGCCCGTCATCGGGAACCTCGACTCCCCCTACGCGCAGGTCACCGCCTTCTATAACTACTGGCTCGGGTTCGGCTCGGTCATGGACTTCGGGTGGGCGGCCGAGTGGGACGCCGCGCGCGGGGAGAACCGCCGCGTAAGGAGGCTCATGGAGGAGGACAACAAGAAGGCGATGCGCAAGGCGAGGCGGGAGTACAATGACGCTGTCAGGGGCCTCGCCGCCTTCTGCAAGAAGAGGGATAAGAGGGTGGTGGACATGGCTGTCAAGAAGAAGGCGGAGGAGGAGAAGAGGAAGGCGGAGGAGAAGGCGAGGAAGGAGGAGGAGAAGAGGAGGAAGGAGCGGGCCATGGCGTATCAGGAGCCTGACTGGGCCAGGGCGGCGGAGGAGGAAGAGGAGGGGCTGTATGATGAAGACGAGGAAGAGGAGATGCGGGCCAAGAAGAAGGAGGAGCTGTACTGCGTGGCGTGCAATAAGAAGTTCAAGTCGGACAAACAGTGGAAGAACCATGAGCAGTCGAAGAAGCATAGGGATAAGATCGCTGAGCTGAGGATGGCGTTTAAGGAGGAGGAGGAGTCTTTGAAAGAGGCAGAGGAGGAGGGGGAAGGTGATTGGAATGAAGCTGATGTGGGGTTTGATTTTAAGCCTACACAGGAGTCAGACGATGAGAGTGCATTCTCAGATGCTGCAGAAGATTTAGCTGAAGAATTTGAGGAAGGTTTGGAGGTGCATGATAAAGAGGATGGTGATAAGGATTTCGGTAGCGCAGAGCAGGAGGTTGGGTCATATGATGAGGCAAGTGTATTGGAGGCAATGCTATCAAGCCGCAAGAACAAAAAAGGTGGTTATGTGGCTCCTCCAGAGGAGGCATTGTCGGGTGCTGCTGAGGATGATGATGATGATCATAGAAGTTCTGAAGTTAACAATGCAAAAAAGAAAGGACGCAGGCGACGGGCAGCAAAGGAGGAAAAAGATGAAGGTAATTACGCTGGTAATGAGCATCATCAGCCTGAGGGATCTCGCCCTGGTAATGATGTTGATGATACGATGGAAGGGCCATCCTCTTCTAAGGAGGACAATGGTTCAGTAACCAAAGGAGATAAGCAGAATGGTGAAAACACGAATCCTAAAAAGAACAAGAAGAACAAGAAAGGCTCAGAAAAGAAAACAACTGTTTCTACTGATCAGAAGAGTACATCAAAGGCTGACCTGAAGAGCACAACAAAGGGGAAGAAACAAAAAGTACATATACTTTGCTTCCTTTTGGCCATTACTTTGTTCATATTTTTTAGCCTTGTATGGTTTACAACAAGGTCATTGAGTTGGGAATAAAAACCATCTATGCTCTTCAGTCTTGTAGCATGCCTTCATACTTCTCATTTGAACCACATGTTTATCCGCTTGCAGTACTAAATTACTACTTCCAGACAACACATTCCCACTTTATTTGAAAACTTAGAGGGCATTTGCTGCTTCAGAACCAATTTTTATAGCACTGCATAGAGCTATATACAAGATGTTTTGAACAAGGCATCATTTGAGGTCCCTTAGTTAACTTCTATGAGTTACAATATATATTGGTACTGTAGTTCCTACTTCCTAAGAATAGAGCAAGACATATATTAGTTAGATTGGTTACTAGACAGGTGGACCTGGAAGGAGTTATTTTGATATATCTTGGAAGTTCGTTACTCTGTTCTACCCTTTTCTGATATCTTAGTGTGTGCTTCAAACATTTCGAAACTCAGGCATTTGGATAATCCAGAATATTGTATACTGGACAGTTGTTAGTGGCTAGAATACCTTTTGGCATATTGAGAAGATGATACTGAACTAGGCAGTTTACTTGCACACTTACTATAGACAACCTTGGACTCTGGTACCACTGTACACACTTTACACACCTTTGATGTAGTACCACTGTTTCTGCTTTGAAAAAAATTGGTTGCAACATTATTTTAATTTATACTCACCCTTTTGTGTAATTCAGATACAAATGGATGCTATGTTCTATCTTTAAGGTGCAACTGCAATCTATACTGATGTTACTTCTTCACCTTCCACAATTTGAAAATGAAGGCTGGGTTCGTTAACAATAGGCCTATAGGTATATTAGGATTTTTCAGTGTTGAGATTTGAGAATAGAAGGCTATGGCGGTGGCTTGCTCAAACCACTATGGCAGCTATAGCGGTGCTATGGTCGACACTAAAGCTACTTAGTGTTTTGGGAAAATACATGGAATTTATATGCCAGAAAAGCCATTATTGCAGTAAAAATCAAATGATTGCTCGCCTAACATATGAAACTAATATAATTGCCACTACAAGTCTATCTCAACATGCAATCTCCCCCTAATAACCATGTCATCTCACTAAACTTCAACCTCTGAATTGCAAGCTATCCATGTCGTCTCCACTTAATTTCATTTTCGATTCTTCACAATCCCTGCAGAAACACCCGGGATATCTTCTAGCATAACATAAGTACTTGTCCGGCAGCCTAAGACATAAGTAAACACTAATCAGACAATCAAATCCTGGTTGCTTAAGTTCACAGAACATGTGGAATCTGTTTAGTGCTGCTAAACAAATGGCTTGCTAAGCTGTTAAGCACTGCTATTGCCTGATATAGTGCTGATAGCAGCCATACCGCAAAAAAAAGAGCAAAACCATGGTGGGAAGAAGCTCTAGCCACTATATGGGTGCTATAGTAAGCTATTTTCAACATAGATTTTTATTTTTTAAACAAAATGAATATATAAGAGTATAAAGTTTGAAAAAGAGAGCAATCTTGGTTACATGTGCTATCATCATGTTTTATCATATTAGGATGTACTGTGATTTCTGTTTAACTGATATAAGCTGTAGGTTTGCTTTGGCTCTTTTGCGACTCCCCTAACTAAACCTTCTTGCATTTGTGCATTCATAGAGAATTTTGGGGGTAACTAAAAGCTGATTGCCTTTTTCTTTTATTATGTGCTTGTATACTTTATTTGAAAGCCAAATTATCATAAGTTTGTGGAACTTCATTTGATAGCATTCAATTGGAAATTGCTTATATTCAAAATTCACAAAACTTTAATAGCTGGTATTACTGTGTGTGGTTGTGGTATGATAACAAACATTATTGAATTATCGTTATAGTATATATACTATGAAAAAACTTTACCTATAGATTTGTTTGCACATGCCCATATTTGATAAAACTTGTTATATGTATCAGGAGGTCTCAAAGGCATCCAGTAATGATTGCGAAACTTGTGGAGGAACTTTTGAGTCAAGGTATTGCAGCTACCATTTCCCCTCTCTTTACCCCTCCCAGTACTATGTTGTCATCATACATTGGAATTTGAAAAAAAATGGATGAGCTGAAAATGATCTTTTTGTAGGAACAAGTTATTTTCTCACATAGAAGAAACAGGTCATGCAATGCTGAAGACGCGGCAGAAAAGTCGTCGATGAGGGAAATAAGTTAGGACTTGCAAGCACTTTGTCACCTTGATTCTGCTTGTTGCAGCATAACAGCATGATTCTATTAATTTTTGGCCCAATTTTGATATGTAGTGGAATGGATTTTTTCCCTAGCTTCTGTATGTGTAGTGTGGAGATGATGTTTTGGTTACAATGCCATAGGGTACAGGGGAAGAAGACACTGATAATTACAATAATAACATTATTTATGCGACCTGTGCCATCCCTACAACCCTAACTGTTACAATGGCTACTGCATCTGCATGTCAGTGTAATGGTTTCATATTTTTTATCTATTTTTTCTTATTGTTGTTAGTTCTCTTAGGCCAGATTTGTAAAATATGTTTGGTGTGGCAGAGTGGAATGAAGCCACCAAATTGCATCCTTTGAGCTGGACATTATAAGAGTCAGGCATTATGAGAGCTGGACACCAAATTGCATCCACCAGTTTTCTCTTGAACAGAATTGCCTCGATCTTGTTTTGAAAAATACCATTCTGAATCTTGGTCATATTAGTCATGAGCTACATCTTTCTGAACATAGCTTCTACCCTGTTCAGAACGATTGAAAATATTTTTTCTGGAACAGTTGTTCCTTTATGATGTTGGGCGACTGATGCTGATGTTGGGAGACATTGGATACAGACCGTGTAACTTGTTGCTTCTATTTAGCATCGTGACTGTACTTTTTACTGCACATTGGATTTGGATTACTATTCCAAGCTACCGGTTAAAGTGTTTGATGTTTCTATGTTTGGCCATTGGCTTTTGAGATAAAAAATGTAATACAAGGTTTCATGGAGATGTCAAACTAAAGAGTGTGAACCAATTACACCCTTTTTAAAGGAAATAAACCATTATGCTTTTACTATTAATGCATGCATGGCTCAATTCTTTGATGAATTAAAAGCTGTGGAAGAGGGTATATACAAGTCAGGCATTATAAGGGCCTGTTTTGTAAGGCATTTTGCTAGACAACCCATAGGAACTGGAATAGCGGATTGTATCCACCGGTTTTCTCTTGAATAGAATTGCCTCGATCTTGTTTTGAAAACAGTGGGAGAACTGATAGCATTTTTTTTTTTTTTTTTTTTTTGGAATGGAGCACTGATAGCAGTCTGCATCTTTTCTCATGCTAGTTACAAGCTTCATCGTTTTTCTGAATATAGCTTTTACCCTGTTCTCCGAAAAGAATATAAATAGCTTTTATATGGTTCTGTATACTTGATCAATCACACCACAAACATTTTTATGTACATCTCCATTCCATTCTAATGAAAATTTTATGAATTGCTGGAAGGAGTGGACATTTTTTCTAACAAAACTGGACACCTGGCTGCTGCATCTCACTATCTCAGGTGTGATGGCTTCATGATTTTATCTTTATATTTTATTTTATTTTTATTGTCAGTTCTCTTAGGCCAGATTCGAATTGTGTTTGTGTGGGAAGCCACCAAATTGCATCCTTTGGCTGGACAGCAAGAGTCCGAGAAGCATTACATAATAAGAGTCACATTTTAAGAGCTGGAAACCAAATTGCATACACCAGTTTTCTCTTGAACAGAATTGCCTCGATCTTGTCTTGTTTTGAAAACAGTGGGAACTACCATTCTGAATCTGTCATACTAGCCACAAGTAACATCTTTCTGAACACTATAAGTACTAGCCACAAGTAACATCTTTCTGAACATTATAACTTTTACCCTGCTCATAATGATATAGATTTTTTTCTGGAACAATTTCAGTGTTCCAATCCTACTATCAGCCAATTGTCTCTGAAAAATCTGCTAAAAAATTCTCTGAAAAGAATATAAATAGCTTTTATATGGTTCTGTATACTTGATCAATCACACCACAAACATTTTTATGTACATCTAAATTCCATTCTACTGAAACTTTCATAAATGCCTGTAAGGAATCGACCTCCCCTGCTTCCTTCCCGAAGCATGGGCCCTTTGCCTTGCTGCTGGATCCATTCAATTGCAAGAAGAGGGGATTTGCCTGCCGCTTGCGCTTGCAAAACACAAAGAGCGCGAACCACAGTTCAAACTTGATGAAAAACTAAAAGAGAGCGCGACAGGATCATCAGGAGGATCACTCGGTGGTCCTGTGCCCCGATGAAGCCATGAGCACGGCGACGGCGGCGACGAACATGAAGAGCATGAAGCCGAGGAGGATGTAGGTCCTGCGCGTCGACTTGCGGTACTCGCCGAAGAACAGGACGCCCCAGAAGGTGCTGACGAGCGGCAGCGCCTGGACGGCGTCGGCGGCGGCGTACCCCGCGGCCTGCCCGCCCATGAACTGGAACCCGTTGCCGAAGCCGCAGAGCAGGCCGGCGAGCAGCGCCCAGTGCCGGCCGTTCCAGTCCCGGAGGTAGGCGCCGAAGGAGGACTTGGGCACGCCGGCCATGGGGCGGTAGAGGAAGAGGATGTTGAGCCCCACGCCGATGACGAAGCACGAGATGGAGAAGTAGAAGAAGGCCGTGTACACCACCAGGTGCGGCACGCCGTCGGGGAGCGTGTGCCACTGGTCGTTGGTCGCCAGGTTGAACGCCGGCGAGAAGAGCGAGAAGCACACCCCCGCGAAGAAGACGATCCCCAGACCGATCAAGGTGTTGGAGCCGAAGACCTGGTAAAGGTGTTTGTACGTGCAATGCAATTGTCATCATCAAGATTGCAGTTTTGAGAAATTTGTTTGTTCAGAACAACTCAACAAAGTGTTTATACCTTGATTGATCGCCGTTCTTCGAGTTCGATGAGGTATTCTGCAGTGCCTGCCTCAGCTCTGTCAGCTTGCTTGGTTCCAGAGGCTCCATTCTCCAAGTCTTTGGGAGCATCTGAAATTAGTTATTTTGTGTCTTTAGATAATGATGAAATATCTGAAACTAGATATAGAGTTAGTAAAAGAATCTGCAACAAATCAGCAGCAGTCGTCACATATTATTACAGCGTACCTTCGTCTACAACTTGTTTGCTTGGTTCCACAGCTCCATTTGTCCTGTAATGTAATGCGAAGGAACAATCAGAGCAGTCTACAAAGGATGTAAACAAATGCCCATCCTAACGTTCAGAGCTAATCAAATTAGGAGGTGATCCGGTCATAGATACCGCGGAGAAATCTGAAAGATCAGATCCTTGTCGAAGAGCAAAAAAGCGGAAGAAAAACAGTAATTACCCAAGTTTGTTGGCGTTTGTGGAGCCACTGAGTTTCTTTTCATTGTCAGCTGCATTGGAGGCATGGACAGCAGAGCCAAGGATGACAGCGACAAGGAAGCACCCCACACCGGGGAACAGAATCTCTGCCCTGTTGATGCGGTTGTCCAGGAAGTAGTTCAGTGTCGTGCCTGAAAAATGTAATTACGTAAGGGATGACGGCATGTATGATTTATTTTTTATCTACGTATGTATGAACGTTGAAAATCAAGAATTCAAGTAAGACTTCTGTCCCAACACATTGACATTTTTGTCCAAGGATTATTCCAAGGACTGTTCTTCTATTCCAAGGCTGACAGTAACATTTCTTCAGCTGCATAACTAAATACCCAAATATTGCCCTGACACAACACAAGAGCTTGCTTACAAGTTACAACTAATAAGGCAATTTGCTGAAACTTGTCCTCTCAGACTACCACTGCATGACTTGCTTGCATCTCAAAAGAAAATGTTGACATTTCATTTTTTTCCCCCTTGTCAGCAACCAAAGATCCCTTTTTTAGATATTTCAGATATTTCTATATACTCCGAATCAAAGCAAATTTCCTTTATGGGA
Organism: Themeda triandra; assembly: GCA_018135685.1. NCBI lineage: Eukaryota > Viridiplantae > Streptophyta > Magnoliopsida > Poales > Poaceae > Themeda > Themeda triandra. The sequence continues at coordinate 572,613 of JAENPR010000181.1, read as the reverse complement.
AAAAATAATAAAAAGGTAAATTGACATGATCATTGAGGTCCCTCCCATCCCATGTGATTAACAACGATGGTGACATGATGAAGAATGGAGAATGAGCTATCTTAATGATAACCCTTCCCAAACCCAAACCCCACTGACCAGATCTTAGAGACAGATTAACATAACAGAGAATTGGTGGAGATCACTGCCAACATACCAATGACGACGACCATGCTGGAGCTGATGACCTCTGTGACGGAGAGCCCGACGTACGCCCAAGCATACTGCGTGGAGAGGTTGCCGACGCTGAGCACGACGCCGCCGGCCATCGCAAACAGCACCGAGGGCCAGTTGTCCTGGCTGAGCTGCGTGAAGAAGTTGGGCATGCCAGGCTTGCTGTCCCCGAGCTGGCCGAAGGTGAGCGCGATGAGCACCGCGGCGAGCAGGTTGGTGATGGAGTAGTCCAGGTACGTGTGCTGCGGCAGCCGGCCCCGCCGCTCCAGCAGCGTGAGCACCGCCGGCCACGTGCCCAGGAAGAAGAGCGACGCCAGCATCAGCGCGATGGCGCCGCCCTTGTCCTCGATCACGTACATGCTGAGCCGGCCTCTGATGGACGACGGCAGGTGTAGGAGAGGGCCTCCTTCTTCTTGGAGGAGCACCTGCAGCAGGCAAAATAGCCAGTTACTGAAACTGATGATTTCGAATGTCGTTGTACCAAAATTTTGGGTCTGTTTTCAGTTAGTTTACACATGTATCATAAATCTTGATTTGTTCTTGTTTTGAGAATAAGCCAAGATACTACACAAACACTAGGATGATGCAAAGAGGATTGGCACAGAAAATCCATTGGGGGGAAAATAAGGCACCACCAAACATGATGAACAAGAAAGTGGCCCTCCAGCTACTGCCCCCAGGGATGAGATTCAGATTCAGATTCATCAGAGCAGGGGAAGAGGTAGATCAACCCCAATATCTCAACCAAGAACTAACTGAAGAAAGGAAAGGAAGCATGTCCATGGACGAACAAGCAGAGCACAGAGCGCCACCTACCTTGTGGCAACTGAGCAGAGAAGACGCACATGCAAGAACATGTTCCATGGCCGTTTTATATCAGCGGCCACTGACTAAAAAGTCCAACTTGCTCTGCATCAGTTTGACTGGGCGCCGCGAACGCGAGCTTGCGGCGCCTGTCTGTCTATCTCCTTGAGATTCGCTTCACCAATGGCGTTGGAGCTTTATGGGGAGTGGGATGGGAAAGGAGGAGGAGAGAGATGAAGAAATCGACAAGGATGCACTCATCGGCGTAGAAATTATTGGGCCGATGAAAGTGACTCTCCGGTCGTTTGCCTCCAAGCAAATACTACTAATAGTTTGGTAAAAAAAAAATATTACTACTAGAGACATGTAGCTCAGTTCATTGCAGGCTCCACGATTTTCTGAGCATTTTTCGTCTTTTCATTGGATTGTCCCCTCCACCCAATCAGGGAGCAGATCAGGACATGTATTAAATTCAAAAGGTACTACTATTGAGTTGGTCGAGTGAATTAGACACACACACAAAAGAAAAGAAAAGAAAAAAGGTAGTGGATTTAGTGCAGCGTGTACTCATAGAGATTCTGCACAAAATCAACCATGCAATGCACGTCTCTTTCAGTGATATCATCATCCAAGAAGAAACAAACAACACAAAAGTTCAGGTGTGAACCCATCCCAACCCAAGGAAGAGAGAGAAGACTTCTAACGTTGACCCATGCCCTGCTTCCTCCCAGTCCCCCAAGAATGAGATAGAACAGAAATCCCTGGCCTCATTCTCCCTTCATTTTGATTCGTTCTGACAAAATAAATGGAGAACAGAAGAGGAGAGAGAAAGGCTTTCGCCGCCGATACGGATCCAACCACTGCAGGCCGGCGACCCAGTCATAAGCCCCGCATGCAGCACGGGCGCACGGCTCAGGCCGACACGTCGTCGCCGGCAATCGATCGAGCCCCTCGGCGGTGGAGCGCCATGACATCACAGGAATGATGACCTCAGGCTCAGTATGGTAGATAAACGAGACTGGGGAGAAAGGTACCTGAGAGATGAGATAGGTCGCACGCACGCGCAGGAGACGAAGACGGTCGAGGAAGAAGAGCGAAGTCGTCTATCCTCCTCCTCCTTGACAGAGATGCCCAGATAGAAGAATGGATAGCCAAGAATGAATAGCCGGCGTCTCCCTCTCTGTACTACTACTGCTACTGAAGCTGATCCATGGGGGGCTTCGGGGTATAAAATATCTCTACAGGTGGTTATATTCTATGGTTGCATAGCGATGATATCGCTGAAGACAGTTGTCTAAAGATTCCCGGAGGTGCTCTAGTTTACAGTAGTTGCGTAGTATCCCTTTGACTCCGGATCTGGAGAGCGGTTGAACAGATTGCTAGTTCTCGGCCGATCAACCAGCAAGATTCCCGCGCCATTCGGCTCGGTTTGTTTGGTCGTCCTCGTCCACGATTTCCACTCTCCCCGCGCCGTGCGTGCGTGCGTACCTGGTGAGCGTGGTTGCGGTAGGTTTGCATGTGCCTCAGTCTCCTGCTGATGAAAGGTCCTTAACCCTTTTTATTTATTTATTTTTAATTTACTTTGACCATTATATAAAATTTCTCATAGTTATAACATCAAATAAGTATTATTAGATTTGTTATAGGATATATTTTTCATAATATATAATTACTGGCGTCAAAAAATATTAGTTTTTGTATCTGTATATTTGATGAGACATTGGACATATTAATCGAGCATGCACATAGAATTTTTTTCTGTACATAGGTAGTATTTATTTAAGTAAAAGAATATTACAAACCCAGATAGGCTCAGCCGATTATTTCTCTGACACGAGTTGTAATGCATTATAACCAATGGTGGATCCAGAAACCGGCCATGACAACCATTCTAGATATTAATTTTCATTGATGGTTGGCTTAATAAATTTTCATTGTAAAATTCTACTTATTATGCTTAGCATGGAGGTCGGGCATGCACAACAGAGGGAGAGGGGAGGAGAGGAGGAGCTCGATATCGAGCTCGCGTGCAGGCTGGCAATGGCGGTTGTAATCTATGACGAGTTTCTGTGGTTAAATTATGTCCACGTGGACGACCAGAATCTAAACCTCCTAATTTATGTTTTGAAAGTAGATGATATCACTTAAGTACATTAGGGAGCCAAACGGTGCAATTTTATAGTTTAGTAACCCAGACAAAATCTACCCAATATCTTAAGAACCAGCCGTGCAATTTACTCTATTGGTAATGTCGGAAGCCTAGATCGATTGACCAATGTTCTGTATGGCTATCATTAGTACAAATGGACACACTTTACAATTTTACACTGGTGGTCACCTAAGAGTATATAAGGATTTCAGTAAAGGTGCTCAGTCGTCAGACTGTCAGAGATGGACAAGCAAACATGTCTCTATCACTTAAAAGAAGGAAGCCTTAACAAAATGCTGGGATGAATCCAACAAGGGATTGCCGCTTAGCATTAAAATTGTTGACCGTTGCCCCTTCTCCCACACAAGAGAGAAATCCCTTGGCGGCCGAGCAGAGGATAGTACTACATGAGAATCAGAATCTGTGAGGTACCGAAGGGCAACCAGCTCAATCCTGCTGCGTGCGTGAGCGGCGACGACGCGCGGTTCACAAACGTCACTGGCAGGCTCCTGGCTCGTCTGGTTGCCAAATGCGAATCCGGGACGCCAAACAGGTGGCAACAGCAGACTTAAATGAAACTTGTGGTCACACTTGATTTGCTGTTTTTTTTTTCTCGAATACTCAAAAGGTTTGCGCATCATTGTATTAAGTAGAAGAGAGTTTTACAAATTTTTTCTGGGGTGGATACAAATTTGCAACACCGCCCGCCACCCCAGGAACGCGTACATAACGGATTACTCACGCACTAAGCATTCTATTTTCCATGCACTGGCTTCGATCCACATGTCGGCGGTGTGCTTGATGTTGTGGAGTATCTGGTGGAGGGTGGCCTCTGCGCCTCTGAAGCAATGTGCATTCCTCACCTTCCAGATTTCCCAGGCGACGACAGCGAAGAGTGTGTCTGCTCCTTCTCTCTTGACCCCATGCCATTTCACCCTCCAGCGGTCCCACCATTGGCCAATGGATGGGGCTCCGATCCCCGAGGTTTCTGCCCGTAGCGCCGCGATGATATTCCACCACACCTGGCTGGAGAAGGAGCACTCGGCGATGATGTAGTCGATCGTTTCTGGCTCCTGGTCGCAGAGGTAGCAGTTGTCATTCGCCTGCAGTCCGTGCCTGTGTCGCCTGTCCGCCGTCCAATGGCGTCTGCGGATAGCCAGCCAGAGGAAGATTCTGACCCTGAGGGGTGCCCACGTCTTCCAGATCCTTTTGTAACCTGGGATGGGGTGGGATCCCGCAAGGAGTGCCATGTAGGCCGATTTGGCAGTATATTTTCCGTCCGCTGTCCATCTCCAGATTAGCCGGTCCTCTGTCTCGGTGAGAGCGACCCGGTCGATCCTGTGCCAAAAGTTGAGGTACTCTCTGGCGGCCGCGACAGATATCCCACTGGAAATCTGTCACACCCAGGTTCGACTAGTCAGCCCGCGCTACAGCCCCTTGGCGACGGTGGTCTCCCGGATCTCCCTCGCGCCGACGTAGTCGAGTAGAAGAGGCGTGATGTCTCCCACAGAGAGGCCGTCGATCCACCTCGCGGTCCAGAAGAGGGTGGATCTGTCATTGCCGAGGATCGTGAACGTTGAGGCGCGGAAGAAGTCATGCGCCTCCCTCGGCACCTTGATCTCCAACTGTGATCAAGCGCGGTCCTCGTCCGTCTTCTGCAGCCAGAGCCATCTCGACTGCAGGCTATCGAAGTGCGTCGGAGGTCTGGGGATTCCCAGCCCTCCCAAGTCGGTTGGCCGGCACGTGGTGGGCCATGCCACCATGCACTTCCCCTTGATGGAGCCCTCCTTCCCGGTCCAGAAGAATCTTCTACAAATGTTGTTGATCTCCTCGATCGCCCAAGGGGGCAAGCCGTCCGCGACGATAGTGTCGATGGGGGTCGCCGAGAGGACGGACTTGACCCAGATGAGACGCCCGCTCCTCGCCATGAGCGGGCCGTGGCACGCCGTAAGGCGGGCCGCGACCGAGTCCACAGCGGACTGGTACCTGGCCTTGGGGATCTTCTTGGTGCTGAGTGATAGGCCCAGGTAGGTGATTGGGAACTCCGAGATCTAGCAGCCGATGATTCCTTGTATGGTTTGGAGGTCGAGGTCTGGGGCGTAGATTGTCGTGATAGAGCACTTGGCGAGGTTGGTCCTCAAGCCCGACGCGTCCCCAAACGTCTGCAGGACCATCTTCAGCGCTCTCGCCTCTGCTACACTAGGGTGCACGAAGATGATGACGTGTCGGCGTAGAGGCTGCAGTGGTGCTTGATGGCCGGCGTTCCGAGAGGCTGCAGCAGCTGGTCCTCGGACGCTGCAACCATCAGCCTGGCGAAGACCTCCATGATGACGATGAAGAGCATCGGCGAGAGTGAGTACCCCTGACCCCACGTCAGTGTCTAATCGACCTCTCCGGCCGACCATTAACCAGGACGCGGGAGGATGCGCAGGACAGCAGCGTCGCAATCCATGGCTGATTTGTTGTTTGAATTCGAATACCCGATCCTTCATGTTTATATCATTATCACAGAAAAAAAATCGTTACTGGCCTTCACGTGGTGGATCGGAGCGAGATTCAGTTGGTCCATATCGAGCTTTCGACTGATCATGTGCTTTTAATTTGCCGCAAACCTTCGTCATGCTTTACAAAAGAAGAAGACATTATATATTGACTCATGTCCATCAAAGAATACAATTATAAATAACGATTTAGTTTATCTTTGACCAAGTTTATATTAAAATTATATTATTATTTATGTATTTCAAATAAATTTATTATATTCTATAAATTAGTCAAATAATGCTTATTTTGTCTCATGAATATTAGTATTTTCATATAATTTTAGTTAAAATTGAAGCAATTTGACTTCTCAAAATGTGATAATTGCATTCTTCCGTGGATCCATGTCCATGGAGTACGTTTGTAGTAGGTACGTAGTGTCGTGGCAAGTTGTGTTCACCGAACAAACATGCCTTATATATGTTTGTAGCACCAAGTTTTAATTATTTTAGAATATACGAGAGGACATTTGAATTCGAGAAAAATACGTATATTGAGGTAATATAACCTGATTTTTTTTAGTGCGAAACGCATGGCATAGATCTTGGCTGCTGTGTTACAGCAGCTTAGGCGTAGGATAGAATAAAAACATGTCACGTGGCATGTCACGTATGCTTGGCTTACGACGAACCATGCAGTTCCACATTTCCATGCTTTTTATTAAATTAGTCGGCAAACGTGGCTCCCACACCAAAATATATACTCCACTCATATAAAAAAAATACTATAATGATGATAAGACAAACACGGCATAGCGAGCGACGAAGTATATATAATAAGTCCATTGAGTCAGAACACTGATCTTGCCGTGTCGACAACGTGCTCTTCCCCAGAACCAGAAGGTAATTCGATCACGAGCGTTATCGCTCAAGTGGCACATTGTCAAAGCACGTGCAGCCTTCTTTGCATTTTCTTTTCATCATTATTGAGCCTATGCACTAGCACTACACTATCTACCATCCATCCCATCCATTCTCTCTTCTCTAGTTGATGCACATACTAGGATATTAATATATTTTCTTTTAAGAAAATATCTACTCAAACGACTTTTATTTTTCCCATTTTGAGTTGGGATGTCGAGCTCAATCAGTAAAGGTCAGTCAACCACTCACTGCAGTAGCGGTGGTGTGTTGTACGCTTTCCCCGTTTGGACGTATCTCGACAGTCGAGATGTAGACACAAGATCGAGTAAATTATTATAAGAAACAGAATCTATACGCACACGAGAAATGTTCTGCGCTTCAAATGGCTTCCTGCTAGCGAGCCCTCTGTTTACATTTTCGTGGCCCGTCATTGTTAAGTTGGGCCGTATTGACGTGGTCGTGGAACGCTTAACGAGTCACTGGAAATTTTATATACCCAACGAGAGAAAAAAGAAGACTAAGATGTTTCAAATTCGAATGTGTCGAAAGCACTACTAAAAAATGTTTTTTAAAATCATTATTATTGTTGGGAGTGCCGGATACTAAAAAGTTAAATGGCAATGAGGAAATTAAACAGGTCATCAACCCCTACGATAGGAGTCTTTATTTTTTTGAAAAAATGTGACAGGTCCCACATATACAAACTGAGAGGACATGACAAAGGCTTGGCTTGCAAGCATCAGTCACTCTAATGAAAAAAAATCAAACATAAAGGCCTTCTTTGCTTACATAAGTTACTTTATTTATATGCTAGCTAATAGTTCTTTATTACAATCATGCAGACACAAACCTAATTAGGTACTCACTCTAGTGCCAGGTAGGAGAGAAATGACCATGTCAAAGAAATGACCAAACATCGACGTGGCAAGTTTACTGATCAGTTCAGTGTCCCCGTTCGGAGCCGTCGCCCTCATCAGCGGTGGTAGGTTCCATGCCCACCACGTCGACGTGCACTCTATCAGTTTCGTGAAGTCATCTACGGAGAATAGTATGCTGCGACAAGAATTACAATCCTAGGATCAATGTGTCATCAGACATGCATGTCAATACCCCCCCCACCCAACACCCAAGAAGTCACCATGTAGTACGTCGGAAGGAGTTGATGTCTGCTCGTGTGCCCCCCCCCCCCGAAGTCACCATGTAGTACGTCGGAAGGAGTTGATGTCTGCTTGTGTGATGACCTGCAGTTTATTCAGTTCAAAAGGTGAACAAGTCTAATCCTGAGTGTTCTTTGGAGAAAAGTGTTGGGATCACTCACTTCTGATGGAATGCTCGGGGTTCCATAATCCATACTTCTTGCAGTACATTGTGTTAATCCGGTACAGTTGCTGCACGCTCGGCGCCTATCAGTACCATAGACACTCAGTTTTGTCACTAACTTGAGAATGATGGTAGGGGAAAACTTCAAAAACGTGTACCCCTTCGCAAGGTTCAGAAACTTACAATACAGAAGTCTTCTGTTGTTGGGGTGAGGTCGGAAGTGGTCCACCCCCTTTCGCCTGCACGCCGCCGGAAGCTAATAGCAAAAGTCAGTGGCGACTTTCGCTCGTCAGAAATCAGAAGCTGAAGCGAAAGCGAATTGTCATTTTCGCTGTTTCAGCAGTCGAAATAAAAGGCGAAAGTGATTTGTCACTTTCACCTCTTTTTTAGTCGGAAGTATTGGCGAAAGTGAATTGCCACTTTCGTCATTACCTAAAGTCGAAATAAAAGGCGGAAGTGAGTTGTCACTTTCGCCGGTTCTTAAGTCGGAAGCGAGGCGAAAGTGGGTTGTCACTTTCGCCGTTTCTTCCAATTGTCACGTTAAGTTGGCCGGTCGAAAGCGAAGCGCGAATCTCGGCTTTTTGACCTTGTCTCCGCTTTCGGATTTTCTTCGTCTAACTTCGTCTTGTTCAGTTGTGATGCTAACTTGAGGCAGGTAAGTTCCTGAACGTGACAGGCAGTTGGTGGGCCAAACTTCGTGGGCCATTTTGGGCCAGTTTGGGCTGGTCCGAGCTTTGAAAGACGGTCACGAAGGTCGGTTTGAAAGAAAGAAGACGATTCTGCCCTTCATAGGAGCAAAGATAGTAGTCCTGAGTCAGGGGTATTTTGGTCATGTAAAGTCTACGGACTAGTATAAATAGACCCCCAGGGGCATTCTGTAAACGGACCAATGCTGGAATGGAATAAAGCTGTTTGTTTCATTTCGCTGTAAGCATTCGTTGTTTACTTTCATCCTTTACTTTCGTTCTAGCTTTCGGTTTACTTCTGCTGGTGTTCGGTCGTTGGAGCGAACACCAACATTGGCGCCCACCCGTGGTTGTTGCTCGACACGACCATGCCACCGAAGGGAAGACAGAAGGCATCGAAGGCAGTAGGAGAAGCCACCGCTACTCTTTCACCTTCCGCAATACAATCTAGACAACAGCCGGATACTGATACTTCGGCCGGAGCAGAAGTTCCAGCGCCAGATCTTGCAAGAGAGATAGTGCCAGTCACGGAAACAACGTCCGAAGACGAAAATCACAACCAAGAAGAACCGGAAGATCAACAAGACGAACAACTCATGCAAGAGGACATTCAGGTGAACGATCATGCCAGACTGCTGAAACAGCTCACCGAAAGTCAAGCCGAAATCAGAACTCTCCAGCGGCAACGTGATCAACTAGCGCGATACGTCGCCGCCAAAAATAGAGAAGCTCTAACTCGGCAACAAGTACAAGAAGTGGAAGCAAGGAGGATAGCTCTTCAAAGAGAGATAGAGCAACTTCAGGCAGCTCAGCTTCAGGCACCCCAAATGCCACCAAATTTCTTTCCAGAAAACATTCAGCCAAGGCCACTGGAACAAAACACTTTATACCTAACTTCTCCACTTTCGCCGGAGTTACAAAGGCACCCATGGCCAGCAAATTACAAGCCAAAGCTACCACCCTTCAACGGGAAATCAAATCCTCGGAAGTTTCTAGCGAGTTACGAAGTGGCAGTACATTCATCCGGAGGAGATTCCACCACCTTAGCAAAATCATTCATTATGGCGGCGGAAGATGTTGCTTATGAATGGTATATATCTCTAAGGCCATTGTCAATCCAAACACAGGGACAACTCAAGGAAGAAATGCTTTCGACCTTCCAAGGATTTCAAACGAAAAGAAAACAACCCGAGAGATCTAATGACATGCAAGCAAGAGGATGGAGAGCTATTGTCATCATATCTAGACAAACTGATTCAGCTACGAGTGCAAGTACCAAATGCTTCCGACGACGTAGTCATCGTCGCAGCAATACAAGGTTTGCAGATCGGCCCATGTGCCTTTCACTTGATAAGAGAAACACCAAAAATAGTGACGCAGCTGTTCGAAGAAATGCGAAAGTTTGCAAGATCAGAAGACGACCTTCGAAAGCGCAAGGCAGCAAGAACCAACTTAAACCAAAACAACCCAAGGCAAGGTCAACCAGTAAGGCAACCTTACAATCAGAGAAACAACCAGAACTATCGTCAAGTAAATAATCTTCAACAATAACCGCCGGATCAGAAGGTTATTCCGAATAACGAGCCAGCACCATATCATAACAACAATAGAGAGAATTTCCAAGGCAACAGAGGCGGTCGTCCACCTCGCGGAAGAGGAAGAGGACGAGGAGGAGGTCAAAGAATCCCATACTGTGTCATTTGTGGAGAAGACAGAAATCACTTTACAAGAGATTGCATATACACCAAGCTAGCAAAAGAGCAGAAGGAGAAAGATGACGCAATTCCTCATAGAGAAAATCCCAAATATGTGTTTCACAACACAGGACGAGAGCAAAGTTGTACTTCAAATCAAAATCACATGGCGTACCAACATGCCTATCAGGCTCAACTTCAGCAGTATCCTCAACAAATCATGTATCATCAGCCGGCATACACCTGGCGCTACCCAGCTCAAAATCCAATAGTTCAACTTCCGCAGACTCAAGCTACATCGCGGTCTCTTCTTCACCAAGCCGGTACAAGATCATCAACTTCTGGCACAACATCCGCAAGCTCAGCAAGAAAACAATCAAGAAACCCACATGGTAAATGTAGTGTTACCATCACAAGGCCACATTTATGCCATCACAGGAGGATCCAATTTGGAGCACGAAAGCAAAAGAGCAAGAAAGGAATATGAAAGAAGAATACACACAGTGACCCCAAGGCTGCCCTTGGGTAGACCAACATGGTCCATGGCACCCATCACTTTCACCGAAGAGGACTTCAAAGTCAGAGATTATCCGCATCATGATGCATTTGTCGCTACCTGTCGGTGTTTCGTACCCTGGGGGGTATCACACCAACAAGTAAATTTCTAAGCGTGCTCCCTAATCCGGATGGTGATGCAAGAAGAACACAAGGTTTTTATCCTGGTTCGGGTAAAAGATGGCCCTACGTCCAGCGGGGGAGGAGACTTGTATTATCTTGCACCTAGGTGCTCGTACAGGGGTGAGTACAAGGTAGTCCTTGGGACTTAGCGTGTTCGATGTGGGTGTGTTGTGAACGTGAGAGTGTAAAAAACTTGCCCTAGACTAGGCCACCCGCGTCCCCTTTATAGGCCAAGGGGAGGCGCAGGATTACATGATTGCTAGGGCGATCGTGGGCGTGACGTCGAAGTATGGGTGCCCTGTCCAGTCGCTGGAACTGTGGATGCCCCTCTTGATCCGGTTCGATCCTGTGGATCCCTGCTTTTACCCGGGTCGAGCCTGTAGCAGTATGGTCGATGATGGCCTGACGGTCCTTGGCTGACGTTAGCTGATGTAATCGAGGTGTGGGCAGGTGATGGCCTGCCCGGGAACTCCGTCGAGTGGCCGTCGAGGTGGGATGGACGCATCACTGCACGCCCCATGCGCCAGTCACATCCGCCATCATTCCTCGAGCGGCTAGGCGCTGTCTCGAGGGGTCGACGATCCGCATGATGGGATGGAGCGACGTGCTCGGCGGTACGGAGAGTTGACAATGGCGCTTTGAAGAGGTGCCGTACGCGGCACAGTGCAAGGCATGGCGTAATAGTGGCGCCTGCCATCCTCGAATCCGGGGCATGGGCTGCGTAATGGTGGAAATGACCAGCGTACGATCCACTATTGCGGGCCCTGTAGCCATGGAGTTAGGCAGGGTCGGTGTACTGTGGTACTGCTTCGAGCCCTGTAGCCATGTGCATGCCCTGGAAAGGCAATAATTGCCGACAGACTCGAGCGGTCGCTCGCTCGAGCCGCTTCCGTCACCGTCTCGAGCGGTCGCTCGCTCGAGCGGTTTCCGTTACTGTCTCGAGCGCTCGCTCGCTCGAGCGGTTTCCGTAGTTCTTTCTCGAGCGGTCGAGCGGCTGCTGCTCAAGTTAGTGGGTTCCGTGGTTTTGTGGGCCTGATCGTGGGCCGGCCCAGTACGAGGAGAATTGGGGATTTCCCTTGGTTAGCTTTTGGGATTTAGAGAGGGGGGAAGCTGGTTTGCCTATCCCTTATCCCCCTAGTTTAGGACCCCCTAATCTAGGTACCTGACACTACCGCAAATGTCAACGGTTTCACCTTACACAACATTCTGATAAACAACGGTAGTTCAGCAGACATCCTTTTTTCCAAAGCATTCGAGCAAATGGGTCTTGACAGAAGAACTTTAGACTCAGCAGGCAACTCGCTTTTCGGTTTCGGAGGCTCAAGGATAAATGTAATCGGAAAGATAAACAAGATCAAAAGGCCAGAGCTGAGAACATCACTTTCAATATTGTAGACATGTCGTATCCATACACTGCCATATTCAGCAGAGGATTCATAAACAAGTTTGATGCAGTAATAAAGCAGAGTTTCTTATGCATGAAAGTTCCCTCACCTTTCGGAGTAATAACCTTATTCGGCGATCAAGAAGCTGCAAGAAAGATTGAAGGGAAGCCTATTCCAGGTTATAGCATGATCAATGAAGTCAAAGAAACAAAACAGAAGGAAGACGAAAGCGCAGATGATGATAAAAAATACAGAGAAAAGGGAGAAAGCAAGGGCAAAACCAAATGAAGAAACTGAAAGAGTGCCACTATCGAGATACACTCCCGACCAATACGTACACATCGGAAAGGATCTTGAACAACAGGAGAAGACAGAGCTCATCAAATTCCTAAACAAAAACAAAGAAGTATTCGCCTGGTCAGCTAGCGATCTGCGTGGAGTGGACAGAGAACTTGCCCAGCACAACCTAAACGTATCCAAAACAATAAGACCGAGGAAACAGAAGCTGCGGAAGATTTCAGACGAAAGAGCAGAAGCTGCGAAAGCAGAAGTGGACAGGTTGTTACAAGCTCAAGTTATCAGAGAAGTCCAATATCCAGAATGGCTAGCAAATGTGGTAATGGTTCAAAAGAAAAACAAGAAATGGAGAATGTGCATCGACTTCACAGACCTAAACAAAGCATGTCCGAAAGATCCATATCCTCTACCGAGAATAGACAAGCTTGTCGATATTGCGTACCATTGTGAGAGAATGAGCTTGCTAGACTGTTTCTCGGGCTATCATCAAATTTGGCTAAACAAAGATGACGAGGAAAAGACCCGGTTTTATCACCCCGAGCGGAACTTACTATTTCGAAAGAATGCCGGAAGGTCTGCGTAACGCAGGACCAACTTTCGCCAGAATGGCAGACAAAGTTTTCGACGATCAAAAAGGTCAAAACTTGGTCAACTACATGGACGACATCGTTGTCAATAGTGATAGAAAGGAAACACACGTTGAAGATTTAAAAGAAACTTTCGCCAATCTAAAGAAAAGCGGTCTAAAGCTCAACCCAGAGAAATGTGCATTCGATGTCAAAGAAGGCAGAATTCTTGGGTACATGGTGTCAGCAAAAGGGATAGATGCTAATCCCAAAAATATAGCAGCCATAGTTAACATGAAACCACCATCAACCAAGAAAGAAGTACGAAGCTTGCGGGCATGGCATCACTAAGCAGATTTATAGCAAGATCAACAGAAAAGGGATTACCCTTCTTCAGAATTCTCAAACAAGCAGATCACTTCGATTGGGGACCAGAGCAACAACAGGCCTTCAAAAATCTGAAGCGCTATCTCACGAGACTTCCGACATTAAACAGACCGACGACGAAAGCAGATTTACTCCTATATCTGGCATCATCTCATACTGCAGTAAGTGCGGTACTAGTGGAAGAAAGAGAAAGTGAAGGAAAGATTCAACAATTTCCAATCTACTACGTATCTGAAGCTTTGTCAGGAGCAAAGATGAATTATACAGAACTTGAAAAAATAGTCTACACAGTGTTAATGGCCTCGCGAAAGCTGAAGCACTACTTTCAACAACATCGCATAATTGTTACTTCGGCACAACCATTAGAAGCACTCTTCCACAACATTGAAGCGATCGAAAGAATCGGAAAATGGGCAGCAGAACTAAATCAGTACATAGTAGATTTTGCACACAGATCAACAATCAAATCACAAGTGATTGCCGACTTCATAGCAAACTAGACCCCAGCAGCTTTTGACACAACAATCAGGTTTGAGGAACCAACATGGATAATCTTCTGTGATGGAGCATGGTGTAACTTAGGCGCTGGAATCGCAGCTATATTGATACCCCCAGCTGGACCAAGGCTGAGATATGCAGCGAGATTAGAATTTCAGACAACAAATAACACGTGAATATGAAGCAAGCTTTGCTGGGTTTGCGAAAGCTGAGAGCTCTAGGCATACGCAGATGCATTGTGAAATCAGATTCACAAGTAGTAGTTGGTCACATTGAAAAAGAATACACAGCGAAAGAAAGAGAACTGGCTAGATATCTCGGCAATTAGAAGAATGGAAAAGCACTTTTCTGGGTTCACTTTGAAGCATATCCCAAGATAAGAAAATTCCGAAGCTGACGAACTAGCGAAAGCTGCGGCACAGAAAATACCTCTACCTCCCGACGTTTTTTTACCAAACATTAACCTTAAAGGCGATAACGGAAGAAGAAGAGAATCCGAGAGCAATACACGTGATAACAAGCGAAGATTAGCGAGCACCAATCGTTGCCTTTCTCAAAGAGACATACGAGCCAGATGACAAAAAAGAGTACCAGCGAATGAGGTCGAGAACAAAGCAGTACACAATCATTGGAGAAGAACTGTACATGGAAGGCATAGTCGCGCCGCTTCTAAAGTGCATCAGCAAAGAAGAAGGGGAAAGCTTTTAGTCGAAATGCATTCAGGCATGTGTGGTGCACACAGAGGTCCACATGAGATAGCTCACAGAGCAATGAGGCAGGGTTTCTACTGGCCAACAGCAGCAAAAGACGCCAAAGAAATTGTTCGAAGATGTGAAGCTTGCCAAAGGTTCACAAAAAATCAAAAAGCACCAGCAAATTTGACAAGTTAAATCATTCCAACTTGGCCATTGCAAAGATGGGGAATAGACATTGTGGGTCCTCTTCCGCAAGCTCCGAGGAAACCCGAAGTTCGCCGCGATCGCTTTGGAATATTCCACCAAGTGGATTGAGGCGAAAGCTCGCGAAGATCACGTCAAAAACCTTAATCAACTTTACTTGGCAACGAATCATATGTCGCCGGAGTCGGCTTACATCACGGTTGACAATGGCAAACGGTTCGGCGTGCGAGAATACGAAGTTTTTGTGAAGAGTTAAACATAAACGGCCGCTTGGTCAATCATCTCGCAAACAAATGGAGCGATCGAAAGAGCAAATGCTGAAATATTCACTTCACTATCGAAAATATTGACAGAAGAGAAGAAGGGCAAATGGGCACAGGAATTAACAACTTCCATATGGGGCCATAACATCTCAAAGACCAGGGCAACAGATTTCACTCCATTTTGTCTGCTATATGGAGAAGAAGCAATCACACCTGAAGAAATGAAGCTTGGCTCATTTAGAACCGAAATTGCAGCAACCAATCTAATTCAAAGATTTGTCGACATCGAAACTTCAGAACAAACAAAGCTAGAGGCGGCTGAAAATTTAGGTAAATATCATCAAGAAACAAAAAGCTGGAGAGATAAGAAAGTGCTACGGAAGGACATCGATCTAGGAGACATGGTCCTCATCAAGCAACCAAACAAGCGGGGAAGCTACGATCACGGTGGGGAAGCTTTGCAAAAGGTGTGAGGTTTTTTAATGAGGCGATCCTTTGTACCCCTTATTCCTATTACTACATTTTCCCCGGAAAAAGAGCACATCAAGTTTCTCGTCAAGGTCGAAAACAAGGTGCAAACACCTTGCATATTCGACGAAACGAAATCGTTAAGGTAAGGTTGTAAACAACCTCTGTTGTTGTAACAGATTCAAAAGCTCAAAAATCAGCTAAAGCCGAAAATGGCTAAAGGGGCTTAGCTTCGAGAAAATCGAGCAAGTCTAACGCTCAAAAACGAGCTAAAGCCAAAAATGGCTAAAGCCGAAAATGGCTAAAGGGGCTTAGCTTGAGAAAATCGAGCAAGCCTAACGGCTCAAAAACGAGCTAAAGCCGAAAATGGCTAAAGCCGAAAATGGCTAAAGGGGCTTAGCTTGAGAAAATCAGAGCAAGTCTAACAGGTCAAAAACGAGCTAAAGCCGGAAATGGCTAAAGCCGAAAATGGCTAAAGGGGCTTAGCTTCGGAGAAAATCAGAGCAAGTCTAAAAGCTCAAAAACGAGCTAAAGCCGAAAATGGCTAAAGCCGAAAATGGCTCAAAAGAGGCTTAGCTTCTAAGAAAATCGAGCAAGTCCAAAAGCTCAAAAATGAGCTAAAGCCGAAAATGGCTAAAGCCGAAAATGGCTCTAAAGAGGCTCGGCTTCGAGAAATTCGAGCAAGTCCAATGCTCAAAAACGAGCATAAGCCGAAGATGGCTCAAAAGACTTCGAGAAATTCGGAAATCAGCAAGTCACCGTCGAATGCTAAAGCGTTTCACATCCGCCGCCCCTCAACTTTAGAAGATGGGGGCGGCGCTCGAAATTCGGGCAGTGAGGCCATCACGACGAAGGCTAAAACGTTTCACATTCGCTCGCCGACATAAAGAATGATGAAAGTGTTATTTCACTTTCGACGTTGCTTCCGACATAAAGAATGACGAAAGTGCTATTTCACTTTCGCCATTGCTTCCGACATAAAGAATGATGAAAGTGCTATTTCACTTTCGCCATTGCTTCGACATAAAGAATGACGAAAGTGCTATTTCACTTTCATCATTGCTTCCGATATAAAGAATGACGAAAGTGTTATTTCACTTTCACCATTGCTTCCGACATAAAGAATGACGAAAGTGCTATTTCACTTTCGCCATTGCTTCCGACATAAAGAATGACCGAAAGTGCTATTTCACTTTCGCCATTGCTTCGACATAAAGAATGACGAAAGTGCTATTTCACTTTCGTCATTGCTTGACATAAGGAAACGACGAAAGTGTTATTTCACTTTCGCCATTGCTTCCGACATAAAGAATGACGAAAGTTCTATTTCACTTTAAATTCTTCGCTTGATATAAAGAATGACGAAAGTGTTATTTCAATTTTGACATTGCTTCGACATAAAGAATGATGAAAGTGCTATTTAACCTTCGCCATTGCTTAGGCATAAAGAATGACGAAAGTGCTATTTCACTTTAGTCATTGCTTGACATAAGGAAGCGATGAAAGTGTTATTTCACTTTCGCCATTGCTTCCGACATAAAGAATGACGAAAGTGCTATTTCACTTTCGTTACTGCTTCCGATATAAAGAATGACGAAAGTGTTATTTCACTTTCGACATTGCTTCCGACATAAAGAATGACGAAAGTGCTATTTAACTTTCGCCATTGCTTCCGACATAAAGAATGACGAAAGTGCTATTTCACTTTCGTCATTGCTTCTGACATAAGGAAACGACGAAAGTGTTATTTCACTTTCGCCATTGCTTCCGACATAAAGAATGACGAAAGTGCTATTTCACTTTCGTTATTGCTTCCGATATAAAGAATGACGAAAGTGTTATTTCACTTTCGACATTGCTTCCAACATAAAGAATGACGAAAGTGCTATTTCATTTTTGCCATTGCTTGACATAAAGAATGATGAAAGTACTATTTCACTTTCGTCATTGCTTCTGACATAAGGAAACGACGAAAGTGTTATTTCACTTTTGCCATTGCTTCCGACATAAAGAATGACGAAAGTGCTATTTCACTTTCGCCATTGCTTCCGACATAAAGAATGACGAAAGTGCTATTTCACTTTCGCCATTGCTTTGGACATATAGAATGACGAAAGTGCTATTTCACTTTCGTCATTGCTTCGACATAAGGAAACGACGAAAGTGTTATTTCACTTTAGCCATTGCTTCCGACATAAAGAATGACGAAAGTTCTATTTCACTTTAAGATTCTTGCTTCGATATAAAGAATGACGAAAGCGTTATTTCACTTTCGACATTGCTTGACATAAAGAATGACGAAAGTGCTATTTAACTTTCGCCATTGCTTCTGACATAAAGAATGATGAAAGTGCTATTTCACTTTCATCATTGCTTCTGACATAAGGAAACGACGAAAGTGTTATTTCACTTTCGCCATTGCTTTCGACATAAAGAATGATGAAAGTGCTATTTCACTTTCATTCTTTGCTTCGATATAAAGAATGGCGAAAGTGTTATTTCACTTTCGACATTGCTTCGACATAAAGAATGACGAAAGTGCTATTTAACTTTCGCCATTGCTTCCGACATAAAGAATGACGAAAGTGCTATTTCACTTTCATCATTGCTTCGACATAAGGAAACGACGAAAGTGTTATTTCACTTTCGCCATTGCTTCCGACATAAAGAATGACGAAAGTGCTATTTCACTTTAGTTATTGCTTCGATATAAAGAATGACGAAAGTGTTATTTCACTTTCGACATTGCTTCCCGACATAAAGAATGACGAAAGTGCTATTTCACTTTCGCCATTGCTTCCGACATAAAGAATGACGAAAGTGCTATTTCACTTTCGCCATTGCTTCCGACATAAAGAATGACGAAAGTGCTATTTCACTTTCGCCATTGCTTCCGACATAAAGAATGACGAAAGTGCTATTTCACTTTCGTTATTGCTTCTGATATAAAGAATGACGAAAGTGTTATTTCACTTTCGACATTGCTTCCGACATAAAGAATGACGAAAGTGCTATTTCACTTTCGCCATTGCTTCCGACATAAAGAATGACGAAAGTGCTATTTCACTTTCGCCATTGCTTCCGACATAAAGAATGACGAAAGTGCTATTTCACTTTCTCCATTGCTTCCGACATAAAGAATGACGAAAGTGCTATTTCACTTTCGTCATTGCTTCCGATATAAAGAATGACGAAAGTGTTATTTCACTTTCGCTATTGCTTCCCACATAAAGAATGACGAAAGTGCTATTTCACTTTTGTCATTGTTTCCGATATAAAGAATGACAAAAGTGTTATTTCACTTTCGACATTGCTTCCGACATAAAGAATGACTAAAGTGTTATTTCACTTTCGCCATTGCTTCGACATAAAGAATGACGAAAGTGCTATTTCACTTTCGTCATTGCTTGACATAAGGAAACGACGAAAGTGTTATTTCGGTTTAAGCCATTGCTTCCGACATAAAGAATGATGAAAGTGCTATTTCACATTCGCTACGCTTCCGATATAAAGAATGACGAAAGTGTTATTTCACTTTCGACATTGCTTCCGACATAAAGAATGACGAAAGTGCTATTTCACTTTCGCCATTGCTTCGACATAAAGAATGATGAAAGTGCTATTTCACTTTCGCCATTGCTTCCGACATAAGGAAACGACGAAAGTGTTATTTCACTTTCGCCATTGCTTCCGACATAAAGAATGACGAAAGTGCTATTTCACATCTGCTCGCCCCTCAACTTCAGAAGATGGGGGTGGCATTTTCGAAATTCAAACAGCTAAGGGGCTGTGACGTCAAATGATGAAACACTTCACATCTGCTCGCCCGTCAACTTTAGAAAATGAGGGGCGGCGTTTTCGAAATTCAAAAGAGCTGTCAAATGATGAAACCCTTCACATCTGCTCGCCCCTCAACTTTAGAAAATGGGGGGCGGCGTTTTCGAAATTCAAAGCAGTGAGGGTCATCACGTCAAATGATGAAACCCTTCACATCTGCTCACCCCTCAGCTTTAGAAAATGGGGGCGGCGTTTTCGAAATTCAAAACATCTGAGGGGCTGTCACATCAAATGATGAAACCCTTCACATCTGCTCGCCCCTCAGCTTCAGAAGATGGGGGGCGGTGTTTTCGAAATTAAGACAGCTGAGGGGCTGTCACGATGAATGCTAAAGCGTTTCACATTCGCTCGCCCCTCAACTTTAGAAGATGGGAGGCGGCGTTTTCAAAATTCAAAACAGCTGAGGGGCTATCACGTCGAATGCTAAAGCGTTTCATATCTACTCACCCCTCTGCTTTAGAAGATTGGGGGCGGCGCTTTCAAAGATAAAATAGCCGAGGAACCGGCAATGTAAAGTGCGGGGCATATAAATTTCGCTAAGCGGGGAAGTCTTGCGTAGAGAATGACAATAAAAAATTAGAGAAAGCACTCGCGAAAGTCAAAAGACTTTGTTCCCAAATATTTTTCTTGGTCAAAAATTACAAAATTACATCGAAGGGTTCTTCTTTCGGAACCTTCAATGACTCCTTAGTCACCCTAGGGGTCAAAGGAATGAAACTATACCGAGCGCGTTCTAAAGGAATTTCTTCAACAGTTTCATTTTTGGGAATTTTCAGAAATTTTCCATTAGATTTTGGCCTAGAAGGCCCATTACCAAAACCAGCATCCGGCGTAGCACGATGACTCCAAAAATTCACAATTTTTTCAGCAGTACGAAGACTTCGTTTCAGTCGAGAACGCATAACCACCCCCATTGACCGATGAGGGTGGCGTTGGCAATAAAGACGCCATGATTCGCCAGACACATGAAAGTCGTCTTTCGAAATCGCAAGCAGATAAATATCAACTGCTTCGGCTAAGTTAGCCTCGTCAACCTGTAAAAATTTCAAGTAAACAAACGAAAATAACTTAAGTCCAAGCAAAATAACATTAGTCTTACAACATCCACGCATTTACAAGCGCGTACAAAAGATCAAAGTGTTTTCAACGAATCCTAATCAAACTACTGGGGTTCACTCCTGAGCGGTTGCATCTCCTTCGGTAGCAGGGGTGTCGTCATCAGTGGAAGCAGCCTGGTCTTGAGGAGTGAAAGGTGGCACTTGGCTATCTCCAGAGCCTCCAGCAGCTTCACGTTCACGGCGTTGCGCTGGTCAATGTATTCTTGAACTTTAGCTCTGATGGCACTCTTCGCTTCAGGAGTCTGCGAAAAACAAAGACAAACAGTAGAAATTTTAGAAAACTGCAAAGGCAAAAGCAAAAAGGAAATAAATTCAAAACATCACCTCTCCACGTGAAAGAGCTGCGCGAATGAGAGCTAGATCACGACCTCCCTTCATCCAGAATTCGACCCTGGATTTTCGGAGCTCGAAAACTAAAATGCGAGTTGACTCCGTATTAGTTTTACGAGCGGCGAAAGAGGAAACTGTTGCCGACTCATTTTCATTCTCGAGTCATCGTTTTCCTCAGCCGCGGATTCATACTCTGCGGCGTCCTCAGACTCAGCTTCCGCCAATCTAGCTATATCTTCAGAAAGGTAAAGGAAGTTCAGTTGATTCGGCGATATCAACATCAGCTTCCGCAGAATCGTCAGAAGGGAGTCCAGCGCGAAGCGGGGCAGCGGCGATAGGAGAAACAACCCTCTCCTCACTATTCGCGCCCACTTCAGAATCGGAGCCAGTCCGAAGCAAATTAGATTGCTCATTACCAGTGGAAGATGATTCTTCCGAAGAGCAAGAGCTAGAAGAACTCGTGGAAGTCGATTTACTCATCTAAAAACGCAAAAAGGAGTGAAGTAAAAACACGCCCCGTTTCCCGAGCTTTTACCGAAAGGAAAGCAAACAGTCGAAAGCCGAAAGTCACGGAACTTACCGAAAGACGGACCAGGCTTCACTCCGAAAGGAACCGCCGCTGTCCGAGCGAATGACTAAAGCGAAAGCTATAGCGAAAGCACGGGTAGAAGGCGAGGCCTCGGCAATGTGCGACTTTCACTAGGGCGCCCGTCCTTTTATTGGGATGGGACGTCAACGGTTGCCTCGATTGACGAGCCGTCGTGGACGTTCCCCACGCGGCGCGCTTCCCGATCGGGCGGTTGACATTTAGATTATTAAAAATAATAATTAAAAATAAAAAAGCGCACGACAAAACAAAAACTCGTTCAAAATTTAAAATTCAAAAAAGTTAAAATTAAAACTTTTGAACAAGTTTCGGGGGCGGCGTTGGCGAAAGGTGATCGCGTATCTTGGCTAGAAAGAAGATTAGCCAAGACAACGCCGAGGACCACCGTTGGGGTGAGGTCGGAAGTGGTCCACCCCCTTTCGCCTGCACGCCACCGGAAGCTAATAGCAAAAGTCAGTGGCGACTTTCGCTCGTCAGAAATCAGAAGCTGAAGCGAAAGCGAATTGTCATTTTCGCTGTTTCAGTAGTCGAAATAAAAGGCGAAAGTGATTTGTCACTTTCGCCTCTTTTTTAGTCGGAAGTATTGGCAAAAGTGAATTGCCACTTTCGTCATTACCTAAAGTCGAAATAAAAGGCGGAAGTGAGTTGTCACTTTCGCCGGTTCTTAAGTCGGAAGCGAGGCGAAAGTGGGTTGTCACTTTCGCCGTTTCTTCCAATTGTCACGTTAAGTTGGCCGGGTCGAAACGAGGCGCGAATCTCGGCTTTCGACCTTGTCTTCGCTTTCGGATTTTCTTCGTCTAACTTCGTCTTGTTCAGTTGTGATGCTTACTTGAGGCGAGGTAAGTTCCTGAACGTGACAGGCAGTTGGTGGGCCGAACTGTGGCCATTTTGGGCCGTTTGGGCTGGTCCGGGCTTTGAAAGATGGTCACGAAGGTCGGTTTGAAAGAAAGAAGACGATTCTGCCCTTCATAGGAGGAAAGATAGTAGTCCTGAGTCAGGGGTATTTTGGTCATGTAAAGTCTACGGACTAGTATAAATAGACCCCTAGGGGCATTCTATAAACGGACCGATACTGGAATGGAATAAAGCTGTTTGTTTCATTTCGCTGTAAGCATTCGTTGTTTACTTTCGTCCTTTACTTTCGTTCTAGCTTTCGGTTTACTTCTGCTGGTGTTCGGTCGTTGGAGCGAACACCAACATCTGTGATCTCTGCGACTGCAAGACTCCGGATATGCTTATCATCAAGTTTGTTGAAGCAGTCTGGAGATGCTATCACCTCTTCAGTCGACTAAAAGCACCAACGCTCTAACTCATCCAACCCAGCTTTGACATACCCTCCATTACTGAATGGCCAGCACTCAAGATGTAGCAGGAGGCTACAATTGAAGCTTCAACAAAAGAAATGTCGTTGAGCAGAAACAATTTAATGGAGAGGCCATTGTTGTCGTGCAGGAAGCATGGTGCCGTGGCGCCACATAGATTTTTGTTCCCCTTCCAAAGTACTAAACATAAGTGACTACGAGCACACAATCATAATCCCATCTCAATGGACCATATTAGCAATGCAAATATCCCTTGGTTTCTTTCATGTAGTCCAGTGTTCTTCAGTTATCTCAAAAGATATTATAGAGCTATTAAATAACAATTGAAAGAACCTTGTCCTGGTTTTCTTTTCTGAAAGCAGTTATGGGTCATTTAATTTGGCGTTACATACAAAGTCCCTGGTTTTCTCAAAGGATACTACTGCAGCATCAAGTGTTATACAAAAGATTTTCATAGGTCAATAGTCTGCTTCAGCTGTTCCTACACCTAGGGATAGCTTTCACGTTTCAACTGTTCATAGTGAAACAATAAAATAACTATATCTACTATCTAGCAAGAATTGATCACCCTAAGAAACAGTTGGATTCCTAGGAAACATATAATGAATCAGATCGAGTTTTTTCATAGCAATGAATGACAGCTTCACTAAATAAATAGACGCATAGAGCCTACTAGATATGTTTCATCTTAGCAATTATCACAAACATTTGTTTTTGATGAATTATCATAAATATTTTCATAGGAAAAGGTAGTACCTGGAGCAGGCCACTGCATATGTTTCATCGTAGCAACTATTGCATACACAAATTAGAAGGTTGACCTTGAATACAAATTAGAAGAATGTGTTTCATGTTAACGGAGCAATACAAAATACCACAAAGACCTCTATTTCTCAATATTTGCACTAAATAAAAAATTACATTCTAGATGATGTCCATACATAATGCACATGTTAGACTCTGTTATTATAATTGTCAATCAAAGAGAGAAAATCTCAAATACCTTGCTTGTACCTTGAATATACACCTATATTTACGGGCCCAAGATCTGCACAGATTGAAAATGGGGGCCGTCTCTTTTTTTTGAACAGATGAAAATGGGAGCCTGTTGATCTAGGTTCTTGCTTCTACCTATGAGTTTGGTATGTTTTTTCTTTTCTCTAGCTTCCAAAACTTTTCGAGGTAGCATTGTGATGAATGCTCTAGTGAAAACATACGTTTACTGAAAATATGCTGCATTATTCTGTCTTTAGTTATTCTATGATCTTGGTGTGCTTGCAAGTCATTGATATATTTTACAAAATGAAATGTATGAGAGGCACTTGAACTTTTTTGGAGCGTCATCTAGTAGATCCATAAACTTTGAAATTGCAGGTTGAAATGTGTTATCTAGTCTAAGGTCATCCCAAAGTAGAAAAATAGTATAATGCTGTTGATATGGTGTGCCAGCATGGGGATTTTTATTTGTTGAGCAAGAAAAATAAGCATTCAAAATGGAGCTACCTTTTCCCCATTTCTTCTTCACTTTGAGTTCGTTAGTAAGAAATCTCCATGAAGGAACACCATTTTATTGACCAACGGAAAGTTTTTGCCCTTTAGACTAAGATAACATATTTAACATGGGGCTGGGTAACGAGCCAGCTTATCTCCCTGTAGGCTTATAGCTCGAAAGATAATGGGATGACTCTGCTAGGCTCAGCTAGTTTAGCTCTTCAGCCAGCTCGTTATCGCTTGTCAGCACTCAGCAAGAGGCCGATTACTCTGATACAGATCCTGTGACTTTACAGCTGACTTTAGCTTCATCTGAACTGTTTGTGAGATCCAACACCTACAGATCAGTCTTCCCCTCTCATCTCCTTGGACACCTCACGGCTCAAGCTTTGGTACCAGTGCTGGACATTGATGTGTGACAGCTAGCTGCATAGTTTAAGTAAAGCTCTGAAGGTCATCTGCAGCCCTTATTGCTATTTTGAATTTTTTTATCACAAGTCATGATAAGAATTGAGGATTCTTTAGTTCTGGTTTGATTCGGGCAAGAAAATGAACAACATCGCGTTCTGTTTCATCAAGCGGCCACTGTACTAATCAATAATGAGCACCACTGTATGAAATCATCCTTTGACATTTCCTCAGATTCCAACAGCTCAATTCAATGGGAACTGACACTTCCCAGTCCAATTGCTGTGCAACTTCCTAGTCACAGTGCTACTAATTAATGCACCGAGACCACACGAGATCAACAAGGGCAGCCAGTGGGTGGCGGCAGATTATGAGCAAGGAGGAAGAGGGTGCAGCAATGGTGGTCGCGCAATAAAATGCTGTGAACCAAATGAGGAACTCAGCCAAATGGACACAACAGGAGTACGTCATTGGAGTTTTGTTTGAATGGGCTGGGCTGGGCTGGGTGGGTCAGGCGAACAGGGCATGCCTAGGCAGGTACTGAGGGGTAAACTAGTTAACAATTAAGAATATGTCTACCAGAGCAATTCTCTATTTTAGTCTGTTGGGATTTCTGCAGGTTTTAGAAAAATGCCTACCAGAGCAATTCTCTGTTTCAATTTCTTGGTTCTTATATAATCAATTAATCACATAGGAAGCCTATTGATTTTGGGAGCACTTGTGCTGATGACATTTTTGTGACTATTATTTGTTTTATCTGGTACTATCAAGACATTATATTTGTCTATTTTGTGGTACTATAAGCTGTTGTAGGTTCATGTTTTATTAACTGTGTAAAAAAGAAGATTTTTAGACTTCTGCAAGCTATTTTGTGAGTTCAGTTAGTGAACTAAAAGAAATTGCAAGTGTTTTTGGCTTACTACTTGCTACGCACCTAAATAAACATTATATCTAGATACATGATAAAAGTTATGTATCTAGAAAAGCCAAAATAACTACAGTTTGAAACGGATGGAGTACCATATATCCAAAATTAACACCCGATATGACTTCTTTATATTAGTTTGCATGCATCTTTCTCTAAAAAGGTGCCTATATATGAACAATAGAGTATAAATCAATCTACTAAGTAGCATGCTTGAGGGCACCGTCAGATGGGTTGCTGGGCTAGAAAGGCTTCTTGTTTGCAGCTTACTGCAGTGAGGCTGGGAAGGAAGATAGGAGGCCAATTAATGAAACATCTTTCAACAGCTTACGAAGGCAAGGCAAATTGGAATTTGGATACTAAAGTTAGATGCAAACTTGAGCCTAATGAGCCTCTGCCACTAGCCCGGTCAACATTATTTATTTGGAGGTTTACTACAAAATGAATTACTGCTTGTCAGGATTGAACTGTCATTTACAGTACCTGTCCTACCAGCTCACTGGAATAGTCATCTGGTGTTTTTAGAAGTTTATTAGATGTTCATTCACTACAGTAGAAATAATTGTTTGATGCAAACTTGAGCCTAATGAGCCTCTGCCACTAGCCTGGTCAACATTATTTATTTGGAGGTTTACTACAAAATGAAGTACTGCTTGTCAGGATTGAACTGCCATTTACAGTACCTGTCCTACTAGCTCATTGGAATAGTCATCTGGTGTTTTTGGAAGTTTGTTAGATGTTCATTCACTACAGTAGAAATAATTGTTTGATTTTTGTGAAAGTTAGATGCTCACTAAGAATAAGTGTCTGGTGTTTTCCATGCCAGAATAAGTGTCTGGTGTTTGCCATGCCAAATTGCCAGTTATACTATGGCATGAATGCTCTGGAAGTTGGTTGAAGAAATGCATTGTGCTACCAGCTCTTAGCATATTTTTTCCTTGTCTCATTTGTCTTTAAGTTGGGCCTGCTTCAGTATGGCCCTCCATTTTTCACAGCACTGTCCAGCGTTTTGCTACATGTAATCCATTTCGTAGTTCTAATTAATAGCTTGATTTTGATCTTCACTGCAGAATCAAATGCACAGTGATGGACAACTGACAAGACATGAACACCGTACGTTTCTGCAAGTTGATCATGCTGGGGTTCGTACTCGTCTCAGGGTTGTTGCTTTTGTGTTATTCATTAAGCATGCTATTTCATGGTGAATGAAGAAGCTAATTCTGAAAGCATTGTTAGCAGCCTCTTCCCCTGTAAATTCAGAGGCATGAAAATTAAGGTATCATGGATAAGTATTACTTATGAGTTGGCCTGGTATACGTATTGATTACAAACTTGCAATCATATCGTGAAACATAGTTTCCGTCATGTTTGATCTCGTAATTTTTATTGTTGCTATAGCCACTACCACTGCAATTTGGTGCCATGGCTTGGCAAATGACTAGGATAGCCTATACTTGCAAAGCAAAGCTAGATCTGAGGAAATTTGAACGGTTTTGAAGTTGTTTACTTTAGAGTTTGGATAGCCTATTTGATGTAAGTTGTTTACAAACTATATCTAATTGACTACCTCGCGGACGATGCTAATTTTATTTGCTTCCTAGTTTTTTTTTTTAGAAACTGTCCTCCATCTTTGTTCAAAAGCAATTATAATACAAAAACTCCTTTCGGTGAAGAGAGGAACCAGACATGCCTACTGATAGAAAGAACGAACTTCTAGCTAACAAATGAGTATCTAGATTAGCCTGACTACCCTCGTGGATAAACTCCATCTTGCTAAAGTATTCTCTTCTTTGACTTGATCTCTAAGATGATAGTTTGGTATTTTCGAAAGCCATCACTCTTGAATCTTGATACTCCTCACCACATTTGCAGTCTGTTGCCAACTCAAATGACTGCAACCTTAGATCGCTAGCAAGTACTAGGCTTTCTCTGCAAGCTAGTGCTTCTCCCACCTCTGCTTCATCTATACCTTCAAGAACAAGGGCTGAGGCACCTAGGAAAATGGCCCATTTCATCCCGAGCCACCGTCGTAGCTGATGCTCTCTTCATGTTTTTGGAACCTTTCGAACTCCACGATCTAATTGACTGCCTCACAAGAAACAATCGAGTGGCATCGTTCATTTGTTCCCGATCCGGAAAAATGAAAAAGAAGCAGGTGTTCCCCCCCGCATAACAGGGCTGTGGTGGGTCCTTGATGAGGTCTGGCCTGGGATATATATGCCAATACTTATAAAAACCTTTAAATATGAGATACTGCACTAGCTAGCTAGGTTGTTTCTGTTTCAAAATTCGTGATATTGTTTACGAAAAGTCACATTCCTTCCGGCACTTGGTCCCCTCTCCCTCGTGCCTCTTTGGAATGTGGCAACTAGCTGATTCTCCGTGTTCCCCATGATGGGTTGCTTATCCTGTTGTTATGGCGCCGGCGGTGAGGTGAGCGTAGAGGAGAGTGGAGCAAGAGACTTGACTGAGAATTGGAACGCAGAGGGTAGCGAGGAACGTCGGCGGTGGGTTCTTCTCCGGTGGACGCGGCTGAAGCGCTCGACGCCACCGTCGAAGGGAAACTCCCACCCCGATAACAAGGAGAGTTTATTCCTTCTTCGATCATTACAAACCAATCTAAGGTGCCCTTTATATATCAGGTGCACTTACCTAACAGAAACTAATCCATCTCATAAAGCTATTCAATCTCCTAAAAATCCTCCCTGTAATTGCCTTATTTCTAACATACCCGGGCCTTAGCCACGGCTAGACTCTTGTGGACGTTTGGGCCGATGCCTATAATGGCGACCGACAAAGGAGTCCACAACACTTCCCTCCTCCCTAACAAACAGCTCGTCCGCGAGCTGAAACTGCGGATAGCGCTCCTTGAAGTCTTTGACATGTTCCCAGGTAGCTTCTGCTGCTGCACAGCCCTCCCATTGGACAAGGAGCTCCCACTGTCCACGGTTCAAACGAGCACGAACAATCTGTGCTGGAGATGGAATCACACGACCATGGAGAATAGGAGGCAGCGGCGCTAACTGAGCTGGAGGTGCGCCCTCAAACTTCTTCAAAAGTGCCACATGAAAGACATCATGAATCCTAGCTTTAGTAGGAAGACGTAGACGATAAGCCACTGCACCAATTCTTTCAGTGACCTGATACGGACCAAAGAAGCGAGGCGCAAGCTTTGACGGAGAAGCAGGAGTGATGCCCACAGCTGTGCAATGATGCAGACGCAGCAAGACCCAATCACCCACTGAAAACTCCACATGACGACGCCTCTGATTCTGATGTTCCTTCATGACATCCTGGGCAAGTAAGAGACGCTCACGGATCTCCTGTAAGAAGACGTCACGGTCTTGTAACTTCTGATCAACTGCAACAACCCTAGCTGTCCCAGATGTATAAGATAGCAAAACAGGAGGTTGTCGACCGTAAACAACTTCAAATGGTGTGGCACGAAGGGCTGACTGATAAGAAGTGTTGAAGCAATATTCTGCCCAAGGCAGCCACTCCAGCCATGAACGAGGCCTATCACCAGCGAGACAGCGCAGATACATGACAATGATGCGATTAGTCACCTCGGATTGACCATCTGTCTGTGGATGTGTTAGAGATATACATAGATACGTCTAGTATAGATATGTATAGAGTCCTGACTTGACTAGGACTTGTATTGGACGTGTCCTGATTAGGACTAGTATTGTACGTGTCCTGTACTTGTAGTATTCCAAGCCTTCCCGGCATATATATGAAAGGCCACCCCCCTATTGGGTGTGCGGTGCATTGCCCCTACTATACCTTTCTACATGGTATCTGCGTCCAGGTTCTGCTAGGGTTCAGGTTTCCTCCTCTCTTCCGCTGTCCACCTCCCGGCGCCGCCGCTTTTTGCCCGGCGCGCCGTCCCTGCCCGTCCAGGTCGCCTCCAGGCACCTGAGCGCCACCGCACCTCGCTGTCATGACAACCGGATCTTATTTAAAGTGGCTAAAACTGCAGGCGCAGGATGACCAAGATGTGAATGCCATAAGGGCGATGAAGCAACCGCAGCAACATGGCAGGCAACACTTCTTCGTCGGATCACTGAACAGCTTCACTCAGAGTTTGCCATGACTGATCTTGGGCCACTTCATTATTTTCTTGGGATTTCAGTGACACGTTCTTCTGACGGTCTCTTTCTGTCTCAGCGACAGTATGCTATTGATCTTCTCCAGCGTGCCGGTATGGTCGAATGTCACTCCACAGCAACACCTGTGGATGCCCGTATGAAGCTCTCTGCTACTGATGGTTCACCTGTTGCCGATCCGACACAGTATCGCAGCCTCGCCGGTGCACTTCAGTATCTTACTCTGACTCGTCCCGACATCGCCTATGCTGTTCAGCAGGTATGCTTGTTCATGCACGAACCCCGCGAGCCTCACCTTGCTCTACTCAAACGGATTCTTCGCTACATCAAGGGCACCTTAACTGCTGGTCTTCATCTCAGTGTTGGGTCAGTTGATACTCTCACCGCTTACTCCAATGCCGATTGGGCTGGTTGTCCTGATTCTCGGTGCTCCACCTAAGGCTACTGTGTTTACCTCGGAGATAACTTGGTGTCGTGGTCATCTAAACGGCAGACTACTGTCTCCCGATCTAGTGCTGAAGCCGAATACCGGGCTGTTGCCCATGCTGTTGCTGAGACCTGTTGGCTTCGTCAACTTCTTCAGGAGCTTCATACCCCTCTTCCTTCGGCGACGATTGTTTTCTGCGATAATGTCAGCGCAGTCTACATGACGGGGAATCCTGTTCATCATCAGCGTACGAAGCATATCGAAATTGACATACACTTCGTTCGCGAAAAAGTTGCTCTGGGACAGGTCCGAGTGCTTCATGTTCCATCATCGCATCAGTTCGCGGACATCATGACTAAAGGACTGCCTGTACAGTTGTTCACTGATTTTAGGGACAGTCTTTGCGTCCGTTCTACTCCCGCTACGACTGCGGGCGGGTGTTAGAGATATACATAGATACGTCTAGTATAGATATGTATAGAGTCCTGACTTGTATTGTACATGTCCTGATTAGGACTAGTATTGTACGTGTCCTGTACTTGTAGTACTCCAAGCCTTCCCGGCATATATATATGAAAGGCCACTCCCACTATTGGGTGTGCGGTGCATTGCCCCTACTATACCTTTGTACAGGATGAAAAGCAGAGCTGCAAAGCAACTTCACCCCAGCCAAACCAAAAAGCTCTTCCCAAAAACTGCTAGTGAAGACGGTGTCTCTATCGCTGACAATAGAGCACGGAAACCCATAGAGACGAACGATATTCTCAAAAAAAGCACGTGCAACAGACTGAGCTGAGTATGGGTGACCGAGGGCAATAAAATGTGCCATCTTGGAGAACCGATCCACAATGGTGAGCACCACGGACTTGCCGCCAACACGCGGAAACCCCTCCACAAAATCCATAGCAATGTCGCTGCACACATTCTCTGGCACAGGTAGGAGCTGTAGGAGTCCAGCTGGATGGAGGTGTTCAGTTTTGTTCCGTTGGCAAACTGAGCAACTGCGGAAACTCCCTGACCAACCGATGAAGGTGGGAATTGAAGAAGGACGCCTTCAGCCTGTGCAAAGTTTTCTGAACACCTTCATGACCCGCATCACGGGCTTCATGGAGCAGCCGCTGCCATAATGACGAAGAATCTGGTACAAATAAGCGTCCTTTAAACAGCAGCATACCATCAACCAGAGACCAGCCATCTGGCGCTCTTCCGGCCTGCAGCTGAGCGTGAATATCCTTAGCCTGAATATCAGTGCGTAGTTCAGCCCTTAGAGTATCATAGATGTCAAAGAGAGGTGCTGAGATGGTACGAACAACAGGCCCATCCGCGTCCCATCGAGACAAAGCATCTGCCACAATATTGAGCGTTCCTGGTCACCCACGTATGCTGGGGAATCGTCGTCAATCGCTGATCCAGCAAAAATTTGAGGCTCCAATGATCAGTACGCACAGTGAAGGTGCGACCCCAAAGATAAGGACGCCAATGGCGCATTGCTTTGACCAGACCAATAAGCTCGCGTTCATATGCCGACAGTTTGGCATGATGAGGTGCTACTGCCCGGCTAAAGAAGGCCACTGCGCCCTCCCCTTGATGTAGGACAGCACCAAACCCTGCACCGGACGCATCACAGTCAACGATGAAGCGCTTGCCAAAATCCGACAGTTGTAGTAGAGGAGCAGATGTCAACGCCTTCTTGAGCACCAAGAACGCTTCTTCTGCTGCTGGTGTCCAGGAAAATGCCTCCCGCTTGAGAAGTGCCATGAGGGCTCAGCCACCCCACCACAGCTAGCAATGAACTTTCGATAATATCCGGTGAGGCCAAGAAATCCACGGAGAGCACGAGCTGTAGTCGGCCGTGGCCAAGCTGTCACAGCCTCCACCTTCGCTGGATCCATAGCCACCAGGGGTAAGCATACAGTAGTTTGGATAGTGGACACACACTTAGAGCAACCTCAAAGGAATAAAGATAAAATAAAGAATAATCTACGCGGAGCAGGCAGGTCCTACATAGTCAACGCTAGAACAGCTAATTCCACATGCTATACAAGTCAAGACTCGACTATAGACTAGGAATATGGGGAGACCGCGGCAACTGGTCTGCCAGTCGATGGCGGCATTTACGAACTCCTACTCAACATGCGAACGTGGGGGATTACAAGAGACGGGCAGGGCTGTCACCACCTGCCACCTACCACCTCAACCGTGGCATGCCGACATATCCGAAGGTTACCTCGCACCCGGGCACCATGCCCGCATACTAAGGAGCTACCTACATCCCCCCAGGACTCCCACCCTACGGATGGACGAGCTAGGACATAGGCAAGCCCGAAGGCACATCGAACCGCTATTCCTCTCCTACAATCTAATCTAAACAAGTAAAACATATGAACGATGAAGAACAATGTAGAACATGATGAACAACTCTCACAAGAACTATGGCCTAGTTCTTGATCATCGAATATATCGTGTACTAGACTATACTCTAGTTCATATGCACGACTATATAAATGTAATGAGAACTTGGCTAAGGAAGAATGCTCAATAGATTTATACCAAAGGTGTAGCTTTTCCTCCTGGAGACAAGCTCTCCAAGTAGCTTTGCCTAGCTCCAAATGACTAACACTAATGCTAAAGAACAAGTGAGAGGTGTAGAGATGGCTCCAAATGGTGTGTGTGTGTGTTGGTGGGGGGCCTCTCCTCTTCTTAAATAGGGCGCTGGAGGCGGTTCGGGGGTAGCATGGTCAAAACCACCAGCGAAACCGTCCTTCTTCAGATGGCAGGTGGCAACCGCCTTTGGCCGGGCCCACAAGTCGGCCAGGGGGGCGCGCGCGCGCCCCAGGCGCGCCTGCGCCTGGGTGGAGCCGCCCCCTGACCGACTTTGGCCAGTGGGCCCGTGCCACCTCCTGGGCTGCATTGGTGCTGGTGTTTCTGGCCCATGTGGCCTCCAGATGGCCCACTTGCTGTCTAGCTTGTTTTACGCCTTCGAAAAAGCGTACTTTTTATTTTTGAAAATTCTTGCACTTGGTGTATATTCTGCAAAACATTATTTTCTCCAAGCACAGGTGGAACTAGGTCAATAGTAAAGATATATGTGAAATAAAATATTTATTTCCCCCATAATGACCTATAGTTGGCGGGTAGAAATCAGAGTTAAGAACCGCCAACAAGATCCCCCAAGCTTACCCCTTGCTCGTCCCGAGCAAGTCTTTGCTTTGGGTTGTTGATCAGGGGTTGCTACGATGCCGATTATATCTCAAGTGTACAAGATAAAAGAGAGCGTTCTACTGCTATTTGAATAAATCGGCAATTGCATCTACTCTATGATTCCTGAATAGAGTGGGGCTTCTAATTGTCTCAAGTCTTGGGCGATTGCAAAATAGAACAGTTTCAAAGACCGGTGCTTTTCATTCGTCCCAAGATCAACTTTCAGTTCGGAGTTTTTTTTGTAAGTTTTTATAAATAAACCAAGTTCCTCAAATGACCCACTCGATCGCTCAACTGTGTATAGTAACCTCACCAAAGGCATTTTAAGATTTTGCCTTCTTCCTACCACTAAAAGCTGAGAGTGGAGTTTTGGGTAGGTATGTAAGTGGGCATACTTGTATCACATATGTTGTAAGGTCAAGGACTGAACCTTACGAGATTAAGCTATACACCTTGATTGAGATGTGCAAGTGTGTGGATGGAATGAAAGATGATTCCTAATTTTTTTTTGTGGCATACTCTCTTTTATTGGTGGATGAGATGAAAGAAAATGATGGGCTATCAATGATCAACTAAAACTATTCTCTCATTTTTTTTTGAACGGGGATCTAAGACTTTTCTCATTTGCCTACAAGAGTGAATAATCCTACAACTATATATTTCTTTTTTTTCTCTCTTTCTTTTCTCTCATTCTGACTAAGAACATAGCCCATAACTTTATTGATGGAAAGGATGAGGCGGAGAGAGATGTCATGATGAATAATGCATGGAGAATTTTGGAAACTACAAGAGAGGGGTGCGCGATCCTCAGGGTAAGGGTCGGCATTTTTATTTGGTGGAAAAAGTGGGGCGCAACTCTCAGTGTAAGAGTCGGCAGATGGTAGAGGGTGCATGTTGTGCGCAACTCTCAGTGTAAGAGTTGGCTTTTTTTGGTGGGTGCAAGTGAATCTCAATCATGGGTGTAGAGTCATAATCTCGTGTCGGTAACAATCCGACCGAACTCAATGTACGAACAAGCAGCGTATGAAGGTTCTTATTCTACGAGATAAATCTTATGGCTGTGGTGGGTATTTCACGATCATTGAGGAACTATTGTTTTTTGAAAATTTTTTGAAACAAAGACTCCGGACATCGAGGTTTTCTCAAAGGGACAAAGTCATTGCTGTGGTCTAAGTCACTATATCATATCGCGCAATAACCTAGATGAGAGTAATTGTATGCAACCCACTAAATCAAGTTTGTAGAGCATGATAATGTAAAGCCGATAAACCCAAATATTAGAGAAAACTCTATTTTAAACAAGTACAAGCGAGACATAAAACAGAGCAACCAATCATTTCAACATGGGTAGAACTAAACATTTCATAGCACATATACGGAATGGAATATTTTATTTTATTTTTTTTTGAATTTTTCAATGCAAGAAACTTGAATTTAAACATGCTATAACAGAAAAAAAAATTGTGAGAAATTAAATATGCAATGCAGGTACCTCAAGTGGGGGTCCTCCCCCAAGCTATCCTGTAGCTCATGGCCCAGGGTTGGTCTTTTGTTTGGGCAGGACTTCTTCCATCTTTGTGCTTGTGGATGGTATGTCCGTTGGTTTCTTGGGTCTCCATTCCATCTTGATAACCTTGGGTGGTGCAGCGGCGGGTGGTTCTTCCTGCCCCTTCTGCACCACCTTCTTTGGTGGTGTGGAAACCTCTTCTTTCTTGCCCTTTTGTTTAGGAGCAGTTTTTTTTTCTTAGGCTGTGTCACAGCCTTTTGCTCTTTCTTAGGAGTTGCTTTTGGCTTCTCCTTATTTTCTTTCCTTGGCTTGCTCATGAAGGCCTGGGGCTGGATTTCGACCTCCCGTATGCCTTGAGTGTTTGGTCCGTATTTGATACGGATCATGTTGCATTGTTCCTGCTCGAAATTCAAACTTCTCCTCCTGGCCATTTATGTTGAAGCGGATTTCTCCAGCTCCAACATCTATTTGGGCCCCAGCGGTGCTCAAGAATGGCCTCCCCAGGATGAGAGGATTTTCCTTGGTAAGTTCCATGTCCAAGCACCACGAAGTCAGCGGCACGAAATATCCTCGGATTTTTACGGGATGTCCTCGCAATACCTGGGGGTAGCGAATGGAGGAATCGGCCAGCTGGAGTGTCATGGTTGTTGGTGCAAGCTGTGTGCAATCCAACTTGTCAAAGACTGTCTTTGGCATGACGCTCACGCTGGCCCCCAGGTCACAGAGAGCATGGTCAGACTGTTGGCCCCCGATTGAACAAGTGATGGTTGGGCATCCAGGGTCCTTTCTCTTTTCAGGCAGCTGGTTAAGTATTGCTGCGCTGCATTCCTCCGTCAATTTGACCGTTTCCGTAGATGGTAGGGGACGTTTGTTGTTGATGATATCTTTTACGTATCTTGCATAGGAAGGGACATGCAAGACATCCATGAGTGGGACGCTCACATGTACCTTCCCTATCATCTCAACAAAGCGTGCGAATTGTTCATCCGCGGACAGCTTCTTGGTTCTGGTGGGAAATGGTAGGCTAGTTGTGTCAGGATAGTCTACCGTTGCTCCCGTTGGTGCTGCTTCCTGTGGCCCTTCCTCTACAGGAGGTTTCCTCTGTTCCTGTGCTTTCTGCCTTCCTGATGCTGCTTGGTAAGGGTATGGTGGATCACTAGTGGACCTTCCTCCCCTTGTGGTTACTGATTTCAGCTCAACTTTGGCATCTGTACCCCCAGCCTTGGGAAGAGCGACAGCTAACTGGGTAAGCTGGGTCTCTATCATTTTGTTGAAGCTTTGCTGACTCTTGATAGCTGATGAGAGGCCCTCTAGCTTACTATCCATGTTCTCCAGGATCTTATCATTTTAGATCATCTTTTTGGTGAGATTTTCGTTGATCTTGGCTTGGCCGTAAACTAGGTCCTTCAATGAAGGTTGATTCGAATTAAACCCGGAGGCGTAATTCGAATTACCTTGGAATGGAGGACGGGACTGGTTATTCCAGCCATTTTCTCCTCCCTGCTGCTGGCGAAACCCATTGTTGAGGTAGGCGGCCTCTTCACGGGTCTCGGGGCAGTCATTCCCCGAGTGTCCAGCTTCACCACAGACCTCGCATGTCATGTGAGCGTCCATGGCGTTGACGGTGCCGGATGCATCATTGATGGCACCACCGTCAATCTTCTTCAGGAGTAGGTCTATTTTTGTGGCAAGCATATCCGCCTCCTTCACGGTATGCATGCCTTTTTGTCCCTTGGTGGGAGCGCGGTCCTCCCCCCAAGCTTGGTTTTCTACCATTTTGTTGATCAGTGCCGTGGCACTATCAACGATCCAATGATAGAAAGGCGCCGCCACTGCGGCTTCCGTGTGCCCCTTTGACATGGGTGTTAACCCATTGTAGAAATTTTGGAGCACCAGCCAACTTTCCATCCCATGGTGAGGGCATTCCTGGATGTACTCCCCGGAGCCTCTCCCATGCCTCGGGGATGGGTTCCGCGAATTTTGCTGGAAGTTGGCGATTCTTCCCGGCGGGGCATTGGTTTTGCCCATGGGGAAGAATTTAGCGAGGAACGCGGTGGAGCACTTGCTCCATGTGTCAACAACGGCCTTGTCCTTGTAGAACCATGTCTTCGCCTTTCCCACAAGGGAGAAAGGGAAGAGCCTGAGCCTGATTGCATCAGGTGCGACATCCTTGATGACGATGGTGTCGCATATCTCCAAGAAACGATGAAGATGGGCGTTGGCGTCCCCACTAGGTAGTCCACAGAATGAACTTGCCTGCACCATGGTAATGAGCCCAGTCCTGAGCTCGAAGTTCTTGTCTCCCAAGTCGACAGCAGGCCCAGTGGGCACGTTGGCAACATTG
The DNA here is from genome assembly GCA_018135685.1 of Themeda triandra. Classification (NCBI taxonomy): domain Eukaryota; kingdom Viridiplantae; phylum Streptophyta; class Magnoliopsida; order Poales; family Poaceae; genus Themeda; species Themeda triandra. The sequence continues at coordinate 535,276 of JAENPR010000181.1, read as the reverse complement.
GGGATGGAGAACTCGTGCAGGGACTTGGCCATGGAGTGCGGCGTGGTAGGTGCGGTAGTGACTGGTTCAGCTGTTGGCGGACTAGCAGAAGAGGAAGTGGCACGAGCCTTCTTCTTCCTTAGGAGTGCCTCCAGATTTGAATTATAGTTTTCCGGCAGGGAGAAACCAGACATGCACTATCCTGTTTTCATCCACAACAGGAGAAAACATAAAAGTTAGCCCGTATAGACATTGTCGTTTCTCATTTTATATATCATATTCATATCCATGCTGCTAGATACTTAACTTCCATGCCTTCCCCGAACAACGCGTAAATGCTTGTTGGCATTTCTTAGCGCGATTACCAAAAATAGACTTAGAGCCTAATCCTGATAACAGCGCCAGAAATGCTAAATGGCATTACTCGACATATTTACTAGAGTAAATATCCGTAAGCGCACGGATCTATCATCGCAGCATTTCACCCGGATGTATCCAGGGTATCGTTATTTATAATTTCCCAAAGGAAGGCATGGGGGTAGTTAAGTAATCTAGCATGGGTATGAATACAATATCTAGCATGAGGAGAAACCGACCAATGTGCTATACAGGGGTAAGCATACGGTAGTTTGGATATTGGACACACACTTAGAGCAACCTCAAAGGAATAAAGATAAAATAAAGAATAAAGAATAATTTACGCGGAGCAGGCAGGTCCTACATAGTCAACGCTAGAACAGCTAATTCCACATGTTATACAAGTCAAGACTCGACTATAGACTAGGAATATGGGGAGACCGCGGCAAGCGGTCTGCACTTGATCGATGGCGGCATTTACGAACTCCTACTCAACATGCGAACGTGGGGGATTACAAGGGACGGGCAGGGCTGTCACCACCTGCCGCCTACCACCTCAACCGTGGCATGCCGACATATCCGAAGGTTCCCTCACACCCGGGCACCATGCCCGCATACTAAGGAGCTACCTACATCCCCCAGGACTCCCACCCTACGGATGGACGAGCTAGGACATAGGCAAGCCCGAAGGCACATTGAACCGCTATTCCTCTCCTACAATCTAATCTAAACAAGTAAAACATATGAACGATGAAGAACAATGTAGAACACGATGAACAACTCTCACAAGAACTATGGCCTAGTTCTTGATCATCGAATATATCGTGTACTAGACTATACTCTAGTTCATATGCACGACTATATAAATGTAATGAGAACTTGGCTAAGAAAAAATGCTCCATAGATTTATAACAAAGGTGTAGCTTTTTCCTCCTGGAGACAAACTCTCCAAGTAGCTTTGCCTAGCTCCAAATGACTAACACTAATGCTAAAGAACAAGTGAGAGGTGTAGAGATGGCTCCAAATGGTGTGTGTTGGTGGGGGGCCTCTCCTCTTCTTAAATAGGGCGCTGGAGGCGGTTTGGGGGTAGCATGGTCAAAACCACCAGCGAAACCGTCCTTCTTCAGATGGCAGGTGGCAACCGCCTTTGGCCGGGCCCACAAGTCGGCCAGGGGGGCGCGCGCGCACCGCAGGCGCGCCCGCGCCTGGGTGGAGCCGCCCCCTGACCGACTTTGGCCAGTGGGCCCGTGCCACCTCCTGGGCTGCATTGGTGCTGGTGTTTCTGGCCCATGTGGCCTCCAGATGGCCCACTTGCTCTCTAGCTTGTTTGACGCCTTCCAAAAAGTGTACTTTTTATTCTGAAAATTCCTGCACTTGGTGTATATTCTGCAAAACAATATTTTCTCCAAGCACAGGTGGAACTAGGTCAATAGTAAAGATATATGTGAAATAAAATATTTATTTCCCCCATAATGACCTATAGTTGGCGGGTAGAAATCGGAGTTAAGGACCGCCAACATACCATCATGCTTGCAAACGAGGAGCACCGGGGAGGAAAATGGTGATGTCGACTCCCTGATGATCCCTTGAGCCAGCATATCTTCACACTGCCGCTCAATTTCGTCCTTGAGAAGGTGTGGGTAGCAATAGGGCCGCACTGCGACGGGAGTCGAGTCTGAAGCAAGGTGAATACGGTGGTCGTGGCGGCGACTTGGAGGTAGGCCGCGTGGCTCCTCGAAGATGTCAGCGAAGGACTTGAGGAGCTCATCTAGCACACCTCGAGGATCAGCGATGACGCGGGCAGCCGTGCCAGGGCGGCCCATGCCGACCCAGTGGTGTGAGTGGCCATTGTACCAGAAGGTCATCGAAAGGGCGGCAAAGTCCCAAACGATAGGCCCCAAGGTACGAAGCCACTGGACGCCAAGAACGAGGTTGAAGGCGCCAAGGTCTAGGGAGAAGCATTCGATGGCAAAGCATTCACCTTGGATGACGACATCGGTGGCAAGGCACATGCCAGGGCACGCACACGATCACCATTGGCCACCATGACATTGAGGCCAGCGCGTGGAGTGACCGAGAGACCGAGGCGAGCAGCCACATCAGAGCGGATGAAGGTATGCGTGGAGCCGGTATCCACCAAGGCCTTGAACGGAATGCCTCCAATGGTAACCTGCAGCAACATAGAGTCAGCAGGAGTAAGGCCAGTGAGAGCGTGCAGAGAGATCTCTAGGTCTGTGACGTCATCCCCAAACGAATCATCCTCGCCTTCCGCAAGGTCCATGAGGAAAACGCCTTTCGCTGCGCATTTGTGATCCTTGGAGTAAGGCTCTGGACAAAAGTAACACTGCCCATTCTGCCGCTTCTCTTGCATCTCAGTTTGCGTAAGGCGGCGAAAGCGAGAGCGTGGCCCTCCGGTCTTGTCATCCTGAGACACAGCCGTTGCACCAGCAGCACTGGCGGAGGCTGAGGCCGTAAAGTGACGAGTAGAAGACTTGGGTGCTGCAGAGCTGTTGACGGTGGAGGTGTCCACCAGGTGACGCTGCTCATACTTCCGTGCCAAACTAATGGCATGCTGCAGATCAACTGGGCACTGCATCTCCACATCGGAAGCCAACGGTGAAAGTCCCTAGTTTGGTTTTGGCTAATTGATGAAACCTAGGACTAACCTTGTTTATCTAAGTGGTTGATTTAGAGAAAGGTTGTCCCCATGATGAGCATATTGAATATGAAGCATGACACGTGTCATGTGATCAAAGATGAAGATCAAGACGATGCTTGGCTCCATGGACCGGTGTTGAAGGTGAAGGGCTAGTCGAGGCTTCGGAGTGAAGGACCATGCGATGGTGAAGCTCGGGCAAGACTAGGCGCCGATGGACCGATGCACGGTGAAGGGCAAGTGAAGTCAAGATCGATGGATCGAGACGGTCACATGATGGTGTGAAGCATTCATATCATTTGGAGGAACAAAATGGGCTCAAGGCAAAGGTATAACCTATAGGGCCATTTTGTTTTGCACTCAAGACACCATAGAGGGTGTGAGTGGTTTAGGATCGATAGCCGCACTATTAAGAGGGGAAGTCTTATCGGCTATTCGACGCACGGGTGCCACTAGGTGAATTCATGAAGTACATTGCATGTAGAACCTAGTGAGCTAAGCCATTGCCTTGTATCTCGAGAGATAAACCAACCCTTGTGTTCAAGAGAGTGATCTACAAGTGAAGGTTGGTGCATGAAGGCAAGTGGCGTGACGTGGATCGACGACACGGCGACGAAACGACGAAGGCTGCTTCTACAAGAGGCGTCGGACGCGCCTTGGGCAGGCGCCGGACGCGTCCGGCGCATTATGGCGTGGCGCTCGTTGGCGGCTGCGATGCTTGAGCATCGGACGCGACGCGAGCGCGTCCGGCGAGCGGCGGACGCCGACCAGAAAGTTTCTGGTTTTCGGCCGCTCGACCGGACGTCGCGCCGGACGCGGGCCGGACGCGCGCGCCGGACTCGGCGTGGTTCCTGTGCAGCGTCCGGCGCTCGGTGGAAGACGGCGCGGTGCCGGTGGCTCGACTCAAGGCGGAGGACGCGCGGGTGCTGTGTCCGGCGCGCGCCGGGCGCGGAGCAGTAAGTTCCAGAGCGAGACGTTTCGACCGGACGCGGGCGCCAGACGCGTGGTGGCGCACGCCGGACGCGGCGCCGGACGCCGACGTGGCGGCACGCGGTTGGCCGCGGCGCCAACGGTCGGCTCGGGCCGCGCGCAAGGAAGAAGCGCCGGACGCGTCCTGCTCGGCCTCCCGAGGGGGTAACGGTCACATTTGTTTGAGGGGTTATAAATAGAAGGTGGCCGGCCCTTGGGGAGGTCTCTTGGCCATTTCTCATCCCTTGTGCATTCTTTGAGCTAAGAGACTCTCCCCACTCATCTCCCTTGCTTGGTTGTTCATCCTAAGAGAGATTGACTGAATCACCTAGTGCATTGCATTGCTTGAGGGCATCTAGTGGCACTTGTGGGTGGTTTAGCCGGTGGATTTCTTGTTACTCTTGGAGAGTACCGCTCCTAGCCGGCTTGGAGATTGTTGGAGGCGTTGGCAAGAGAAGGTGATTGTTCTTGGCCACCTCCGGTTGCTTGTGAGAGGTTTGAGCTCACCTCGTGGGGATCACGAAGAACATCCTAGTGGATTGCGCGTGTCGTTGAGTACCTCGCTTGAGGGTGGTGTCTTGCGGTGCCTTGCGGGGCGAGCCTTGAGGGGCTAGTGACTTGAGGGTCACACCGAGGAACCATCTAGGTGTTGGTCGACACAACGGGTGACGTAGCTTGGCGGTGCCCAAGTGAACATCCGGAGATAAATCATTGTGTTCATCTTGACTCCCGGTGATTGGTCATCATCCTTTGTGTGTTGCCGATTGTAATTGATTGTTCATCTTATTGGTGATTGTCAACCTCGACTCTACGCGTTGGTATAACACGCTCCTACCCTATCTTGTATTACTTTGATTACTTTCTTGCAAAGTAGAATTGCTTGCGTGGTCGGTCGGGAACCACAACTTGTGTAGACTAAATCCCGTGGGTAGAATTGCTTGTGTGGTCGGTCGGGAACCACTCCTTGTGTAGATTAAATCCCGTGGGTAGAACTCTTGATCACTAGTGGTAGCTATTGTTTGTGCTAGTGATCACCTACTAGAATTGTTTGGATAGGAGGCTTGCAACATCTAGTAGGCTAAGCAAAACTTGCTTTCCGCCGTTTGTGTATCTAACGAAGTTTGCTTAGTGAGTTTGTAGAAATTTTTATAGGCTATTCACCCCCCTCTAGCCATCTAGGACCTTACAAGTGGTATCGGAGCCGAGGTCACCGTTTTAGTGCAAGGCTTAACATCCTACGGTGTTAAGATGGCTCAAATTGTGTTCAACCATGTTGGGGGCAAACCGCCTATGTTTGATGGAGTTAGTTCTTTTGATCATTGGAAGAGAAAGATGATCATGTATCTTGGTTCAATACAAGAGAGAGTCTTGCAAGTTACATTGCATGACTATGCTATTCTTGATAATGATCATCTCACCGATGAAGATAAAGCCAACATCACATGCAATAGAATGGCTCTCAACACTCTATACAATGGCATTGATACAAAGGTGTTTGAGGGAATCAAGGATTTGGAGCTTGCAAGTGAAGTGTGGACTAGGTTGGGTGAGACCTATGAGGGCACCAAGGTTGTGAAGAGTGCCAAGTTATATGGACTCAAGAGTGAGTTCGAGAACTTCAAGAAGAAAGAGGATGAAACAATCATTGAAATGTTTCATCGCTTACAAGTGATTGTGAATGATCTCAAGAGTTTGGGGCACAAGACAAAAGATGAAGATTTTTGTCACAAGTTCTTGATTTGCTTGCCGAGGAGCTTCAAGATGTTGAAGCTTATGCTACAAAGAGATGGGCTTGAAGCTAAGAAGCCAAATGATTTGCTTGGTGAAGTCTTGACATATGACAAATTTGATCAAGATGATGAGAAGGTAGAAGAGGAGAAGAAGAAGAAGACCGTGGCATTCCAAGCCACATCCTCCAAGGGCAAAGCACCAATCTTTGAAGAAGAAGAAACCAATGAGGAAGATGGTGACTTTGAGATTGATGATGAGGCACTTGCTCTTGTGGTGAAGAAGATGGGACACATGTTCATCAAGAGAAGAGGCTTCAAGAGAAACAACTTCAAGAAGCAAGAGCAACCAAGAAAGTGCTTCAATTGTGATAGCACCGAGCATCTACAAGCCGAATGCCCATATGAGAAGAAGAAGAACTACAACAAGGGCAAGTTTGAGAAGAAGAAGCATGAGGCCAAGATGACACTCAAGAAGGGCAAGAATGGTGCATTTGTGGTCACTTGGGAGAGTGACAATGATGATGAAGATGAAGATTCAAGCAACAAGGCTATGGCTTCCATCGCTATCAACAAGAAGTCTTCATTATTCTCCACATCACCATCATGCTTCATGGCCAAGGAAACAAAGGTACAATATGATGATAGTGATGATGATAGTGAGATGGAATATGCTCACAATGTTGATAATGTTGATGATGATGATGAACCTTCTAAGGATCAATTATATGACTTGATGCAAGAAACTAGAGATATAGCTATTGCCAAGGAAAAGGAGTGCAAGAAGCTTTCAATGAAAGTAGCAATACTTGAGAAAGCCCTAGGTGAGCTTATGACCACTCATGAGTGTCTAGTGGAAGACCATGAGAAACTTGGTGATGCTCACTCTAAGCTTAAAAAGGCTCACTCACTTCTACTTGAGCAACAAGCAAAGAAAGTGGTGGTTGCATCATGTGATATAGGCCTTACTTGTGACATCATTGATGAGTCATTTTATCAACCTATCATCATGACAAATGCTAACCCTTCTTGTAGCACAACATCCACTACCACCACCGACTCTATCTCTACTACTAGTGATGGTTTCACTTGTGATGCTACACTTATGGTTGAGAATGAGACTCTCAAGAAGGAGGTGGATGAGCTCACTCATGCCTTAGGCAAAGCCTATGGTGGTGAGGCCCGCTTGCTAAAGTGCTTGGGTAGCCAAAGGTTCTCTCTTAACAAAGAGGGATTGGGCTATAACCCCAAGAAGGGCAAGTCGGCCTTTGCAACTCCAAAGCCTAGCTTTGTGAAGAGCAATGGTCGGTTTTGCTATAGATGCAAGCAAGTTGGGCACCTAGAGCAAAATTGCAACAAGAAGCAACAAAACAAGAAACTTGACAATGCTATACCTTTTGATTCTTGTTATGTGCTTACCAAGGGTGTGAAAGGTGTACAAGCTAAGTTTGTTGGTACACCCATTGTTGGCCCAAAGAAGAAGGCAATTTGGGTACCAAAGAGCTTAGTCACTAACCTACAAGGACCCAAGCAAAAATGGGTACCTAAGCTTCATTGATTTGCTTGTAGGTGAACTATAAAGCTGGAGGAAGGCATTGGATCATTGATAGTGGGTGTTCTCAACACATGACCGGCACATCAAGAATGTTTGATTCAATTGAGAAGAATGATAGTGGCATTGAGTCAATTACTTTTGGCAATAACAAGAAAGGCAAAGTTGTTGGTTTGGGCAAGATTGCAATATCAAATGACATGAGTATCTCCAATGTGATGCTAGTTGAAAGCTTGGATTTCAATCTTCTCTCCGTGGCACAAATTTGTGATCGAGGCTACAAGTGCATCTTTGGAGCAAATGATGTTGAGGTAGTTTCTCTTGATGGCTCAAACTTGGTGTTCAAAGGCTTTAGATATGAGAATCTCTATCTAGTTGATTTCAACACTAGTGAAGCTTCTTTGACAACATGTTTGATATCAAAATCAAGTTTGGGTTGACTTTGGCATAGAAGGCTTGGGCATGTTGGCATGAAACAATTGAAGAAGCTCACACAACACAATCTTGTTGAAGGTTTGAAAGATGTTGTCTTTGAGAAGGACAAGTTGTGTAGTGCATGTCAAGCCGGGAAGCAAGTTGGAAGCTCACATCCAAAGAAGAGCATAATGAGCACATGCAAGGCATTTGAGTTGTTGCACATGGATCTATTTGGCCCAACTACATACACAAGTATTGGTGGCAACAAGTATGGGTTTGTCATAGTGGATGACTTCACAAGATTCACATGGGTATTCTTTCTTAGTGACAAGAGTGAAGTGTATGACACCTTCAAGACCTTTCTCACTAGAGTTCACAATGAGTTTGACATGAGAATCAAGAAAGTGAGAAGTGATAATGGGAGTGAGTTCAAGAATACAAGAATGGAAGAATTGTGTGATCACTATGGCATTGGTCATCAATTCTCGGCCAAGTACACTCCACAATCAAATGGCCTAGTAGAGAGGAAGAATAGAACATTGCTTGATATGGCTAGATCAATGCTTCATGAGTACAATGTTAGTCAATCATTTTGGGATGAAGCAATCAACACGGCATGTTATTACATCAATAGGCTCTATTGTCATACTTTGCTTGAGAAGACCCCATATGAGTTACTTCATGGAAGAAAGCCCAACATTGGCTATTTTAGAGTGTTTGGTTGCAAATGCTATATCTTGAGGAAGGGCACTAGATTGGGGAAGTTTGAAAAGAGATGTGATGAAGGGTTCCTACTCGGTTATTCAACTACAAGCAAGGCTTATAGAGTTTGGAACAATTCAAGTGGCATTAGAGAGGAAGTTCATGATGTGCAATTTGATGAAACCAATGGGTCACAAGATGAAGATGAGAATCTAGAAGATGTTGGTGGAAACCAATTGGTTGAAGCTATGAAGAACATGGACGTTGGTGACATAAGAGCAAAGCAAGTGGTTGATGTGCAAGATGATAAAGATGAAGTTCTCAACTCTCCATTGAGACAAGCTAGCAATGCTCAAGTGCAAGATCATGGTGCTAGTTCATCAAATGAAGACAAGTCAAGTGATCAACCAAGCGCAAGCAATCAAGTGCAAGTGTTACAACCACAACATGTTGCAAGAGATCACCCAATTGATAGTCATTGGTGATATTAGAAGTGGTGTGCAAACAAGATCAAGAGTGGCTATGATTTGTGAGTATGCATCATTTGTGTCAACCAAAGAGCCAAAGAAAGTTGAGGAAGCCTTGGATGTTGCCGATTGGATCATGGCAATGCAAGAAGAGCTCAATAACTTCACAAGAAATGATGTGTGGGAGTTAGTTGAGAGGCCGGAGGATCACAATGTCATTGGAACCAAATGGGTTTTCAAGAACAAGCAAGATCAAGATGGTGTTGTGATTAGAAATAAAGCAAGACTAGTTGCACAAGGCTATACTCAAGTTGAAGGTCTTGATTATGATGAGACATATGCTCCCATGGCAAGATTGGAGGCAATAAGGATTCTATTGGCTTATGCATGTGCCCACAATATCAAGTTATATCAAATGGATGTCAAGAGTGCATTTCTCAATGGGATCATCAATGAGCTAGTATATGTTGAGCAACCTCCCGGTTTTGAAGATGAGAAGAGACCCAACCATGTGTACAAATTGAAGAAAGCTTTGTATGGCTTGAAGCAAGCACCTAGAGCATGGTATGAGAGATTGAAGACTTTTCTTCACTCCAAAGGGTTCATTATGGGCAAGGTTGACACTACTCTATTCACCAAGAAGATTGGTAATGATCTCTTCATTGTGCAAATCTATGTTGATGATATCATCTTTGGATCAACCAATCAAGCATATTGTGAAGAATTTGGTGAAATGATGGGAAATGAGTTTGAGATGTCCATGATTGGTGAACTTAGCTATTTCCTTGGTCTTCAAGTCAAGCAATTGAAGAATGGGACATTTGTGAGTCAAGGGAAATACATAAGGGACATGTTGAAGAAGTTTGGAATGCAAGATGCAAAGCCAATCTCAACTCCAATGGGCACCAATGGGAATCTTGATAGTGATCATGATGGCAATATGGTGAATCAAAAGGATTATCGGTCATTGATTGGAAGCCTACTCTATGTCACCGCATCAAGGCCGGATGTCATGTTTAGTGTTTGCATGTGTGCTAGATATCAAGCCTCACCTAGAGAGAGTCATCTCACGGCCGCAAAGAGAATATTGAGGTACTTGAAGCAAACAAGAGATGTTGGATTGTGGTATCCCAAGGGGTCAAAGTTTGAATTGATTGGATATTCGGACTCCGACTATGGTGGTTGCAAGATCAATAGAAAGAGCACTAGTGGTACATGTCAACTTCTTGGAAGATCACTTGTGTCATGGTCCTCAAAGAAACAAAATAGTGTGGCAATCTCTACCGCCGAAGCCGAATATGTTAGTGCGGGGAGTTGTTGTGCACAATTGCTTTGGATGAAGTCAACTTTGAAGGATTATGGCATCAACTTCAAGAATGTGCCATTGTTTTGTGACAATGAAAGTGCAATCAAGATGACACAAAACCCGGTTCAACATGGAAGAACAAAGCACATTGACATAAGGCATCACTTCATAAGAGATCATCAACAAAAGGGTGACATTTCCATTGAAAGTGTGGGCACCGATGATCAACTTGCCGACATCCTCACCAAGCCACTTGATGAAAGAAGGTTTTGCAAGCTAAGGAATGAGTTGAACATTCTTGATTTCTCAAACATGTGTTGAATGCACCCCACCACTACTTGACATGCCTCTCCTTCGACAAAGCAAGGTACCATTGGTTGACATGTCATTCATTCTTAGGATTATACTTGTGGTAGCACATGTAGACATACAAGGTGCATTTGGAGCATTCATGATAAATCAAATGTGTTTGATGTATATATGTTTACCACTATTGCTTCTATGTTTTGCTTGATCTAGTGGTGACATATGACATGTTTATGGGCTTGCAATCCTAGTGTTGAATCTAGAATATTTGCTACAAGTGTTTAATTCAACATAGGCAAGATAACCCTTGTCATGAGGTGTGAAGAAGCTTGTCTTTGGTTCAAACCGAATTAAATGTCTTTGGCAGGTGGTCTAGATTGAACCAAATTTGACTAAAGTTTTGCTTACTCCATCAAAGTCATTTTCTCTCCACAATTTGATCCTATTTTTGGGCAATTGTTGACAAAGGGGAGAGAAAAAGATGATTGAACATGATAAAGGGGTAAATAAAATTTTGATGCACACAAGAAGGGGGAGCAAGCTCATGAACAAAGTTGTTGCATTTGTTTGTGCATTCTCATATGACTTGCTCATGGCACCTAGTTTAAAGTTTTATACAAGTAGTGTCTCCTTGCTTGTGTGGTGCAATGCTAGTATAGGACTTGAATGATGTAATTATCTACTAGCATGCATAGGTTGTAACTAGACTCCCCTTGCCTTACAAGTGGTTCAAGAACTTTGCTTATAATGTTGATCTCATGGGGTTCTTGAGTTTTTGATGGATGTCTAGTTACTTCATGGTGCTAAGGATGGTGTAAAAGGCAACTCCGATTGGTATCACGCTTCAAAGGTCCATTTCTTACACCTTAGCATCATTTTGGTAGAATTACTCTTCCCACACTTCTATCCATGCATATGTGCAAAGCTTCAAATCCAAACTCTATGCACATATGTAGGGGGAGCAATACTACCAAAACCGAACTTGCTATAGTTGTCCAAATTCCTCTTGTGAGCTTATTGATTGGACAAGTATGACAAGTTCAAAATCCTTATTATAAAATCATCTTTGTTGAGGTTGTCATCAATTACCAAAAAGGGGGAGATTGAAAGTCCCTAGTTTGGTTTTGGCTAATTGATGAAACCTAGGACTAACCTTGTTTATCTAAGTGGTTGATTTAGAGAAAGGTTGTCCCCATGATGAGCATATTGAATATGAAGCATGACACGTGTCATGTGATCAAAGATGAAGATCAAGACGATGCTTGGCTCCATGGACCGGTGTTGAAGGTGAAGGGCTAGTCGAGGCTTCGGAGTGAAGGACCATGCGATGGTGAAGCTCGGGCAAGACTAGGCGCCGATGGACCGATGCACGGTGAAGGGCAAGTGAAGTCAAGATCGATGGATCGAGACGGTCACATGATGGTGTGAAGCATTCATATCATTTGGAGGAACAAAATGGGCTCAAGGCAAAGGTATAACCTATAGGGCCATTTTGTTTTGCACTCAAGACACCATAGAGGGTGTGAGTGGTTTAGGATCGATAGCCGCACTATTAAGAGGGGAAGTCTTACCGGCTATTCGACGCACGGGTGCCACTAGGTGAATTCATGAAGTACATTGCATGTAGAACCTAGTGAGCTAAGCCATTGCCTTGTATCTCGAGAGATAAACCAACCCTTGTGTTCAAGAGAGTGATCTACAAGTGAAGGTTGGTGCATGAAGGCAAGTGGCGTGACGTGGATCGACGACACGGCGACGAAACGACGAAGGCTGCTTCTGCAAGAGGCGCCGGACGCGCCTTGGGCAGGCGCCGGACGCGTCCGGCGCATTGTGGCGTGGCGCTCGTTGGCGGCTCTGCGATGCTGAGCATCGGACGCGACGCGAGCGCGTCCGGCGAGCGGCGGACGCCGACCAGAAAGTTTCTGGTTTTCGGCCGCTCGACCGGACGCGGGCCGGACGCGCGCGCCGGACTCGGCGTGGTTCCTGTGCAGCGTCCGGCGCTCGGTGGAAGACGGCGCGGTGCCGGTGGCTCGACTCAAGGCGGAGGACGCGCGGGTGCTGCGTCCGCCGCGCGCCGGGCGCGGACCAGTAAGTTCCAGAGCGAGACGTTTCGACCGGACGCGGGCGCCAGACGCGTGGTGGCGCACGCCGGACGCGGCGCCGGACGCCGACGTGGCGGCACGCGGTTGGCCGCGGCGCCAACGGTCGGCTCGGGCCGCGCGCAGGAAGAAGCGCCGGACGCGTCCGGCGGTTCGCGGCGACGCGTCCGGCGCGTCTTGCTCGGCCTCCCGAGGGGGTAACGGTCACATTTGTTTGAGGGGTTATAAATAGAAGGTGGCCGGCCCTTGGGGAGGTCTCTTGGCCATTTCTCATCCCTTGTGCATTCTTTGAGCTAAGAGACTCTCCCCACTCTTCTCCCTTGCTTGGTTGTTCATCCTAAGAGAGATTGAGTGAATCACCTAGTGCATTGCATTGCTTGAGGGCATCTAGTGGCACTTGTGGGTGGTTTAGCCGGTGGATTTCTTGTTACTCTTGGAGAGTACCGCTCCTAGCCGGCTTGGAGATTGTTGGAGGCGTTGGCAAGAGAAGGTGATTGTTCTTGGCCACCTCCGGTTGCTTGTGAGAGGTTTGAGCTCACCTCGTGGGGATCACGAAGAGCATCCTAGTGGATTGCGCGTGTCGTTGAGTACCTCGCTTGAGAGTGGTGTCTTGCGGTGCCTTGCGGGGCGAGCCTTGAGGGGCTAGTGACTTGAGGGTCACACCGAGGAACCATCTAGGTGTTGGTCGACACAACGGGTGACGTAGCTTGGCGGTGCCCAAGTGAACATCCGGAGATAGATCATTGTGTTCATCTTGTCTCCCGGTGATTAGTCATCATCCTTTGTGTGTTGCCGATTGTAATTGATTGTTCATCTTATTGGTGATTGTCAACCTCGACTCTACGCGTTGGTATAACACGCTCCTACCCTATCTTGTATTACTTTGATTACTTTCTTGCAAAGTAGAATTGCTTGCGTGGTCGGTCGGGAACCACAACTTGTGTAGACTAAATCCCGTGGGTAGAATTGCTTGTGTGGTCGGTCGGGAACCACTCCTTGTGTAGATTAAATCTCGTGGGTAGAACTCTTGATCACTAGTGGTAGCTATTGTTTGTGCTAGTGATCACCTACTAGAATTGTTTGGATAGGAGGCTTGCAACATCTAGTAGGCTAAGCAAAACTTGCTTTCCGCCGTTTGTGTATCTAACGAAGTTTGCTTAGTGAGTTTGTAGAAATTTTTATAGGCTATTCACCCCCCTCTAGCCATCTAGGACCTTACAAACGGCTGACCAAGGCCACCGATGTAGAGGTCAATCGCTATCCGTGGAGAGAGATCGGTGCAGCGGGACAGCAGGGCCTGGTAGCACCGAGAGTACTCCTCTACCGTGCCCGTGCGGACGAGACCCTTGAGTTCGGCAACAGAGTTGGTACGAATTGGTGGACCGAAACGAAGGTTGATGAAATCGATGAAACGCAGCCAAGAAATCATCCCAAAATCACGCTCCATCTGGTAGTACCACTCTACTGCGGTGCCATCCAAGTGCAGGGACGCCAGCCAGACCTTCTCGTCCTCTGGCACGCGATGACCCCAGAAGTAGTTGTCGCATTTGTTGAGCCACGTGAGCGGATCAGACTCCCCGTCGAAGGTAGGAAACTGAATCTTGGGCGGGCGATGAGGCTCCCGGCGGCCTTCCATGAAGCCACGATGGTCACCGTGGTCACCGAAAGGGAAATCGCGGCCTCCTCTGTCCCACTCGAAGTCACGCGCGCGATCGTAGTCACCGCGCGAGTCGAAGGCCCTGTTCGGCTCCAAGTCGCGACCCCAATCAAAGCTCCCGCGGACATCGCGGTCGAAGTCACGTCTGTGGCCCCGTGCATAGGCTTTGCGGTCACGGGCCCGCTCGTAGGGAACACGGGCAGAGTCGTGATCGAACCCGCCTGGCTCGCGATGACCGAATGGATCGCGCGATTCCAGGAATCGTTCGCGGTCGCGGAGAGTCCGCGCGCGGAACGCTTCCGACGCGCGATCGCGCCCCGGGTCGACGTCGCGGGGACCATCCTTGTCGCCCCGGATGGCATCTCCGCCTCCCGCATCGTCGTCCGCAGCACCTTCCTTGCCGGCATCAGGTCTGCCAGTCTCGATGCGTGCCATCCGCTGATCATGGGAGTTGAGACGGTTGGTGATGGTGGTGAGCTGACCCAAAATCCGATCCAATTTGGCGTCCATAGCAGGATCGGGGGTGCCGGACATAGAAGTCGATGCACCCAGCAAGGTCTCTGATACCAAATTGTTATGGCGCCGGCGGTGAGGTGAGCGTAGAGGAGAGTGGAGCAAGAGACTTGACTGAGAATTGGAACGCAGAGGGTAGCGAGGTACGTCGGTGGTGGGTTCTTCTCCAGTGGACACGGCTGAAGCGCTCAACGCCACCGTCGAAGGGAAACTCCCACCCCGATAACAGGGAAAGTTTATTCCTTCTTAGATCATTACAAACCAATAAGGTGCCCTTTATATATCAGGTGCACTTACCTAACAGAAACTAATCCATCTCGTAAAGCTATTCAATCTCCTAAAATCCTCCCTGTAATTGCCTTATTTCTAACAGACCCGGGCCTTAGCCACGGCTGGACTCTTGTGGACGTTTGGGCCGACGCCTGTAATGGCGACCGACAAAGGAGTCCACAACACCTGTTCTACCACACTCGGACCACCATGTATGTGATATATGTGGATGTTATTTGGTTGTGTTCCGCGCATGCTAACAAGAATCTCCCTTTTTGCTAATCATAAGTAATGGTGGAGAATCGTTAATCCTAAGCTGTCTTTTTCGGAAGGCTCTCATCGTATTCCTCATCTGACTTTTAGTGTTCTGTATTTGAATTTTTTTTTTATCACACAAATGCAGCTTAGCCTGATATTTTTTATATTCAATAATCAATCTCACATAAGAAGTGTATGATTTGAAATCACCTATGCCTAAATGAGGTAGTCAATCATCATGAATTCACTACTTAAATTTTGATGGCATGGCTTCAGTAGTATTACTAATTTTTATATTCAATAATCAATCTCACAAAAGAAGAATCTAGCTAAGAAATTCTCAAAAAAAAAGTTAGTCATTAAATTGGTAGACTATTTAGTCACCATTGTTAATAATAGCCAACAGATCTATTTTGGTTATGGTCTTCAGGGAACCTTTGGAAAACATCAGTTCTTCTTTTGGCTCTTTCTCAAATATGGCTCAACACAAAAAATACTTAGCATAAAGAACATGGCTCTGAAGGACTATAAATGTGCTATAGCTTGGGTACTGAAGAAACATCATCCATCTCTTTGAGTGCCCCTTTAGTTGTGCCTGTTGGAACTATCTTGGAATGCCCATAAATATCCACAACTCATATTAATCTTTTTGAGTCATCATGTTTTGGAAGGCAGCAGGGTAGAGTAATCCTGTCATGCCAAACACTTTAGAAGAGCATATTGGATGTAGATGAAAATAATTAACATCTTCAAATATCCAATTATAATTGAGCAATAATTTGAATGAAAGATGCCCACTCAAATGAACTAAGAGCACTCCACGTTTTCTTGGTTTGAAGATCCAAAACAATCCAACCAAGGGCAGCATAGATGAGAAATTTTTGAGAAAAATAATATCCTCTAGTAGCAGTCCAAATAATAATTATTTGAAAATTCAAAACAATCTAACCAATGAAATAAACAATTTATATTAATGCTTGATTACCAACCTTATTGCAAGATAATCATGTGAATTTAATGGCCCCAAAAATTGACAGAAAAATAGGAAAGCTGCTCTTTTTTGGTCCGAATGCATGTTTGACAAAGTAGAGGGAGGTCTGTTCCCAAATAAATCAACTTTATAAAAAACAAATGACACTATTGTTTATAGTACAACATTAGTATGTTTAGATACACCATTATATATTGTTTTCAGGTCATTGATGTTGGCATTCTTTTCTATAGAGTTGGCGAAAGTAAAGCGGCTTTGACTTTAGGACAACTTTAGAATTTGATTTATTCCGGCAGTGGTGGCCGACGACAGTGATCGGCAATTCGGTCATATAGGCATAGGCCTGCTATTTTAGAGCTGCAAGTAGTGCAGTCTTGAGTCACACTCCACATCATTCTTGCTCTGAAGCAGTTTGCAGGCGGGCCGCCAAACACACTTCGATCGGCTTCAGTACAGACCACACATCTGTACTGAATGCAGCCTTCCAGCTCGTGCCACCAAGCCAGCCATTATCAATTACCTTCATGATCATGATACTAAGTTTGAGCTGACCATATATTCAAGGGGGCACCATTATGTTTAGCACACCAAAAAACTGTTGCCATCTATACTCGTGTGTCATATTGAATTTATTCGGTGGTCTGCACTTCGGCACAAAATATCTCTACATATTACTTTGCTGTGCGCCATTCGAGTGGAAAAAAAGGAGAAATATTCTTCACTTGCTCTGTCTTTATCTCTCTCACTCTCTGTACCCCAAGTATAAGTCCAAATATATGGAAAATTTTGAAGTTGCAGATCCTGAATAACGGTTGAGAGCTCAACAAATTGAGGCCTTAGTGGACAGAGGCAGATGGAAGAGATCATGGAGGAAAGCTATATTGGCTGCCATTGACACTGTGATGCAATCATTCTTTGCAAAACAAAAAAAAGCTCGGGGTACAATTGGCTATAAACAGCAGTACCCCAAAGGTCATGCCACAAAAACTAATAATTTTCATCATGTAAAGAGACTGAAGCAATTCCTTTGAACTTAGTGATTAACTTGAGAATGTCTCTCCATCAAAAGGATCCCCTGAAAAGTATTCCCTGAGCTGACAGTCTGTGCCTAGTGTAGGTCTTGTCCCAAACTAACCGAACCCAAGGTATGGGGGCCTTGTTATAGAATTTATGTAGATGTTTCAATAATGAACTGGCATTCTGCATAGTGATATTAAGAGCTCCAAGACCCCCTTCCTTCTTAGGTAAACAAACCATACGCCAACCTGAGTTTGGTGGTTTCTTGTTATTAATATCTGAACCATGCTAAAGACAATGCTTCCTGTATTTATCAATCTTTTTAACCACTGTTTTTGGTAGAAGAAAACAACTCATAGAAAAAGTTAGCAAAGCTGTAAGAGTTGCATTTGTAAACTCCAATCTCCCTGCTTCACTTAAGAAGGAATTCTCTCACATTTGGAGACGAAAGGACAGAAATCAGCCACTGTAGGCTTGTACAGGCTAAGAGGAAGGCCCAAGCAAGTAAAGGTTGAAGTGCCCCTTGAGCAACCAAAAGCAAAATAGCCAAGAGATTCAGCCTGTCATCATTAATGTTTATAGGGACATCATAGATTTTTCAACATCTCCGAGCCAGCTTCTTCGCTTGAACTGACTCTGTGATATAGCTGTTATTTATGTGATGGCAGATACAGGACAACTGGCCTTCAGTCTTTATTGCAATGGCTGGTGGAATCACGCTCGGCCTTGGAAACCTCATCTCGCAGTATGCATGGGTGTTTGCCGGCCTGTCAGTCTCCATAATCATCTGCTCATGCATTGTCGTTGTTATAGGTACATACATATATGCATTTGCATCCATGATCGCTGAACATTGCTGTGGTGAGAAATGAATATATAGATGACCGTACATTACTACAGGAACGACCACGAACTATTTTCTGGATGGCCGGATAAATCGAGCTGAGATCCTTTTCCCTGGTGTGGGTTGCTTCCTTGTCGCAGTCTTCCTCGGTGCAGCTGTCCACTCTTCTAATGCCAGAGATAATCAAGAGAAACTAAGATTGTCAGGAAACATCCATGCATGATCCATGTGATGTGTGCAGCATTATTTTCATTAATTAAGTCAGTAATTAGCAGTTTAGCACAGCTTGTTTTGTTTGTTTTTGAAAGGTGGAGGACAGAGGCTCTGAGCTCAGAAGCAATGTCACTGGCAGCGGTATGTAGTATTTTATAGTACCTTATTTACAATATGAACTGACCGTATATTACACGACACAATCAAGATATTAAGAGGGAAGATGAATAAAATTGTTTTGCAGAGAAGGTTCTGGTGGCAGATCCTGAAACTGGTAAAAATGGCGACAGCACACATCACAATGTTGTCGGTCAGGCGAAACTGGGCACTGCAGAGTTCATCATCGAGATCGAGCAGAGACGATCAAGGTCACGTACTGTAAAAATACTTGAAAAGCTTTGAGTCCAAACAAGCATCAACGCTTGATATAGTGACCATGCATGACAGATTTATGAATTGTGTAGTACTAGTATACTACATGGAGTACTAACAATTGTAATTTGCAGGTTCTGGACTCGCACAAGATGCTGGGCCTGGGCCTGATCTTCCTCGCCGGCACCTGCTTCGGCACCTTCCTGCCAGCGATCAACCTGGCCACCAACGACCAGTGCCACGTCCTGAACGGCGTGCCGCACCTGCTGGTCTACGCAGCCTTCTTCTACTTCTTGCTCTCGTGCTTTGCCCTCGGTGTCTGCCTCAACGTCTGGTTCCTGCACCGGCCCATGGCCAGCGTGCCGGCGTCGACCATCGGAGCCTACGCGAGGGACTGGAACGACCGGCACTGGGCCCTTCTGTCAGGGTTGCTCTGTGGCTTTGGCAACGGCTTCCAGTTCATGGGCGGCCAGGCTGCTGGCTACGGCGCCGCTGATGCAGTTCAGGTACTCTTGGTCTTGGTCACCACGTTCCTGTAATCATCATTAGGTAGAAATATATGTTTCAAAACTATGAGAAGGATCATTTAAGAACATGCATTTGAGTTCGGATCATTGGACCTTGGTGCATAATGGTTGGAGAATCAGTTAGTGCATCAGGAGGAGCAATGTCCTCGTCACCCCCCTCTTGAAGTGGAGTCATCATCAACTCAAGCTCATCTTCTTCTCCCAAGTATGGATTAACACATAAGATGGGATGTGAATTAGGCAACATAAAATATACTTCTAAAATCTATTGCCTCTGATTGTCACTGTTGACGGTCGTTAAGTGTCAATTTTTACCGTCAACTAAACATGAGAAAGGACTAAAATATGTTCACCAACTAGATATAGGGGTTATACTTGATGAATTCCACGAGTTTTGGTGAATGTCTCTGTTTCTGCGGTGTCGGCTGAAAATACCCAAGGAAGGCCCACATGTCAGGTTTACATAGAGATAATCGGGAACCGGTGAAAATTCTGTAATCTGGAAGGTTCGAGAAGGCTCTGGACCAAACGGGAGCCCGAACGGGCTCGGTGGAGAGTCGGCCGACTCCCACCCTTAGTCGGCCGACTCATGACTGGACCAATCAGCATCGGCCTCGCATCCCCGTTCCACCGCCTTTGAGGATGAATAATAATCGTCCGTTTAGGTCGGTTTGATCCGAGGGCCGTGGGTGCATCCTAGAGGGCTATATAAACAGGGCCCCCGGCCCCCGGAGGAGGCATCCCTGAAACCCTAATTCATTATCTCCCGCGGGATCGAGTTGTAGAGGCGTCCCTTGAATGGATGACTTCTCTTCTCTAGAGAATTAGAGCTAGATATTCCAATGTAGTAGATTAGATCTAGATGAGAGTTAGGGAGAGAGGAGCTGCGCTCCGGTTCTCGAGAAGTCTTCGTAGAGATTTGGTATGTCTTTGTATCTACTCTTTGTAAGACTTATGCTTTAATATATTTATCTTCTCTATTTACTTTTATGCCTATCTTGTGATTGTTAGTATAGTTGTTATGCTTTAGTATGGGATCTTCGCTCGCATCGAGTGCTCTAGTTATCTATAGTGATTAGAGTAGTAATCGATAGTGTAGGCATGGTGTCTAGACTATAGGTTACCGGAGGTTGCGCCCTATTCTCTGGTTGTGTGGTAGTTACGGGAGGTGACAGCCCCGTCCACACCGAATTGAGTAGGTTCTTAAATTAGTAGGACCGTAGTCACGTCGGTAGAGTTATCCTTTGTGGTGCTTTCCCATCTAGTGATGTCCCGAAGTGCTATTGTATGATTGCTATATCTATCCATCCCCTGTTATCACAGAACTAGAGTAATAGAGAAGTATTTAAGAACCTTAATCTCTCCCGTTGTCCTCTCACTCTAGCTAGCTACTCATTTATCATAGAATTCTCATGTGTACTTTATTATATTACCTTACATATATATATATCATTTACCCCTCGCTTTAGTCTAGTTGGTTTACTAAGTTAGTAGATACATGATGGTGAGTTATCGATTCTTTAACCCTTGCTTCCCTGTGGTAAAATATAAATAACGATACCTGGTTTACTCCCGGTAAAATGCTACAATGGTATGTTCTGTGCGCTTGCGGAATCCTTTATATTTTAGTTGCACTTAATTTATACCAACAAGCATTTTTGGCGCCGTTGCCGGGGAAGCAATCGGTGTTAAGTTTTTGATAATGATCTTGATGTCTGCTAATTTAGTGTGTCACTAGCTTTAGTAGGATTACCCCTTGTTCTGTTGAGTTGTGGAATAGACAGGACAAAAGATGTCGTTTTGACCTTCCGACAAGTTTCCACAAGACAATGAAGAGCCAGAGTCCCTCAACATTCAACATTCAACGGAACCCCGCCACCTCTCGGGTTTGCGTATACATTTATATTTTCTAACCATGTGTAGATTGGAGAAAAGGTCGTCGTCACAGGAATTCAAATCACATCTCAAGTGACGAACATAGATGCTGCACCACTCACAAATTTCATCATGTGAGTCATGGTAAGTATGATCGAAAGGTGAGATAGTCTTGCTCACGGACTCTAAAATTGATGGGTAGTTATCTTTTAAATTTTTCACCCCACTGCATGTTTACTTTTAACAATTCATGCATTCACTCCGTTTAGCCTATTTATGTTTGCTCTTCCATTGCATGTTTAGTTCCTTGCATTCATCCATGCCATTTGCATCTAAAAAAAAACAAATCCTCACCATGACCATACGCTTTCATCTTCACTTGAGTAAATCTTTGCAGTGCTTTTTATGCTACCACTATTTACTATAGTATGGTTTGGAAGTATTTCCAAGGGTATTTCCAAAGGCTTTTTAAATTAAGCGTGGTGCTTAGGTTAAATTGTCTTCCTTAACCCAATTAAGACATGGAGTCTAGTTTGGTTATTGAGCTAAAATATGTTTTAATAGATACTGGTTATTTTGTTGGACTAACCCCTGCAGAACACTCACAAAATCCAATTCGGGTAAGTCAAGAGATGAACTCACTTCGGAGATGAAGCAAGGCATATGATGAACTCCAACAACTTTGCACAAAAGACACGAGTTCATTCATCATCCAAGGAAGAATTGTAAGTATTAAATATCATTCACATTGTCTTTTGTTGCAAGTTACCTTTGCCTTGAACCATGTTAGAGTGCCATAAAAAAGTTGCTAGAAAACATGATAAATAAATACTATGCTAAGGTAACTCAAAAACCATCTCGTTGTTAGCATAAATGAAATTAAAATAGGTAGTGGATAATACCCCCTAGTTTGAATCTATTGCAATCCTTCGGGTATGTGTCCACTAACATTTTGTAGGAAAGAATCTACGACATGCCTATCCATGGTTTGTCACGAACTCCGCCAAATCACCACTTCGGTGATGGAACAAAGAAGACAAGAGTGCCACAAGAAGGATCAACATTTTGAACTCACTCAAAGAAGTGGATCAAAGCGACAAGCTATGAGCAACTTTGAGGACATCATAGCATTGAGCCCAAAACTCGAGCTAGGATGCCAATGAGGAGCAGGGTGCAACTCATCTCATTCTAACCATTCAAAGACCTCTCTCATTGTTCTTGAAGAGTGAAGACACCATCTTGCACATCGGCGACGGGACAAGGATGGCATGATAAGCATGCATCCTTGTGTCAACCAATCACCAATCAAGGGTTGACCACCGACCAAGCCTTGAAGGACCATGACCATGGTTGCAAGATGATGTCCCTAAGCCATTAGCGATGAAGCCTCGCATATACAAATACTAAAGAAGCTCTTTCCTTGATCATCAAGACGGATGGCGTACAACTCCTCGCCATGCCACTAGAAGACAAAGGCCATCAAGGAAGAACTCGAGTCTACATCTCCAATGAACATCAATGCGTCAACCAAGACTCAATGAAAATCAAGAATGGTTGACGAAAGAAGATCATGCAACCGTCTCGTACGCTCATCCCGGATTGGACAAAGACAAACAAAGGCGAGGATGCAAGGGAGAGATCTTTGCTCAATGGACCTATAATCAAAAATCCCTCTCGACAAATGAAGGCTTAAGAACAGAGGACAAACAATGTCTAGGGACATAGGAGTACAACACACTCTGAGGGATGACTGAACACTCATATTTGGTTTCACGTGGTGAGCGACAACAAGGTCAAGCTTGTGGGAGGCTGGACGATGACTCTTCAAACAATGATCCAGCAATGCTCTTCCTCTTTTCAAGCCCCCATCGCTCTGGCACGCTGAGAAGAAACAATGAGTGGAGCACAAGGTCTAGGCATAAAAAAAAAAAGAGGAAGGAAAAAAAAAGGAGTGAAATTTTAGAAGACAAGATGCTCAAGGAGAGAGGTCAATCAAGCAAGGCAAACTCCAAGAAGAAGTAAAGGACCACTAGAAGCATCTACTCTTCATCACAAAGTACTCCGGTGATAAAGACTAGCTGGACAAGAAAGAACATGGGTGACTCCTTTCCTAGAGTTACCATCTCAAGAGGTGCAGTTCTCAAGGTCTCTACCTTTGGGATCAAATGATGCACTGAAGGAGTGAACATGACAAGAAGTCCTGTTCGGAGGACTTAAATCACTGAACCCTCGCCAAGGAGGTAACTTGGTATTTATCAGCATTTCCTTTTTTAGCATTGCATTTTCCTTTAAGCATATTTATTTTCCCTACATGCATCTTAATTGCATCTTCGCTTTACTATCTCTGCACTAGAAAAAGAAAATAAAGATTTCTGCATTTTGCATCCAGAAAACTACTAAGCCCCATATGAATAATCATTCACTTTGGTGGCATAAAAATAATTTTTTGGCATATCTATTTTCTCTGTCTCGCATCCCTTTATTATAAAAGATAAAAATATTTCTTGTGATCCCGTTAGAAGACATTTGAGTTAAGGCGCTTCTAGACAACCAAGGCTTAGAGGTTTTTATCACTAATGCTTAATCAGTTCCACAAGCTTTGTTGTCTATTTGAGCTTCACAGAACATAAAGGATCGAGAAGAGCTAACAGACAGAAGGATGTCCAGTCTCCTGTCGGAGTGCTGTCCGCAACATTCAAATGCTGTCTCCAACAGCAACTATCTATGACACTCCTGGAGTACTAGAACGTCTTCATCGCCTGTCAGCAACAACAGCAGACTACGTTAACATCCAGCTTGGGGGAGAGCATTCCCCGTGTACCAAGCTAAGTGTTTCCAACTTATCTATCTATGCTTTGTTAGAGTTTGCTTTGTTAAAACAACTAAAAAAGATGCATAACTATAGAAACCCAGAAAGATTTCTTTTCTACTTTTGGAGAGTTCTTGTAGTCTGTCTTAAAAGTGATCCCTAGAATAAACTCTACATGGAGATGATGAATAGTTGCTCTGCCGTAATTCCTTTCAAGTACCTAGTTTTCAACCTTGCACTCTCCCGAGTTTTGGACACAACCGTTTAGATTTGAGATTTGCTCAACCTAAAACTTGTGGGTAGCAAACACTTGATCTAAGTCTAGGTGGTTGACGGGTATGATATGGGAAGGTTTTGAGCTCTTGTCCATCTTGTTCCTAGAGATACTAGAGTTCGAGAATTTATCTCAGTGAAAATATTAAATTCATGCATGATGAGTTCCTTTATGATGAGAGTTCAAATTCCTACCACAGACCATATATTCATGCTTACTAGATCGGGAAAACCCATCTATTTATATAGATCATTTTTGTAGGCATTGAGTGTAGTCTTTATTGGCATTGAGTGTGGTTATCTTGTGGACCCATAAGGAATTAGTCATGCGGTTAAAGTCAATACTATGTGCTCTCCATCCATTGATCTATGCTACTTCGTCCTCGAAGCACGCACCCATTTTATAAATACTACATTCATTCTGTGCTACTACTTACGTCCCTAGAAGTACCACCTACATATAGATCCATATCCACCATATATTGTGCTATCTCTACCCTGGAGATACGCACCTATGCTGCTCCTACCCTGGGAGTACGCATTTCCCCACATATTGTGCTGTCTCTACCCTGGAGATACGCGCTTATGCTGCTCCTACCCTGGGAGTACGCATCCATCCATCCATCCATCCATTCTTCCACATATATATATATGCCACTCATTTCGTTCCATTCAGAAAATGTTCTACTCCTACACTGGGAGTGAACACTCAAAAATATTCATGGCCATCCTATCCTGGGAGTGAACATCTAGAGATAATCATCGCCGTTCCAATTGCCTACATAAAAGCTCCAGTCATTATCATTTCAAGTTATACACTCCCCGTTGCTAAAGTTTTGTTTTCAGAGGATTGGTTGCTATGTAAAAAAAAAAGAGAGAGAGAAAAGAGAGAGCAGCCAAGTCCTTCCTTTCAAGAAGTTTCAAGATTTCCGAATAAAGGGAGTCATGTTATCCCTAAGGGAGCAAGTGTAGAAGTAGATGTTCACCAAGTGATCACCCCTCATAATCATTTTCTTATCATCATCATCTTATCATTCATCCCATTTCCTCATTCACATGCACATATGACTTTATTATTATTTTAGTTCCTATTGGATCCATGTCTTAAGCGTGCAATATATGCAAGTGAGTTTGAGTGTCTCCCCACCTATGAGCTCCACATAAGCCTATTAGAAAGTAGGGTGAGAGAGAGAAGGCTCTTTTCACTATGCCTTAGTTCCACAAATACCACATATTTTGAGAGTAAGAGAGAAGGCATACACTACTCATGCCTTGGAGACGATCCAAAAATACCACAAATGAGAGACCTGAAAGGTTCATACAAGGAACTCTGAGTTTTATTTGAAAATCTTGCAAAAACTCTGGAATAATAGTTGATCAAAGAGCGAGAAACATAGCGCTTGACTTGACCATTCTGTCCTTCAACTGCTCAAGACCCAAGTGACGGTTACAAGCCCCATGGTGAAAGGTAATATGAGTAAGTTTTGAGTCAGAAAAGTTCACTCTAATTCGGAGGAGAGTACTTATTTGAACGCATGTGTGCTTTTGAGGCGTGAAAGCATAGTAGCAGCTTCTGATCCATACTGAGTTTATCTTTGCTCAGGGACGAGCAAAAGGTAAGCTTGGGGGAGTTGTTGACGGTCGTTAAGTGTCAATTTTTACCGTCAACTAAACATGAGAAAGGACTAAAATATGTCACCAACTAGATATAGGGGTTATACCGACGTAAATTCCACGAGTTTTGGTGAATGTCTCTGTTTCGCAGGTGTCGGCTGAAAATACCCAAGGAAGGCCCACATGTCAGGTTTACATAGAGATAATCGGGAACCGGTGAAAATTCTGTAATCTGGAAGGTTCGAGAAGGCTCTGGACCAAACGGGAGCCCGAACGGGCTCGGTGGAGAGTCGGCCGACTCCCACCCTTGGTCGGCCGACTCATGACCTGGACCAATCAGCATCAGCCTCGCGGATCCCTGTTCCACCGCCTTTGAGGATGAATAATAATCGTCCGTTTAGGTCGGTTTGATCCGAGGGCTGTGGTGCATCCTAGAGGGCTATATAAACAGGGCCCCTGGCCCCTGGAGGAGGCATCCCTTAAACCCTAATTCATTATCTCCCAGCGGGATCAGAGTTGTAGAGACGTCCCTTGAATGGATGACTTCTCTTCTCTAGAGAATTAGAGCTAGATATTCCAATGTAGTAGATTAGATCTAGATGAGAGTTAGGGAGAGAGGAGCTGCGCTCCGGTTCTGGAGAAGTCTTCAGAGATTTGGTATGTCTTTGTATCTACTCTTTGTAAGACTTATGCTTTAATATATTTATCTTCTCTATTTACTTTTATGCATATCATCAAACTATATCTCACCAGTCTTGTGGCACAACTCATCCCTATGCTCACATGAAACGGTGTCCGTTGTTCAATACTTTGAATAAATTATTCAATATAATTGATCTTCTTTGTCGAACTTGAATCAACAATTTCAACAATATGTGTGCCCTGTTTCAACAATTTGAATTATTTTATTTTTAAATAATGCACTAGGTGCATTTTAAACATTTGGAGTCACTATTTCAATACCTTTTGTTACATCGTTCAAGCATTATGAATTTACTATTTCAACATAAGGTGATTGGTTGCATCGGTCGTTGAACAATGTCTACATACAATGTTGAAGCTTACATAGCAATATTTGTAAATGGGTTTGAATAATTGCTGAATTAAACACCAGAAGCATTCTAAGGAGAAAGAACAGAAACCTGGATGACTATAGTTGTGTGCTGTGCAGCAGTGGAGTAGAAGAGGAGCTCCTTCATCTTTTCTTTGGTTGCAGTTTTAGCCAAATTTGCTGGAATTTTCTTCACATCCATTGGAATGACCAACTACAACCCCTGGACGTGCTGATTGAAGCAAGAAGGGACTTCGGCCATATCATCTTCATGGAAATTATCATCACAGCCTGCTGGTGCCTCTGGAAGATGAGAAATAGCATCATCTTTTATCAGTAGAGTTGCAGTTTTGAGAGATGGAAAATTTCATTCAAAGAAGAGTTGTCCTTGGTTTGCATCAAGGCAAAGACTAAAATCAAACCAGCTTTAACTCTATGGCTTCAGCAAGTTTGTTCCTCCTAGGTCCTTTGCTTTCTGTTTTGGTAGCTCTCTTCTTTTTTCTAGTTTTAGTGCTTGTAATAGGCTTTTTCTTAGTTCTTGTAATAGTTTTTTTCATAGTTCTTCTCCTTTGGGCGTCTCGGCCTTGTAATCTTCTAGTTCTCCTCTTCCTCCCTCCCCTAGGTTTAGCTTCTCCCCTCCCTTTCTTCTGTTCCTCTGTTGTAACTTGTTTTGTTCTATTGTATCTTCCTTTTATTTGAATAAAAAAAACAGAAGTAGGGAATTCCCCTGCTAATCCCCTCAAAAAAAAAAAAAAAAAAATTGATGAATTAAATATGTTAAATATATTAAATTGTGACTACAATAAAGTGGCATACTTATAATGATATAATGATTAGAAAAAGAACTTAAATCTATCTAATAAAAAAGGGAAAAAGAATAATCATGTGTGTCTTCTTGTGCTTACCTGTCTAAATACGTTACTAACACAGACTCTAAAAGGAAACTAGATTTCTTTCTTTCCCTCACCTCCTCCATTCACTCTATTTCCTCCGTCCTTCTTCGCCTCCGTACTCCTTCGCCGACTGCTTGATTGTCGCAAAGAAATCATACGGTTTTAAGGTAAGTTTTTATCTCCCTTCTCCCAAGCTTCAATTCCTAGCTCCCTTCTTTTTTTGCGTGCTTGTTTTTTTCAATCAAAGATTTTTTTAATATGGTCCACTGTGGATCAAACATCAGCCTAAACATAGCCGCCACGGGCGAGCCCTTCTGCGTCAAGGGCCACGCCGCCGCCCCGTCGTTGCTTGGCTCCCATTCCCCGCCTCCGGCCTTCTTGCCGGTGGTGAGGGGAGTGGGGGTTCGTTGTTTTAGCAATCTACTATTTTATTAGGTTTTTTCTGATTACCTTTTACAAGTACTGAAAAGTTTTTTTTTTTGTTAGATGTGTTGTGGCTAGGGTTTTGGAGGCCACATCTTGTCTACCTACACTAGGTGTACCTTCCCCTTCCTAATTGCCATTGACCAACAGTATAACCTGAAGGAGTGATGAAATTGTTAGACCTTATGTTGAGTGACCTTGTTACCATACCCATGGGAACCAGGAGGGCCTCATCAGCTGAGACTTGTGCATGCTTGTTTTGAAGATTTGAAGTACGCTGCCTTATTTGATTCAGCTTTCTAAAACATGATATGAATTATGATACAAGGGTTATAAATTAAAGCACAACCTTGATTATATTTTTATGTGTACACTGGAGAGTCTATTATTTTTTTTTGGTATGTGAGATATCTACTTAATATATCTTCAAAGCTTTACAAGTGATCCAAAGTAATATAATAATTAGTTTTAAAGTGTTTATGTTTACAGAGATATGGAGCGGAACAATGGCAAGGCTCCTGTCACCGCCCATTCAGTATCAAAGCAATCAACCAGGCGTACTAGGGATCCTAGACTAGCTGCATCTCTGCATACCCAACCTCTTCATCCAGAAACATCCATGATCCAACCAGCAGTTTCACCTAGCCGGCAGGTCACCATATTAAAGATAGCAATTGATCCTCGTGATGGCCTCCCATTACTCTTTTCCCACTCGGCTGAGCTTAGTAGTCATGATCCAGCAACCCAACCTATCCCAGCCATGATCACTTTTCCAGCTGGAGTACCGATTCATACATTCAGGGTAACAACTGATCCTAGTGATGGCCATTTTGTAATATTGTCTCACACAGTTGAAGTAACTGGCCATGCTCCCAATCCTGTGGTTGATCCTTCAAATAGTATCAAAGGGCAACCCAGTGGTAATGATGTGAGGCCCGGAGAAACTCATGATGATAATCAGACCAAGGTGCAGATGATGTTTGAAACAGCACTAATAGAGTTTGTGACAAAACAAATTGAGGAAACAAGGGACCATGGACAATATTATGAGGTCTGTGATATCATTGTGCAGAAGACCGTGGACAATATTATGAGGTCCGAAACAAACATCCCCAGCACAGAAGAGGAGACTGAAAATTACTTGAGCTTCTTCAAGGGAAGAATCGAGAAACTTATACAGGTCGTGCACATCATCCTACTCATTCATTCTTTTTTTTTTTTAATGTCATTGAGAAATAGTTAAAGTGGATATTTATGGTTTTTGTGTTCTCACTAAGCCATGTTGCATGCAGGATTACTTCGACAAGTACCAGACAAGATCTATTGAACTTTGTTGATTCAAAAAGATTAATAGGGTGCTTGAGTTATATTTTGGATTGAACAATTTATTTTCAGAGGTTACTGTGCTTGTTTATTTTAGTCAAAATCTCTTCAGTGAAACTTGTCTAGTGGAAAAGAATTAGTATGGGGCGCTTGAGTTATATTTGGATTGAACAATTTATTTTCTTTATCTAAAATGCAGAAGGTTACGGTGCATGTTTATTTTGTTGCCTTGGCATACCATTCGTATAGTACATTATGCTCCGATTGAGACACACTGGGCTTTGTCTGATCTGATAATACAAGTAGTTTACTCGGCTCTATTATTTGCTCCATGTGACACACAACTTCAGGGCATTATACCCATGACTGCAGTAAACTGAACCTGCATCTTCGGTTCAGATGTTCACGTGGATGTAGTTTACGAAATAACACATAATATTCTGAACCTGCATATCTTACGGTTCAGAGGTTCATGTGGATGTAGTTTACTGAAATAACACATAATATTCAGGGCTGGCTGAAGTAAAATTGCAAATATCGAGCTACATGGAGTGACCAGAGTCCACAGTGCATAGAATTCTTGTTTCCTTTCGAAGCAGGTGTAATAGCTAGTGAAATTCCTGTGCAGAATATAGCGGTTCGTTTACTGATACGATGCTAACTGTCATTCCTATTCTCATTACCAGAGGGCATGAGCTCACATATTTTCATTTCAGCTCACCGTCGTACTTCCTACATCCTACCACTCTCGTATAGAACTCTCATGACTGCTCATATTGTACTTGTTGCTTCGGAATATCCCCACTTCGTCGCCTTCGTTAGGTGTGGCAGTCTCTTGTGAACTAGCAACTGTTCTCAAGTCTTCCTAGAGGGCAGCAACTATGCACATGTATTTGCCAGGAGGGCAACAACTGTTCCTCAAGTCTCGTGTATACTAATATTGTACTTGTTGCTTCGGAATGGCCCCACTTCACCTTCATCTGGTGGCAGTGTCTCTTGTGGAAATTCCTCCTCACTTAGTTTTGTTGGGAATCTTTCCCTCATTCTACATGTGTTTATTGCAAAAACTCTCCTACTTTCTCATGGATAAACATACACATGAATAATAAACTTAGACAACTTTGTTGACGCAAGCCACACTTAACTCCTGTCGTTGTCCATTAATTTATAGACTTGTTGACGCACTCATCATTTTCCATTCATTTATAGACTTGTATATGCTAAAAATACATGGCGAGGATTCACTCACACCACATATAGTAATATGCATACCATGCAAGCCACTCGGGGCCTCTCGCCCTTCCTCCGCAGGCCTTCACTTGGACCCAAATTGCACATCTCATGCATCCATGCATCCCCTAACACAAATAACTACTTTGACTCGACCCATGCCGCACCGCTTCACACGGCAGCACGCGCTTCACACGGCAATGCCCGCATCACACGACAACACGCAACACTTATTTTCTATATGCAGCTAAAAATGTAAACATGCCAAGATTAAGCACTAACAATCACCCCTAATCTTGGCATCGCAATTCTCATGCAATGCTCTAATGACAAGATTAAACACTAACAATAAACTATTCCTCAAGTCATGATCCTGAAGGGCAGAAAGCTGTTTCTCAAGTCTGCCCGGCGCTTCTCATTCTTAACGAGCACCTACATGCTAGTTGCTTATTGTGTGTGTTGTAGTATGCAAAGAGGTGCAATGCTATTCCAGCTTCCATTCAAAAAAAAAAAAAAATGCTATTCCAGCTATATGTCTTACTGTTGGTTGAGTTGGTGGCTTGAGGAGTTGTCTATATTTATGCTGGTGAAGTAACAAAAATAGAACCAAGGTAGCTAGAAATGCAATGCCCGAGTTGGTAGTAATGTATTGCTACAGTGTAACATCCCGAAAATCCGAACTACAAAATTTTTTCTAAATAAACCCATGTTTGTTGTTTGTCGTGTAAGTAACCTCACTAGTTTGCATATAAAGTGTCTACATTTAGTTGTTGAGCTTTGTGATGCGACAACATCACATGTGTCTTAATATAGTCCTTAAGCTACATGTGATTAGGACCTTAGGTAAACCTTCTATACCTAGAGGTGAGAGTCATGACCAACTATTCGCTATAGTATGCCATAGTGATAGCCCATAGGTTATGAACCAAAACCCCAATGATCCTATGCTAGAATTAGTAGCACCGCCACCAAGGTGTAACGTGTATACGTACACCTACCTATAGCATAAACCCTACAACCAACTACAGTCTAACTAGGACTAGCTAGTGGTTAGTGTTACCCACACTAACCCGAGACGTAGTGACTTCAACCTATGCCTATGACTCCACTTATGAGGACATTAGTCTTTAACCCTAAACCATAGCAGTAGGGGCTATCCACACCCAGTGACCAGCGACTGACCCTAGTTGGTCAGAGACTAGGGATATCATGCCAACTGTGGTAATACCCTTCCACATGACCTAGTGCCATGGTAAAAGAAGCCACCTACTCATATAGCTACCTAACTATCCTAATAGACTAATCCTCACCAACCCAGGGAAAATACCTCTGCCCATGAGAGGGTAGTTGCCTAAACCACATACCTCGATAATAGGAGCTACCTACCTCAGCTTGACTAGCTACCTAACCATTCTGATAGATAGACCCACTAGACCACCCTAGTGAGACAACCCACCGACTATGCCAAACTAGAGCAACGTGCCCTAACCTTATGCTTATGACCTAGTGGACCAACACGTCGCCATAGTGCCATGGAGTATGACTAGCAGATAGTCTAGGTATAACTACCTAGTTGTCCACCCATAATCTAGATGCCTAGCCAACCTAGATAGAGTATCTAGTGCTAACCCTAGAAGGAGTGTTAGGCCACATGTTGAGTTTGGCATAGCTTTGGATCTTATCACATCGAGAGCTAATGTCCTAGACAAGTTACACAGATCACTCATAGGTACCACCCTCTTATAGCCTAAGCTTTATACCATCGTGACACATGTGCGATATTTTTGTCTGGATCATGCTAGATCCATTAAGACGATATGCAACATGTTTGATTTGGATTTTTATTGGATTCTTGTATTGACTAATAATCAACAACCCAACATCTATTTATTTATACAATAAATAGATGAAATAATAAATATATTATGGGATTAATATCCCAACAAGCCTATAACCTAGTATGACCACCATGAAACATTGCACAAAATAATACAAGCATGAGTCAACATATACATGTAAATCATAGATCCAGAAAATAGAAAAGGTAAAAGGAAAAGAGACAAGGAGGCCATTTCGGCCTACGGACCCAGCCAGCCCGGCCTGCCTATTTCTTTCGGCCCAAGCAGCCTGCTGGCCCGCTCAACCCCTCTCTCTTCCTTTCCTTTTTCCAACCGACGTCGCCAGCCCAACTCGGTCCGCTGGAAGCCTCTCCTCCTTTCCACCAAGCCGACCCACTTCTGCTCTTTTCTTTTCCCTTCAACCGAGTCAGCCCAGGCCTGTTTCCTCTCCGTCCCATTTCCTGGCGCGGCCCATGACTACCTCCCGGCCCAGCAGACGGTCTCGGCCCACACCGCCCCCGCTACGCGACAGCAGACGGACGCCGCGACCCACTCGCTGACTAGCCGGCCCCACGAGGGACCCACCTGTCATACCTTTCCCCTCCAGCCCTCTGTTTCCACCGTGACGACAGAGCGCACGACGCCGTCGCGTCCGCACGACGTAGCCAGCCACGACCGCCCGATCGGCGCCTGCTGGACATCGACGCCGCCAACGGTGCCACCTGTCCGACCAAGGGCCGACAGCCCCTGCCGCATAGCACCCGCGGCCGCGAGCGTCGCGCTGCGCACATGCACGCAC
Organism: Themeda triandra; assembly: GCA_018135685.1. Lineage (NCBI taxonomy): Eukaryota > Viridiplantae > Streptophyta > Magnoliopsida > Poales > Poaceae > Themeda > Themeda triandra. Next base: position 501,949 of record JAENPR010000181.1, on the reverse strand, counting down.
ATGGGATGCCGCCCGTCGGATTCCTCCCATTTCTTCACCGCGAAGCCAAATTGGCGCCTTTCACCGCCAATTGGGGCCCAGAGGTGCTCGATAGCGACCTCTGGTGTCATCCCTGGCCACCCGATCACGTTGAGGGCGCCACCGCCGTCCACCGTGCATGCCATGGGCGTCCATGGCTATAAAAGCTGGGCCTTGAGCACCGAAGCCCTAGCGCCTTCCCATCCGCCGCCGCCGCTCTCACCATCTCCCCACCTAGCCGCCGCCTCTGATGGCCTCCATCTCCACCTGACCCGCGCCCTCACCCAACTGCCTCGCGCCACGACGCCGTGCACGCCGCGAGCTCCGCCACCATGGGCCGCGCCACCGTGCCGAGGCCATCCGACCACCCTCGCCTCGCCGTCGCGCACCACCACTGCCCGCCTGCCAAACAAGGAGGAGAAGAGAGGAGGATAGGAGAAGAAGGGTGGCGGAGGAAAGGAGAAGGACCGCCATCACCGGGAGCCGGAGCCACCGCCGGGGAAAGGAGAAGGACGCCGCGCGGAGCTCAAGAAGACACGCCGTACCGCGACTACGACAACGCCCACGTCGCCTCACCGTCACGATACTCCGCCAAGCCAAGCTTTTGCTCGACTACACGTCTCGGTGAGCCGCCGTTCCCCTTGTCCAGCCCCGACCTTTGCTTCCGTGGCCATGGCGTCCAAGGACGCGTAGGCTAGAGCCTTGCCGGCTCTTTGGCACACGAACGCACGAGCACTGACCGACCCAAGCCCCTGGAAAGCCGGCGCCACCATGCCGGCGGACTTGCCCGCCATGTCGCCGCCGCGGCCACGCCACGCCGCGGTACGCCGCCGTTCCCGGCGAACCGAAGCCCCCCTGAAAACCTTGGACCGCGGATCTGAGTCCGCCGTGGCGCGCGGCACCCCGTGCGCTCGCTAACGGGGAAGATGACCGTGGGAGACGACCTCTCACCCGTGACCACGTCCACACGGGCCGCTCTGGAGCGCCGCCGTGGCACGATTGCGCCGGCAAGCTCCGGCCGCCTCCATGTCCAGGGCGTGCCGTCGAGTTTCGCCGTGGGCGGCTGCACGCCGTGGCGTCACCGGAAGGAAGAGATGAGGCCTGGAGGGCTGCCTCGACGAATAGCTGCGCACCGCCATGCCCGCCGGCGCCGCCGCGCGCCTCCGCCGCGTGCTGTGCGCCGCCGAGCTCCGTGGTCATCGCCGGCGAGTCGATCGAGTAACTTACGATGCTAATCGACTGACCGCGTTCCCAAGTGAACCCTGGACTGCTCCCTTGCCTGTTGCCGCGATGCACCGCCGGAGCTCCTTCTACCGCCGCCGCGAGCAAGTTCCCTCGCGCGAGCACCACCGTGCCAATTTGCCGCCATCATCGAGCCGAGCGTAACCCTGAAAACTCCAATCGAGCGAACACGCCATCATTTGAGCCAAAGGCCGTCCGCTTGTCCTCGGCGTCGTGCACTTCTGTGACAGCGCCGCTGCCGCCGCGTCCGGTCGCACTGGAGGCCTCGCCACCGTCCCCATCCACCTTGCCGGGTTCGCCAAGCCGACGCGGTGCCGATGCGCACGCCGGCGTTGGCGGAGCCTCGCTACAGCGCCGAAACACGCCGTCATGCCGCCGCTGGCATGCCTTGGCGTTGGGCGGACATGGGAATAGGAAGGGAAGAAGATGAGGTGAAGAGGAACACAAGGATGGATGTGGTCCGTGTGAGCCGTGAAACTGACTATGGACCCCGCGAGCGTCTGTCCACCATGAGCCAGAGGACCGTGAGCCAAACACTTTGTTGCAAACCCCGTGAACCCAGTCTACACGAGCCAGGACAGGAAACCTACCGAATAGACGTGGTCCATCGTAGACCACGTTGTGGTCTATGGACCCACAACACTGGTCCACCGTGAGCCGCCCGACAAAGCGAACCGTGGACCTCAACCCGATCTGAGCCCAGTCCAGATCCAATTGACGACGTGGTGCGACAAGAAGAAGCCACGTGGCGGGCCGGCCCGGCCCAAGTCTAGCCCAACCGGCCCATTGGCGGCCCATCTCGGCCCATTTTCGACCCATACCGTTGACCTGGTCAACAGTGACGTCATCATGACGTCAGCGGTGACGTCACCCTGGTCCCACGTGTCAGTGCCAAGCCAGCGAGCCACGTGGCCTAATCTGGAGCTGACATGTGGCGGCTCTATATAAATAAGCTGTTTATTATTTTCAGAATATTGTTTAAACTTCATAAATTCATAACTTATTCATACGAGCTTCGAAAATTATGATCTTTATATGTAAATTCATCTAAAATCGAGATGTACAGTTTAAGACTATGTTTGAGTGCATTTGGTTCTTCAATATTTCATTTGCTTCTTTGTGAATTCTATAGGAGTCGCTAACTCGACTTACGTTTCGGTTTCAGAGTCGATTCGGGAGAGGAATGAACTGAGGAAGGAGACCACGAACACGAGGGAGAGAACCTGCTGAACGACTATGGAGGACTTGTACCACTACTGGCGGATTTGTACCACTACTTCCTCGACATCGCAGGTGTCATGGCAGCACCCTCTTTTAGAGAATCCTATTAGACATTGCATGTGTAGAATTGCTAGCGCTTTATATTTATTCCTTTGCTAGTATATGATGCATGATACTTCCTGAGCTATATTTACCTTGTTCGAAGCCCTTTTACCATGTTACCCAGCCTTGCGCTCGCACTTATATATATTACCGCCCTTCTGCGTGCTTGCTTTTATTATCACCATACTTATTATAACTCCACTTTGCATTGTATATGTGATGCGGGTGGTGAACCCCTGGGAATGGTTTAGCTTGGGATGCCGGACTTGTGGTTATGGTGATGAGCGGTGTGCTGCGTGAGTCTTGGGTGTGTGGTGAGGGTTGAGTCGGCCGGACAGGGATTACGACGAGCTTCGAGCGAGTCTTGCCGAGGGGACATGGCCTGGGTGCCCCCGCTTTGTGAGAGTACCTATGGCGGGTACATGTGAGGACTGAGGAGTTCTATTGTGCGAACCTCTGGGAGGTGAAGCCGTGGGAATGGGGTGCTATGGCAGCACGTTAAAGATTAGCCCATACAGGGGAGACATCGCTGTCTGGCCAATACCTAAGGACTTGAGGGCTAGTGACCGGATCATTGGACGCTTACTTTCCACTCGCTCTCTAATGGAAAGGGAGACGGTCTAACCATCTGGTAGAACGAATGCCATTACTGTCTGGAGTAAGCGGATGTGTCGGGAGGTACGGGCCGAGAGTGCTCACACCCTCCTTAACCAACATAGTGACCCCCGAGGCCTGGTACTATGTCTCACAGTCTCGGCGGCCAGGGTCGAGTGGCAGGATGGTATTCGCTCTAGGCTTATGGCGACCGATATCTGCCTAGGTAAATCGATGTACCGATGATGGCTATCTTGTGGAATAGTGAAACCTCTGCAGAGTGTATGGTTGCTCGATTGATACATAGCTGACTCGTCGGCTATGGACCAGTCCCGTGTGATGCTTGCTTGACTAGGAGAGGAGTCTTCTGCCTTCCTTAGGATATGGGTATGTTACATCCGACCGTGAGTCTGGGAGGCTGCGGGTCGTTGAGGCCTGACGAGAGGGAGTCGTCTTGCCGGCCACGTGAAGCGTGGTGGGGTGTGGTGTGTGAGGTGTGGTGATGTGTGGATGAGATGGATGGGATGGTGGATGGATGTGTGTGTGGGATTTGGGAATGTGTTAAACTTGATTATTATTATGATTACTATACTTGTTGCTACTTCGCATGCGCTAGGATGCAAACCACAGCCAAATATAGGATCGCCAGATCCCTTTATTTTCTCCTTTCCACTAAAGCTCATTCGGTGCTGACCATGGCCTGCACACATCTGGCGGTGTGCAGTTTTCCTGTGATGTTAGGGATTGAAAGGATTAGAAGGTCTCGTGCCTGCGCTCAAGTTGGAGTTTGAAACTGCTTCCGCGTTATTCTTCCACCTTCGCAAGCTGTTCTGGATGATAGAAATACTTTGTGTGCGCCAGTGTGGCATTGTAATTATTACTGTAAACCCTTCCAATTGTACTCTGTATTCTCAGAATTCGATGTATGAAATTGATTATCAACTGTTGTATATCATTCTGTGATTTTTCTCTTCGTGGAAAATTGAGGATGTTTCATACAGCATGGCTGTGAAGGTGTGGTAGTAACTAACGGATAAGATTGCTGATTACATGTGATGGAGCAGCAGTTATTGCCATCGTCATCACCATGCAAATGTGGCTTCCATTGATAGCTCCATGTGATTTGCTTTTGGACATCATCACTCTTGAGTCTTGAGTCATGTCTGCTATGCAATTCATCTATTTAGGCAACACACATTTACACATCATAATGAAATATTGATAAATAAGGGATAATTCTCTGTTTCATTTCAATATACTTACTGGACTAGTCCATTTCTGTCTTCAGCAGACATGCACAAGTATTTCCATAGTATCAACACATAATGCAGTTTCCATTCTTCACACAATATTCAATATCTTTAGAGTGCACCCGTTGAAATTTTGCTGTATTGTTTTTCCGAAACGATGGCAAGAGAATTGCCATGATTTTTATTGACGAGAAAAAAAAGGCGCAACAAAAAGAAAGCAAGAAACGACACCACCAAACAACGCAACCACAACTACCAACCAAGCAAATATCCAACAGCAAACAGGCCCAAACACAAACGAAATGAAACACAGCAAACAACAACAAAAACTATTTACGTTAGCTTATGACCATTGCGAAGTTGAATTTTCTGATGACATCATTGATCAAGGCAGCAATTTGAGATGGATGCAGATCCTTATATTGAACTTGTTTGATTTCTTTTGTTCCAAATGTTCCACTAGACATAAATTAGAATCATGTCTTTTTTTTTCAAAAAAGTGCGCTACACGTGTCGCATTAAGAGAAGTGGGAGTAGTCAAAAGACCGTTGCAAAAGGATTCGCGGGTAACCAAGGGTTACCAACGAAATCCTCAACACTTCACAAAGCAAGAAACATGGGGGGGGGGGATCTCCACCAAACCACCGCCGAGCAGCGAGCGAGCCGTAGAGCACCAACCACGGTGGCAAAGCATCACCGGAACCACCTCAGCGGCAAAGCATCCGCTGGAACACCCTCAGGACCTCGAACTCGGACCACACCTCCAAGTCACTAAGGGTCAACGCCCTCAGGACCACGGGCGAGGAGAACTTACCTGCAGAAGCCCCTTGGCGGCAAAGCATCCGCCGGAAACGAAACCTCCGCAACCTCGTCGGCAAAGCATCCACCGGAAACCCTCGGCCGCAAAGCATCCGCCGGAAAACACCTCGGTGGCAAAACATCCACCGAAAACCCCAGCTACGGCTACAACACTTACTAACTGGACAAACTAGGTGAGGAGAAACATGAAGCCTAAATAGGTGCAGCACGACGAGCAGGCCGAGACGACGACGACGATGACCCGCGTCACATCGAAGAGTTCTTCGGCAACGCCATCAACAAGGGGTGACGCCGAGGACACCATTGTTGCTGGCCTTGGAGATCCAAGGCAAGGCCTTCACCCAGAACCCGGCGCCGGTGATAGGAGCATGAGGCTCGGAGACAACGCCTTCAAGAAGGGTGTGGCGCCAAAAGGCGTCACCGTCGTCCGCCCGACCACCGTCGAACTGAGCTTTCGCTTGGAGCTCCATGCATCCAAGTCGTGCAATGGGTTGAGTGGGACAGCACCATCCACGCCACCACGGCGTCGATGGCGCATCGCCAGAGCAGTCGCCCACACCACCATGGTGCGAGACGGCGCACGCTGCTGTCCACTCCTCCCATAACAGCCGAGCACCAATCTTGGACAGCAGCAGCCAGCCGAGGGCAGCCTGGGGACGGCCATGTCCAGGTCGGTCGCCGTCGGCGCCCCTTGGATAGCAGCAGCAGCCAGCTGAGGCAGCCAAGGGGCAGCCCAGGCAACGATGTGGAGCAGCCCAGAGGGCTCGGCCGCCGCGCGACACCGCCGCCAGGGCCCAGCAGCCGCCGTCAGGAAGGGACGGGGGCCGCCCGCGGATCTGGCGTGCCAGTGGTGCCCCCGGGCCCACCGTGGCCAGCTGGCGGAGCTGCCGACCCGACAACCAAAGAAGGGGGCCGCCAATCCCCGGATCCTGTCCCAAGGAGCCCAGATCCGGCATCGAGGGGGCAGACCCGGCGAGCCACCGTCACCGTCGACGAGTAGTCGGAGGAGAGGGGTGGTGGTGGAGGGGACGGGAAGGGCGGGGGTGGGAGGGAGAAGTGCGCCGGACGCCGGTGGGCGGCGACGACAGCCGAGGGAAGCCGGCCGGGGTGGGGGTGTTGGGCCGCCGGCGAATCGGCCCCGAGTCGCCCACTAGGAGGCGCTCGGGGGGGGGGGGGGGGGGGTCACAAGCTACAAAAAGTTCAAATTAGAATCATGTTGATGGAAGCCTTTTGAGTTCTATCGATTTATGCTAGACATTCTCCAGTATTTGTAGACTAAAAGTTTGGGGAATGCTGTGAATTTGGTCAAAATTGAACTTTTTCTGCATTATATGCCTTAATTCTTTGGTAAAAGTTCAGTCTTTACCAAGGTGAATTGTGGTCTGGGTTAGTTCTGGGAAAGTTCACAGATTGGGTCATGTGCCCATTTTGCTTTGTATCGGTTGATTATATTGTGGTTAGAATTCTGCGATGTATGTTCGTGAAAGCCAAAAAATGGCATTTTTATTCTACCTTAGTTTTCCATATCGGCATAATTTTACCCCTTGAAAAGTTTCCTTTTTATACCAAATTTTGTACACCCTCTTTGTGACTTTGTGGTGTGGTGTATTCTCCATCAGCAGTCTATTCTTATCCCTCTTGCTCAACATTTCTTGGAAACATTAAAATGACTTTGAATAGGTCCACGAATTCATTAATCTCAACATGGGGGTGAATTTGGTGTCATGCTGTCGTTCCATTCTGTCATAACTCCTTGCCAACCATAATTTTCTTTTGGATAGCTTTAGCACATAGAGTGGGAGCAATGTTTTCGGCTGCGGTCTTCTTCTTGTTGGAGGTTAAAGTCCAGAACAAGCTGTTTTCCCCTCTCCAACAGTAACTTCAGTAGAGGCATTTAACAAGTCTTGGTCATCGTTGTCACATGACACCTCCATGTCTGTCCAGGCTGATTTTGCTGTATTTTTTCACCAAAAAATAAAATAAAAAAAATTGCACACTACAAATTGGCCTCTGTATTCCAGTCCAGAAAAGTACTATGACTTTTTATCGTCCATGAGTCCTCGCATAAGCAAACTCATACATAATATTGGACACATATGTAACAACATAATTTGACAAAACAAGTTTGCTCATGCTTCCCATTCTTAGCAAGCACTACATTCTAGAGTAGAGTAGACCTATTGCTGGGCCATGGCACATATCGAGCTATACATCCTACTGTTGGTTGGGTTATTGGCGGCTTAAGAAGGCGTATATATATGGTGGTGAAGCATCTAAGGAATCAAGGTAGTGATGATGATGTAGTGCCCAATCGATCTTGTAACAATGCAGAAATTAAAGTAGGTGGTAAAGGACATACAATTAAATTTAGTGCACGATTTGACCATGATTCGATCATATTCTGCTTCAGAACAGAATTAAGGATCAAAGGCTAAGAACATTTTAACGATGCGCTGAGCCAGGTCATTGGTATTAGTTTCTCGGACGGAGACAAGAACACGTCGCCAAGCTTGGCCTTCAGGATGGCCATGGGATGACCGTTGATTCCGTCGTCTCACCGGCGGATGGCAACATCTTCGAATCATGAGCCCATTTTACGTCAGACCGTGTACAAGATCTCTGTCTCTATTCGTTTCACAAATTCAATTATCACGGATTGAAGACACCGGTGCTGTGGAGTCGTGGAAACTGACCAACAGGTTGAAGATGAGCAACAACAGTCCCCACTGTTGGTTTTGGACATGGTACTGCTACCCTGCGACTGAAATCTTTCAGATTATCGCCGACTTGATTCAAGTACAATGCACTAGGCCGTCAGAGGCCATCTTCTTCTCGGGATCCACTCTTCAAGTGGTAATCGGGTTTGGCCTTCACTGGCCAGTACAGAAAAAGAAATCCAACTTTCATATGGAGGTAACTCTTGCTAGTTTTGCACTTTTGCTGATGCGGGGCAGTCTCATATGTACAAGATGGATCAGTTGGAAGGGTAACTTCGGTGTAACAAGTTAAACGGTATGGAAACTGATGAAAGCTTCTGGCACAATATTGGATTACCCAACGAGTGAAATAGAAGTGCTATATCCCCTTCTAACCAGAATGGTGTGAGCTCTCCCTCAAAAAAAAAAAAAAAAAAAAAAAAAAAAAAAAAAAAAAAAAGAAGAAGAAGAAGAAGAAGAATAGTACGAGGCTATGAGCTCAATTAGCAGGTCTTAAAATAAACTCAATATCATAGTCTGGCAGAAACATATTTATTAAGAAACAAAGTTATTGCCACTTCCATAGACCACACTAATGGTAAGTATCTCTTACTTGGCCGATATGTAGTGCCATTCAAAGTCTTATTTTATTTCAGTCGGTAGGTATATGTTGACACCTAAAATTGGCAAAGGATGAAAATGCAAGTCAACGCATTGTCGGATGGCGGAAACGGGCGACTTCGGCGCAAACAACAGCGCCGGACGCTGCCCGGGGAGGTGCCGGACGCGTCCGACGCGCGTCGGACGCGGTCCAGAAACCTCCCGCGAGGAGCTGGACGCCGGACGCCGGGCTGATGCGCGCCGGACGCAGCGTCGGACGCGGGGCTCAGCGCACGCGCGCGCGCGAAGACAGCGCCGGACGCAGGCGTCGGACGCGTCCGACACGCGTCGGACTCGGTCCAGAGACTCCTTCGCGCGGGCTGGCCGGCCGACGCGGGCGCCGGGCGCGCGCCCAGGGGCGTCAGACGCGTCCGGCGCCTTGTCGGGAAGTCCGATTCATTTACGAATCGGACTTTTGGAAAGTTTAACTCGTGGGAAATTTGATGGATGAGTTTTGGGAGAGTTTCCTACTGGGATAAGACCACCCCCCTATATATACGAGGGGATTATGGCCGATTGAACCCATCCAATCAATCGACATACAAACCAACATAAATCGATCGAGACGATCAATTTACCCTTCTTCTTCTTCTACATCCTGCCCTAGAATTCTAGTTGCTATTCGGTGCTTCTCTCCGTGAGTTCATCGGCGATTCTAGGCGCCATCCGCTGGTTCCTAGGAGATCCCCTACGTGCATCCTCCCGACGGGTCTTCCCGGAGGTTGTTCTAGGGTTTACCCTTCCGTCGGCGGGCTCTACGTCGGCTTATCGATCTCTAGATCGGTTTGCCGGCCACGCTACGTCGTCGTTGCTGTTGCAGGTCGCTTCAAGGCACCTCTAGGGCGTCCAAGGCCCGCTATCGGTGCGTTGGCGGATTTATTCGTCAACACACATTTTGGCGACTCCGCTGGGGAAGAGCGCAAGGCGCCGTCTCCAGTATCCATCTACTAACATGGGGAGCAGCCGTGACGGTGATTCAAGTGAAGATGATCGCACCAACATCAGCTCCAAGAACATCGTCTGTCCACAAAACATGGACGAGCTTCCCGACGATCTCCGTAGCAAGCTCCAAGGACAACTCGACGCTATGTGCAAGGCTTTCTTCGAGAGCTGCCACAAGGGGCGCCGGGACAATGTCAAGCAAGTCAAGGAGCCGGACTACGCCGGGTTGTTCACATCTTCATCATCTTCAGGGAAGAAGGTAAGCAATGAAAAACCTTTTGAAGATCATGGCCCTACGCATGATGATTTTGCCGCTATGCTAGATACTCATAAGAAGGTTTCGGAAGGAACATTAGCTTCTGTGGTTAATATGATTATGGCTAGATTTGATAGGTTAGAAGGCAAACATCAATCCGATTCGGATGAATCAGATGATGAAGAAGTAGAATATCAATATGGTATGCCTCCTAATTTTTATGAGAATCAAACCCTTTATGCCAAGGCAAATAAGAGCAAATCGGGCTTCAAAACACACAAAACAAGCAAGACCGATTCTGCTAAACCCAAGCCTATAGTTACCTTTGCTGATGATTCGGATCGTTCTCCACGAACCGAAAAAAAGTAAAAGAGTAAGTCTTCGGCGGGAGAATCAATCCTCCCAAACCCGCCGAAGTCACCTAGTGAAATTCCCCATCAAGGTAGGTCTAAAAACACTCCTTCTACCGATTATACCGACACACTTAATCGGTTTAAGGAAGATTTGTCTAAGTCTCTTGAGGAAACTCTAGGTGTACCCCTTAGGCCTAGTAAAGTTATCTACCACAAACCATACCCCCTGCACTTTGACTACATGAAACCCCCTCCAGGATGGAAAGTGCCGGATTTTCAGAAATTTAGTGGTAGTGATGACAAAACATCTATGGAGCATGTTAGCATGTATTTAGCTCAACTAGGAGAAGGATGTGCCTATGATTACATGAAAGTGCATTATTTTTCTTTATCTCTTACTGGCACAACTTTTGCTTGGTTTACTTCATTACCTGCATGCACCATTGGTTCCTGGGCCATATTAGAAGAGAAATTTCATAGCCACTTTTATACCGGGATCCAAGAAACTAGATTGTCACATCTTACATCGGTTCGTCAAGGATGAGATGAAACTGTTATTGATTTCATTAAAAGCGCTAGAGATATCAAGAACCGATGTTTTCATTTGATGATCTACGAAAGAGTTTTGGTTGATATATGCTTTAATGGTTTGCATTCTAGGATTCGTGAGAAACTTGAGAATGTACAATTTAATAATTTCAACCACCTCGTCGAGAAGGCCGTTTATTGGGAATCGCGCCTTAAAGAGTCTCGCGAGGCATATAAGTCTCATCGTTCAAACACACATGCTTTTCATATTGTTTCAGATAGTTCGGAAGATGAGACAGGTGAATGCAACGCCGCTGAAATTAGATGGCCAGCAGAGAACAAGCTTGTGACTTGCCCTTCTCTCAAACCGATTCAAAAGAATCGGAGTGAGGAAGTAAAGTTTACTTTTGATGTTTCTAAATGTGACCATATTTTTGATGAGTTGCTGAAAATCGGACACATTAGAATTAATTATACCATGCCTTCTGCAGATAGATTAAGAAGAGAGCTTATTGCAAATATCATAATTCTTATTCTCATACCACTAATGATTGCAACTATTTCCGTCGACATATACAAACGGCCCTTAATGAGGGACGATTAAGTCTTGCAGACATGGAGATCAAGAGGAACCCTTTCCCAAACAACAACACCAACACTATTGAGGCGGGGGCTCCAGCTATTCTGATTCGCCCTGAACAAGCCGATGGAGCTAAAGTCAAAAATGTCATCATCGGCGAACCACGTCCTGCACCGAATGTCCAAAAGAATTCGGGGCGGCAAGTGGTGATGGAGAAGAATCAAGATGGCAAGAACAAGCTCACCATCACCGCTGGATCAGCGGAGGCATTGAGAAGGCAAAGATGGTATGAAACTCAAGCAGCGCAACAATGGCCGGCACGACCGATCTCTACGATCGGTCAAGTCGACCAAGTGAGCAAGGTGGAGGCGCCCAAGGCTGCCCCTGCCAATGGTGCTCCGGGAACTTCCAAGTCGGCCAAACCGATTGATACAATCGGTGAAACCGACTCACAACCTCCTGAGAAGTCCGTTACTTCCGACATTCATGTGACCCGCACATTTATCCCATACAAGCCGGAGATAGGAGTTTGAAAGGAGAAGGAGCCGAAGCCTAAGAAATTCATGGTGAAGCCACTTTGTACATTTGATAAGCTTATGGCAAAGTACAAACAACAAAAGGCCGATTCTAACCAATCGGCCGTAAAAAAAGAGAGTCTACGCCTCCTAAACGTGAAGATGAAGACAAGAGGCAAATGGCTACAACTCTTTTAGCTGGTTCTTATTCGCAGGTTGTTCGTTCGCGGCCATCTCGTTGGCTACCACCGGTGGCTCCAGTTCCACCCGTCTTGCCTTTGCCACAGTGGGGCACCCAAGGTGTGTGGGTGCCATACCCAAATGCTACATCATTGCGCCAAGGGTTTGAAGGTGCTGCTGGATATAAGGTGAATCCATCCATTTTTAGCCGATTGGCTCATCAATCGGGCTATAACGGGAAGAGGGAAGTGCTTCCACCCAATGCTCAATCATTGCAGGGGAGAGGAAAGGCGCCAATGCAATTGGCGTATGTGCCCAAGAAGGTTGAAGCTCCAAAGAAGGTGGAGGCGCCCAAAGAAGTTGCTCCAAAGCAAGCTCCTGCACCACAAATCGCCATCGGGTCAATGTCGGCTCTGGTAGTTGCCGACAATGAACCGATTGTGGTTAATACCAAAATTCCAGCAAGCGTGCAAGATGAAACAATGAAGGAAGTTGCTGGAAAAGAGAAGCCGCCAAGGGATCCAAAGTACACACAACCCAAGTGGTGTCCACCCAACTTGGACAAGACCCAAAAGCGGAAGTTGCAGCGCGCCCGGGCCAAGAAGTTGAAGAAGCAAGCTCTTGAGAATCCTCAAGGGAGTGCACCGAAGAAGGACGATGGTGTTGCTGCAGAGCTGGCACCGGCCAAACCGATTGAAGAATCGGTCAAGCCAGTAGAAGTGGCTCAAGAGACAATGGAGCATGAACTGACCAAGCCGATTGAAGAATCGGCTAAGCCGGAGATACTGAAACAAGCGTTTCAGAAGTTGTTGAATCGGTTGCAACTCCTCCCAAGGAGATGGAACCGATTATGAAAGTCTCTGAAAATATTGGGGAGAATCCCAAAGAGTTTGCTGTTGTGGTTGCCGATGTGCTAGGCATGGAAGCTTCGGCGAAACAAGATGATGAGATGGTGGATTATGAGCCATCGCCGGAGCGGATCAATGTGGTGTATCTATCTTCGGATTACTACGTGATCCGTCATGATGAGGAGGAGCCACCAGCAGCGGAGCTAGTGTTTGCGGTGGAGGACGCTGTGTTCAAGAAGCCGTGGGTCAAGGTGGATCATCTTCGTCCTCTCAACTTGAGGGGTCATATCAATGGGACTCTGGTGCATAGCATGCTAGTGGACAGCGGTGCGATCATCAATGTCATGCCATACACATTGTTCCGCAACCTTGGGATCAAGGAAGAGGAGCTAATCCGGACCAATATGACCATCACCGGAGTGGCTGGAGATGCTCCAATTCCGGCCAAGGGAATTGCTAATGTTGAATTGACCATCAGGAGCAAGACCTTGGCTACCGCTTTCTTCGTCGCCGACATCAAAGGGAGCTACAATGTGATACTTGGGCGTAATTGGATACATTCTAATGAGTTTGTCCCTTCCGGTCTACACCGGTTTCTCATCCAATGGGTTGGCGATCTTTGTGGAGATTGTCCATGCGATTCATCGAGTACTTGAAGTTGCAATTGCCGATTCGTCCGAGGCCGAAGGACATGGCGCCATGGGGTCCTTATCGAGCAGGGATCTCTCCACATACGACTATGTTGATTATTCTAGGGGCTGCTTTGTTCCCATATCTCTCAAGCCGATTGACAATCGGCTCAACACAATCATTTAATGGATAATCGTGAATGGTTAAAGCATCGTTTAGAGCAATATCGGGCTGAAAAGACCGATACTTGTGAAGCAATTGATGACTTTGATGAGCTCAATAAGTTGGGCCAAGGTTTTACATCGGCCGACCCTTTGGAGCAAGTTGACATTGGGGATGGTACTACGCCGCGGCCGACGTTTATTAACCAAAACTTGGAAGCCGATTTCAAAGTTGAATTAATCGCGCTTCTCAAGGAATATGTTGATTGTTTTGCATGGAACTACACCGAGATGCCGGGGTTGAGCCGAGATATCGGCTTATTCTCAAAAAGAACTTCAAACCTGTCAAGCAACATCCAAGGCGCTTCAATTCGGCCATCCATGACCGAATAAAGAAGGAGATCGAAAGGTTGTTGCAGGCGGAATTCATACATCCATGCCAATATGCGGAGTGGGTCTCTAACATTGTGCCGGTTGAGAAGAAGGACAGCGGCAAGATTAGAGTATGCATTGATTTCAGAGATTTAAATAGAGCCACTCCCAAAGATGAGTACCCTATGCCTATAGCCGATATGTTGATCAATGATGCTTCGGGGCATAAGATGATTAGCTTTCTTGATGGTAATGCAGGATATAATCAGATTTTTATGGCGGAAAAAGACACATCAAAGACAGCTTTCATTTGTCCCCGTTTTGTTGGCTTGTTTGAGTGGATTGTTATGACCTTTGGGTTGAAGAATGCAGGTGCAACTTACCAAAGAGCGATGAATCTGATTTTCCATGATATAATTGGGGTGATTATGGAGGTTTATATTGATGATATTGTGATTAAATCGGCTGCCCATAAGTCTCATTTAGCCGATTTGCGTCTTGCTTTGGAGAGGATGCGCCGCTATGGTTTGAAGATGAATCCACTCAAGTGTGCCTTTGGAGTATCGGGAAGTTTCTAGGTTTCATCATCCATGATAAAGGCATAGAAGTTGATCCCAAGAGGATTGAGAAGATCAAAAAAGTTGAGCCGCCAACATGCAAGAAGGACGTGCAGAAATTCTTGGGGAAGGTCAACTATCTTAGAAGATTTATTGCTAATTTGTCCGGGAAGATTATTCCTTTCACCCCTATACTCAAGTTGAAAGATGAATCTGATTTTGCTTGGGGGGCAAAGCAACAAGAAGCATTTGACAAGATAAAGGAATATCTATCATCACCACCGGTTCTTCGTGCACCAAGAAGAGGAGTACCATTCAAGCTATATGTTGCTGCCGAAGAGAAGGTGATATGACTCAAGAAGACGAAGGGAAGGAATATGTTATTGCCTACATTGGGCACCGTCTTCTTGATCCTGAGACAAGGTACACCCACATTGAAAAATTATGCTTATCACTGTACTTTGCATGTCATAAGATGAGACATTATTTGCTATCAAGTACGTGTGTTATACCATGCCAGGCCGATGTCATTAAGCATATGCTACATCGGCCAATCCTCAGTGGGAGGTTAGGCAAGTGGGCGTACTCTTTAATTGAATATGATTTGGTTTTTGAGACATTACGAGCAATCAAAGGCCAAGTCCTCGCTGATTTTATTGTTGAGCATAGCATAAAGTTTGATGATGATATCAATTACATCACAATTGCCCCATGGACATTATATTTTGATGGATCGGTCTGCAGAAACGGTCGAGGCATTGGTATTGTTTAAATCTCTCCCAATGGACTTGTGACCGAGATGCTTAGCCGATTAGAATTTTCTTGTACTAACAATCAAGTCGAATATCAAGCTTTATTATTCGGATTGATTATGTTAACTTCCATGGATGTGCGGCATGTTGAAGCGTATGGTGATTCATTACTTGTTGTTCAGCAAGTGAGTGGAGAGATTCAAGTGTTTAGATGAATTACTACGTGCTTGCCTCAATACTTGTTTGAAATATATCTCTAAACTTGCTGAATTTAAAATTCGGCATATTCCTAGAGAAAAGAATGGGAGGGCTAACAAGCTTGCTCAACAAGCATCCGGCTTTGAAGTTAGTAAGCGAAATTTTCATATACAAACAAAGCCGATGTATGAGGATATAAATTTTACTTGTGCAGGAACAAATGATTTGGTTCAACCATCCAATATGATCGGATTAACCAATTCTTCTGAAGCATATGCTACTGATGATGTCTCAAATCGGTCTAGTAATTCTAATACCAATTTGGAGGATTGGAGAACTCACTTGATTAAATATTTGCAGGATCCTAGCACTAAGGTTGATCGATCCATCCGGCGACTTGCTTTCCAATACGCGTGGCAGCATGATGAATTGTATAGAAGGACGACCGATGGTCTATTATTGAATTGCTTAGGACCTGAAGATGCAAGAGTGGCTATGGGAGAAGTCCATGAAGGAGTTTGTGGTACACATCAATCGGCTCACAAGATGAAGTGGTTATTAAGACGGGCTGGTTTTTATTGGCCTACTATGATTGCCGATTGCATGCGTTACTACAAAGGATGTGAAGAGTGCCAACGGTTTGGGAACATTCAAATGGCGCCCGCTTCGGAGCTCCATTCTATTACATCACCGTGGCCGTTCAGAGGTTGGGGACTAGATTTCATTGGCCAAATACATCCCCTGTCTTCAAAGGGACACAAGTTTGTCTTGGTTGCTACAGATTATTTCACAAAGTGGTGTGAGGCAGTCCCGTTGAAGAATATTACTCATGTGGAGGTAATAGAGTTTATCAAAGAACATATTATTCATAGATTCGGCATCCCTCAAATATTGCATATCGATCAAGGGACATCCTTTATGGCTAAAGAGGTGAAGGTGTTTGCTGAATCATACAAAATCAAGATGGTCAACTCATCTCCATACTATGCTCAAGCTAATGGCCAAGCTGAAGCTAGTAACAAGACCTTGATCAAGTTCATCAAGAAGAAGATTGAAGAGACTCCAAGGAGGTGGCATGAAGTCTTGTCAGAAGCTTTGTGGGCGTATCACACATCAAAGCATGGTGTAATAAAAGCAACTCCGTTTGAATTAGTCTATGGTCAAGAAGCTATGTTGCCTGTTGAGGTGAACTTAGGTGCACTTAGATTTGCCAGGCAAGATGACTTATCCGCTGAAGTGTACCATGATCTCATGATGGACAACATAAGTGATGTGACTGACAATAGAATTGAAGCTCTGAAGGAGATTGAAAAGGACAAGATGCGTGTTGCAAAGGCCTATAACAAGAAAGTGAGAAGCAAATCTTTCCAAATAGGAGATTTAGTGTGGAAAACCATACTCCCTATTGGATCGAAGAGCAATCAATTTGGCAAGTGGTCTCCTAATTGGGAGGGTCCTTTGAGAGTAATCAAGGTGATACGCGGAAATTCCTATGTGCTAGAGACATTGAAAGGAGAGCGTCTCGACAAAGCAATCAACAGGAGGTATATGAAAAAATACTTCCCAAGTGTTTGGCAAGAAGCCTAGTGCTCTTCCAAATAATGGCCGATACACGTATTGCCCTTAAAACAAAAATGGCCGATGTAATACATCGCCCTTAGTCGCCGGTTAGCCGATGTGATGGGCATCGTTGCTAGTTGGTTAACAGGTGGAAGAATATTTTCATGTTCACAAACTAATTCACTTGAAAACAGGGGGCATGTGTTGACACCTAAAATTGGCAAAGGATGAAAATGCAAGTCAGCGCGCGAAGACAGCGCCGGACGCAGGCGTCGGGCGCATCCGACGCGCGTCGGACGCGGTCCAGAGACTCCTTCGCGCGGGCTGGCCGGCGGACGCGGGCGTCGGACGCGCGCCCAGGGGCGTCGGACGCGTCCGGCGCCTTGTCGGGAAGTCCGATTCGTTTACGAATCGGACTTTTGGAAAGTTTAACTCGTGGGAAACTTGATGGACGAGTTTTGGGAGAGTTTCCTATTGGGATAAGACCACCCCCCTATATATACGAGGGGATTATGGCCGATTGAACCCATCCAATCAATCGACATACAAACCAACATAAATCGATCGAGACGATCAATTTACCCTTCTTCTTCTTCTACATCCTGCCCTAGACTTCTAGTTGCTGTTCGGTGCTTCTCTCCGCGAGTTCATCGGCGATTCTAGGCGCCATCCACTGGTTCCTAGGAGATCCCCTACGTGTATCCTCCCGACGGGTCTTCCCGGAGGTTGTTCTAGGGTTTACCCTTCCGTCGGCGGGCTCTACGTCGGCTTATCGATCTCTAGATTGGTTTGCCGGCCACGCTACGTCGTCGTTGCTGTTGCAGGTCGCTTCAAGGCACCTCTAGGGCGTCCAAGGTCCGCTATCGGTGCGTTGGCGGATTTATTCGTCAACAATATAGAAATACGATTGCATAAAAAAAAATAGGTGGACGTTGGGTTCATGCTGTCGCCTGTGTGACCCCAACACTGATGGCTGACGTGTTGCGGGATGAAATCACAAGCCCTGGGAGCGGGTGGTTTGTCTGACTACACATAATGTGGCTCGGCTGAGATGGCTCTGCGTCTTCTTCTCCCATGTAACTTAGACACCAAAATGGTGAGTCCTCCACCTCATGCCATCTCTGCTGGCGATGAGTGCCGCCCCATCTGCGTCGCAAGCGCAATTAGCACAGCTACGCCTGGGGCGCGACTGCTCGGCGCACGCGCGCGGCAAACAATACCGGCGCACGCGCACTCCGACGAGTATCCGCGCGCATGTGCGGGGGCTGTACGGGCGTGCGATGCCATTCCACCTTCTCCTGTCTAGTGTCCAGCCCATATATCTATCTGTTGTCTACTGTCTCCTGTCTAGTTTTTATGGGCCAAATTTTGACCCATATTGCTTCTTGGTTCTCCAGTCTAGATTCATTGGGTTAAATTTAAATTTCTACGAGATATAATTTTCTCTTTCGGGACAGCGGATTTGTGGGTAAAAAAAGGGCGGGGGATGGTTTCACTTCCATATAGAAGTGAAAGTAAAAAAACATTATTTTTAAAAAACATATATCTTATGTCCATAAAAATACTTTATACAACATTTTTATGTCGAATCTTACTTTACAAAAAAGAACAGTCCTAAAAAAAGAAAAAAAATGCAAAATCATGTTATCCTAAAAATAAAATGTACACGTTGCTTCTGTTTCTTCAAGATTTCAAAATGAATATTCCTCACTCATTAATATTCCTGGAAAAAAAGAAAGTATCAATGATTAAAAATATAAACTTATGTTGAACTTCACATTTATATATGTAACAAATAAAAAACTACAGAATTATTAATAAAATTTTAGAATTTTTTGAACTTTGAGCTGCCATAATTCAAAACTTTATACTGCGCTACCAAAAAACTTTGACTTATCATATTATAAATCTTGTAGTGATGTGTTCAAAACTTTACATTTCAAAAAACATAAAAAAACTTTGGCCTACGACATTACAAACTTTGTATTATTAGGTGCAAAGCTTTAAACTATGATATTATATACTTTGTACCCCTAAACTAAAAAACTTTACACTCAACATTTATAAAAACTTTAAAAACTAGATTAAATACTTCGATTTATGACACTGTAGATCTTTCAACTAAGAGATTATAAAGTTAGTATTCCTAGGTTTAAAACTTTACATCCAGAATTAGTATAAAAAATTGAAATCATGACATTACTAACTTTGGACTCCTAAGTTGAAAACTTTACACTAGGAAGAAAAGCTTTTGTGAAAAACTTTGAATGATCACTTGATCAGATTACAAACTTTAAACTACTATGCTCAAAAACTTTGAACTGTCACGCTATAAACTGTGTACTACTAGTTTGAAAACTTTACACTGAAAAAAGAATTATTAAAAAGTTTAAAGTCATAGTAGAAAATTTGTACTACTAGGTTCAAAACTTTGGACAACCACATTGTAAACTTTATATTGCTAGTCCACAAGTTTTTAAATTTCAGTAGGCATGTTTGTCTTTTACAGTCAAACGCATACATCAGGAGATGATTTTTAAAATTTCAATCATTAAGAAAGTACAGAAGCATGGCCATGGCTGGGGAAAAAAACCAGCCAAGTTAAAAAAAAATCAGATTTACATGTGTGTTTCCATGTTTCAGACTTTCTCTTTATGGTTGTTTGGGTCAGAATTGTTGTGTTGATAATATTTGAATTGGCTTTAAAAGGACTCACGTGCATTGATAATATGCTAATTCAATGCGAGCATGTGCTCAAAACATGTGTGTGCAAAAAAGAAATTAATAGTTTGTGTACAAGTAAGAGGGGCTAGAGCCTGAACTTGGAAAACATGTGGCAAGTACATTGTAACCCGGCTATTGTAAAAGACACAAAAATGGATGCCGGGTAGACTATTGGAAACCTGGAGTACCTTTCCTTTTGGATGGTGGTCACGACGATAGGTTCAAAGATGCCGTCTGTATAGAGCTTGATGAGATTTTCATGGTCCTCCACGTGAACAAGTGTGAATTGAAACTGTCAAACTCTAAAAAATAATCTTCTGCCTATGAAAATTAAGTGATTGGTAGGTTCAGTCAATAAAAAAACCATATCAATCGAATGATAGAACTAATATCTGAAATAGTCATAGTAGCAAGGGTCAATGAAGCAATGATGAACTTAAGCTAACTACTAATAAAATAATGAAACAAACATTGAAACTGCTATGGTAGTATCAATAAAGTCTGGAAACCCCTCCAAAAAGATTTAGAACTACAGCGTGCATGGCATAACTCAATTTGGAAAAAGAAACAGTGGGTTTACAGAGCCAACCCATGTTCAAAACAATGGGCAGCGGTGAAAAAGGCTTTGATCTAAACTGAAACTAGAATATCAGAAAAATTACAAAGAACGATGAACAAACGCTATGGATCTGAGCTAAGTGGACACTAATGATTATGAATGACAGCTACAAGACTCAGTTTTCATCCCAACGCATATGAAACCAATGTAAAGGAACGAGATAGTATAAAACACTAAGAGTCGGATGAAAAAAAGCGAGAAGTCGAATAGAGACAAATAAACAAGCCCTCACAAAACAAGTAATGCTCTAGTGTTTGCAACCAAACAAGTCTATTGCAGGCTGGAGCACATTGTCCTGAACTTATTTCATGGTGTTTGAGACTCCCAAATCTTAAGTTCTAATGTTCATGCAAATACTCCATGTCCTATTAAAAGCAATTCCTTTTCTTATCGGTGCAAAACATGCAAATAGGCTATGTCAATGTGTCACACTCGGACATGGAATACATTTGTGTGTTTCCAAGGCATCTGACAATGGTAGTGGATGTCAGCAAAGAAGCAAAAAACTTAATAAACAAGGTATGGAGTGTAAATTCACATGCTATGGATGGTCTGCTAGCTGCAACTCATAGCATGAGCCAAAGCAATGTGCTGATCACCAGCTAGCAGGAGCCGAAGCAATGTGCTGATCACCTGAGAAAAGGACGAGCAGAACAATGCAATAGGCAACATGAAGGAAACATGATATCTGTGCGGACCACATTTCATATTTTGTCCATTCCTAGAAACAGAGAAATTCAGTATATACGACCAATCCATATCTGGCTAAGAAAAATAGCTGGTTATATATGAATTTGAAATACCATATGCGTTAAGGAAAAATATGAATATATCATGCTAAGGCAACATGAATGTCAAGAGGCAGGAAGTAGAATTTCTTCGAGCTTAGATATCATCTAACTTTGTTTAGTTGTTGGTCAACAACCATACAATCTATCTAGTATAGTGAAAGGCCGGTTTGAGTCTTTTCGTTTGATTTGGCCATTAAGGACAATGGGATACTTAAAAAAACACTAATCTTACATGTTGCAAATTTAGTGAGGGAACAACGATCTTTTATTCCAAGTATAACTGAGCTACACAACATTCATCATACACTTAACATTTGGAATTTATAAACTTTCAACTATCGCATTATAAACTTTGTACTGCTAGGTCCAGACCTTTACACCCACTCAGAATATATAAACTCGAACTATCACAATACAAACTTTGTACTCATAGATTCATAACTTTCAACTATCACATTCTAAACTTTATACTGCTAGGTTCAATACTTTACACTCAGAACATATAAACTTTGAATTATCACATTACAAACTTTCATTAATAGCCCCCTAAAAATGTTAAACCTAGCTAATGTACAATAGTCATGGTTGTCTTTCAAGTTCCTTTTTCTGTAGCCCAAGAAAGTAAACCTATAAGCGACTTTTAAAATAACAGTCACACATCATTACTACTGTTGTCATGGGAAAAGGAAATTACTTTTTGTTGAACAGAAAAACAAATTATAGTTATAACCATCACCAATTGACAAAATTACACAAAACTAGTATTAACTTATGAGTTATAGTACTCTAGACATAGAGCAATAACACGAATGAACTTGTCAATATTTCAAGAAAATAGAGAATATTTACCTACACTAGCGGAGCCACTGATCTGTACAACTAAATACACACATTAGTTAATGGATCTTCGTCTGCTGCACAAACAGCCCGAGTCTTCAGCCCCCTCGAACTATTACTGACAACCTTCAACTCTTGAAGAAACGCAGGAGGACAGGCAACTCAGGCTTAAAAACATAATAAGATTCCAAAACCTCCCTTGGCAGGCCACAAGCAATAGCCTATAATTTGAGGAAATAGGGATTCATCATAAACACAATCAATTTGAACACCAATGTTTGTAGGCATGATCCAATCGACAACCCCATGCAGGATTTAATCGGCAAAACCCTTAAAACATGAATTAAGTACATCCTTTGTATAAAGGATAGGCTACAGAAACATAATTTTATTATTTGAAACAAATGAATTGGTTGGTGAAATACAATACAAAATGAGATATGTTCTATCAGTATCTTCCTAAAAGGAACCATCATCATTCCATTATGAAACCAATAATCAAATACTATTCAGATTAACACCAAGTCTCCAATATAAGATTTAGAGTAGATTTCTAACTATACTAGTAAGGCAACAAGCATCTTGTGTGACCATAGGCCTCCATATGTGCATAATTATGTATGCAGGAATGTAACCACATATCCATCGGTCACAAAAGTTAACTCCAAAGTCACGTATCCATCCCCATCCATTTAGCTTCCAAATTTGGCATAGATTTAACACAGTAATAATAGGATAATGCCAGATCAGTATAACTACAACTGATGGCACACACAGGATCCCACAGGTAGCAGACAACAAATTGAATGAAACCACTTAGGCTAAAATTTTCGTTTGAGCAATTACATAGCAACAATTAAAGCTGCTAATTGTGTCGTAGTCACAGTGAACCTTGCATCCTATATCAATCTCGCTCGTCGAATGCAAAGGAGCACTTGATCCCCCTATAGCCCACAGATTCAGGCAAAACAACGTATGAAAGGATCCCCTATCACCTAGCACTCAGTGGGTGCACACATTCCGCTTGTGAACTTTCCCTAGGTAAGCAAAAAGTCATTCAGTTTTTGTGGATTGGAGACCTAGGGCATCGGACACCCAACTAGGAGAACCATCATAAAAAAACATGGGATTAGAGGGCATCGGGTACGGGGAAGGGCAAGGTGCATACTTGAAATCGATGGAGGCCGTTGCTGGCGACGACGTCCACGTCCTCGCAGCAGCAGGAACCCCCCGGTGACGCAGACTGCAGTCCCTGGATCTCGACAAACGCAACTCCTCTCTCTCCGCTCGAATCCGCCGCCGGCTGGGAAAAATCGAAACCGCCTCCGCCTTAAATCGAATCGGGATCGTGAGCACAAATCAAAACCAAATCGAAGCAACGGACGTCTGGTAGATGTACCTTCAACTCCCCTCCACCTCCCTGGGAACCACACCGCACCTAGACGAGGGCGCAACGAAGCCTCTGCCTCGACTTCGACCAGCGAAACGGCGGGCACCTACTTGGATTCGACGCCGGCCGTGATGAAGCAGGAATCCCACGCGACTTGAGCCTCAGAAGAGGGATCTCTGCCCGGGAAGCACACCGGCGCTGACGAGGGCCGCCGCAGCCTCCTCGGCGTTGCTGCTCCGCGCGCGCGATGGGTGGCACCCGTGAATCTGGCGCAGGCACGACGACGAGCAAGGATCCACCGGCGCGTTGATTGGGGAAAAAGGGAAGAGGAAAGGTAGTCGCGTGAGAAGGGGGAAAGAAAACGGCACTGTTTTGAATTATTTTAAAATTTTCTCCCATCATACATGGACCGGACAGGAAAACGACAAAAGAAACGCAAAAAGGAAGGTCGGGGATGAAAATAGTCGTAGTACTTGCTCTAAAGGGTGTGTGCGCCGGCAACTCTTACGGCGCGCGCGCGCCCAATAGCTCTTGGGCTACGCCTGCGTGGCCACCATGTTTGTATTCCATGAAGATCAGCTGATACTTACCTACCCTTCTTTCTCTAGGACCTTTTCAGAGTTTTAGGAAGAATCGTATACAAGAAAGCACTAGCTGGTGATTACACTACTGGACACTAAAATTTCATCGTCGGTGCAAAACCAACAGAAAATACATAATTTTGTTTTCAAATCTGAACAAGCCTCAAGATAAATTCTCGCCAGTTCTATGTTAACATTGGAAAATGCTTTTAATACTAGTCAAGCCACCATGGCTGTTGTTAGATGCTTTATCCATTGACATTATATGACGAACTGAAACCTGTTCACAGTGAATGCTAAACCTCTCTATGACAAATCTCTATGTTAAACATGTTCTTTGATTAAACAAGTCTGTGAATGCTGAAAAATAAAATGCAGAAATAATTCTGCCCTATCAGTTGATCTACAAGATCATGACAACTTCTACTGCAATTGTTGTAAAAAAAACTTATACTGCAATTTATTTGTCTACGCTCATCATGCCTATCCGAATGTTAGCGAGGAGATGAATGTGTCAACGTCGGAGGTGATACCCTGAATAAAGAAGCGAAGCATCTAACAACACCGGAAGAGCATCTAACAATTCCCATGTAGATGGGAATTGTGATGGAGCCAGCGGCGTGTGCGACGTGACTTGCGGTCCTCATCAGCATCGAAGATGAGGAGATTAATTTTGGAGTCCAATGAGGGGTTAGGACACGGGCTCACACGGAGATGCGGAGCCAACTCAGAGGAGTCGTACATAACACGGGGAGCCTAGGTGCTGTAGAGGATCCACTCCTTCAACCCAAGTCAGTAATGTTGGCTGGGGTCACACGGATGAAGCCATGGACCTAGTGTCCTCCCAGTTTTATTCTACATCGCGATGCCATTTCTCTTTCACCATGTCTCCCAAATGGTATTCACTCATCAGGCACAATAGCCAGCTGATATAGGGTACAAGTGCGCTCATGTGTCGATTAACTTGCTGATTCGTCTCACTCCTAGCTCTATGACACAGTTGGAGATAGTAACTTAAAGAATGGATCAGGCTTATGCCAAATGACCAAGGATTGTGGGTGGCGGTGGATGAAGGTTGGGGTTGTTTTATAAGGGCACGAGACCAGAGAGGGCTTTATCTGGAGATGATATAACAAATAATAATGACTGATGGTTGGACCAGATTGTAGTGCAGTAGGAGAAATCAATGGAAATTTGATAATTAAAGTTGGTGGGCAGGCGATGATTCCGATTCATTTATTAAAGACACAAAACAATGAACAAGATAGCAAAGCCATGTATAATGTCCTTCATTAATAAAAAACACAGTACATGTTTTCCTTGTAGCATCGTGACCATGAGTCCACCTTATATACCAAGGTAAGTAAAACAGAGATAGGTGATGTTAATAGTTGGTTGGCATAGTTGGTTTTCATCAAGACAAGTGTTACTTTGGGTAGAGTTACCAAGAACAAAAAAGTAATAGCGACTAGTGAGTGAAACACACCGACCTCTCACATATTACTATGTGAACTGACAACGGAATCAACACCGGTAACCTCTCAGCCCACGGTGCACAACATCGTGGCCCAGGATGAGCCCGAGCCTACGTTTATGCAATTGCTTGGTCCAGCATAGTACTGCACACATTTAGCTTGCATTTAGCCTAACTCAACTTCTCAATAGCAACAAATCGAAAAAAAAACTTCTCAATAGCAACACCTATTTAAGTTGAATCAACCTACAGTCACAATATGGGACGATTCAAATTGAACTAAAAATGTGCCCAAAATTACATTACACATTACCTTTGAATATGGGCCTTATGATTTATTTGATATAATTGAATTAAAAATAGGAGCCCAGATTAAATCCAACACAGAGGTAATGCAACATTTGTCCTACCATTTTTATAACTACAACTAATAGTCACAGTACGTATAGCGCCCCACCCCCCAACCCCCAAACACCCAAAGGGAAAAAAATAAAAAAAAAATCGACATTACCAAGGATGTTGCCATGAAGTTTACAGTGTTATTTTCACAACCTGTTATAATTATGAATCAGGAATAAATTACTTATTTTATTCATAATAGGATCCCACCGTCCCTTTTAGTGTACGGATTGCATTATTTCCTAAAACAAACAATTTATTTAAAAACCATGCAATTCGATAAGTTTCGCAAATGAGATGTGCAGAGCTTATGTGGGTACTCTCTTATTAAAAAGGGCAATAATTAATTGTCAGCACTATTTATGCTCGTATAGCTATATGTCCTTAACAAGCATAACTAGTCCAAGATGCATATATTTGTGTCTTTTCATTTATTGTTGCAACAGTTTGAAAGGTTCTTGATGTTCATTTGTCAATGTGAACAGTTCATTTATAGAGGAAATAGAAATCCAAGTCATAGATAGGGGCGATACAAGGTGGGATCCGGCCTCAGAGCAATCTGAGGAGTACATAAATAGAACCACTTGGAGGTATATGTACAATGTTGCCCTAACCCCTAAATACTTGTTGTGCAGCATCAACCTAAGCTTCGGTGTCAGCTTGTTATGTAATGTGGTCTTGTGGAGGAGCAGTCCTATATATGTGGTGCGGTTTGCCTTTCAGTATCCATAATCCAAACATCACATGCAGTAGTAATAGCCTGATGTAGCCTCACAGAGCGGCCATGTGTCGACTAACTTGCTGATTCCTCTCACTCCTAGTTTGATGCATGGTTCTATGACAGTTGGAGACAGTAACCTAGAGAATGGATCCAGGTGAGTCTTGCCAAATGACTCAAGATTGCGCGTGGCGGTGGATAAAGGCTAGCTAGGATTGTTTTATAAGGGTATGAGACCAGAAAGGGCTGTTGCCTGTTGATGATGTAATAAATAATGACTGAGGGTTGTAGTGCTGCAATGGAAATCAATGAAAATCGGATAATTAAAGTTGGTGGGTCTGAGATGATTTCGAACCATTTATTAAAGGCACATAGCAATTAACTAGATGTCTTAGCAAATAACAAAAAAATCTTGGACAATAAGCTTAAAGCCCAAATACAAGTTCATCGTGCACTTGCTTTAGGTTCAGCGATAATTCGTCAGACATTTGGCACTAGCATCACCCAAACCTGAGGAACAAAGCTACTTCAAAAACGAGCTCTCATCTACCATGGACCTATTTTATGAATGCTCAAGCTCGATTGCTAAAATCAAGAGTTATTTTATTCTCGAAAAAGATGATTAAGCTTCTGAGTTCACACTCTTTTAGTCATAACTCTTAATCCTCTTAATAAGCAATTGAGTCAAATAAATACATCCTAGAAATTGAAAAAAAACATCCTACAACTGTCATCTAATTGACCAAGGAGAATTCTGGTTCTAAATAGGCTGGAAAAAAGTGGATAGATTCTGCATATGAAAATTCTATTCAGACAGGACAACACCACTGTTTTGGCCATTAGTCTCCTCAATTGTTATTCCAGTTCCAGTGAAATAAACGAAAAGAAAGATGAAAACAAGGGCTACAGCTTTTGTTTCATGGACATGTTCAAGTTCTACTCAGATTATTCCCAGAATTTCATCAGATAATAAGTCGGCAAACTTATATCAGTCTAATACAAACTTATATTGATCTAATGTGATCAACTGGTTTCAACATGGTACTGTTGCAACCCAGATGCCCTCAGAATTTCCTAAAGGCAATGATAAACCTACTAGAACTTCACTCCATTTGAATTGACCTATCTAATTAGAGGAGCAACATTCCCTCAAAAAAATTAGAGTAGCAACATTGTTTTTTTAAATAAAGGAAGCTTTTATTAAAACCTTAGAAGCAGTACATCAAGTAGATACAAAGCCAAAGACGGCAACATTGATTATTACTTGAGGCCAAGACAAGAGCCAACGGTCAATTCCTTTCCCTCATCTGTTTTACCTGATTTCATCCCTTGCTGTTCGTCTTAGCCAAGCATCTACAAACTGGTAGAGTGAACAGTAACATGGAGGTTAGAATGAACTGGTGACGCAAAGGAGGAGAAAAAAGAACGAAATCTAAATGGAGAGTACCTGAATTGGTAATCAAACCTATATGAAATCTGGTGGCCGAGATTTATTCAGCTTGTTACGGGTTCATCGAAATCTAAATGGAGAGTATTGTTAGTCAAACAAAATTGTCTCGACGAAGTCTTGACAACAACAGACTCTGATTGTACATACAAGTTATGGTTTGAAAAGACAATTTTGAACATATACAGGATCAATTTGACCGGTATAATTGCACCCTGTTCGTTTGAACTTATCAGCGCTTTCCGCCAGCGATTCAACAGTGTTTTTCTCTCACAACAAATCAGCAGCAGCGAGAATCAGCCAACCAAAAACGAACAAACGAACAGGGCGTTGGTTTTATACCTCTTTTTTTGAGATCAATTGATCGATTTTTCTATTTGTGATGGCAGGTAATGCATATAAGTTTTGCATTCATTAGGGCAGGATGCCGAGTACATCCACATTGGAAAAGTTTATTTGCCACCTTGGCCTATATATATGCATGAGTCCATGATTGATCGGTATGGGACACACAAATTTAGGGGCATTTTACCCGTGACTGCAGTAAACATGACCCTGCATGTTATTGCGTAAAATACAAATATGAAGCAACCACACTGTTTGAAAAAAAATCTTGGTTCCTCCCATGCCAAGCTAGTGCTCTTGGTGATACATGAAATTAATTGTATGTGATAGTGAAATGTTTGTGCAAAGCATTGGTTGGTAGATAGGATTCATCATTTTCATTTTTAGTATTTCAGATATTTGCATTGGAGTATATTTATAAGCTAGCACAAGAGCAGCCGAAGAAGACTACAATCGGGTACAGGAGGGCTATCTTATAATAGCCTTTATATCGAGGTGGACCATGGGCCACTTCGTTACATTTCTGATTGATCAAAACAATGTATTATATGAGAACAGGTCGAAACTAATTAAACAAGTCAGAATATGTATGGTGCACTCAGCCTAGTTACAATATAATCTGACACTCCCGCGAATTTGTCGACAAGAAGATGGTAGTCACTGTACACAATTGACCAAATTTGAGCGCCTTCAACCAAACACAATTGCATAAGCAGCGAAGTCCGTTTTTCAGACACGAGTGCCTCCCAGCAAGCAATTTTCTAATATCATGCTACAGCCATTCCCCAGTTCTCCGCGCCTGTGTGGTGGTGTTGAGTTTAGAACATCTAAAAACGTATCAAACTATCAACCGTGAGGACAGGCTGGGTCAACCTAGCGCGCAGAAGCTCAGTCAGCTTCATCTCAGCTCACCGCAGCTCACCGTGTTCCCTAGAGCACTCTCGTGTACACTCACTGTAGCATAGGAGTGGGCCCATTTTGCCTTGGTGAGGCAACTGTCTTTTGTCAATCCGCGGTCTCTTAATTAATGAGGCACCACATTAAGCCACCATGGCTATTGTTACATGCTTTAGCCATTGACGTTATGACAACTGAAACCTGTTCTAAGTGAATGCTAAACCTCTCCATCTTAAACATCTTCTTTGATTAAACAAGTCCATGATTGCTGGAAAATAAAATGCAGAAATAATTCTGCCCAATAACTGTTGATCACAAAGGCCCAAAACTGAATTATGTGCAGACCATGAGAACTTAAACTGTTAGACAATAAGGTAATTTTCATGTTATTTTAATTCCACAAATTAACAACATGATGATGACATATAAAATAGGGAGAATTGGCTGTGGGATATGCAAAATGGTGGCCATTTGCTGGCGGACATCGAGAAAAAACAGATTGCTGAAAGACACTCTGATTTTGGGTAAATTTGCTGGTAGACACTTTGCCTATTAAAATATTCATTTTTGACTTTAGAGGAGAGAAAATGGCTGTGAAATATCATTTTGCCCCTACCCTTTTCTTCTACCTTGGTCTGACCATTTCTTTTTCTTTCTAGTTGGCGGCGCTGCTTTCTTCCTCCCTGGCCATGGCCGGCCATGAGCTCTGGTGAGGTCGCACGGAGACGCCGCCCCAGCCCAGCGCCGACAGCAAGCGCCTCGCTCGCACCCTCACCTTCTTCCCCAACGCGGACGGCGGGATCCACCCCCACCGCGAATAGCGAGCGCAGCGTCCTGCGGGCCAGGCGCATGGACGAGGCGACGGCGGCAGCCTAGACACACCTGCGCACATGGACACGGCGGCGGCGACCCAGGCGGCGCACTCGTGCAGACGGATGTGGCGGCGGGGGCCCAGGCGGCGCGCCCACATCACCCTGGTGCCCTCTCCTTCGTGAGCCTAGGGCGGGGGAGCAGTTTAGGCTGTTCGCCGGCAAGGCTCGGCGGCGAGGGCGGGGCACGCGTCTGCAGACAAGGGTGGCGGCACGGCCAGCGACTAGGGCGTGGCGCGCGACTAATGGTGGGCCAAGCGCACTCGCTACTGGCTGGTGGCCACGCGCTAGGTCGACCGCCGTGGCACCCGCAAGCATGCCCGCCGGGGCACGAGCGCAGCATCTGGAGCGTGCGCGAGCTTGACTGCTGGCGCCGCTCGACCAAGGCTACCGGAGGCGATCGTGGCTGGGACGCCAGCGGTGGCACGCTCGTGGCCAGTGGAGGTGCTGCCGGAGCAAGAATGGCGAGCAGTAGCAGCAACGGCAGAGGAGGAACGGGCAAGGAAGAAGGAGATAGGGGCAATAAGGACATTTCCCCTCCGTTCTCTCTCCTCTAAAGTAAAAAATAAATATTTTAATAGGCCCAGTGTCCGCCGGCAAATTTGATAAAAAAACAGAGTGTCTTTCAGCAATATGTGTTTTCTCGGTGTCTGCCAGCAAATGGCCAACATTTTGTATGTCTCACAGCCAATTCTCCCTATAAAATATTATTGATAAAAGAAAACATGGCATAAAACATGTTCATAACAAGGATGAACATGTAAACATGAAGCACGTAGAACAAATATAAATTATAAATATCTAAACATTCAACATATATTGGACAACATGTGCAACAGTTTATACCCTCCCATGCGCTACTCCGATGATTGTCCGGCATCCTTTGTCATGATGCAGGGGAAGAAGTCGTTCTCTCCATCGGGAAGAAGGATGAAGACGATCTCCTGTCCAGCGTGAAGCTACTCCTTGCGTGACGAAGATTAACACTAGCGACGGAGTATTGGACAGTCGCGTAGATGCTCCCCAAAAACCTAATTGCCGATCCCCGTGCAAGGTCTCAAACAACAAGTGTTTCAGAGGCTCCTGCCCTCTCGCTCCTCCATGTGCCCCGAGTTACGATATGGAGATTCCCTCTATGCGGCTGAACTGTGATCTGATGCGTTTCTCATTTGCCGAGAGGATAGGGGCGCAACCCCTTTTATATGTGCGCCTAGAAGGGAGAGGGAGGAGAAGAGGTGTGCGGCGGCTTGGAGCTCTGGAGACCAGTTGAAACTCCCGCGGTTAATGAGTGATAAAAAATAAACACGCTCGCTCGCTCGCCGCCTGCCTCACCACGCCATGCCACGCCCACACCCACGCCCACGCCCATGCCCACGCACACGCCCACACCCCGGCCCAGCCCGAGCCCGAGCCCGTGCCCGTGCCCGTGCCCGGCCCGGCCGGCCGGCGGCAGTGGCGGTCCGCGCGCCCACGTGTGGCACTCCTTGGTCCTTTTCCTAACTTCTCAAATTAAGTGGAATAATTCCCACCATATAAGTCAAGTCAAAGACACTTGGAATTCCCATCCGATACAATTAATAATTTCCACAATTATAAACCATAGAGTTTATTGATTTATTGAATATATAAATGTGCCTAGTCCATAATAGATCCAACAATCCCCACCATACTCTAGTGTTTGTAACAGGGAAGCATCAAAACTGCAATTTTTTGATATACCAGTGTTTCGATGGAGACTGTTAAGTTGAACATCCACTTAAAGCAATAGTTTCACCCAGTCACAACTAAACAATGGACTAAGCCTTGAATTGACAATTTTGTGCGAGCTGAAATTCACTCAAGTCCTTTGCTGATACTAGGCTACAAATGACATCCCCACTATTTGAAGCATGTTTTTATAGTAAATATAGAAGAGTAAATGATATGTTCATTACAATGAGATTGATCTAACTACATTTGTACCTGATGTGTTCTGGTTCTCATCATCGTTCTGCTCAACCTTGTTAGCATATAGTGCTTCAGTATGCATTAAATTTAATGCTTTCTTTTTCTTTGTAGCTCCTCTTCCTGCTAAACAAATTTTGTATAGGCTAATCTTGGATGAAAAAAGTCATTGATAACTACGATGACATGGAATTGTTAAGTTGTACTTGAATAATCAGATATACATACAGAAGAGTAAATTATATGTTCATTCTAATACCTTTAGTTTTTTTGGTTTAGATTTGGATGGTTCTTTGTTGGACTTGGTAGGCGCTAAAGTGGCCAGTCCGTACTTTGTCACAAACAAGCTAACCATCTTTTTGCTCTCACACTCAGTAACCATTTTCATCACTTCAGGATCTTGTTCTAGTACAACCAAGCTATATTTCGCCTGTAGTATAGATAGTCAAGTGATGAGTATCCATGATCCTTGATCAAATCAATCAGGTTCCAGTAGCATATCACATCTCTGTCCATTTCCTTTTGCACATGTCTCTCTTCTTCAGGTGCCCCATCACATTCAAGATTTATGGTCCAATTATCCACCGCCATGGTTGCACAATCTAAATAAAATATAGTACCAAACTACCAATAGAAAATTAAGAATAAAGATAACAGAAGAGTAACAATTAGATTAAAGTGCTACGGTTCAGATAGAATGGTCAAAAGATGGCATATTAGTTTTATACATAATACTTGTGGCTTTGCTTAGGCATGTAAAGATTTGATGCCATTAGGAAATAGAACTTTGAAACCTTATATCAGCACATAGCACCTGACCACTATATCTGATTGCTAATAAATTTCCAACCATTGTAAAATATGATAATTAATTTTTGCAGGCACCAACAACTAATTTTACATGCAGGAAAACAGAACTAGCCAAAATTTTTAATCTTTGCAGACACCAACAAAATATTTTTACATGAAGATTGAAGATAAATTAATCTTTGCAGGCACCAACAACTATTTTCCAACCATTGTCATATGATCAACCAGTTCACAACCCATATGAGGCAAATACCACTTGTAAGGTTGAGGAAAACAGAACAGACTACATACAGCTGCAGACTTTTGTCACCCATCCGGCATATTCGAGTCATTGCCTTCAGTACTACTACCCCAACTTGACTACAACAGTTAAAATCTTGTGAAAAGTGATTCTGAAATATCTTTTGTGTGAAAAGCGGTGCATTTGAGTATTCTGAAGGTGGATGTACAACTTCAGTTTCTAGTTTTACAGAACCAAAATGATTTATTAGTGCAGACTAAATTTACAAGGGCGGGGACAGAGCGGCTGCGACGAACATTGCCAGTGCGTTCAAGGTTGCCGGGAACTGCTTGAGCTCAGACACGCAAGCAGCTGCATGGAGGCGTGCGCGAGCGCGGCACCGGAGGGCGGTGGTTGACAGTGAAGCTGCTGCGTGGCAGCTGCTTGCTGCTGCTACTCTTCTCAACTGAAACAGCCCTCTCCCTCTCTCTCTTTCTCCTGATTTCGCAAAACAGCAAGATGATCGGTCTTAAAAAAAGTTGGTTATCGACAAGAGATCACCATCTTTGCTTAAAGGACCATCACCAAAAGATCACTGGTTTTAAAGATTTTGAATTCAGAAGATGGGCACTGTAAAACTGTTTTTTTTTTTTTTTGAAGGTCACGGGGGGGAGGCGTTCCCCACCTGAATATATTAATTCCACAGTTGCTCGGCTCAAGACGAGCCGAGCGGTGGAAGGGCGTACAAGCCAAACCTTCATACAAAGTTTCATAGAAGTACAGTGGGGGAGAGAGAGATTACAACAAACGACAACACCAGCAACAACAATTAAACAGGCTCCAAGGAAGCCTAAGCACAGGCCGAAAGAAGCAAACCGAATGTCGACTTGTGCCCCCACCGAACAACGTACTCGCCGTTTTCACCATGGCCGTTGTGCCCTCCACCACCCCTCGTAGCTACGCCGCTCCACTGCCACCCTCCCTCTGAGAGCCCGCAAATGGAGTGGGGACTAAGAGTGGTGTTGAACACGCAAACCAGGATCATTGGAAACGGCGACCTCCCTTTGAACAGATGATGGCATCCTCCAGCACGTCCGGGCCCACATACCGCCATCCAACGCCATCCGAGGGGAGGAATCCTCGAAGGGGAATGGCGGCAGCAGTGGAAACTCCACCCGGCATTTGATTTTCTGACACCAACAGGGAGAGCACCGACGGAGCAGAGGCGCCAGAGGGGGACACTCGTCGGGCGCTCGGCCACGACCACCAACCAGGCTAGTCATGCCAAGGAGAGGTAGCAGACCATGGGGGAGAGGAAACAGGGGGAAACACATGCACGCGGCAAAAGCTGAGGTCTCCCCTACAGTGGTGCCCTCAAGAGGGTCACGACGCGGGCGGCGCCGCCGCCACTGGCTCCAAAGAACTAGAGCTAGGTTTTCACCCAGGGGAGAGAGACCAGACAACAGCCAGGGGGTGGGGAGCCTACACATCGACGCCTCCAGGGAGGGAAACGGCGCCCGAGGGCGTCGCCGTCGACCGCACAGACATGGTCGTGCGTGGCTTTCGCCTAAGCTCCCCAAACCCGCAAACCACAATTGGTCACCTCGGACACTCAGATCCTGCACACGGCACGACGACGAGTTGAAGGTGAACATGGAGCAGGCCTTCACCCACGGGTGCACAGCCCCACCGCCGGCAAGCCCGCGGCCAAACTACGCAGCCGTGTCGCTGCTGGTCCCTGCAGAGAGCAAGAGAGCGGCCCCACCGCCGGCATGCCCGCGGCCGAACTGTCCTCCCAGCATCATCTTTCACAGCAGCAGCGGGTCCCGGCCAGCCACCCACCCCCTGTACCGGACGGGGAACCACCAGCGAGGGGGGGTGGGGGGCGACGGCCTGTGGAGGCCCATGGCGCCGGGGACCCCCGACCGGGGCGGACCGGTCCTCCATGCCCCGCGACGGCTCGCGAGGGGAGCACCGGACCCAGAAGGCGGCATGGCTGGCCCTGTCCCGAGCTGCAGCAGGCGGGCTGCAGGCCGAGCGGATCTGGCCGCCGGCGGCGCACGCGTCCGCCTACCGCCGGCCTCCCGCCGGATCCGGGCCCCGGCACCCGCGACACGCCGCCGACCGCCGCTGCTGGGCCGCCCGTGCGGCCGCTGGCCGCCGCGCCCGGCCCTGGGCCTCCCGGCGAGGGGAAGCTTCCATGGCGTCGGTCTTCAGGTCGCCACCGGCCGGGCGGCTCCGGATAAGGGCAGGGGAACGCCGGATCTAGACCGGAGGGGCCAGGATCCGGCCACCCCGCCGGCCATGAGCTGGCCACCGGCCATCCTTGTCACCATGAAACGGAGCTCCTGAGGAACGGGAGGAAGGAGAGAGGGGGGAAGGGCGATGTTGCGAGCTGCGAGCGGACACCTTTTTGAGCGCCGCACGCTGGCCGCCACCACCGCGTGCTGAAGAGCGGCGGCGGCGGCCGGAAAGCAGCCCCGGCGGTGGCCTTCTGGCAGGCGGAGGCGGGTCGCCCCAGTCGCCTGTGCGGGACGACGCGGGGGGGGGGGGGGCGAAACCACCTTGATGATATTTCAATAATTCGGCACTGTAAAACTGTCACTGAAACCACATTCAGAGTGGTGGAAAATTGATTTTACTTGCCAATTAACTAATGGATAACCATTTGTCAAACATCGCAACCAACTAGAATTATCATATCTGAAGCAACCTACCAAACAATGGAACAAAAAATTGGATTTGTATGCCTAGGGCAATGATCATGGAGCGATAAGGCAGTAGGAGACTAGGACATCGGCATCGGGTACCTCGAACGGATGTGATGACTGGCCCAAAGGAACGGATGTGATGGAGTCGCTTGTGAAGAGGGCCGATGATTTGGGAATTGTAGGAGCGGACGAGGAGTTGAAGAGAAGCATACCTAACGATCCGGGCTGGACGAACGAACTGATCCTGCTGCCACGAGCATGGATCAGCTGCCGGCGGTCGGTCCTCTCCTTGACCGAGATTCTCTTTCTGATGGGGTCGGGGAACTCGACGACGCGCTCCCTCGGCCGGCAATTGGCCACTTAGCCTCCGTCGTGCCCGTTCGCCACCGTCGGCCTTGGAGCTGCGGTCAGTTACTCAGTTCGTGGAAATGAGGAGGGAGTTGGAGTTTTTTCAGCTAGATTCAATTATTGGATACGAGTGCGTAGCATCTGCATCTGTTTGGCGGCAGATGTATTGTTCGGAGGGAAAATTTGGTGGGAAATACTTTGTCTCTTTTTTGGAGGGAAACTAATGTTCCATGTCTCTTGATTCTAGATTGGTTTTGTGATAATACTAAAAATGACACGTATATTAGTTTTGTGTACCAAATTAGTGTATTTTGAACTACTCCCTCCGTCCTAGAATACAGGCATTGTGGCTATTCTTAGACAAAATAAGAGAGAGGACAATAGACATAATTATCCCTCACTTTCCTAATTTATTGAAATCTAATCCTATTTTCCA
The DNA here is from genome assembly GCA_018135685.1 of Themeda triandra. Lineage (NCBI taxonomy): Eukaryota > Viridiplantae > Streptophyta > Magnoliopsida > Poales > Poaceae > Themeda > Themeda triandra. Next base: position 465,355 of record JAENPR010000181.1, on the reverse strand, counting down.
TAATTAAAGGACGCAATCTAAATTTCCTATAGAAAATATGGTAAGCATTGGATCAGTTTTATCCGTCATACTATACTGAGGGACTATATTTAAGTACACATTATCTCCTTTTTCCCCAAATGTACTATATTTAGGGACACCTCTTAAAAGCCAGAATGCTCTTTATTTCAGGGCGGAGGGAGTAATGTCTAACATTAATTTTAAATTTTACATTACCACATAAATGAATTTTTTATATAACTAATGGCATCAATTTAATGTGACCAATTATATTACTATTATTAATATGATAAATATTAATGAAAAATAGTTCCTTGAAACTAGTATTATTAACTACCAATACACTTTCACTTATGGCTATAGAGCATATCGTTTCATCCAGGATAATGCCTACGCGTGCAGGTGGAAGTTGCTCGGTCTGCACACCTTTCCCCCTCGTCTTCTCCTCCTCAAGTCTTCCTCCACCATTGGCGCCATGTCGTTGCTCGTCCACCTCCTCGCCGCGTCTGGCGCCATACGTTCTGCACACCTTCCCTCTCGTCTTCTCCTCCTCGCGTCTTCCCCGACACTTGCGCCACACCGTTCTCCGTCCACCTCTTCGCCTCGTTCGACTCCATATTTCTTTGAGATCTCAACTCTTCATGTGCAAGTTACAATATCCGGGACTCGCGCACCAACTCACACAACCACAAACGCACACGCACTCACAAACACACCTAGTACGCAAACTAGATCTACACCTATACGAAGAGACTAGACGTGGCTAAGAGGTATATGAAGTCGTCACCCTGACGACAAATGTGGCATATCTAGTGCCCCTGAGCTCGCCTCCGCCTCCACCATCTCTGACTGCTAGCGATGAACACCTTCTTCCCCTTCCCCCTCTCTCGATGCGGCCATGGAAAACTAAGGCAACCTCCTCACCAAAACCCTAGGCGGCAACAATGCTTCTTCTCCTGCGGCGGCGACATTGTTTCTTCTCCGGGGGCGGCAGTGTTTCTTCTCCGGTGGCACCAGCGAATCGACGGCCAAGGAAAGCAGTAGTGAGCATCGCGTAATAGATCAGGTGTGTGAGCCGAGCGGCGAATTCGTGCGCGCTTGGAAGCATTTCCTAAAATCTTAGTTGCATATTTGACATCCGAAAGCTCTCAAATAATGGGATCACATGAAAACAAAGTTTGGAATGAAAAGCTAGAAATTTTAATTTGAGGGATTTAAAATAAAATTTCAATATGTATTTTTTAGAAATAATTATGCACTTAAAAACATTTTCCTTGATGTCAGCATAACCGGTTGTTTTTTGGGCTTTCAAAACAACCGGATTCCCAGACATCGGATCTGTACTACTTAATCCATTCCAATTTATAAGACGTTTGACTTTTTCAATGTTAAGTTTAACCACTCGTCTTGTTCAAAAAATTTGTAAAAAAGAGTCAAATTTAAGTTTGTATTGAAGAACTTTTATTAATAAAGGAAGCCATGTCAAAAGAAATGATATTTTGAACAAATTTTTAAATAAGACGAACGTTGTCAAGGTCTGTGTTAAAAAGTCAAACGTCTTATAAATTGGAATAGCTATGTCAAAGTTAGTATTGGAGTAGCTGCCATTTGAGGCGTTTGATTTGCTTCCAATTCCCTCAAGCTTTTGATACGGAAAAAGTCTATATTCCCCCCCCGAGTATGAGCAACGGTGAACATAATACCCTGGACTACGAAACCGTTTGTTTGCCCCCTAAAGTTCGATTATGGGTCTAAATAACCCCCTGAGCGGTATTGGAGGGTGGTTTTGCTTATTTGGCCACCTTGCCCCACCTGTCAGGCGGGGCCACCTTGCCCCACCTGTCAAGCGGTCCAGCAGCCGCGGGCGAGCGACCGGCGCCTCCGCCACGCGCACGCCGCGGCGGGCGAGCGGCTAGCGGCAGGGCCGTCCCTAGGGGTGTGCAAGGTGAGCGACGGCACAGGGCCTCCAATTCCGGTAAGCCTCCAATTATCCAGTACTTTACCTATATATAGCTAATCACAGCATGCTCATGCGGGCGTGCTTGTTTGATCGCTTCATTGGTCCAACAACACGGCCAATTAGTCCAATCGATTATTTTCCGGCTGACCTCACCGACGTCGTTTTGTCTTTGACTGTGCATTCCCAGTTCTCAAATTTCTTGGGAAAAATCATTTTCTATTCTTTCACAATCACATCGATTGACCTAATTATTATAGCGAGTAACAGGCCAATGTCTAAATTTTATTCTTTTGATAATTTGATCTTTTCAAAGAACACAAAAAATATAAAAAAAATAGTGATGCTATTCACGCAAAAATTATGCAACGTTGGTACCATTCTTAACCTGTCTTATTATTGTAATAAATTGTGTGATATATTTTATTTTAGTTCTATTTTTTTGATTAGTAGGCCTTGATTTTTAGTTTCGCACAAGGCCTCACATCCCCAGGACGGCCCTGCCAGCGGCTCTGCCTCGCGCAAGCCGCCGCGGGCGAGCGCCCGGCGCTCCCCCACGCACGGGCGAGAAGGGCTGGGGAGGCCGGCGCGGCTCGCCGGGACGCCCGCCTACCGCCGGAACGTCGCCTGCGCCTGGCCATGGCGGCGTGGCTCACCTGTGCGTGGCGGTGCGGGAGGCCGGGTCGCGTGCGCTGCTCCGTGGTGCGGGTGGCCTTCCTGCAGGTGGACCTCTCGCCCTCGACGACGAGGGCGACGGAGGCCGCGAGCGAGAGGCTGGGCGGACCCTCGACGACCCTCGCCGCGCGCCACGCCGCTGGTCGGGCCTCTTGGCCTCGATGACCCGGCGCATGAACCTTGTGGTGTTGAGGTCAGAGCACAGCGCGCCGCCGCCGTCGGGACCCACGTCCCGGCATCGCGTGGCGGTGCCGTTGCCGAAGTGCATGTCCGCCACCTAGCAGCAGCAGCAGGTACAGAGAACTAGATCAGCTCATCAGCCGCCGAGACGCCGTGCGGGGGGAGGGAGGGGATAGGAGGCACGCGTTGGGCTGGGGCGAGCGAGCGGACACGCACCTGGAGGATCTTGATGAAGGCGCCGTCATGGCGGAAGCGGAGCGGGAGGGGCGCGGCCGCCTTGACGCGGGGCACGGCGGCGTCCGGGTCCGGGTCCAGCACGTCGGCGAGGCGGAGCAGGAGTAGCGCGAGGGCGCACGGGAGCAGCACGAGACGAGAGCTGCCAGGTCCAGGTGGGACGAGGCCATCGCTGGTCGCGGTCTCTCGGAGTCTCGGTCTCGGCCTCGCCGCCGGAGCGCAGGTGCAGGTGCAGGTCAGCTAGGCCGTTCCTTTGTCCGTTCAGGCTCAGGATTCACCAGTCTTGAATTGATTTCTTCACAAGGCAGAGCACAGCCAGCAGGCCAGCATCTCTCTGGTCTCCTGTCTGTCCGTCAGCTTCAGCTTCATGAATGGTGCAACGGCGGCCATTGCCCGCCGCACGCGCGATGCGACCAAGACACTGCCGTGTGCGGTGCTGCGCTGGTCGGAGACGGCGGCCTGGCGGCGCTGGAGTGCGAGGCACTCCCGCTCTGCCTTGGTGAGGAACATTGGCTTCGCCAGCTCAGTCAGCGCGTCGGCCGAGCGCTTCATCACAGCGGCGCGGATGCGGCGAGGGGGCAAAGGAGGAAGACGACCACCACGTAAGCAAAACCACCCTCCAATACCAGGTTATTTAGACCCATAATCAAACTTTTGGGGGGGGGGGGCAAACAAACGGTTTCATAGTCCGGGGTATTAAGTTCCCCTATGCTCATACTCCAGGGGGGGTTTAGACTTTTTCCCTTTTGATACAGAACTACCGCCGCCGCCCAAGTCCAGGCCGGGTTGCTTCGCTCGTCGTCGCATAGGTCCCAGGCCGCGACCGCCCAGGCGCAGGCTTCTCCCCGCTCCCTCCTTGGTAGCTCCCACGATGCCGCCGCCCAGGCACGTCGTCGTCCCCGGCGCGGACGCGGTCGTTCCCAGCCGGCGGGCGCGGCTGTCACTGGCCGGCGTCCACGGCGCGGTGGCCATTCACGGTGCGGAAGTTTTCCATCCCCCGGCGCGGGCGGCGTCCCCGGCGGACGTTCCTGGCGCGGAAGCAGGTCGGGTCCCTCCTGTCCATCATTTGTTTGTTTTCTTTCTGAAATTCTGAAGAATATGAAGAATCTGTGCAATACTAGTCAGTAACCCCGCCCGGGGGATTGGGCTGGAATAGCATTTCAGTGTACAAAGATTTAAAAAGTGGTCAATGCAAATCTCTTGGCAGATGAACTTCGTACTGACAGGTGTGTTAGCAGTTGCTAGAATTAGCGTGCTAAAATAGGTTGAATTCGATGTTTAGAATTGAATAACGGCTCACTGAATGATTGGGGTGGTCTAGCAGAGCTTTCAACAGGCAGTAGGTACCCAGAGCTCTGTTTTATTATGGATCAACAGCCAAAGCTAGCAGCTGCACAATTGTAGCTACTCACTGTTTTCTTCAGTGATATGTACAGGCTGCCATATATCCAACATTCTTTGTTTTTTGTGGAATTATCCAATTTTATTATTGCCCTAGGCATACCTCATGAGGCAATAATTAGCAGGCTGTACACTTCCTCATTTATCATCAAAGGAAAAGGAAGCAAAAGTTCATGGATTTTTTTACAATTAATTTCAGCATTGTCCATCAGCACACAGCACCTTGACTACAGCTCCTTCAGACAACACTATACTACTTCAGATAGAATTTCATTATAGTATCATGGAAAACATAGCTGAATTTTTTTAAAAGAAATCATAGGTGAATGCATATAATGATGCTTCCTACAACTCTGAGCCATATATTTTTCATACTGACAACTAGAGCACATTTTATTTCAGTGAACCAAGTCGAGAGGTCCAAGTTCAGAGAACCAAATTTGTAGAACATTTTGCAAGAGCATTGCCAAGTGAGTGAAATCTAAAGTATTCTGATGCATTGTAATTCTCCTACCAAACTTTTTTCTTTTAGGAGTCCTCTGAAGAAATAGTCAAATTGTTTCATCATCGCAGTGGTTTTATATCGAGGAGGCTATTAGAATCATAGTAGACGGTCCCATCGGAAGGCTATTGTGGTTCTTGAAGTTAAAACAAGGTGGACGTTCCAAATCTATTTTCTTTATTGCTACTATTATAGATTTTTCATCGCTCGTGACATGGATAAATAAACTAATGCATGCATAGTATTTCTTGATTTCAGTGAATCAATGGACTTAAGTGGTTGTTGCAATCCACAAGACCAAGTGATGAATACATAGCTGGGATAAAGGGTTTTCTTAAGTTTGCCTACAGTGGGAAAAGGTCCGATGCAAAGATTCGATGCCCCTGTGTCAAATGTGTCAATAGACAATTAAAAATGAAAGAAACAGTGTATGAGCACTTAGTGTGCAATGGAATGCTGCGTGGATACACTATATGGGGCTGTCATGGGGAAACATCATCTTATATCTCTGCTAACAAAGATTCACAGTGAACACTATAGGGAGGATGACGTGGCTCTCTAGAATTGCAGAAAAATATGATAGTGGGGGTCTCTTATTTAGACATAGAGGATGTTTTAGCCGTTGACATTATTTGACGAACTGAAACCTGTTCACAGTGAACGCTAAACCCCTCTCCCTCTGCTCTTGGACACTGGGGAACATAGGGAGCCGAGAGCTAAATATTTCTTTTTCCAAGAAAAATGGTTTGAAATTGAAAGGTTTGGGGAGATGATCCAGCACAAGTGGCTGCAACTGAAGGAGAAAGAGAGGAAGCCTGTCTATTCTCTGAATTCTTGGCATAATGGTCTGCAGGGTCTAAGACAATATTTGAGGGGCTGGAACCTCAGGTTAAATGGGGAGCAAAATAGAATAAAAAATAATACCAGCAAGAGAATTGAAGTGATTGATAAGATAGCAGAAACAAGGCTACTCTCTATGGATGAATGGGATGAAAGAATCAAATGTGAGGAAAAGTTGGAGGAAATGATAAATCTGGAGAAATTGCAGTGGAAGCAAATGGCTGGGAAGAACTGGGTGTTACAAGGGGATGCTAACACCAGTTTCTTTCATCTATTTGTGAATGGGAGAAGGAAAAAGAATGCAATAACCTATTTGGAGTCTGAACAGGGGGATTTGAGGGCTCAGGTTGACATCACAAGACACATAGTAGATTACTACAAGCAATTGTTTGGTGATAGTGGGGAGTATGCAATAAAATTAGGGGAGAATTTTTGGCCAAGTGGTTACTGTCTGAATGATTTGGAGAAACTGGGTCTGATTAGACCTTTTAGTATGGATGAGGTCAAAGCAACTGTGATGGACATGAAAGAAAACTCTGCACCTGGCCCTAATGGATACATTGTGTCCTTTTTCAAGAAATGCTGGGAGACCATTAAGCTTGATTTAATGAAGATGTTTCAGGATTTCTGGAACAATCAGCTTGACATAAAAAGATTAAATTTTGGAGTGATCACACTGGTCCCTAAGGTTAAGGAAGCAAGTACTGTGAAGGAGTTTAGGCCCATCTGCCTGCTCAATGTTGACTATAAGTGTTTCACTAAAGTTCTGACCAATAGACTGGTACCTGTAACTCAAAATATAGTGGGAGAAAATCAAACAGGATTCATCAAAGGGAGAAATATTCTGGAAGGTGTTGTTGTCCTATATGAGGTGCTGCATGAGCTTCATAGAAGTAAAGCTAAGGGGCTGATATTGAAAATCGACTTTGAGAAAGCCTATGATCGTGTTAGATGAGAGTTCTTAGAAGATGTGATGAAGGGAAGGGGTTTTCCTCCAAAATGGATAAATTGGGTCATGAGCACTGTTAAGGAAGGGAGAGTCTGCATAAATGTGAATGGGGAGAGAAGCGCATACTTTAGGACTTACAGAGGTTTGAGGCAGGGGGACCCCCTGTCTCCCTTGCTTTTTAACCTGGTAGCTGATGCTTTGGGAGTTTTGCTTCAGAAAGGTATTGATAGGGGTCACCTCAAGGGAGTTCTGAATGGCCTTATACAAGGAGGAATATCTCATATACAGCATGCTGATGACACTGTCATCATGATAGAGCCTGAAGAAAAGTATATCAGAAACTTAAAACTCATCCTATATTGCTTTGAATGGCTCACAGGGTTGAAAATTAACTTCCACAAAAGTGAGGTATATGTGTTTGGAGTATCCCAGGGAGAAAAAGAAAGATTGGCTGACATGTTAAATTATGCTCTGGGGTCCTTCCCAATGACTTATTTGGGGATTCCTGTGAGTTATAAGCATTTGAACATGGAGGTGTTTAGACCACTGGCACAGAAGATAAGGAAAAGGTTAGATCCCTGGAGGGGGAAACATATGACTTCTGGAGGGAGACAAATACTTACCAACACCTGCTTGGGGAGTATACCTATTTACTGTATGGGATTCTACCTTCTCAAGGATGGAATTCACAAAGAGTTTGACTCTATTAGGGGAAAATTTTTCTGGCAGGGAGCAGAGGATAAATTCAAGTACCATATGGCTAGTTGGGAGATTATAAGCAGACCAAAAAAACCTGAGAGGACTGGGGATCATAAATACTAAATTGATGAATGAGTGCCTAATTACTAAATGGATTTGGAAACTATACCAGGAACCTAAAGGACTATGGTACATAATTGTTAAGGCTAAATATTTGGATGATAATGGGTTCTTTGGGTCCAGCAGTGCAGGTGGATCTCAGTTTTGGAAAGGACTGTTGGCGGTCCTTATCGACGATTTTATACCGCCAATTGGACAAGAAAAAGGGTGAATTATTTATTCATAAATGCATATACTTGTACAACTAACCCAAATCCACGTGCACTAGGAAATATACTGTCATTGCAGGAATCATATAAAAGTGCAGGGATTAAACATCGAAAAGGCGCTTTCTGGAAAGCGCCAAACCACCCCAAAGTGGAGAAGGGCCACTTCGGGAACCAGAATGGGCCGAAACACCAAACCACCATGGCCCAGGCCCAAGGAGGAACCGACCACCCAAAGGTGGTCAGAGGACGGCGGCGCGGCCGCGCCAGGGGCGCGCTCGCGCCACCCCAACTGCCAGGTGGGGCAGGCCGGCTGGAGGTGGTTCATTCAATGCTAAGGAGGGCGGTGCGCTGGTGTACCTGCCTAATCAGGCTCAAACCGACCTCCTCACACATATAAAAGGGGAGATAAAAAGGAATTCTACACACACATTCATTTGGTCTCTCTCTCCCTCACCTCCACTTGTTCCTTAGCTTAGAGCTAGTAGTTGGAGCTAGGAAAGCTACCAAGGAGAGCTTGTCTCCTAGGAAGAAGAGATACATCTTGGTAATTATCTATGGAGTCTTCTTCCTTGTTCAAGTTCTTGTACTTTATATGTTGCTTAGTGTATGAACTAGAGCATAGTCTTGATCATGTTCATGTCGATGCATATGAACTAGAGCCTAGTTCATATGATCAGTTCATAGCGTGTTCATCCCTGTTCTTCATCGTTCATATGTTCTATAGGATTAGAGTCTTTGAGGAGAGTGGAGTAACGGTTCGATGTTCTTTCGGGTTTGCCTGTGTTCTAGCTCGTCCATCCGTAGGGTGGGAGTCCTGGGGGAGCATGGGTAGTTCCTTAGTATGCGGGCGTGGTGTCCGGATATGAGGGGGCCTTCGAATATGACGGCATGCCACGGTTGAGGGGTAGGCGGCGGTGGTGACAGCCACTGTCCGTCCCTTGTAATCCCCACGTCCGTATGTTGTGTAGGAGTTCGTAAAGGCCTCTATCACCGTGGCCACAGTGGGGGTCTCCCTGTTACTTTAGGCTCTGACTAGTCTCTAACCCTGTATAACATGTGACTTAGCTAATCTGCACCTAGCAATATACGACCAACCAGCTCCAGTAGATTTATTCTTTATTCTTTCCGTTTCTTTTATTCATTATTTCTCTTTATCCTTGAGTGAAGACCAAGTGTGTGTCCACTATCCTCAAATTACCGTTTATCTTACCCCTGCATAGCAGTAAGGCTCATTTCGATGATGTGAAGTACCATATCCATGTGCTAGAGCTATTTTACACCATGCCTTCCTTTGGGAAAATATAAATAATGATACCCTGACATACTTCCGGGTGAAATGCTACAATGATAGATCCGTGCGCTTGCGGATAATATCTTTAGAACACGACTATCAACCCTGGCGTTTCTTGGCGTGACCACTAGGATGTAACAATTCTAGTGATTGCGTTAAAAAATGCCAACAAGGACTACACAGTGTCAAACACCTAATAGATTGGGGATCAGCTTTCCAAGTAGGGGGATGGTAACTATTGCAGATTTTGGGAGGATTGCTGGGTTAAGAAAGTGCCTTTGAAAATTTGCTACAGCAATCTTTATAAGCTGGTGAGAGATCCTATGGCATATGTCAGTGATTGCAGAGAGGGAGACTACTGGTTTGTGGAGTTCAAAAGGTCTCTTACTGTGCAAGAATATGAAGAGTGGTTAGGGTTATTAGATGACTTGAAAGACTCTTCTTTGACTGATAACAAAGCTGATAAAATGATTTGGGAGTTGGAAAGCAAAAAGATTTACACTACTAAATCCCTCTACCACTTCCTTTCTAATAGGGGTACAACTTAGACAAAAAAAATAGGGGTACAACTTGTAGAGTGTCTAAGTATATCTGGAAAAGTAAAGTCCCCCGAAAATCAAGGTGTTTCTTTGGCGGATGGTGAATGATAACATTCCAACTGCTCAAAACTTAGTTAAAAGAAAGTGGAAGGGGAGATAAACTACTGCCTGTGTGGGAGATTAGAATCAGTGGATCATGTTTTTTTTCCAATGTCCTATGGCTAGGTTTATGTGGAGCTTTGTGCATGGAGTTTTTAACCTTGATGCTTATCCCAGGTCACTAGATGAGTTTTGCCAAACTTGGCTTAGGGGAGCTATTAACTTGTCAAACACAATGGTTATATACATTTTTGCAGGAATCACTTGGGCACTCTGGCGGTCTAGGAACAAGATGGCTATTTCTAAGATCATGCCAAAGGCTTCTACTGATGTCATCTACCATGCCATATCAAACATGCAGACCTAGAGTGGCGTTGGCTGGCAAGGATGAAGACAAGCTCCAAGGACTGAAGACGGTGGCTCTGAATGGCCTGAAGAACTTCCAACCGACTGGCGTGCAGCTGTCTTCAGTAGTGGAAATTTGAAGTTCTTGTAATGAAATAGATTCATTAGAGTTTGTTGAATGTTTGGTGGAGTAGTATGGGAGCAGGGAGTGTGCGTTTTTCTTTTGCGAGGTGCTGAGTTGAGCGCTGGTATCCCCAGCTTTATGTTTACTCTGTACTTGACATTTGGCTTTCAGTAAAAGTTGAGGTTTCTCTCTTTAAATAAAAAAAAACGCTAAACCCCTCTATGATAAATCTCTAGGTTAAACGTCTTTGATTAAACAAGTCCGTGAATGCTGAAAAATAAAATGCAGAAGTAATTCTGCTCTAACTATTGATATATATAAAAATAAAGGCCCAAAACTGAATTGTGCATTTAGATCATGACAACTTGTACTGCAATTTATTTGTCTATGATCATCATACCTATCCGAACATAAAAACAAAACAGATAAAGAGAGATGGAGCATGGGGATGTTAGCGTGGAGATGAATGGTTCAACGCCGACGGTAATCCCCTCGACACAGAAGCGAAGCCTCACTCCTCTGCTGTCCCACGGAGCATCTAACAACAGCAGAAGAGCATAACATTTCCCACGCACATGGGGATTGTGATGGCACCACAAGCGTGTGCGACGCGACTTGTGGTCCTCGTCGGCATAGAGGACAGGCTAGTCCGATGGAGACGCGGAGCCGCCGACTCAGCAGGTTCGCTCGTACGTATACGAGGAGCCTAGGTGCTAGCCTACGAGTCAGTAATGGTGGCCAGGGTCACATGCTCGAAGGCATGATCCTTGAAGGCATGTGAGGACACATGGTTTTTACCATAATCATTGTATGGATCTTTGTGTGATAAATGATTGTCAACATGCCAACACAAGGCGTGTGTGTTCATACTAACCGATGGCACGCGGATACGTGTCAAACAATGGTGTCTCTTGGCTCATGTTGTCTGCAGGTGTCGAGCTCGGAGACAGTGGTCGACGGTCGGTGAAGATCAAGTAGGGCGTGCCGTGCTGACGGACCGGGTGCGGTGAAGGGCGGACGTGAGGCTTGGATCGAGGGACCTGAGGACCGGGCGGCCAGCCGTGGTGGCTGACAGCTGGGACATCGACGAGCGCAAGTGTACACGGCGGGGGATGCGTACGGGCTACGCTACTCGCGGAGGGTTTGGTGGTTTTACCTCAAAACCATCGGCGGCGGGTTTCCCTGGCATCGGGGAGATTGCTTGGAAGCAAGGCTACCGGTGAGGAGGCGCGGTGGCCGTCAGATCAAGTGAAGCCTGAGTTGGACCCTTATGCCCTTGGCTAAGTGGTGTGGCTCTTCATGTATCCAACGGCAAAGAAGGAATGTAAAATAGACTTGCCCCTATAAATAAAGGATGAGGGTCTCCTTCCCCTCACCTCTTCCATTTGCCATTCCCTCTTTTTAGGATTTCCTTCCTCTAGTTCTTGTGTTAGAGAGAGGTCTGCAAATCTTTTTATTTGTACTCGAACCAGGTGTGTGGCAAGCGAGCGTCTAGTCTCTCGCTTTTTCCTCCGGATTTAATCATGTGTCTGTGATTTTCGTGGCTTATTTTTTTCCCCATTTTCATTCTTCCCAAGATCTGAAATTCCTGGAGTTTGGACTCATTCCAAGCAATGATTTCTTGGGGATTTGCTTGTGACTAGTTGATTTTTAACCCGTGAAAAATTAGGGGTCGAGCTGCTGTGTTTTGGTCCTATTTCGTCGAATTTTGAAGTCGTGTTCGTCTGTCTTGTGTCTGTTCTTCTGTTCGCTAGTTGGTCAACTCTCTTCGGGAAGCGCCAGTGAGGGGGATCGAGCTCTAGACTCGTCCGTGCATTTTGGCGCACCTACCCTGGGATCTGACCTGTTCACTTCCAGATCGAGCCTTTTTATCTCTGTTCGTCGAGCCGCGGAGCAAGTGCTGCAGATCGTATTTTGTTGTGTGCGTCGTGTGCCCAGCACCGATTGGTGCTTGCCCTTCGTACGAGAGTTCGATTCCCGTGCAGGAAGCAACACTTGTGCTTGTTTGTGTCTTGTGCCTTCGAGTCTTGTTTTGTTTGCTAGCAGAACATTCTTCTCGGGAGCATAGGAGATCACGTGCTTGGTTTCCTATTAAAAAAAAAAAAAAACTAGCTTCTTGTTCCAAAGTGATGGTGTTTATTTCTTTTGTTCTTTCATCTCCGATTGCGGCGCCATCGGCTAGTATCATGCCGAGCAGTGCTCAAATGGCCCATTCAGTTTGGTCTGCAGTGATGAGATGGATGAACGAATTTTCTGTTGATTTTCTAGAGATTTTTCACTAGCTCGATTTCTCTTCTTGTGCTTAGTTTCGTCGTTTGTACTCCGATTTGCTTTCCGCTTGTTGCGTTGGGTTTCTATCGCTCCAAAGAATTTTACTAGGTACTTTCGTCACCAGTTGGTGTGAGTATTTTAGTATCGGACAATTTGTGGTTTAAAGGTGAAATCGGGACATAGGCCAAATATTTCGAGAGAAATTTAAGGCTCCCATTCACCCCCCCCCCCTCTGGTCGCCCTTACCGGTCCTTCAATTGGTATCGGAGCCGGTTAAGGATCACTTCACCTTAATCGGTCTGTGATCCCCGAAGGCGATATTATGGAGAACCGTGGGCTTGGCAAGCCACCGCATTTTGATGGCAAAAACTATCCTCATTGGAAGATACGCATGTCTGCGCATCTCCAAGGGATTGATTCACGTGTTTGGGAGATCTGTGAGAATGCAGACTACGTGGTACTTGCTGCCCGTGTTGACCAAGAACAGATTGACCAACACAAGGCGAACAACACTGCCAGAACCGTCTTGTTCTCTGCTCTTTCTATGGAGGAATTTGAGCGTGTTTCTGATTGTGCTACTGCTCGAGAGATCTGGTCTAGACTGCAGAAATATCATGAGGGTACTGCCCATGTCAAGACCAGACTCTATGAGACACACAAGAGAGAGTATGAGAATTTTGTTCAAACCGATGGTGAATCTATTGATTCTTTGTTCACTCTCTTTCAAACCATCATGAACAAGATGAGGGCAAACAACCCTCAGATGCCCTATGACGATCATCAGAGAGCGCTTAAGCTTCTATATGCTCTAGATCGGAGGGTTTGGGAAGTGAAGGTCTCGGCGATCATCGAATCGCCCAGCTATGAGACTCTTACTATGGATGAGATGTTCAGTAAGCACAAGTCCACCGAGATTGATCACCAGACGCAGGCGAGGATCAGAAATCCGTCTGCCCCTACCATGGCTTTGGTCTCAGGTACAGGAGGTTCAAGTTCTTTGACTAACCCCTCACAGCTGTCTGTTGCCTTGTCGTCTATAGTCTCAGCTACAGAGGAGCAGTTGGAGGCTCTTGGGGATGATGAGCTTGCCTTGGTGATTAGCCGGTTCTCACGGTTTCACAACAACCGTTTGAATCGCCGGCGTGGCATCACCAAGCAAGGGTGCTTTAGGTGTGGAGATCCTGACCACTACATCACCAGCTGCCCCAACCCCGACAAGAGCTCCTACAACAAGAACGACCACGGCAAGCAAGGACAAGCATGAGTCTTCCACACCCAAGTACAAGTACAAGGGAAGATTCGACAAGGAGGCGGTCAAGAAGAAGTTCCTGGAGAAGCAAGAGGCGAAGCAATGAGCCTTCCGCGCATCCCTCAGCGATCTCGACCATGACTCCGACAGCGGCTCACCCCCAAGTGATGATGAGGCCGAGCAGAAGGTCAAGAACAAGTTCAACGGGCTGTGCTTCTTCGCTGACTCCAAGCTTGGAGGCTACTGCACCATGGCACTCGACGAGTCTACCCCAAGCATTGAGAAGAACGACGACACCGAGCCTGAGGTAGAATAAAATCTCGAGTCCCTTGCTGCTGAGGTTGATAACTTGACTACCACTTTGCTTAGTCAAGATGCTTTGCTTAAGCGTGCTGCTCGTGAGAGAAAAGATTTCAAGGCTAAGTGGGAGCTTGCTGTCAAAGAGCTAGAGTCTGTTAGGGAGTCTATGCACATCTCAGATGAGTCTGAGTGTGATGCTTGTGCCATCCATATGGCGAACCTAGCTGATGTGCAGTCCAAGTATGTGGCTTTGGTAGATGAGCTTGATGAGGTTAAGGCTAGGTCTGTCTCGTGAGTCCTTGCAATTCTTGTGATGAGTCAAGAAGTCTGAGCTAGGTGAGAAAATGACTAGGATTGCCATGCTAGAGAAAACTAGTCAAGTTTCTAGATGTGTTTGTTGTGAAGCTTTGGAACTAGAACTAGACTCTTGTAGGCATGATAAGAAAAGGGCCGAAGAAGAAATCACAAATCTCCGGTCCATGCTCGCTTGGTTGTCTTGCGGTGAACCACGAACTTGGCATGATGATGAGTCGAGTTCAAGAGGGAACCGACACAACGGGATTAGGCTTTGCTACGGGGGGAAGGGTGAAAATGTTTTTGGTAAGGTTGGTGAACATAGTGGTATAAGTGCATCCGAGAAATCCACCAAGCCTTCCACTACTCCCAAGTTGATCAAAATCACTCCACCTCGGCCTAACAAGCCCAATGTGAAAGATGGTGTGTTTGAGGAACCTCCCAAAGCTTCACCTCCAAAGCAAGTGTGGACTCCAAAACCAAACCACCTAAGGAACCCACTTGACAAACTTCCCGACATCTCTATTAAACCCCCTCCAAAGAACAAGCAAACCCAAAGAGTGATCCATACCCATGAGAGAGTGAGTCAACCACCACCCAAGAGAGAGGTGTATCACTGTGATTATTGTCACCATGATGGCTACTTGTTTGAGTTTTGCTTTTGGAGGAAGAGAGATGAGCGGCATGAGTATGAGCTTTTCCATAACTCTACTCATGGTGTGTTTGCTCCACGTTTCCAGAGGCACAGTGCTAGGCCAAGAGGTGCAACACCTCAAGGACCTAGGCCTCAAGGTGTGAGACCACAAGGTGGTCGTGCCCGGCGGGGTTCAGGTTTTGCTTATGACCTTGGATCTCGTGACCGTGGCTTTCAGTCTTACAGGATGAGCGAGCCACGTTTTTCTCGTCGTGGTGATCGCTCTACTCATATGGGACATGGCATGCATGATGCTTTTGCTAACACCTCTCGTGGGCGAATGAGCCAACACTAGTTTTCTCCTCGCCTTTACTAACCCCGTGTTGGATCATTTGCTCATCCCATGTCTCACTATTGATGCAGGATGAAGGGCTGGAGAACACGTGGCTAGTTGATTCCGGTTGCTCTCGACACATGATCGGAAACTCAAAATGGTTCTCCAGCCTTACCCAAATGAAGTGTAGTGAATACATTACATTTGGGGATAACAGCATGGGTAAAGTGCTTTCATGTGGGTCCATCCGTCTGAATGAGAACTTTGTGCTTAAGGATGTGGCCTTGGTTTCAAATTTGCACTTCAATCAGCTTCTGTTTCTCGGCTTCTTGATGACGGTTTTGAGGTTCGTTTTAAGCCAAGACTTTGTCGTGTTCTTGATGCTCAGGAGAACCTCGTTTGTAAGATTGTGCCTTTTGGGAAAGTGTTTCGCGCTGATTTTTCTCGATCATTTAGTCTTTCCCGTTGTTTGGTGGCCAGTTCCTCCTCGGAGGTCCGGAAGTGGCACCGCAGACTTGGTCACTTGAGTTTCGAATTGCTTGCAAGATTGAGCTCACTTGATCTAATTCGGGGTTTGCCCAAACTCAAGTTTGAGAAGGATCTTGTTTGTCACCCGTGCCGTCACGGGAAGGTGATTGCAGCTTCTCATTCTCCCGTGAACCAAGTGATGACCAAGGGACTCGGCGAGCTTTTACATATGGACACTGTAGGTCCAGCTCGGGTCCGGTCAGATGGTGGAAAGTGGTACATGTTGGTTGTTGTGGATGACTTTTCTCGCTATTCGTGGGTCTTTTTCATGGAGAGTAAAGATGAGGCTTTTACTCATGTTCATGACTTGATCTTGAGGTTGCAAAATGAGTTACCAAAGCATGTCATGCGAGCTATTCGCAGTGACAATGGCACTGAATTTAAGAACACTCATTTTGAGACCTTTTGTTCATCCATAGGTCTTGAACATCGCTTTTCCTCGCCATATGTCCCACAACAAAATGGGATTGTTGAGCGTAAGAATCGGACCCTTGTTGAGATGGCCAGGGACGATGCTTGATGAGCATAGGACTCCTAGGCGCTATTGGGCCGAAGCAATCAACACGGCTGTTCATATTTCAAATCGTATTTTCCTTCGAGCTTTCACAAAGAAGACTTCTTATGAGTTGCGCTTTGATCGTTTGCCTAAAGTGAGCCATTTTCGGGTGTTTGGCTGCAAGTGCTTTATCTTGAAGAAGGGAAACTTAGACAAATTTGAATCGAGATCTTCTGACGGGATTTTTCTTGGTTATGCTTCTCATTCGCATGCATATCGAGTACTTAACCTTGAAACTAACCGTGTCATGAAGACTTGTGAAGTCACCTTCGACGAGACCGCACCTTGTTCTTCTCCCGTCTTTGAAAGTGCAGGTGATGAGGAGATGAACAAGAGCATTTTTGTGGAGGAGGAGCGGGACGATGCCGATTGGGGTGATCCCGAGCCGACTCCACCGACGCCCCAGGTGACCAAGCGACGACTACTTCGGTTGACGGCCCCACCGCTATATCCTCCACCACATGGGGGCCGTACGACCAGGCTCCTCGCCTTGTTCCAGCGCACCCGAGGGAGCTCCGGTGCTGCTGTTGAGGGAGGTGTCTTCATCAAGGGAAGCACCACGACACATTCAAGATCGCCATCCTCCTTCAACCATGATCGGTAACATAAATGAGCGGGTCACTCGCAACAGATCTTATGAGATTTCGCACTTTGCACATTCCCGCTTTTGTTGCAAATTTCGAACCCAAAGAAGTGGTTGAGACATTATCTCGATCCAGATTGGGTAAATGCCATGCATGAGGAGCTTGAGAACTTTGAGAGAAACCAAGTGTGGGTTTTAGTTCCACCTCCACCTCGGTGTCATCCCATAGGAACCAAGTGGGTGTTCAAGAACAAACAGTGAGGATGGGGTTGTGGTGAGAAACAAGGCTAGGTTGGTTGCTCGGGGGTACCGTCGAAAGAGGGGATAGATTATGAGGAAACCTTTGCACCTCGTTGCTCGTTTAGAAGCCATTAGGATCTTCCTAGCCTATGCAAACTTCGAAAGGGTTCAAGCTATATCAAATGGATGTAAAGAGTGCTTTTCTGAATGGGTACATAGATGAGGAGGTGTATGTGAGGCAACCCCCAGCTTTGAAAATCCCAAGCATCCCGACCATGTCTTTAAACTCCACAAAGCCCTATATGGCCTCAAACCAGGCTCCAAGAGCGTGGTATGAGCGACCAAGTCCTTTCTTTTGGGCAAGGGTTTTACCATGGGGTCGGTTGACAAAACTTTGTTTCTCCTCAAGCATGGCAGTGACACTCTCTTGGTGCAGATTTATGTCGATGACATCATTTTTGGTGGTTCGTCACATGCTCTTGTTGCAAAGTTTTCAAATATGATGAGCAGGGAGTTCGAGATGAGCATGATGGGCGAGCTGACGTTCTTTCTCAGTTTGCAAATCAAGCAAGCACGAGAAGGGACATTTGTACATCAAGGCAAGTACACGAAGGATCTTCTGAAGTGCTTCAACATGGGTGATGCCAAGCCACTTCAAACTCCCATGTCGACCACGACTGCTTCGGACGCCGATCTAGAGGGAGAAGCCGTGGACCAGAAGGAGTACCGCAGCATGATCGGGTCGCTGTTGTACCTGACGGCAACAAGGCCCGACATCCAGTTCGTCATCTGCCTTTGCGCACGCTTCCAGTCTTCACCGCGCACTTCACATCGGCAGGCCGTCAAACGCATCTTACGGTACCTACGCTTCACTCCCGAGCTTGGCCTATGGTACTCGACTTCTTCATCTCTTTCTCTTTTGGGTTATTCTGATACTGATTATGCGGGTGATCGAATTAAGAGGAAGTCCACTTCAGGAACTTGTGAGTTTTTGGGTTCGTCGTTGATCTCTTGGTCGTCTCGCAAACAGTCTTCTATTTACCAATCCACGTGTGAGGCTGAGTATGTTGCTGCGCCGCGTGTTGTTCTCGCTTGCTTTGGGTGGTTGCTACCTTGAGAGACTATGGGTTGAACTTTAGGAAAGTGCCTCTTTTCGGATGACACTAGTGCCATTAGTGTTGCTAAGAACCCAAGACTCCACTCAAAAACCAAGCACATTGAGATCCGATATCACTTCTTGAGAGATCACCAAGAGAAAGGAGACATAGATCTTCACTGTGCGAACCCATGAACAACTTGCGGATATCTTCACAAAGCCCCTCGACCAAACCCAGTTTGCCCACTTGAGAGCGGAGCTGGGCATTTGCTATCCTTTTTAGAGTGAGGTAGTGTATCTTGATGTATAGTATGGTTTTGGCTTTCTTCTTTTGCTTTTAGCTTTCTTTTTGCACCTTTGTATCATAGTGCATTTCATCATGTATCATACTACCTTTGTTGAGCTTCATGACTATAGTAGTTTTGATTACATCTATGCTCTTGTTAGTATGTCTTGTTTATACATAATTGTGCTTGCGGCTTAGACTTCTTCTGATCACTTGTTACATGTTATGAGCTAGGCCTATTTTCTAAATGTGAACCTGCTTAAATCTTGATGCAACCCGAAAATGTTCACCTTTGAGATGGCAACTAGTGTGTGTAGGTTTTGTGAGAACCTTGTTGCTTTCATATGTATGCTTGAGTTGCTATGTCTCATGTTTCATGAGTCATTCACTTAGCTCGGATCTCTTGATAATCTTGTGCTAAAACTTGATGTCTAAGCTAAGAAATGATGAAAAGTTTTGAGTTGGATCTTTTCTGTCCCACGGCAATGTCACGAGATTGCTTCTCATTCATTCGAGTGAGATGAACTTGGGCATTGTAGTGCTAGTCCACAACCACTCGTGACGAGACAGCTTTCCACTTGCACTAAGGGATGAACTCGGCGTGGTTGAAAAACATGATAAAAAGAACCTTTTTGGTGGACAGTTTTGATCCTCTCGTACACACATGTCTAAATGAAACCTTGTTAACTACTGTTTTAACTCTGATCAATGTTGTAGTAACAAGTGTTGTTAAGTGTATCTTTGAGACATGATGTGTGACCGTTATATGGGGTAGTTCACTCTTGTATACATGTGTTAGCACTTGATTGATCTCCTGCTTATATGTGCTAGGTGCTATTTTTTTTGGTGAACACCTTTTTATAAAATGCCCAACACTTGATCAAAATGCTTATGTTTCATATTTCGTATCACTTGATCAGCTTGAGCATTGGCTTCGACTTGTGCCTATTGCTATACACTTGCCATACTTGCTAGAGCATCTATGTACTCAAATTGCTATACTTGTGAAGCTCTACTTTTTGCATTTCTTTCATGGCATGATTTGAGGGGGAGTTGCTTTTGATCTAATCTTGATAAGTGCATGTGCCAATAAGGGGGAGAAACATCCACAAATCCAGAGAGTTCATTTGTGAGTATGCATTTGTCAAGGGGGAGTTGCACTCCGGGCTTTGCGGTTTGAGCTGTTTTTGCAAGATGTGTTGAGCCGTTGCCTCTTCTTGAGGGTCTAGCCGTTTTTCAGGTGCTCTTTGCTTTGCTAGTGGTGTTGAGCCTTTTGCCTCTTCTTGAGGGCTAGCATTGGTTTTCTTGGTCGCATCGAGCCGTTGCCCATGTCTTTGGGGACCAAGTTGTGACTTTGCTTTGCTCATTGCAAATGACCCGTTTTCTGCTTCTCTTTGGCTCTTGGTCATTTGGATGGGTTGTCTCTGGTTTGTGTTGGTGTTGACAATGCACTCATCAAGGAAGAGATTGAGGACACATGGTTTTTACCACAACCATTGTGTGGACCTTTGTGTGATGAGTGATTGTCAACATGCCAACACAAGGCGTGTGTGTTCTTACTAACCGATGGCACGCGGATACGTGTCAAACAATGGTGTCTCTTGGCTCATGTTGTCTGCAGGTGTCGAGCTTGGAGGCGGTGGTCGACGGTCGGTGAAGATCAAGTAGGGCGTGCCATGCTGACGGACCGGGTGCGGTGAAGGGCGGACGTGAGGCTTGGATCGAGGACCTGAGGACCGGGCGGCCGGCCGTGGTGGCCGACACCGGGACATCGACGAGCGCAAGTGTACACGGCGGGGGATGCGTACGGGCTACGCTACTCGCGGAGGGTTTGGTGGTTTTGCCTCAAAACCATCGGCGGCGGGTTTCCCTGGTTTGCGCCTCAAAACCGGGGGCGGAGGTCCTGATGCGGACGGACGACATGTGGCGGCATCGGGGAGATTGCTTGGAAGCAAGGCTACCGGTGAGGAGGCGCGGTGGCCGTCAGATCAAGTGAAGCCTGAGTTGGACCCTTATGCCCCTGGCTAAGTGGTGTGACTCTTCATGTATCCAAGGGCAAAGAAGAAATGTAAAATAGAATTGCCCCTATAAATAAAGGATGAGGGTCTCCCTTCCCCCTCACCTCTTCCATTTGCCATTCCCTCCTTTTAGGATTTCCCTTCCTCTAGTTGCTGTGTTAGAGAGAGGTCTGCAAATCTTTTGATTTGTACTCGAACCAGTGTGTGGCAAACGAGCGCCTAGTCTCTCGCCGTTTCCTCCGGATTTAATCATGTGTCTCGTGATTTTCGTGGCTTATGTTTTCCCCATTTTTGTTCTTCCCAAGATCTGAAATTCCTGGAGTTTGGACTCATTCCAAGCAATGATTTCTTGGGGATTTGCTTGTGACTAGTTGATTTTTAACCTGTGAAAAATTAGGGGTCGAGCTGCTGTGTTTTGGTCCTATTTCTGTCGAATTTTTGAACTCGCGTTCGTCTGTTCTTGTGTCTGTTCTTCGTTCGCTAGTTGGTCAACTCTCTTCGGGAAGCGCCAGTGAGGGGGATCGAGCTCCAGACTCGTCCGTGCGTTTTAGCGCACCTACCCTGGGATCTGACCTGTTCGCTTCCAGATTGAGCCTTTTTTATCTCTGTTCGTCGAGTCGCGGAGCAAGTGCTGCAGATCGTATTTTGTTGTGTGCGTCGTGTGCCCAGCACCGATTGGTGCTTGCCCTTCGTACGAGAGTTCGATTCCCAGGCAGGAAGCAACACTTGTGCTTGTTTGTGTCTTGTGCCTTCGAGTCTTGTTTTGTTTGCTAGCAGAACATTCTTCTCGGGAGCACAGGAGATCACGTGCTTGGTTTCCTATTAAAAAAAAAACTAGCTTCTTGTTCCAAAGTGATGGTGTTTATTTCTTTTGTTCTTTCATCTCCTGATTGCAGCGCCATCAGCTAGTATCATGCCGAGCAGTGCTCAAATGGCCCATTCAGTTTGGTCCTGCAGTGATGAGATGGATGAACGAATTTTCTGTTGATTTTCTAGAGATTTTTCACTAGCTCTGATTTCTCTTCTTGTGCTTAGTTTCGTCGTTTGTACTCCGATTTGCTTTCCGCTTGTTGCGTTGGGTTTCTATCGCTCCAAAGAATTTTACTAGGTACTTTCGTCACCAGTTGGCATGAGTATTTTAGTATTGGACAATTTGTGGTTTAAAGGTGAAATCGGGACATATGCCAAATATTTTGAGAGAAATTTAAGGCTCCCATTCAACCCCCCCCCCTCTGGTCGCCCTTACCGGTCCTTCAGCATGATTCTAGTGTCCTCCCAGTTTTCTTCTACTCCTCGACGCCGTGACCCTTTCACGATGTGTTTCCCAAATGCTATCCACCCACCCCGTGTAGTAGCTAGCTGATGTAGAGTACAAGTGCACACTTAGTGGCGGACCCAGGAATTAAATTGAGCCTGGGCAAGTAAGGATTAGCATGCCAAAATTAGCACATCCAAACATGTTGCATGTATCTTCTAGCGCAGCTGAGGCTTGCACGCATGCTTGCTACCCGACCGGAGCCCGGGCAGGTGCCCAGGCTTGCCAGGACTTGGGTCCGCCCATGAGTGCACTCACGTGTCGATTGACTTGCTGATTCCTCTCACTCCTAACTCTATGACACAGTTGGAGATAGTAACTTAGAGAATGGATCGGGCTCATGCCAAATGACTGAGGATTGTGGGCGGTGGATGCAGGTTGGGGTTCTTTTATAAGGGCATGAGACTTGAGAGGGCTGTTACCTGGAGATGATGTAACAAATAATAATGACTGATGGTTGGACCAGATTATAGTGCAGCAGGAGAAATCAATGGAAATTTGATAATTAAAGTTGGTGGGTAGGAGATGATTTCGATTCATTTATTAAAGACACAAAGCAATGAACAAGATAGCAAAGCCACTCATAATGTCCTTCGTTAAGAAAAATACAGTACATGTTTTCCTTATAGCATCGTGACCGTGACCCGTGAGTCCACCTTATATACCAAGCCAAGGAAAACAGAGATAGGGGCCAAGCGTACCACTTCGCCGGTTCTCCGCCCCGCCCTGCGCCCTCCGCCTGGTCTTCCTCTCCCCGACTCGTAGCTCCAGCGCCTGCATCGACACCTTGCCGGGCGGACCACCTCGAGGGGCCATGGCGGCGCGAGGCAAGCTCGGCCCCCTGGCCATGGCGCAGTGGGATGAGCTCGCCCTCCACCCCCCAGCCATGGCGCGAGGGTGGACTGCATCGAGCGACACCGAGGTTGCGGCCCGGGTGGAGGTCGCCAGGGTGCGGTTCGGGTGGAGCCGGGCCTCTAGGGCGCGCTCGACTGGCGTCCATGGCGGGCAGCGAGCTCGATGACGGAGCGCGCGGCGGGTGGCCTAGCATGGCGGCGGGGAGTCACACTGGCTGGCGGACCGCTCGCGCTGCCTCGGCGGCGTCGGCACCCGCAACCTGGCCTTGCGGCGGCGGAACGGGGCGCCCCCAGGCCGCGTCCCCAGGGCGCGGGCGCGGCGACGGCTCCTCCGCGTGGGCGAGGCCGAGGTTGGCGCTCCGGCCTGCTCCTCCCCTGCTTGCGCCCCAAGTCGCCCGCCCGTCCGTCCGCGCCCACCCGCCATGGTCCTCCGCCGTCCCCAGCTCCAGATAGGCAGAGATGACAGGCTTCGGCTTCTCCCATTCCCGGCCGTCGACGGCGGCGAAGACCCATCTCGTTCACCATCTTCGGCGGGTGGCTAACCCCGGAGAAGGAGCTCTCTCTCTCTCTCTCTCTCTCTCTCTCTCTCTCGGGACGCGCCCGGTCTCCTTTCTCTCTCCCACGTGGTCGTTACCGTGCTTCCGGTACCCTGAGAATTTGGCGGATGGAGGGAGGGATGGAGGGAGGGAGCGATACAGTATGCCGCTGCAGCTCTCCAGACAGTAAATTGGTATTGGAGGAGCATATACCGTTCCCCAGTGCAGACAGTCTTAGTAGGGTATATTAGATTAAATAAAAACAGTTACAAAGTACGAGAACCAAGCACAACGCAGTTGAGGGGCTTGGAGAGGAGCAGCTAGGGAACTAAGATGGGAAACAAGAAAAGAAAAAGAGATGACACAGAAAGTCATCTTCAGCTTAATCTAAGCGACTTATCCATTCTTAAATTTAGGAAAATATGTCTTCTTTTGTAACGGTAACGCGAAAAAAAAGGACAAAAAGGATTGAGATATCTGAAACTTGAATATGTTCTGTAGCACTACCTAAATGATTGACAATAAGACAAGTCACTGATAATATAATAAAGTCACTGATTCCAGATGTTCGACAAAGTTTCTTTAATCAAGTGCCAGATGTTCAAAACTTGAATGGACATGCATTACCATTCCTACGACTTCCCGTTAGGAAAGATAGACTTTCCCCGTCATTTTTCTCCTAACGGCTGATCCCTGACGGTTACCATCACGGATGAGTTTTCCTGATGGTATCAACACTTTCCCTGATGAAATCGGCCGTCACGGATGAGTTTCTTTGACGATATCAAACACTTTCCCTGACGGAATTGGCCGACAGGAAAAAAGTTGGCTGGGGTAGCGATGACTAGATACATAAGGAAAGCTTGTTTTGCAAGCATCACTCACTCTAATGCAAAAAAACAAATAAACAAACACAAAGGCCTTTTTTACTTACATGGTGAGCTAGTTACTTTTATATGCCAAGCTTATAATTCTTTACAATCATACAGGCAAGGCCTCAATCATCGCCCGCATGCAGAGAGTCAGCCTGGGCATTCGGTATTACCGAATCGATCGGTTCGGTACTTCGGTTCCTCGGTAAATTCACGGAAAAGCCTTGCTAAATGCATGGTTATCTACAAAACGGTTCGTTGAAAAGAGCTCAAAGGAGCTAGAGCCATTTTTTTTATAGAGGAGCCGGAGCAATAGAAGTATGAGTTTTCCACACAATTCTAATACAAATTATTAAAAAAAATGTCATTGAAGTTGTTTTGCCAAATGTTTTTAAAATATCTTTAGCTACAATGAAAAAGCTACTGCACATGAGGAGTCCGAGCCATCCTCATAAGAGGAGCCAAAGCCAAGCCAAATAGATCTTTTGCATTTCGCCGTGGCTCCACAAAAATCCTGGCTCCGCCACTGACAGCAATTATGCACGTGTATCTGCCCGAAGGGCAGCCACTATTCCTCAAGTCTGCCTGACGAATGCCACGACATGGAGCTTGGCCGCTCCCTGCACTGGCACACAAGTTTGCTGATGCTTCCCATTCGTAGCAAGCAATCAAGCACTATATGCTATTTGCTTAGCGTGCGTGTTTGTAGTATGCAAAGAGGTGCAACGCTATACCATAGATGGCAGATCAAGCTATATATATCTTACTGTTGGTTGGGCTGTTGGTTGGGTTGGTGGCTTGAGAAGTCGTATATATAGTGGTGAAGTAGCAAAAAGGAATCAAGGTCGCTAGAAATGTAGTGCCCGAGCTGCTGGTAGTAATGTGGTGCTACAGCATGGTTGTGAAGGTATGCGTGGTAACTAAGGCGAAGATTGCTGGTTACAGGTAGTGCCCGAGCAGCAGTTATTCCCATCGTCATCACCTGCAAATGTAACTTGCATTAATAGCTCCATGTGATTTGCTTCTGGACATCATCACTCTTCAGTCCTGTGTGCTGTGCACTTCGTGATCTATTTAGGCGACACTGATTTATGCGACATAATGAAGCAACGAGTAAATAAGGAACAGGTCTCTGGTTCATTTCAATATACTTACCGGACTAGTCCATTTCTGTCTTCTGCAGACATGCACAAGTATTTCCATAGTATCGAATCTAGTTTCCATTCCTGACGCAATATATAAAATGTTTTCACAGTGCACTGGTTGAAATTTTCCTGTATTGTTTTCAGAAAGGATGGCAAGAGAATTACCATAATTTGTATTGACGAGAAAAAAAGGGAACAAAAAGAAAGCAAGAAACAACACCGCCAAACAGCCCAACCATGACTGCCAACGAACCAAATGTCCAAAAAGAAACGGCCCCGAACACTGATGAAATAAAAAACAATCAACAACAACAAAAAGCTAGCTTCTAGTCACATTGCGAAGTTGAATTTTGGATGTCATCTTTGGTCAAGCCAACAATTTGGGATGGATGCAAATCCCTATGTTGGAACTTGTTCAATTTCTTTCGTTCCAAATGTTCCACAAGACAATCTAGAATCCTCTACTGAAAATTTATTAAAAGAGGAACCAAGATGATTACAGAAAAAGAAAACAACAGTTCATTTTTTTTTTGAAAACGTGCGTACCTCATGAAGAAGAAGAGAGTTTTAGGTTACATTCCAGTGTCTGAGACGGCGAGCTGCCACTAAGACACTGGACCAAACACATTACAGATGGTGCCGGCTCTAACGGTGGTGCTTCGAGTGGTGTAGTACCCTGAGTAAACAAATTTGCTCCTAAGAAAGCTACCGCGCACGCTCATGGAGTGAGGAAGACTGCCAGCGCTCGGTGGCCCGCAGAAACCCAGTCATCTGCCGCAGCTTTGATCAAGACGAGCAGGGTGGTGGCCGAGGCAACAGCTCCGTCGAAGGTTCGCCTATTTCACTCCTTCCAAATCATCCATGCAGTTAGGAGGACCACGCTGTCCAGCCCTCGTCGTCGCGCCTCAGCCACCCTCATGCGCGCGGTGAGCCACCAGTCAAGGAGTTCGTCATGCGTCTGAGGGGCGAGCTGCTGAATGCCGAGGTGCAGCAAGACGCGGTACCAGATTTCCCTGGAGAACGGGCAAGTAAGCAGGAGGTGTTCCGTGTCCTCAGCATGCTGGTCGCAGAAGATGCAGGTGTCACTGTCCTGGAGGCCGTGGCGCTTGGGACGATCAGCAGTCCAAAGACGGCCATGCAGCGCAACCCAGAAGAAAAACTTCACCTTGGGAGGGCAGGAGGATGCCCACAGCTCCTTGGCACCTCGCATAGGAATGCGGCCCTCGAAGAACGCGTGGTACGCCGAAGTGCAAGAATAGGAGCCATCGGCGGTCCACCGCGAGACTAGACGGTCTGGCACATCCGGCTGAAGATGGACGTCTTAGAGCAGTGCCCACAACCTGAGAAACTGCGTCATGTAGGTCGCTGTGGTGGCCGAGGTCGGGTCCCAAGCCCAAGTGTTTGTCTGCAGTGCATCATAGACCGAACGGCCCCGCAAACATCTAGGTACAGCCTGGTATACCGCCAGCGCGACGTGGCAGAGTCGACCAGCTGGAAGCCAGGTGTCCGTCCAGAATCTGACGAGCTCACCGTTGCCAACGATGAACAAAGTGGAGGCATTGAACATCTGGATTACCTTATGCTCGGGCGGTGCTGGGAGGCCGGCTCAGGCAGCGAGGGGCGCTTCCCGACGCTTCCAGTCCAAGCGCAGACGTAAAGCGAAGCCCAAGAAGCGAAGGTCGGCGATGCCGAGGCCGCCCAGGTGTCTAGGTGAGGACACGACTGGCCATGCAAGCTTGCATTTGCCGCCCATGGCCGTGTCCGTCCTGGTCCAGAGGAAGTCGCGCCGTTCCTTGTCAATCACCTTGATTGCCCATGCCGAAAGGGAGCAGCAAAGCATGATGTGCACCGGAATTGCTGACAATGTGGATCGCGTCAATGTTGCACGGCCGGCGTGGTTGAGTAAACCGACATTCCAAGCTGAGATCCGCGCAACCACCGAGTCGACGAGCATATGTTCCTTGTCTCTCGTCAGCCGTGTGACGGAGAGCGGCGCGCCAAGGTATTTGGTGGGGAAGGATTCGACGCGGCAAGGGAATGCCGCCAGGGCGTCCTGGAGGTCGTCAACCGAGCATGCAATGGGCGTCATCGTGCATTTGTTGATGTTGGTCATGAGCCCAGATGCTCCTGCAAAAAGCTCAAGGAGCCCGCGGACCGCCGTCAGGTCCCCCACGGTGGGTGCAAGGAGGATGACCAAGTCATCGGCGTATACCGATGCCCGGCACCGCTGGACCTCATCCGGGAGCGGCGATAGGTGGCCGGAGCGGTGCTGCCCACGTTGTGTTCCTCCATGACGATGACGAAGAGGAGAGGTGACAGCGGGTCACCCTGGCGGAGACCACACGCATGGCAAATACACGCTCCCAGGCGGCCGTTCAGAAGCACCCTGGTGCTGGCCGACCGAAGCATGGCGTTGTTCCATTCCCTGGCGCGTTCTGGGAATCCCACATGCTCCAGGACCTCTAGTAAAAACGGCCAGGCGACCGTGTCAAAGGCCTTGGCAAGGTCGATCTTCAGCAGCACGGCGGGGAACTTTTTGGCGTGGAGGCATCGGCACGCAAGCTGTACTGTTCTGAAGTTATCATGTATTCTCCTCCCGCGAATGAATGTTGTCTGATTGTCCCGGACAAGCTCCGTCATATGTGGAGCGAGTCTCAAAGCAAGGGTCTTGGCGAAGAGCTTCCCCACACTATGTATTAGACTTATAGGCCTGTAATCTCTAAGTCCCTCTGGAGCCTGAGTCTTGTGCAGCAAGATCATCGTGGCAGAGTTTATGTCGTTGAAGCCACGAAAGTCAAGCACCCATAGCCCGTGGAAGGTCGTCACGATGTCATTCTCGATGACGTCCCAGGATGACTTGAAGAAACCCGCGGTGAAGCTGTCAGGACCCGGTGCGCGGTCGGACAGCGTGTCGTGGACCGCGGCTGCGATCTCCTCCATGGTGAAAGGCCGCGCAAGGTCGGAGAGGTCCGGCGCCGGCAGCTCAAGGAGAGACAAGTCCAGCCTGTGCGTGCGGACAAACGGCTTGCCCAGCGTGTCATTGTAGTAGCTGTAGACAATGCCGGCCTTGGCCTCCTCTTCTGTGAATGTGTGACCTTCATGGGAGATCGCCAAAATAGAGTTCTGGCGGCGGCGGTGGATTGGGATGGCACATATGATCCACCGGCTCTTTGCGCGCATCACCAACTTGCATCCCCATCACCAATCCGTCGATGTGCCGCATCAGGAGTTCTGTCCGTAGTGGATTCTTTCTTTTGGAAAAACCTTTGCCAACACAATTTGATCCATTTTCATCTTTCACAGGGAAGCCCGGGAAAAAGAAGAAAGATAAATTCATGAAAGAAAAAGGAAGCTGACATGAAAAGAAAAAACATAAACTGTAACCAAGTATGGGGAAAGCGGAGAAACTCAGAATTAATATTCGTAGCATGTCCGATTTGCAAAAAAAAAGTGTTTGCTCCTCGTTCAACCGTAACCGAGTCAATCTCGAGTCAATCTCTTAGTTGGATGAAAAGAAGCAGATTGAAATTTTGTCAATTTATTATTAGGTATAGACTAGTAAATATGTCCGTGCGTTGCAACGGGAGCAAATAGCTACAATATTCTTGAAAATAAGAATAAGAATGCCGAGAAAGTAAGCTATAATAACCGCTTGTCTAACGTCGTCCTATAAAGCGAGTCAAGCTTCCATGGGGCATCTTTTGCAGACACTCTTGACTCGCTTCACACAAGATGCTCATGTTGAACCGGATTTGAGGCCGTGAATCCCATTGTGAATCCCGTTGCTCAGTTGAGCTCTACTCCTCGTTTCCCACCCATCCATGGATCCGATGGCGGGCATCGAGCCGACAACATGGCCGCTGTGGATGTTGCTCCTATGGCAAGTGTTGAGCCGACGATGGACCTAGGTGGCACTTTTCCTTATCATGTACACCACGCTGCTTGTCTAGTTCATGCTCCTCCACCCGCGCCTAGCACAGCGTCGCCTCCTTCTCGGCTCTGCGTCCACCTTGGCGGCGCCTGCCGGGCCCACCAGGCTCTATGCTTGCATCACGTGTGGTTCCATGTTTGGCCTGCTATCGATGGGCACCGTGTTCGCCATCACGTATGGCACTGTGTTTGTCCTACTCTCTATGGGCTCCATGCTCGCAGTCGCCGCCCTACCATGCTCTATTCGAGGCCAATGAGTCCGATTTGATCGAGTATCTGATTCGCTCGAGTAATTTAATAAATTGGTTGGGTGTTTCATTCCATTGTAATTGGTCCCAAATGAAAGAATAGTAGAGGATATAGACACAAGTATATTTGGCATGGAAAGTAGAGGATACAGACACAGAACAAAGAACAGAAGGAGGATGGTGGAAACCAAAACCTCTTTATTATCGAACGCGGGAGTGGTAGGTTGGACGAAAAATGTGTGCATTAATTTTTGCACTATAACACAACATGCCTTTGCCGACACCTCAAACTGTTGGCAAAAGGTACCTTCGCCGACACTTAACCTCTCGCGAAAGGATTTGCCGATAGTTTTCAAACAGTCGCGGTAGAAGCAGTCGGCAAAACTTTTGCCGACAGTTAAAGGAGTCGCCGACACTTTTCTTGTTGCCAAATGGTGCACCTACGCCGACAGTTGGAACTTTCACCGACAGTTAACCCTTTGCCGACAGTTTAGACCTACACCGACAGTTAGGACCTTCCCCGACAGTTCATATGTTGGTGAAACCATTTCCAGGTGTTTCACAAACCATGCCCTGTCTAACAGTTGAAGTGTCGGCAATGCTATATTATAGATAATAGCATGTGAATACAATCTGAATAGTTTAATACATATAAATTACATTGATCGAGCAAATTAACATGATCTTATAGAATTAAAATATCATTTCTTCCATACATACACCAGCAGGACGTGAAACGCCGACGGGTAAAGTGTAGCCCTATAACACTATTTCCGACACTTTGGGTGACGTGAAAAGATTATACAATTGCCAACACATTATGTGTTGTCAAAAACCTAGATTTCCCAACACATAAGTGTAGGGAAAAGTGGGTTATGGTCTAGTGTTGGTCTTTATTATTAGGAATATTAGTTTATTAATTTTGTGATTAGACTTAGGCAAACAAATAAAATATAAAAGAAATGTTGCATTGTTCCAATGGCTATGAAAAATATGAAAACGTAAAATTCAGTATAGCCTCCAGCTCTTTACCTTGTCCGTACAATAAAATTCATCAAATGAATAATTAATATTCAGTGGTTGATGGCTGGCCAATTTGTGTATTGTGCTGATGGTTGCTTCATAGACTTGACGTACGTGTGACACATTAATTGCTAACCTTCCATGTTTGGCCTGTCCGATATATACGCAAACTCCTTGGATGTTAGCGCAGCAGACAGGTTTTCAGGATCTGATGACCGAGACCGAGTCATCTTAGAACTAAGTTGGACAAAAGATTATTGGTTGCAGAAATTTTGCCTAAAAAACATAATCCTAATAGACATCGGAGATGGACGAAAAAATGCAGCGAAAATTTTGCCTCTTTATTAGTAGGTATAGATATAGATATAGATAATTAATAGGTACTAGTATAATGTCCGTACTAACGCTACAGTTTTATCTTAGAGATGCTAAAAAAACAAATGTTTTCTGTATAGTTTAACTTATAACACAATTGTATTTGAGCATCTATACAATCAGACAAAGGGGCAATTTATTCAGAGAGATGAGTTCAGACAAAGGGCAATTACAAATTTATTGTCCTTCCCCTCAACACACCTTTAAGTTTTTATACTACCCTAACCCTAATACATGGCCTCAGGCCCAATATTGACACAAACTTCTAGAGTTCAAACTCCCTCCTCGCGGGCCATCCGCCATGCTCTGTGCCTTCCTTGACTTCCGTTTCCTCACGGAATCCCCATAATCTGAATTCACAAAAATGAGGTATTTTAAGCAAGTTTTATGGCATCATGGTCACTGAAAAAAAGATAAGCATTCAATAATCAAAATTTTAAAATTCAGTCATCATTACCTCACAAGGTAACATGATACAGGATTTCCCTCTATAAATTAATAGCAGCATTTTTCAATTATTTTCAGTAACTCCAAACACAGAACAAAGCTATTTCCTGTGCCTTCACACCGAGTTCAGCCTTCAAAGCTTACAGCTTCTCATCATCCTCCCTAATTATTTCCTACACCATCGAGTGAGTATTTAGACACCACCATAGGTTAGCTGAAATGACTTAAACACAAAAAATATGAAGTTACCTGCTGTCCAAAGCCAATCGTGAAGCAAAGTAAAGCCTTAAACAGAATTATTTCTTAATGTAACCATTTAACCTCAACCAAATAGCAAAAGATGTCAGCCCTAACAACAGTAGCTTAAAATACACTTTGTAGAAATCAAACAACAAAAGTACAAATATATGCTGTTTCCCAAATCAAACAACCAAAGAGCTCAAGGATATCCAAAAAAAGATTCACATTTTTGGCTATCCAATTAGCTTGTTCAGCAACTTATTCAATGTGCTCGCATACTAAGTCTGTAGCAATAGTACTCAATGCTCAGACCAATGGGTACAGATTGATGATGAGCTGTTTTTTCTAATAACACATATACTGCATCTTAACTCCTGAACCTCTCTATCAATAAATTGTAGGCTCTTTAATTATTCCTTATTCCTGAACCTTCACGTGCGAGCCTCAAATCGTTAGTGGAATCGCCATGGTTCTCATCCACATTAGCCTCAATTGATCAATTTTAATTTTTAATATGATTCTCAAAATAGAAAACTTACGAAGAGCAATACTTTTTGTGTCTTAGCTAGCTAGAAGAGTTTTTTTTTCTTTAACCCTATCACAACCAGAACCATAGTCCTCATTCTAGGAGGATTCATAAGCTTAGCCAAATCATAGAGGCTAGTGACATCTAAGATCAAATGATTTAGTATGTGAGAATGCAGAACTTACAGAGGGAAGGATCTTTTCTGATTGTAATGACTCTGAATCCAAACACTAGCAACTTCTCCCTGTGCCATAAATCAGAGCTGCCCCGAGCAAGAGCAAAGAGAACACAGACACGCACCAGATGGAGCGGATCTGGTCTCAGCGAAGTTGTGTCCGGTGAAATCGTGGAACTGTTTGGTCTTGCTGCACATGTGGACATCAAAAGAAAACTCATTCATAAAGGAGGAATTGCAATTGGCGTTAAAATTTTGTCGTTTTGAATTATATAAAATTCCACTACTCTGGTGGGAATTTCGAAATCACATCCAAGGGAATAATTTAGTTGGAATCAACCATATACTATACACAAAGAAATTAAAGCCCACAATCTGAAGTTGAAACCCTAGAAGCTAAAGTAGACACACATGCCAGGGAATCTTTCTTTTGACTCTTGAACGAAGAGCAAGCGAAACGCAAGATAATTACAAGCATTAGTAGAAGGGAAGGAGCTTAACCAATATACTGGTGTAATTATGGCTGTAGAGTATAATAGCTGCAGAGTGGAAAGATAAAGTAATTTGGTTTACAGTTTTGTCTGAAAGTATACTCCATTGACTATGTTGGATCATAATTAAAGCCAGCTTATCCTCATGCTGACAAAGCAGTTTGGTTGGCCCAAGGAGCATCGCGCTATGCACATCATGCCTGAAAGCATGCATCACATGTCTGCCTTGCTCATTTGCACCCGATCCAATTCCCAGAATTCACTATACATTTCTTTAGCATTACTGGCCCATGAACTCACAAGTAACCTTAATTAGCAGTAACAACTAATCTATCCGCGGCAACACAAAGTTTGAGAACAGTTTCCAGTGATACTGACCTTGTTCGTTTGCTCTGCTCCTTGTTCGTTTGCTCTGCTCGATGGACTTCCACGCTCTCGCCTTGGGCATTGCTTGGACCAACTGTGACCTCCACCAAAACCAATATGCAAAAACAGAAGAACTGATGAGCCGTCTCATTAGCAAAGAAGAACACTTCACACTTGTAGGTCTTCAGATCCGCAATTCCCCATGTACAAGGCAGAAAACCCAGAGATAAACATTATCATTTGCATGCTTTTCTGAAGTAAACGCATACATGATTTGTCACTGGAATGCTACCTCAACCTATCTGCAGATTTAGAATATACAAAATGTGAATCTACAGCCCGCTTGCAGAATCACAGCAGGCATCAGGCAGTGTTCAGGATATATAGTACACAAATACATGTTGTGTAGTATTAGCGGAAGCACAGCGCCATGCACAACCGGTTCAATCATGCAGAGTTGAGGAAAGTAAGAAAGCAAGAATTCAGGAGTTACTAATAATGCTGGACTAAACATCAATTCATTATTCTCTACGAGTTCAGGAGATACGAATCCGACAGACTTGGATCTGAAGTGACGAGGGAGGCGTGGCTCGCAGGAAGTCGCGGTGTGCAGGAAGTCACGATCAGTACTGCCGGAATGAAGCAGTGATTTCTCTATGCACTCTAATCCCTTACCTGCTACGTACCCTGTCCACGTACCGATCGATTAATGAAGCAGTCATCGACTACGGCCAGCAGCACCCGATGGCGTGGGCACCTGCCGGCAAACGTCCAGAACCCGTCGATCAATTGTTGATTTCACGGCCGACAACACCGGGAACACCTTCATGTTTGATCAGTTCTCGATCTCGCGGCGGCAGCTCTCCGCGTGCACGGCGCTGCCGTGTGGTCCGCGTCCTCATTGTGGCCGCGGAGTCCACCACGCCAGGTCTGGAAACCAAACCTTCTCCAGACCGAACCAAGTCACAATTAAGCCTCAGCCCACCCCGCCTTGCGCCATTTTTACTATCTCAAAAAACCAAACTGAACCAGACTACACACACGAATGAAACCAATCCCATCCAAATTATTTACTAAAACCGGTTCCTCGACGGTTCCTGAGAGAAGCCTGTTTGTTGGCGCCCTGTGATCCCTGCTGGCGTCCTGGGCACCTGTTGTTGCCGCAGAAGGTCGAGCAATGTCGCCGGCACAACTCAGACTCGACGCTGTTGCTCCCAAACGACGGCCTCGCCGGATGTGCCGACTCGAGCGGCGGAGGCGGAGGCGGCGGCGACGGTTCCTACATCTCCACGGGGTCGTCATCCATGCACATGTGATTGAAAGGGGCGGTGCCGCCGGCTGCCATGCACCGTCGTTGGTGACGAAGGGCTGAAGGGGCATCGCAAGTCTGAATCCATCTCCAAACCGAACCAGCCCAAACCAGCCCATGATAGGTGTTGTCCCAAACCGAACCAGCCCATTAGGTTTTTAACTTACTCCCACCCAAACCTTGTTAGCCCAGATAGGAAACCAAACTGGTGAACCCAGTTTTGGCCCAGACCGTTACCAGGTTGACGTGGGGTTCGCAAGTGGGGGAGAGGAGAGGATTCACCCACCGCCGCCACCGCCGCAACGTCTAGGGTTTTTTTCGCATGGAAGGGGAGAGGAGTCGTGGAGTCCGCTAGTTTCGGAGAGGGCGGCATGGGCGGGCTCCTGGCTTCGGCTTCGGGGAGAGGGGTGTGTGCTGCCTCGTGCCTGATGTGTGCAGCCAGGCCCTGGCGTGGGTGAGGTCCCAGACTTGCCACTCTTTTAGAAGAATTGCATTATAGTAGAGGTAGATAAGACCTCGCATGAGAAAACTGGTAGATAATAT
The DNA here is from genome assembly GCA_018135685.1 of Themeda triandra. Classification (NCBI taxonomy): domain Eukaryota; kingdom Viridiplantae; phylum Streptophyta; class Magnoliopsida; order Poales; family Poaceae; genus Themeda; species Themeda triandra. Next base: position 430,407 of record JAENPR010000181.1, on the reverse strand, counting down.
TTGACACCTATGCAACAGCCTACTTTGAGAATAACAAGTTTTCTGATGCTTCCCATTCTTAGCAAGCACTACTCCCTCTGTCCCATAATGATTGATGTTTTGGCCAAGCATTCAAGTGTCCAGATTCATGATGAAGGCAAGGCACCAAGACATAGTGATGTCCAGATTCAGTCAATGCTGCATGCACCTCATCTAAGTATAAAACGTCAAAAATTTTGGGACAGAGGGAGTACATGCTAATAATTACTTATTGAGCGCATTTGTGATAGGAGCTGCTGAGAGGTGTGACGCAATTCCAGAGTAGAGTAGACCTATTGCTGGGTCATGGCAGAGATCGAGCTATACATCCTACTGTTCGTTGGGTTATTGGCAGCTTGAGAAGGTGTACATATGGTGGTGAAGCATCTAAGGAATCAAGGTAGTGATGGTGATGTAGCGCCCAATCGAGCTGGTGATAATGCAGAAATTAAAGTAGACCGTAAAGGACATACAGTTAAATGTAGTGCACGATTTGACCATGATTCGATCGTATCGTGTGCTCCAGAATTAAGGATCAAATGCTAAGAAAGTTTTGACCACAACTACTGTGCCAGGTCATTGGTATTAGATTCTCGCCTTCTCGGATGGAGCCAAGAACAAATTTTGACCGAACTAGGTACCCAGCATGTTGCCAAGCTAGGCCTTCGCGACGGCCATGAGATGACCGTTGGAGGCGACTGGCCGGGTGTCCCTGCGAAGCCCCCAGATCCTGTCGGCGTCTCACCGGCGGATGGCAACATTCGCAACACTCGTTCGCAAATTCCGGCGTTCCTCAGTCGGTGCCAGATCATGAACAGGATGAATAGAAGGCGCGCAGCTGATCTTGGACAGCTTCAGGCGGATGGGTTAGATCCGATTCAGAGAAGTCCGACTCCAAGTTTCCTCTGCAGAAGGATCTGGCCATCGATTCTCTTCAAGAGGCCGATATCCAATCCTTCAGGTTTGGCCTTCATAGGGAAAAAAAATCTGACTTTCGTATGGAGGCAACTCTCTTGCTGGTTTTGCCGATGCAGAGGCAGTCTCGATGGAAGGGCGACTTCGGCATAACAAGTTAGGCGATAGGGAAACTGATCAGGAAAGCTTCTGGTGTGATATTGGGTTTCCTAAAACAACGTTCAGAATCAAGAAATTTGAACCTGTATAGTTTTGGACCTAGAATTCGAATACGATCGAAACCAGTATCGGTAGTTGTTTTAGCTGGCACTACAATCACTTATCAAGCCTCAAACAGGACCGTACCAAAGGCTGTTTTACATTCACTGATCGCCTACGCAGCAAATTAATCTTTCCTGAAGATGCCATCTGCGAGCTCATGATTTTGTGGCCAAACCCATTGCGAGCGTGCTCATTTTCATTTTATTTTTTTCAGTAGTTTTTTACATTCACAGATTGGCTACACAAAAATAGGAGTAGATAAGAGAAGAATAGGTTAAAGATAGAAGTGATATATCCACTTCCAACCATGAATGATATTAGGTCAATAGCAGCTAAAAGAAAAAAATAAACTCACCATAGTCTGGTAGAAAGATATTTATTAAGAAGCAATGTTATTGTCACTTCCATAGACCGCACTAAAGGTAAAGATCTCTTACTGGGTGATATGCAGTGGCATTCAAAGGCTTATTTTGTTTTCAGTCAGTAGGTATTATATCATCGGTTACCTAGAAAAACAAGATCAAAAAAATTGGGTGGATGCTCGGTCCATGCTGTCCGCTGTGTGAGCCCAGCTCCGATGGCTGACGCATGTCGCCAGATGAAATCACAAGCCCCGGGAGGGGGTACGGTGGTTCCTCAGTAGCACTTGGGCTCCTTGTGCGCACACATATGGCTAGTCTGACTACATATGTGGGTCGGCTGAGCTGGCTCTGCGTCTTCTTCTCCCATGTCAGTTAGGCTCCAGAATGAAACATCCACCTCTTTCCATCTCCGCTGGCGACGAATGTTGCCCCGTCTGCATCGCAAAAGCCACTCTGGCACAGCCACACCTACAGGGCAGCCATGTCGTATTCTGTGAAGATCAACTGATACTTACCTACCCTTCTTTTCCTAGGACCTTTTTAGAGTTTTAGGAAGAATTCTATACAAGAAAGCACTAGCTGATGATTACACTACTGGAAAATAAAATTTCAGTGTCGGTGCAAAACCAACAAAACAATACATAATTATGTGTTAAAACCTGGACATATTGTCTCAAAGAGAGTCTCGCCAGTTCTATGATAACATTTGGCAAAGGATTTTAACACTAGGCACGCCACCATGGCTGTTGTTGTTAGATGATTCAGCCGTTGACATTATATGATGAACTGAAACCTGTTCACAGTGAATGCCAAACCTCTCTATGATAAATCTCTATGCTAAACGTGTGGTCCTGCAGATGGGAATTGTGGTGGCACCAGCGGCGTCAAAGACGCAAAACTTGTGGTCGAGCCGACTCAGCGGAGCCGTAAGTACACGAGGAGCCTAGGTGCTACCGTGCTAGGTGCTGCAAAGGAGGCAGGAGCCGCTCCTTCCACGACACGAGGCAGGAATCGAGGAGGGGTTCACAACGATGAAGGCATACACCTAGCGTCCACCCAGTTTTCTTCTGCTCTATGATGCAGTTTGCCTTTTGCCATGTGTTTCCCAAATGGTATATCCACTCCTAAGTTTTTTTTTTTGAAGGAACTGGAGGGGCCGCGGCGCCTGTAGGAATTTATTATTAGATTAAAACAAAGGTTCACATATCCACTCCTAAGTAACGTGCAGTAGCCGCCAGCAGATATGAGAACTCCAGTGTCGATTGACTTGCTGATTCCTCTCACTCTTAACTCTGTGACATAGTTGGAGATAGTACGCTAGGATAGAGTTCATGCCAGATGACTTAAGGATTGTGGGTGGCAGTGGATGAAGGTTAGGGTTGTTTAATAAGACCATGAGATCTGAAAGGCTGTTGCCTGGAGCGGAGATGATGCAATAAATAATAACTAGTGAAAACGTGTGCCCCTGCGCGCGGGGTTAGTGGTCTGTAACAATGAAACGGTGGTAGGTAAGATAATTGATAACAAAATTAAATATTTGGATGTGCTAACGACTGTATGCTAAACTTGATTATAGTAAAATTGGACTTTGTTTGTTACTCCCTGCATGCGCGCGGGGTTAGTGGTCTGTAACAATGAAACGGTGGTAGGTAAGATAATTGATAACAAAATTAAGTGTTTGGATGTGCTAACGACTGTAGTATGCTAAACTTGATTATAGGAAAATTGGACTTTGTTTGTTACTCCCTGCATCTACACTTTTTGGGCTTCTGTTCCGGGGTCACCGACGTGTGGGGCTCGAGACTCCAGGGTCTTTGTTTTTCCAGGTTTGGGTTAGTGCCTCGAGGCTATCGAGGTGTTGGGTGCGAGGCTCTAGAGGATCTATGGGCAAAGGTATCTGTAGGCGAGCTGTCTTTAAATTTTTGGAATCTGAACACAGACAGCTTGTACAGCTGTCTTTTTTGCTGTCTGTAAATTGTTTAATGCTTTGACTATTGCTAAGATCAGTTACGAGTACTACTTTGTATATCATTGTGTTGCTATTTGAGGCAAACCTTATCAAATATAGATAAGATGATGAATATGGTTTCAATATTTTTTTATAACCATCAATATAAATGATTTATTATTTATATAACCTTCATGCAGTAGCAAGCATTCAGTTAGCAAGAAGGCAAGGCTTCAGTAGCTATGATGCAAGCATTGAGCGTACGTTTGATGTACAAATTGACATGACCTAAGGCCTTATCAACACCATGCTCACATCTCAGTCCTTCAGTTGCTGCCCGTTTGATGTACAAGCAACAACAACAAAAGACCAGATCCATTTAACATGTTCCTATAAACAGATATCATTCACGTATGAGTGAAGAAAAATCCTTGTAAATAACTTATATATTCAAGCATACCATCAATGTTATCTCACATTGCGGCAATCTCAATTTGGCATAATGACTACTTCAGCTTAAGCAAAGAATGTGCATCAGTGTACAAGAAAGAAAGGAAAACTTGCCCGACAAAACTGGTAATGCATTGATGCATTTTCCAGTGCACAGAACACTGAATATGTGATTTCTGATGTTCTTCTCGATAGCTCCAGAATTGATATCTTGCAGGTAGCAACTAAACAGGTAATTATTACAAGGAGATGAGGGAATGATGCTATATGTTTCACATAGGAGATTTGCGGACATGTGACGCTATATGTGAACATGCAGGTAACTGAAAATGAGCGTGATGGCAAGCATTCAGTTATCAGGCAAAGCATTCAGTAGCTGAAAAGATTCAATTTTCATATTCCCTCCGAGGCCATGGACGTGCCGCCTGCAAAGCTCACCTCCACCATTAGGGCGCGGCGCTGCTCTTTCTTGCCGGCGTGGCTGTGCTCGCCACAACCTTGGCCCTTCCGGCGTGGCCCCGCTCTTCCGCATCGGCACGGCCCCACTCGTCCTCGTCGGTGTGGCCCCGCTCGTCCTCGTCAGCGCAGTTCTGATCCGTTCTGGTGCCGGCGACCTTCTCGCCCCGCCCTGCACCGGTGTCGGCGCCCTTCTCGTACCGTCCTGCCCCGGTGTCGTGCGGTGATGAGGACGGAGAAGACATTGTCGGTGTGGATTTTGGCACGATTTCTTTCCCTCGTGCGCGCGGGCCTGGATTCCGCGGCGTCGACTCGAGACGACGGCTCCCTACAAGGCTACAACGAGAAACCAGCCATCGAGTTCGTCTCGGAACACGAGCTCTTGCCATCGTCTCACGACGCGACGGCGTCCCTCTCTCTCCTCCGAATGGGGGGTATTTTTGCAAAACTGCCATGCGGAGACGACGGCTGGCACGCCCGTTGTACGTGCCCTGAGTAACGTGCAGTAGCCGCCAGCAGATATAAGCACTCCTGTGTCGATTGACTTGCTGATTCCTCTCATTCCTAACTCCATGATATAGTTGGGGATAGTATGCTAGGATAGAGTTCATGCCAAATGACTTGAGGATTGTGGGTGGCGGTGGATGAAGGTTAGGGTTGTTTTATAAGGCCATGAGATCTGAAAGGCTGTTGTCTGGAGTAGTCTGGAGATGATGCAATAAATAATAATGACTTGGCCGGTCCGGTTTGCAGTGCTGCAAGAGAAATCAATGAAAATTTGATTATTAATGTTGGTGGGTCAGGGATGATTCCGATTCATTTATTTATTTTTTTGCGACGAAAGAAAAATTATATTAAAATATAGCTGGGTACATCATCATGTTACTAGTGCTCTGGAAGAAAAGACATCTATCCAGAAACTGAAATTCATCTATATTGTACCCATGCTGTAAAAGGCTCCAAATCTCAAAACCAAACCTATTTGACGCTTTGTATGGATGACCGCACAGGCAAATACTCGGCAACAATTGTTTTCGGCCAGACAGTAGATGCCCAACGGACGGCCAACGTTCTTGCAGGCGGAGTTGAGAAACTTCTTCTTCCGTGTGTCTTCCTTTCCCTTCTTTCTGCCACCGAAGAATGAGGAAGACTGACCTGAAAAGTATTCTCCCTAGTCCTTCATCGTGGTCAGATCCAACCACAACAAAACGAAGAAGGGACTGGAGAAAATTATTCCATGGCGACAGCATCATCTCCGCCTTGATGCCGCCGTTTGGAAGTAAAAATCTCCCTGTGGACATGTCGATGAAGATGCTGACGTCGAACTTGTCGCCTCCATCTTCAACGAATCCGCTACGGAGAAAACGAATCCAACCTTCTCCTTCACCGTCGCCGGAGAAGAGAAGGAGGAAGACACAAATCTCCCATACCAAGAAAGTTGGCATGGAGAAAAACCTAACTCTAAGACTCAACCTAAGGGGAAAAACTTATTAAAAAGCAATGGATCCCCACTCCCTCCGGCCTCCGGTGATGTACCGGAGGAGGAGGGAGGGGGACCAGCGGTGGGCGGCGGCGGCGGCGGCGGCTGCGAGTCGGGAGAGGAGAGGCCCTACGCAGGCCTCTTATAGCTCTTTTGAGTTATGACTTTGACTACACAATAAAAACACAAAGCTATAACTAGATGGCACATCCACGTATTGCAGAATGTCATTTGCTAAACAAATCGCATTATATATTTTCCATATAGTATCGTCACCATGAGTATGCCATATGCACCGGTTGAAACCTTGCTGCTTTGTTTTTTTATTGAATAAGGAAAGAGAATTGCTATGAGTTTTATTGACGAGAAAAAATGGGGAAACAAAAAGAAAGCAAGAACAGGCACCGACTACCAACGAACCAAATATCCAACAAAAAGCAGCCCCAAACACCAATGAAACAAAAAGCAGCCAACAACGACAAAAACTATATAAAAAAGCTTGGGGTCACATTGCGAAGTTGAAATTTTGGATGTCATCTTTAACAAGACAGCAATTTTGGATGGAGCAAATCCTTATGTTGGAACTTGTTTGATTTCTTTTGTTCCAAATGTTCCTCCAGACATAAATTAGAATCCTGTCGATGGAAGCCTTTTGAGTTGTTGAATTTTGCTAGAAATTCTCTATTTGTAGACTAAACCATTTGGTGGAATGTTGTGAATTTGGTCCAAATTGAGCCAGTACATTCTTCACAAAGGTGAACTGTGCTCTTAGGTTTGTTCTGGCAAAGTTTGCAGATTGGATCTTGTGCCCATTTTACTTTGTAATGGTTGATTGTGGTCAGAATCTTACGATGTACGTGCATGAAAACAAAAAGAAATGGCATTTTCATTCGGCCTTAGCTTTTCATATCGGCATAATTTTGCCCCTTGAAAAGTTTTCTTTTTAAACCAAATTTGGTACACCCTCTTTGTGAGTTTGTGGTGTATTCTCCATCAGCTGTCCATTTTATTTTCTCGTGCTCAACAGTTTCTTCAAATATGTAAAAAGGTGTGATGCGGTGGATACATTCTGTCATAACGCCTTCATAACCATAATTTTCTTTTGGATAGCTTTAGCACATAGAGTGGGAGCAATGTTTTTGGCTGTGGCCTTCTTGTTCGAGCTTAAAGTCCAGAACAAGCTGTTGTCCCCATTCCAACAGTAACTTTCGTAGAGGCATTACAAGTCATTGGCACATTGGGCCTCCAGTTTGTCTAGGCTGAACTATGACTTTTATCATCCATGAGTCCTCACGTAAGCAAACTCATACGTAATGCTCGACACATATCTAACAACATACTTTGACAATAACAAGTTTCCTGATGCTTCCCATTCTTAGCAAGCACAACATTTGTGATAGGAGCTGAGAGGTGCGACACGATTCCAGGTAGAGTAGACCTATTGCTGGGTCATGTAGAGCGAGATTGACCTATACATTGTACAGTTGGTTGGGTTATTGGCGGCTTGAGAAGGCGTATATATGGTGGTGAAGCATCTGAAGAATCAAGGTAGTGATGATGATGTAGCGCCCGATCGAGCTGGTAATAATGCAGAAATTAACGGTGATAAAGGACACACAATAAATGTAGTGCACGATTTGATAATGATTTGATCATATCCTCTGCTCCAAAATTAGGGATCAAAGGTTAAGAACATCTTGATCACAACTACTGAGCTAGGTGATTGGTATTAGTTTCTCGAACGGAGCCAAGAACAAATTTTGACCGAACTACGTCCCCTGCATGTAGCCAAGCTAGGCCTTCGCGACGGCCATGGGATCCATAGAGGATGCTTTAGCCGTTGGCATTATTTGACGAACTGAAACCTGTTCACAGTGAACGCTAAACCCCTCTATGATAAATCTCTAGGTTAAAGATCTTCTTTGATTAAACAAGTCCGTGAATGCTGAAAAATAAAATGCAGAAATAATTCTGCTATAACTGTTGATATATATATATATATATATATATATATATATATATATATATATATATATATATATATATATATATATATATATATATATATAGGGAAATTCCATTATACTTTTACGAGTATGTACTCCCATCTCTAAAAAACCATACTAGGTATGTGTCAATACTTGTTTATCGATTTGGGTATGTTTATATACTCATTTTAAGATACTCCATGTCTTTCTACGCTAAAAAATTTCAATGGAACATATATTTTTTAATATATTACTAAAATGCCACTATTGTACTATATAAAATATGTATGATCATATACCCAATGTATGCATGCATACTTGACATATATAACACTCTGGGTACTCTAGTATGACCATATACTTCGTGTATATACACTTCGTTCGGTCATATACACCCTAAATCTAGAGATATAGAGATAGGAGTACATACTCTTAAGAGTACAGAAAACTGTCACACACACACAAATAAAGGCCCAAAACTGAATTATGCATTTAGATCATGACAACTTGTACTGCAATTTATTTGTCATGATCTAAGAGAGATAAAGCATGGGGATGTTAGCGTGGAGATGAATGGTTCAACGCCGACGGTAATCCCCTGGACACAGAAGCGAAGCCTCACTCTGCTGTCCCACGGAGCATCTAACAACAGCAGAAGAGCATAACATTTCCCACGCACATGGGGATTGTGATGGCACCAACAGCGTGTGCGACGCGACTTGTGGTCCTCGTCGGCATAGAGGACAGGCTAGTCCGATGGAGACGCGGAGCCGACTCAGCGGGCTCGCTCGTACGTATACGAGGAGCCTAGGTGCTAGCCTACGAGTCAGAAATGGTGGCCAGGGTCACATGCTCGAAGGCATGATCCTTGAAGGCATGATCCCAGTGTCCTCCCAGTTTTCTTCTACTCAACAACGCCGTGTCCCTTTCACGATGTGTTTCCCAAATGCTATCCACCCACCACGTGCAGTAACTAGCTCATGTAGAGTACAAGTGCACTCGCGTGTCCATTGACTTGCTGATTCCTCTCACTCCTAACTCTATGGCACAGTTTGAGATAGTAACTTAGAGAATGGATCGGGCTCATGCCAAATGACTGAGGATTGTGGGCGGTGGATGCAGGTTGGGGTTGTTTTATAAGGGCACGAGACATGAGAGGGCTGTTACGTACCAGGAGATGATGTAACAAATAATAATGACTGATGGTAGGACCAGATTGTAGTGCAGCAGGAGAAATCAATGGAAATTTGATAAGTAAAGTTGGTGGGTAGGAGATGATTTCGATTCATTTATTAACGACACAAAGCAACGAACAAGATAGCAAAGCCACTCATAATGTCCTTCGTTAAGAAAAATACGGTACATGTTTCCCTTATAGGATCGTGACCGTGACCCGTGAGTCCAGCTTATATACCAAGGTAAGGAAAACAGAGATAGGGGCCGAGCGGACCACTTCGCCGGAGCTCTGCCCCGCCCTGCGTCCTCCGCCCGGTCTTCCTCTCCCCGACTCGTAGCTCCAGCGCCTGCACCGACACCTCGCTGGGCGGACCACCTCGAGGGGCCATGGCGGCGTGGGGGCGAGCTCGCGCACCCCCTCCCCCAGCCATGGCGTGAGGGCGGACTGCATCGAGTGACACCGAGGTTGCGGCCAGGGTGGAGATTGCCAGGGTGCGGTTCGGGTGGAGCCAGGCCTCCAGGGCGCGCTCGACGGGCGGCCGTGGCGCGCGGCGAGCTCGATGACGGAGCGCGCGGCGGGTGGCCCAGCACGGCGGCGCCCGCGCCGCGCCGCCCTAGCGACGGGGAGTCACACTGGCTGGCGGACCCCCGCGCTGCCTCGGCGGCGTCAGCACCCGCAACCCGGCCCGGCGGCGGCGGAACGAGCGCCCCCGAGCCGCGTCCCCAGGGCGCGGGCGCGGCGGCGGCTCCTCCGCGTGGGCGAGGCCGAGGTTGGCGCTCCAGCCTGCTCCTCCCCTTCTTGCTCCCCAGGTCGCCCGCCCATCCGTCCGCGCCCGCCCGCCATGGTCCTCCGCCGTCCCTAGCTCCAAATGGGCGGAGATGACAGGCTTCGGCTTCTCCCGTTCCCGGCCATCAACGGCGACGAAGACCCATCTCGTGCACCGTCTCCGGCGGGTGGCTAACCCCGGAGAAGGAGCTCTCTCTCTCTCTCTCTCTCTCTCTCTCTCTCTCTCTCTCTCAGGACGCGCACGGTCTCCTTTCTCTCTCTCCCACGTGGTCGCTACCGTGCTCCCAGTATCCATGGGAATTTGGCGGATGGAGGGAGGGATGGCGGATGAGCTGGCGCGATACAGTATGCCGCTGCAGCTCTCCAAACAGTAAATTGGTATTGGAGGAACATATACCGTTCCCCAGTATAGACAGTCTTAGTAGGGTATAGTAGATTAAATAAAAACAGTTACAAAGTACAAGAACCAAGCACAAAGCAGTGGAGGGGCTTGGAGAGGAGCAGCTGGGGAACTAAGAAGGGAACAAGAAAAGAAAAAGAGAGGACACATAAAGTCATCTTCATCTTAATCTAAGCAACTTATCCATTCTTAAATTTAGGAAAATATATCTTCTTTTGTAACGGTAACCCGAAAAAAAGGACAAAAAGGATTGAGATATTTGAAAGTTGAATATGTTCTGTAGCACTACCCAAATGATAGACAATAAGACAAGTCACCGATAATAAAGTCACTGATTCCAGATGTTTGACAATGTTTCTTTAATCAAGTGCCACATGCTCAAAACTTAAATGGCCATGCATTACCATTCCTACGGCATCCCGTTAGGAGATATAGACTTTCCCGTCAGTTTTCTCCTAACGGCTGATCCCTGACGGTTATCATCACGGATGAGTATTCCTAGCGGTATCAGACACTTTCCCTAACAGAATCGGCCGTCACGGATGAGTTTCTCTGACGATATCAAACACTTTCCTTGACGGAATGGGCCGACGGGAAAAAAGTTGGCTGGGGTAGTGATGACTAGATACATAAGGAAAGCTTGTCTTGCAAGCATCACTTACTCTAATGCAAAAAAACAAACACAAAGGCCTTCTTTGCTTACATGAGCTAGTTACTTTTATATGCCAAGCTTATAATTCTTTACAATCATACAGGCAGGCCCTTGATCATCTCGCCCGCATGCAGAGAGTCAGCCTGCATTCGATATTACCGAATCGATCGGTTCAGTACTTCGGTTCCTCGATAAATTCACGAAAAATAGGTACTGATCGGTTCCTTTGAAAAGTCGGTACCGAGGATATTCGGTTTCAGTACTTTTGGTTCGGTTCCGGTATTTACCGAACAGTACCAAACTAATAAAAAACACATGTATTTGCATGTTTAAAAGCCAGTTTAACATAATTTTGACATGATTTATAGTGTCAAGTACATACATATAAAAATTCACAAGACTCTAAGATTATAATACAACAAATGCATAATATAATAGTCTATATAATTGTACAATTAATAATATAACAACACTCACACTCCTTGTCAAAAAAAAACAACAACACTCACACTCAACAAATTTCAATAAATTCGGTACATCGGTTTACTGAGGTACAAAACCGAATATACCTCGGTAAATTCGGTTCCTGAGACTTGGGAACCGAATATGGAGCCAAAATTTTCGGTTTTGGTAAAATTGGTTCGGTTCTCGGTAAATTCGGCTCGGTTCTCGGTATTCGCTATTTCGTGCCCAGAGTGAGCAGAGGGCGAGAGAGAGAGAGAGAGAGAGAGTTCAGTCCAAAAGGTGAACAAGTCTGAATGTTTTTTTACAGGAATGTGTTGGGATCACTCACTTCTGATGCAATGCCTAGGGTTCCATAATCCATACTTCGTGCAGTACATTGTCATAATCCAGTACAGTTGCTGCATGCTCAGCGCCTAACGGTACCATAGACACCCAATTTTTTCACTAACTTGAGAATGATGGTATAATAACTCTGAAAACGTGTAGTAGTTTGCAAGGTTCAGAAACTTACTAGTTACTGTATAGAATTCTTCTCTGATCTCCGCGAGACTCCAGATATGCTTATCATCAAGTATCAAGAGGATAACTGCTTGCCTGATATCTTCAGCTTATCCCAGCCAGATCATGCATATATACTGTTTACAGTTATAGTGTTTTTTTAACGAATAGTTTAGGTTAAGAAGGTTAGCAACTACTTTGTCATAAGTTTGTTGAAGCAGAGTCAACTAAAAGCGCCCAACGCTCAACTCATCCAATCCAGCTTTGACATACCCTCCATTACTGAATGAGCAGAACTCACGCTGTAGCAGAAGGCTACAACTGAAGCGTCAACAAAAGAAATGTCGTTGAGCAGAAACAATGTAATGGAGAGGCCAGTGTTGTCGTGCAGGAAGCATGGTGCCATGGCGCCACATAGATTTTTGTTCTCCTTCCAAAGTACTAAACATAAGTGACTACGAGCACACAATCAGAATCCATCTCAAAGGACCACATTAGAAATGCAAATATCACTTGGTCATGCATTCCAGTTCTTCAGTTATCTCAAAAGATACATGTAGTGTTATTAGCTTAAATAACAATTGAAAGAACCTCCTTGTTTTCTCTTAAAGTAGTTATGGGTCATTTGATTTGGAGTTACATGCAAAGTCCATGGTTTTCTCAAAGGAACTACTGCAGTATCAAGTGTTATATAAATGATTGTCATAGGTAAATAGTCTTCAGCTAACACCTGGGGATAGCTTTCAAGTTTCAACTGTTCATAGTGAAACAATAAAATAACTATATCTAGCAAGAATTGATAATCCTAAGATACAGTTGGATTCCTAGGAAACATATAATGAAGGGAGAATTGGTTGTGGGACATCATGAAAAGCGTAAATTGGCTGGTGCACACATCCACTTTCGATATTTGCAAGAAGACACCGCAGTTTCGTGTAATTAGGCCAATCGACATCAAGACTAATCAAATATTTTTATAAAATAGATATAAAATCACAAAAGTGCCAGAAAATTATACTACAAAATCTTCCACACTCTACATGATGAGAACCACAGAGTAAAGATATTATTTTACACTGAAATAACAATTTCAACACTCTTCATAAATATTTTACACCGTATGTAGAAGTCGGCTCGGAGGCGCACAAGGGTTTTCTGGACCCCCTCGAGCCCCGCCGAGTGTGCCAAGGCCACCACCCGGTGTCAGAGGTTGTCGATGTCGGGGACGTAGAGGCACTTGCCGTGGGCGAGGAAGCCATCAGACACGACCCACAACGCGTCCAGCGCGCCCTCGGCGAGCTGCTGCAGGAGGTCGCGGGCCACCAGGTCGGTGGAGGTGGCGTGGCGGATGGCGTAGAAGAGGTCGAAGGACGGCCCAAAGAGGGCGCAAGTTGTCGTCGTGTCCTCGTCGCGGCGGGAGAGCTCGTCGGCCGCCGAGTTGAGCCAGCCGGGGGGTGAAGTCGAACCCGAACAGCTTGCTGAGCCACTGATGCTGGGGAACAGTGGACAGCCGCTGGTCCAGGAGGAACTTCAGGCTGTAGTGGTCGGTGCGGACGAGGAAGCGGCGCCCCCACAGGTACGGGCGCCAGTGGCGGACGGCCTGCACCAGCCTGATGAGCTCACGCTCGTAGGCCGCCAGCTTGACATGATGGGTGGCGTACGGGCGATTGAAGAAGGCCAGGGGTCCCCCTCCTGGTGTAGCACGGCGCCAAAACCCGTGCTGGAGGCGATCCACCACGAACTGCCAGTCAAAGTCAGGCATCTGGAGCACCGGCGCCGAAGAGAGCGCCCTTTTAAGGGCGGCGAAGTCCTCGTCCGCTTCCGCCGTCCAGACGAACGCCTCCTTCCGTAGGAGACGCGTGAGGGGCGCCGCGACGGAGCTGAAGTCGCAAATGAACTTCTTGTAGTATCCGGCGAGCCCCAGGAAGCCACGCACCCCGCGAGGAGAACGCGGCGGCGGCCACGAGGCGACGACAGCCACCTTGTCGCCATCCATGGCGACCCAGTCGGCTGAGATGACGTGGCCAAGGTATGCGACGGAGAGTGCCCTAAAGGAGCACATGGATCACTTCAAGAAGAGGCCGTGGGCGCGTAGGGCGGTGAAGACAAGGCTGACGTGCTGCAAGTACTCGGACCACGACGTGTTTTAGATCAAAATGTCGTCGAAGAATACCAGCACAAACCTGCGGAGGTAGGGGTGGAGCACGTCATTCATCAACGCCTAGAATGTCGCAGGAGCGTTGGAGAGCCCAAAAAGCATCACCAGGAACTTGAAGTGGCCGTGGTGGGTGCAGAACGCCGTATTCTCAATATCCGCCGGGTGCATGCGCACCTGGTGGTACCCGGATCGGAGGTCGAGCTTGGTGAAGTACTTGGTGTCGTGGAGCTCGTCGGGTAGCTCATCTAGCACCGGGATTGGGAATTTGTCTTTGGATGTGCGGTCGTTGAGCGTGCGGTAGTCGATGTAGAAGCTCCACGATGCGTCCGCCTTCTTGACGAGGAGCAAGGGCGCCGAAAACGGTGAGGTATTGGGGCGGATGATGCCCTACTCCAACATGGCGGCGCACTACCGCTCAAGCTCATCCTTCTGCAGCTGGGGGTAGTGGTACGGCCGCACTGCCACCGGTGCCGTCCCAGGCAGCAGGTGAATGTGGTGGTCATAGAGACTGGTCGGTGGAAGGCCGCGCGGCGTGTCGAACACGGCATCGTGCTGAAGTAGAAGCTCGTCCAGCAGCGGGTGGTGCGGGTCTGGAGCGACTGCCGCCAACGACCACTGCTAGGAGGGGGCGCCCGGGGCGTCCACACACTGCCACGTGACGCGGTGGCCGTCACGCAGGAAGGACACGAACAACCCCTCGAAGTCCCACGTCAGGGGCCCCAGCGGTCCGAGGAAGTCGATGCCGAGGATGAAGTCAAAGCAGCCGAGGGCGAGGCCGACGCAGGTGATGGAGAACGGCACCCCGTGGATGTCGACTGGGACGTCGCGGGCAATCCCCTCGCACGACACGCGCTTACCGTTGGCCACTGTGACGTGGAGCTGATCGCCCCCTGTGGGGTGAGACCATGTCGCCTCATGGTCGCGCCCTGAAGGAAGGTGTGAGTGGAGCCGGTGTCCAATAGGGTGAGAAGGTGCTCGCCCTTGACCATCACCGGCAGGAGCATCGTGTGGTATGTCTGAATCCCTGCAAGAGCATGCACAGAGACCACAAGGGCGTGAGTGTGTGCGGCGTCCTCGGCAGCGGTCTCGGCAGCGGCGTCCTCCTCGGAGACGTCTGCGTCAACGAGGAAGTCGTCGGCCTCCTGGAAGAAGAGCCGGGGACACACGTGGCCCCGGACTTACGGCTCATCACAGTTGAAGCACAACCCCTGACGACGGCGCTCCAGCATCTCCGCTGGCGACAGGCGACGGAAGGGTCGCACGGGCGCCGTGGCTCCCGGGGCTGCGACGCCCGCTGCTGACGTTGCGGCCTGTT
This sequence comes from Themeda triandra, assembly GCA_018135685.1. Taxonomy (NCBI): domain Eukaryota; kingdom Viridiplantae; phylum Streptophyta; class Magnoliopsida; order Poales; family Poaceae; genus Themeda; species Themeda triandra. The sequence goes on along the minus strand of JAENPR010000181.1, from coordinate 415,078 downwards.
GGCCCGACGCCCCTGCTGGTGGTGCGCCCACCGCCGGTGGTCGTGGAGGAAGGCCCGGCCTGGCCAGGGGCCGCGCACCCCGTGGTGGCGGCGGTGGCGGTGGAGCGATGGCCGAGGCGCGCGTCTCAAAGGCGCGGGCCAAGAACATGGCCGTCTACAGGTCCGGCGGTGCGCGCATCGCCACGTCGACACGAATGTGGTCGGAGACCCCCGATATACAGCTCCGCCTTTTGGTGTCTGGAGACGTCTCTGGAGAGCACCAAGAGCGTCTGGAAGCGCTCCGAGAACTCCTGGACGGAGGACTGGAACGGTAGACGGCCCAGCTCTACGATGCCGGAGCCGAAGATGGCGTCGGGAGGCCCGAACCGGAGGCGGCACAACTGCTTGAAGTGGTCCCATGAGGGCATGCCCTTGTCCTGCTCGAGGGCGTAGTACCACGTCTGAGCGGCGCCGACGAGGTGGTAGGAGGCCATCCACGTCCATTGGGATAGCGGCGTGCGCTAGCCCTAGAAGAACTACTCACAGTGGGTGAGCCAGTTGAGTGGGTCGATGGAGCCATCGTAGGTGGTGAAGTCGAGCTTGTGGGTTTTGGGTTCCCACGCGCCCGGCTCCCCCGTCGTGCGGGTGCCTCCCGCACTGGCGCTTGGGGCGCCGTAGGAAGTTTGCGCCGTGGAGAAGGCCGGCCACAGGGTGGACCCGTGGAACAAGGGTCCATCGACGCCCCCGTAGAGTGTGCCACCGGCCGGCACGCCCCCATGGGATGAACCCGTGACGAGCGCGGTGGTCCTGGCCGGAGCGGTGGAGTAGACCAGTGGCGGTGTCCGCGATCCATACGAGAAGTCCGGGATCGGGGATGGCGACGACGGAAACTGGATCTGCGTGATGGGGACGCCGCTAGCCGGGGGGTTGGAGTGCGCTGCCGCTGCTGCAGCAGCCGCTGCGGCGTCCGCGGCTGCCCGGTCAGCGTCCTGGGTCGAGCCCAAGGTGGGCGCCCCCCTGCGATGTTGCTGGTGGAGGCGGGGGTGGCCCGTGCGACCCGGTGAGGAAGGCATGTATGCCTTCCACGGCCTTCCCGAGGTCCAGCACGGCCGCCGTGAGGTCGGCGGGGCTTAGGATCGGGGGGCCCGATGTGGAGGGCGAGGCGCCCAGCGCTCCCCCGCCCAGGCCGAGCGCGCAGAGGCCGGTGGCGGTCGTTGGCACCACCGCCAGGGTGGGATCGGCCGCCGAGGGGTGGGGGACCGGCGGGAACGGAGCGGCGGGCGCGTGGACGCCGGAGGTTTGTGGTGGCAGCGACATCGGAACCGGGAAGCTAGATAACAAGTTGATAGGGTTTCTCCTTGTTCCCTTGATCTCCCGTAGTCTGTACGGGTGAGAGATTGGTGGACGAACACGAGATCGGAGCTGGGGCGCCGTGGTGTGCTGAGGGCGCGGTGGCTAGAGAAGAGGTCGAGAGGGAGAGGTGTCGGCTCGGGTTTGGGGGACTTCCCGAGCCGGAAACAATAATATGTTTCTGCTTAATTTCCACAATAGAGTCTTTACAATTATATAGCATCCTCTCAACTCACAATTTCTAAATAAACCCCTCGAATAACAATAATCCTATAAATAGTAATTCGACGATAACTCATGGGCCTTCAGCCCCCCTAGGCCGATCGGCTTGTGGCTCTCAGCCACGTATCCTCCTTGCGTACTTGATGCCGGTCATAACAGAACTGTTTGTGAGATCCAACGTTGATGTGTGACAGCTAGCTGCATAGTTTAAATAATGCTCTGAAGGTCATCTGTGCCCTTATTGCTATTTTGATCACAAGTCATGATAAGAATTGAGGATTCTTTAGTTTTGTTCTGATTTGATTTGGGCAAGAAAATGAATAACATCGTGTTCTGTTTCATCAAGCGGCCACTGTACTAATCAATAATGAGCACCACTGATATGAAATCATCCTTTGACATTTTCTCACATTCCAACAGTTCAATTCAATGGGAACTGAACTTCCCAGTCCAATTACTGTGCAACTTTCTAGTCACAGTGCTACTAACTAATGCACCAAATCATCATGATGAAACGAGATCAACAAGGGCAGCCAGTGGGTGGCGGGCTGGCGCCTGGCGGCAGATTGTGAGCAAGGAGGCAGAGGGTGCAGCAATGGTGGTCGCGCAATAAAACGATGTGAACCAAATGAGGAACAGCCAAATGGACAGGAGTACGTCATTTGCGTTTTGTTTGATTGGGCTGGGCTGGCCTTGGTGGGTCAGGTGAACAGGGCATGCCCAGGCAGGTACTGAGGGGTAAACTAATTAACAATTAAGAATATGTCTACCAGAGCAATTCTCTGTTTTAATTTCTTGGTTCTTATATAATCAATTAATCACACATGAAATCTATTGATTTTGGGAGCACTTGTGCTGATGAAATTTCTGTGGCTATTATTTGTTTTATATTCAAGACATTATATTTGTCTATTTTGTGCTACTGTAAGCTGTTGTAGGTTCATGTTTTATTAATTGTGTAAAAAAAGAAGATCTTTAGACTTCTGTAAGCTATTTTGTGAGTTCAGTTAGTGAACTAAAAGAAATGCAGTCTTCTCTGATGTTTAGTACTCCGTCCATTCCAATTGCAAGTCTTTTTGGCTTTCTACATACATATTACTATGCACCTAAAAAAAATAATATCTAGATACATGGTAAAAGTTGTGTATCTAGAAAAGCCAAAATAACTACAGTTTGAAACGGATGGAGTACCATATATCCGAAATTAACACCGGATATGACCTCTTCATATTAGTTTGCATGCATCTTTCTCTAAAAGGGTGTCTATATATGAACAATAGAGTAAAATCAATCTACTAAGTAGCATGCTTGGGGGCACCGTCAGATGGGTTGTTGGGCTAGAAAGGCTTCTTGTTTACAGCTTACTGCAGTGAGGCTGGGAAGGAATAGATAGGAGGCCAGTTAATGACAACAGCTTAATGATACTAAAGGTAGATGCAAACTTGAGCCTAATGAGCCTCTGCCACGAGCCTGGTAAACTTTATTTATTTGGAGGTTTACTACAAAATGAAGTACTGCTTGTCAGGATTGAACTGTCATTTACAGTACCTGTCCTACCAACTCACTGGAATAGTCATCTGGTGTTTTTGGAATTTTGTTAGATGTTTATTCACTACAGTAGAATAATTGTTTGATGTTTGTGAAAGTTTGTTAGATGCTCACTAAGCTAAAATAAGTGTATGGTGTTTTCCATGCCAAATTGCCAGTTATACTATGGCATGAATGTTCTGGAAGTTGGTTGAAGAAATGCATTGTGCTACCAGCTCTTATCATATTGTTTTCCTTCTCCCTAGAATCACAGGCACGGCCTTGCCGCGCCATACAGGATAGTTTGTTTCTAATTGCTTGCATTACCTCTTTGAAGTAATGAGTAGTTTGTTTCTAATTGCTTGAAGTAATGAGTATGTGCTGCTACGTATAGTAATGTGTTAGTTTTTATAGTATACTAAGAATTGAGTAAGTCTATAGTAACTTTTTTTTTTTGCTAATGTTATAAGGGTTTATAAATGATGGAGAACATGAGCTTCAACAGAATTGATTGTAGTTGAAGTAGCACGGCCATTTTGGACTGTGTGCCAATGGATCGATTACGTTTGTTGGACCAGAGCAATGCTACTTTATAAGGGTAAATTTATAGGTCACAGATTATGAGTTGTATTGTATCGATTAGATTCTGACAATTGGAAACTAAGTTTTTTTTTGTTGTGCATATTGTCTCTTAGTAGAAGTGCAACATTTGTATTTTTTGAAGATAAAGGCAAATTGTTCTTTGATCAAGTTATGAATCTTTAACCATTTTTTCCCCTGAGAAAGCAAATATTGTAGTCTATAATTTGAATAAGCACGAAATAAATGATATATCAGTTTAATGTGTGTAGATTATGAACACAAGGTCATATGAAGTTTTCATATGACATAACAACATATATATGTATGAATGAAGCTAAATAAAATTGTATAAACCTACTCCCTCCGTCTCACAAATAATCGCACATTTTGACTTTTGTACTTCCTATTTGACCGCTCGTCTTATTTAAATTTTTTATGCAAATAGTAAAATAAATAAATCATTATGAAAGTATCTTTAATGATAAAATAAGTCATAACAAAATAAATAATATTTATTAAAACTTTTTGAATAAGACGAACGGTCAAACACGAAGAGTAAAAGTCAAAATCTGCAATTATTTGTGAGACGAGGAGTAGGCAAATCAGTAACTCAGCCATATATGTATGAATGAAGCTAAAATTAGTAACTTAGTTTCACGTTTACATTTTTAGATAGTATAAATCTAGGTAAATCAGTAACTCAGCCATATGTGTATGAATGAAGCTAAAATTTTTATCACGGATCAAGCGAGACATGAATAGGAGCAAGATAACTATATAGGCAAAAGATTTGCTACTAAAATATGTGGTATTATGTGTTTTTTTGGACAACGTGGTATTATGTGTATAATTATTGTGTGGATGTACATATATGGAGAGGAATAAATTGGGTGCGGATAGTCCTCACCCGGCTCGGTGCGGACTCCCAACCAGTTGATGACGCGTGGACAGGTATTGCATCGGCTCACTCCACACTACCCACCCGGCTTTGGCTTGGCTCATCGCGATTGAGCCTGCGCATGCTCGCCGCTCGGCTCCGAGCGCAAGCAGGACGGGCCTTATCCGCCGCCGACGCCGCCGCCACCTTCGCGCTCGCTGGCACGTCCCATGCCGTACAGCGCCACCCTCGCCGAGGCCGCACGCGCCGCCACCTCTGTGCTGCTGCCTCGGCCTCCGCCAGAACCATCATGTCAGGGGGCGCACCGCTACGCTCGCGCGCGACCTCCCCTCCTCCATGGCCGACGGGAGCTCCCTCTCTGTCGAGGTCTTCTCTCAGGAGCTCGTGACACTAACGTCTCCATCCCCTGCCGGCAGCTCTCGGTTAGTCCGACCTCTGATTTTGGATTGTGAAACTCTAGAGCTGTTCGATTTGTATTATGTGATTATGTCCTGCTGCTGCAAGGGATGTCCCTCATTCACTGCATCTGTGCAAGAAACAGATGAATGCTGCCTCCAGTTCCCAGGTCAACACACGCCTTGCCTATGAACCCTGCTTCGTCAAATGCCTCATCTCAGAGCCCACTTCGTATCTCTGCCATGTACAGCCATGCCAAGGTGAGCGATGCAACTGGAGCTCAGTGCTGTCACATATATGCAGAAGCAGATACCTTATTCATACGCCTATGGAGGTGACGGCTGTGTCAGATTGACCATCGATTTTGGGAAAGAATGGGCTCAAACTGAACCAGACTTAGTGCTGCTACTTGAAGATAGAAGAATGCTGAGGTGGACTCTACAATGGCAATAATGCAAAAATTGAACCAGCCTTGTAATAAACAGGAACAATGTGATTTTTAGCATAGACAGATTTAACATGATCATTGTACTATGTAATTTGGAGCAACATTTCAACCAAGTTTAGTGCAGTGATCACATAGTGTAGTGATCAATTGGATGGATGCGTTGAAAAACAATGATTGTTATGAAAAATTGTTTGAAATCATCTGGACGTTCTGAAATAAGTTTATGATCAATATCCTTCCCAGTTCTTTATTGGCATATCTTCTTTGTGATATCTTCATACAATTGCATATGCAGGTTCACAATCAGAAACGTGGGCCTACTCTTGACTTGTGTGGTTTACGGAAATGATAGTTTTTAAAATTATGATTGCTTCTCCCATTCCTTTTTTATACACTGGAATGACAGTCTTGCTACACTGAAAATGGGTCTTGTAGATGGACAGACCTTCTTGGTGAAGATAAATGTGAACAAATGTCTTACATAGCTAGCAAAAAACTCAATCATATTTCTTTAAATAGGCAGTGTTAGTCTTCATTGCTCCTGTGCTACTAACTCCTACAAAGCAAGTTCAGAAAAAGAAATGACAAGTCACACAAATTGTTTCTTCAAGGTGACTGATCATTCTGAGATACAAGTCATCATCCACTCTGCAGACACATAGGAACATGGTTGAAAGGCACGACAGCGACATCGATCGGCGATCAAAGCTACGACCATATCCCTCTATTTACAATGGAGCTTACACACACTTCTCATTTCTTCACCCTGAGTACCTGCATATTTTAGAGAAATAAAATGTCAGATGAGTTAGGCTTGTCAGATGAATTCTGATAACTCTAGGATATAAATTCCATTGGTTGTCATACAAATTCCATGATACATTCAAATTATTGCAGAAAGCAAATACAGTACATGCTAAAGGAAGACAAGTATCACCAAAACGAACACTAGTCCATACTCCACGTACCAAAATTTAGCGGCAGCCATTTCTATGGCGCTGTTAACCAAAATTGACATCATTCCAGATCTCCAGCAGCATCCAGTGTAAAAAGAGGGAGGAACTAAGTTTGATAAATTCAGAGAAAGTTCCTTACATTTCCACTTTACCAGGGCTTCAACTCAGCTCAACTTGATGAATCCATTCCAGTAAGATACTTTGAAAGAAACTTTCTCGTGGATTTCATGGAATCAAGAAACCTTAGAAGAAAACAAAATTGGTAAATGCCTCAATTGCTGAAAGTGGAACCACTCAATGGCTTGGCATCACTGGGATAGTTTGAAAAGGAAGACAGAACACTGATTCAATCACAGAAATCTAGTATATCATGTGTTTTAGATGTGCAAAGATACACCTTGTGTTATTTTACAGGGCCCCCTTCTAATGCACAAGTAGCTAAAAAAACCTACAAATACAACTAAAACACTGCCACAAGTACAGCTGCACAGTCAGCCCCCAAACAAACACACACACAAATATATAACTCATCTTCATCAGCCACAACCACAATTAACTAGCAGGTACAACTCAAATTGACGCAAATCAAATTAGAGGGGAAAAACAAAGGAACCCAAGCAAAATAAAGACAATTCCACAATTCAACTAAACTCATCTTCATCAGCTACAACTCCAAAAGGAGTTAGAACTACAACCACCAAATAAACAGCTCAACTAAATTGGCCACTTTATCTAAACAACTCAAAAATATAGCAACCACATACCGCAGCAACTCACCCTATCAAATCATGCTCAAATCACCCTAACAAAGACAACTATTGGCCACTTTATCAAGACAACTAAAAACTATATCAACCACATACAGCAATAACTCACCATATCAAATCACCCTCAAATTCAAATAGCAGCAGCAACTATATCACCTTCGTCACCGGCACCTAACAAAGACATCATATGTCCAAAATAAAATAGAAAAAGGACATACAAATACAGCTAAAACATAAAGCAATGACAACCAAAAGCACAAAACCCAAAGGCAGCTGCAACCTCTGCCAAAGCCACAACTGCAGATCCACACTCATCCGCAGCAGCACAAACAAATGCAGAAACCTAAAGGAGACAAAGATGAAAGACAACGACAAATAGCACCACCTCTTCTCGTCCATTCAAACACAAACCATTCACTCAACCATCAAATATAGCTCATAAACATTTGTTCCAGTCAAAATGTAAAAATTGTACAACAGATATAGCAACACACAGCAGAAACAATCACTTATTACTACACATTTCGTACTTTACAAACATGTCTTGTACATTTCCAGGGCTGATATTTGAACACCATAATTTTCATTTCCACTATACCCAAAGCCTAAACTCATTAATTATGAACAACACACCGCACAGTTATATTATAGCAAATAGGCAAATACATGAACAAACAAAACCAATTTGACCCATCTAATGCAACATAAAATTGAGCTACATTTTCCCTTGCTCAAATCATCTACAATCCAAAACATCAAATAGTCTCTCACTACCTTCAGATTGCCATAATGTACACATTTCTTTTAGCATAATTGTCTAAGCTATATAGGTTCTATTCATCGGAAAATTGGGTAGCATTTCTCTTACATTTTGCAACTGAAAAAAATGAATTGAATTTCCCCATCAGAAACATCACTCTCGGACACATTCTCATTTAATTACCCATAGTCGGTGTGCTCTGCTCAAACAACCCTATAACTATTAGTCAAGTTTTAAGAATTGTACAACAAACCCAATAACCACATTTCACACTCCTTGATCTCACAAAAAAGTGAATAATGCAACCTTAATCAACTGTTTGGTCCATGCAAGATAAACAAAAGCCCAAAATTAAAACTCATTTGGTACAACCCAAACTCATGGCAAAATATAAACTATCTATTATTGGCATGCATTACATCCTAAGACCAATAAAATTCCACCTCACAAAGATGGCAAGCATAACAACCAGATCTAAACAAAATTCCCAAATCTACCACTAATTACAACAACTACAAAGCACCACAACCGCTAATCGGTGTCCAGGCTGCATGAACCATTGAAGCCTCGCTACAAATAGCACACAAGGCCTAAACAATGGTGACCAAGTGAAAAAAGTACCCGTATCAATGACAAAATATAGCTCCTCAAATCAAGGACGAGGAGGGAAATCTACATCGCACACAGCGGGAGAGACGGCTCACCTCAGCAGGAGGTATGGCAAGGTCACGCGGGCTCAGCGGAAGGGTCGGTGAGGAACACCGCAATCGACGCTGCAGCTCTAGTTCACCGCGAAAACAAAAACATCGCACACAGCGGGAGAGACGACTAGCATGGGAGGGGCGGCGAGGCTACCGTGGGGAGATTCAGCGGCGAGGCTAGCACCGGAGATTTGGCGGCGAGGCTCCGCCGGATGGCATGGCGAGGGAGTGGTACAAGCAAGCTTGCGAGTGGGGAAGCTGAGAGGATTGGGGAAAAAGCATGAACCCGTTTTGCGGACCCGTACGACCCGGTTACTCCTACAGGGACAAAACAAAAACACAGCACACATCTTTGAAGCAAATCAACACACCAGAATTAGACAGATGAAGTTCTAGAAAAACTGTTGACGATAAATAACAAAATCCATATTCAAAATAATACTATTGTAGGTTTATTGTCAGAGTTTCCAAATAATTTGACTCTCTAACTTTTTATAAACAAATGGGAAACAAACATTAACCGCAACGTCCTTATGGAGGCAAGAGGTGGCAGTTGCTACATGACCAAAAGCTTGAGGCAATCTCAGCTATGCTGTCTTATAGGAGCAGTAAAACTAAAATCAAAAGAGCACGACAACTATAAACTTCAATAGTCGTGAGAAAAAAAACAGAGCTGATGACAGACTAAATCGCACCGTTGTTGAAATCCACTTGTTGAATCTCCGGCACCGTCGAATCGAATAACGCGGAGGGCGCGGTGGGGCCGGAACTACGAATCACTTCCAACGAAGAGAATTTGCTGGTGAGGTTCTCGCGGAGAGGGTCTGCAGACTGCATCCCTGGTGTCGGACGACTTTGTTGGCGGCACCGGTGGCGTCTCGCACAGGACGCCCGTCCATGGTGGGCGAGGGGAGAATCGGCAGTGGAGTCGGGCAGCCGCGGGTGCGCCCGGCTGGCGGCTGCCGCCGTGGGGGAGTGCGGCGGCTGAGTGAAAGGAGGGAGAAAGGAGAGAAGACGGGACTAGACAAGCCTGAGCCGTCAGCCGCGAGTCAGCTGCGTGCAGCATCAGAGGGGCCGAGAAGAGGATCGAAGCCGAGAGGAGGTTTCCTGCGCGCACGTTTAGATGTGGTGGATGTGTACACGCGTCTGAAATCCGAGATAGGTGCATGCTGAGTTCGGTAGGGACGTCCTGTACCCAATTTGCTTCCCTAAGGGCGTAGTGATGGGGCAGATTTCATTATTGTGGTTGTGCCAGTCACGTGGCAGGAGAATAAGGCCGTAGCGATGGGGCAGATTTCGTTATTGTAAAGATTTGTCTTTCAGTTGGGCCTGCTTCAGTATGGTCCTCCTTTTTCTCACAACACTGTCCAGCATTTTGCTACATGTAATCCATTTCTTAGTTCTAATTTAATAACTTCATTTTGATCTTCGCTGCAGAATCAAATGCACAGTGATGCACAACTGACAAGACATGGACGCCGTATGTTTCTGCAAGTTGATCATGCTGGGGTAAGGGTTCATACACGTCTCAGTGTTGCTACTGTTGTCTTATTTATGCATACTATTTCATTTTTTTTAGATAAAAGGCTTTCGCTCGGCTTTATAGAAAGCGTAATAGGGGTAACCGTTACTGGGGTTTCCAGTTTACAGCAGAAGAGTTTCACATCTAGCAACCCATCTACATCTAGCTTCCATTCTAACCCCAGCCTAGATTTACAAGTTTATCAAAACACAACCCAACAGCAAAAGGAAAAAAGGTAGATGCAGGAGAGTTTTTATGACACAGGGCTTGTTGGCTTCAGTTCTCCGCGCGCCACACGTCTCCCTTTTCATCACATTGCTGCATTGGTCGTCAGCAGCTGCATCACCTCTTCCGCCATTGGCTTAAGCTTCGGCTTCACCATCGGGCTCCATGTCTTCACCAAGGAGATTGTCTTGTGTATAAGCACCGCCGGATTGGCCAGCAACTTTCTCTCAAAAACCGCATCATTCCTAGTCCTCCACAAAATCCACATGGCTCCTGCACCAATTTGTAGATAAACCATCTTTTTAGTGCCTCTAATCTTCTCTAACATCTCAAAGAAATCATCGCATTTGCCGAGCCAAACTCCAACCAAAGGCATCTCTAAGAAAAGCCCACGAGAAGAGAGCAAGAGGACAAAGATAAGCAATATGATTAGAAGTCTCGGCTGATCATAGAAAAAGCAATTCTCGGACCAGTCCAATTCTTCTTCTTAAGTTGAGTACCACATTGAATTTTGTCATGGGCCACCATCCATATGAAAATTTTCACTTTCGGAGGGATGGGGCTTTTCCACATCAACAAAAGATATTCTTGTCAATCACACCTCTTGAAGATAACATGTTATACAAAGATTTAGCGAGTATATTTTCCTCGACTTCTCCGGAAGCGGACACTTCTATCTCTATTCTCATTTAGCACTATTCCCTCTAGAAATCTAGACGGATCACTTAACTCAAGTAATTGAACCTCATCTAGTTGTCTTCTAAAATCTAAGTTTACCTCTCCATCACTTATCACTTTTGCAACACAACACTCGGGTCTCTCACAATTTTAAAGAGATTTGCATAAGTATATTTCGGGGCAATGGCCCAACCAAAGCAATCTAACCGGAATCTTGTCTCGTCTTCCCGAGTTCACTATCACCCCTCAGCCTTTCTGATAGCAGTCTCTTAGTTTCAACAGGATTTTCCAGAACTGTGACCCAGCCTTATTCTTTATTTGAAAAATGCTCCTCTCTCCCAAGTATTTCTTCCTGAGAATTTCACAACAAAGACTATCATCATCTCTTTCTAGCTTGTCAATCCACTTCACCAACAAACATTCATTCATCTTCCTCATCTCTATAAACCCCAGTCCACCAAACATCTTTGGTCTGCTCATAGTGTCCCACTTCACCATGTGATACTTTCTTTTTTTCCCTGTCCCTTGCCAGAAGAATCTTCCTCTAATAGTATCAATCTTCTGATAGTTCCCTTCATACAGCTGGAAGATACCCATTGTGTACATGGGCACACTTGATAAGCAAGAATCAATCAAAATAGATCTACCCCCTTTGGTCAAAAATTCACATTGCCATGTTCCTAACCTCTTTCCAATCTTTTCCTCCACATATTTCAGCTGGGCTTTTGTAATCTTCAAATGGCTCACAGGCATTCCAAGGTAGATAATGGGAAAGTCCCCCATCTTACACCCCAAAATATCTGCTGCTTGTTGTTGCTCACACTCAGCCAGACCAATGGAAAACAATTCAGATTTATCAAAATTTATCTTCATCCCTGACATAGCCTCAAAACAACTAAGAATTCTTCTAGTGTTCATCAAGGTCTCTGGTGAGAATTTCAGCAAGATAATGGTGTCATCAGCATATTGCAAATGGGATAATCCACCATCCACCAAATGAGGGATCAGCCCCTGGATCAAATTGTTATGGCTAGCTCTAGACAACATTGCTGACAAAGCATCAGCAACTAAGTTGAACAACAGGGGGGACAAGGGGTCACCCTGTCTCAAGCCTTTAAAACTCCTAAAGTATTCACCTCTTTCTCCATTCACATCAATGCATACTCTTCCTCCAATAATCACTTGATCTATCCATCCTATCCATTTCTCAGAAAAACCCTTCCTGTGTAATACCTCAACTAAGAAATTCCAGTCCACTTTATCATATGCCTTCTCAAAATCAATCTTCAGCACAATTCCGGCACTTTAGTCTTCTTGGTCTCATGTAGCACCTCTTGCAAAATCACAATCCCCTCTAAAATGTTTCTTCCTGGGATGAAAGATCGATGAGGGCTCACTACCTTCCGAATAACAGCGGTGAGCCTCAAAGTCAATGTTTTAGTGATAATTTTATATATTACATTGAGCAAACAGATAGGTCTAAACTGTTTCACCAGAGTTGCAGGTTTGACCTTAGGAATTAGAGTGATCACCCCGTAGTTTAGCCTCCATAAATCTAACCTTCCATTCCACAACTCATCTAGCATTTCTTTAACTAAGATTCTCAGATGGGGCCAAAAAGCTTTGTAGAACTCGACAGAGAAACCATCAGGGCCCGGAGCTGTATTGCTTTTCATTTCTCTAATCACCTAATCTATTTCCTCTAAGGTAAAAGCTCTGGTCAAAATCTCATTGTCCAGTGAATTCAACTTTTGCTCCTCCCCCCACATATCTACAGCCAGATGGATGTCAGCCACCTTAGCCTTGCCCAAACAAATTCTTATAGAACTCAGTAATATGTTTCTTTAAAATCTTAGGGTCCATCACTTCCCCGTCCCTCAATCTCTAGCATTGTAATCCTCATTTTCCTTCTTCTACCATTAGCACACTTGTGAAAGAAACTTGTGTTAGAGTCCCCCTCTAAAATCCATCTCTCCCCTCCTTTCCTCTGCCACTGTATTTCCTCATCTGTTAATATCTTTTGTAATTGATTGTCAAGGTCATATCTCTCTGCCCATTCAACTGTGGCCAAGGGTCTATACTCACTCCATTCATCTAGTCAGTAACAATCTGTTTAAAGTCTCGGTTTTCAATTTCTTCAGTGACTATCTATATTCATCCCCCACCCTTTCATAGCTCTTCTCATCTTGCTTGATAGTTCATGCCAATGTTCTAGTATCGTGTCTTTAAATCTGAGAGGCCATTTCCCATTTACCCACTCTTTAAAACCTGTCTATCTCAGCCAATGTGAACTAAACCTGAAATAAAATTGCTTTGCAGGTGACCCCCCACCTGTGTCTACAATGAGAGGATTGTGATCAGAGCCTACTCTTGGAGCAGTCAGAACCACAGCCAAATCAAATCTGTTTTCCCATCCACTTGAAGCCAAAACTCTATCCAGCACACATAGAATAGGAGGAGTCTGTTTGTTTGACCAAGTATATCTACTTCCTGATCTATGCAATTCTCTCAAGGCAATCAAGTTAATCCAATCATTAAAGGCATCCATCAAGGTGACATTAACATTTCCTGTTGATTTTTCTTGGGTAGATCTTACCAAATTAAAGTCCCCTCCTATCAAAACAGGTACCTCACAGTTCTGTAATCTCTGTTGTAACTCTAGCCAAAACTCTAGCTTTCTATCATCATGGGCTGGGCCATACACATTGATCAAATCCCATGAAAATCATGGTGAATGAAGAAGCTAATTCTGAAAGCATTGTTAGCAGCATCTTTCCCTTGTAAATTCAGAGGCATGAAAATCATGGTATCATGGATAAGTATTAGTGTATTACTTATGAGTTGGCCTCGTAAGCATCTTTCCATCATGTTTGATCTCGTAATTTTTATGGGCGCTATAGCCACTGCCACTGCTATTTGGTTCCTTGGCTTTAAGGATGCAAATGGGGTGGCGGCGGTCAGCCCACACCACGTCCACCACAGCTGGCAAGGCAACCTTTGGAAAACCTTAGTTCTTTTTTCGGGTCTTACTCAAATATGGCTCAACACAAGAAAAATACTTAGAATAAAAAACATGGCTCTGAAGGACTACAATTGTGCCATCAGTAGCTTGGGTAGTTCCCCTCTAAAAAGTAGTTTGGTACTTAAGAAACAAGCATCCATCTATTCTTTGTCCCTTTAATTGTGCCTGCTGCCTGTTGGAACTATCTTGGAATTCAATGGAACCTGAATCTTCCCCCTCTAGAAATGGTCATCCAACCAAGAGCGGATTTTGGTAGAAGTATTTTTAGAGAGATTGTAATCATGGCATGCTGGATCATCTGGATTATGAGGAATCCCGAATGGTCTTGCTTTTGACAATAAGCCATGCAACATTCTCATCTGGCAAGTGCTTGAAATTGGTTTGGTTTGTACTAATCCAAGTCCAGCATAGAAGGACCGTTAAAAATTTGGAAGGAGAATCTGACTTGATAGTATTCAGGCTTTTCTTTTTGAGCTTTGCAAGCTCCTTCATTTGCACCACTTGTGCACCTGTAATACCTTTTACCCTTATAATAAAAGTAAAATGAAAAGCTGGGGAACTTCCCCACTGTTTTGTAAAAAAAAAGATAATTAAGCACAATTTGGATTTTCTGCCAAAACACCTTCACCGAGAAGATGCTCGATTGTGGACAAAGATGCTGGTGTCCCCTCTTTGTCCAAGGCACGTTTTCGCCCTCTTGACCATCCTTGAGCGCATAGGGTAGCTGCCACTACACATATACCTCGAGTACTCAGTCACCAGCCTCCTTGCAACTACTGTGATTGCCGTCGTGTTTTGGAAGGAAGCAGGGCAGAGTAAGCCTACCATGCCAAACACTTTAGAAGAGCATATTGGATTTATCCATATTATCAATGAGCAATTTGAAGGAAAGATGCCCACTTAAATGAACTAAGAGCACTCCACATTTTCTTGGCTTGAAGATCCAAAACAATCCAACAAAGGAGATAACCTAGAGGATCAACTATGGTTATCATACAAATTCTTCAAACCTGAGCAGCATAGATGAGCAATTTGCGATAAAGATAAATATCCTCTAGTAGCATTCCATATAATAATTATTTGAAAATCCAAACAATCTAACAAGGAAATAAACTAAGATTTCAATGGTTTTCCAGTTAGGAAGCTCTAAATGGTAATGCAAAATTTTTGAAATATTGGTGTCTTCCAAGAACAATTTGGCGAAGATTGAACACAAGAGCCTCTCCATTTCATTGATTTGCAGATCCAAGATTATCAAGCTAAGGAAAGAAGCTAATAACAATTTAAATGGATGGTTGATTACCACCCTTATTCTAAGAGTGTCATGTGAATTGAATGCCCCCAACAACTGACAGAAAAATAGGAAAGAAGCTTTCTTTTGGTCGGCTTGGTTGACAAAGTAGAGGGAGGTCTGTCCCCAAATAAATCAACTTTTCGTGTTGCCCCATCTATACCTCTTATAAAGATAAACCCACTAGCTATTTTTCTTACCATGCAAAGTGTCCACATCAGCATTAACTCACATTCCATTAGTGCATTCTATCTCGCCATGCGAAGTGTCCACGTCATCATCCTACTAACACAATACCACTATGTTTCATTGAAGCTATTCACATTAACAAACCACGTCATTTACTAATATACATTTAGTTGTTCACATTAAAATGCTAAAAATTATCTACTAACATATATTATGATATTTATTCAATCATATTAGTAAATATAAGTAATATAATTCTACCGGCTATTCCTACAGCAATGTGCAGGGATTTCTCCTAGTTATATATTGTTTTGGGTCGGTTGGCATTCTTTTCTATAGAGTTGGTGAAACTTAAGCGGCTTTGACTTAGGACAACTTTAGAATTTGATTTATTTAGAAACAGAGGAAATACAATGGTATTTAGCCGGCAGTGATGGCCGAGGACAGTGATAGGCAATTCTGGGGCTTCAGGTTGGTGATCGAGGGTGAATGGGAAGCATTAATGGGCCGGATTGGTCGAGCAGTGAATCAAGGAGAATTGTGCTTGTGGGCTAGGCCAAAGTCAAACCAATAAATTAGGTGATGACATACATTTCAAAAATAAACTAAACTATATTCATACATAACTACTACAAATTTGGTTGAATTTTGTCAAAAATTCAAGAGGATACAACTGTTTCAAAACTAGCTATATGAAGTAAAGAGCATGATGCAAGCACAAATCTTTCACCGAGGAAGCGACCAATATTCATGCAAAATTGCATCTCAGCACTATGAGCAATTTGAAATTTTCTTGTACTTTTCTGGTAAATTGTACGAGCAGGGTACATATGGTGGAAAAATGAACATTTGCTAGGTTTTCTATATATATTAATGTTAGGTGCTCACTAGTGTTAACCAGGATAGTCCCTAGCCCATAGATCTCTCGATATGACTCCAAATAAGTAAGGGCCTGCGCAATGGTTGGTTCAATTTGCATTCGAGATAGAACAACATGTTGCTTGTCTACTTCATCGGGGGAACAAGCATTTGGCCATGGAAAATATCAGATTTTTTAGCAAGCTCACATAATGCTACTGGAATGTCAATACATAATTTTAAAAATCAAAAGGCTAAAGTGGGAAATGAGAAATGTCAGGGATATCCTGAACAAATTATCCTCAAAGTCAACTCAATGCTCTATATAAATAACAAGCCAAAGTGAAAATCCAATATTATGTATAAATGAATGTATTTGGTCACAGATGTTGAATTGTGAGCATGAACTAGATAGTCACCCATATTTGAATCCTTAAAGTTATCAAACCTTTAGCATTGAGACGTCGAAACCTTCATTCGATCATCAGCAGAGGACATGATAATCGATTCATCCACTTTATAAACCTCAAAATTAAATTGAATATAGACCAAGGGCCTGCTTACAATAGTTTCTGCACACAAATGCTTGCTGCACTTGCTTTTCCATTACCCTTTTGCAATGCCTGTTGGTATAGTATGCAGATTAGCATTCCCAACTCAGGGGAGGTCACAGTCATCATCGAAAGCATCAGAGGTCAGCCTCAAATTCCTTTGTTTGTGGAAGACATAGTCACCATGTCCTAGGCTATCTGACTAATGAGGAATGACATCATTTTCTCTAGTTATTCTAAGAGCGAAGTCAAGATACCACCCTGCATTTGACCAGTGGCTAGACAGCTTTGTGTAATCTTGGCTAGTTTTCTCGTTACCTTTTTTGTTTCTTGATTATGTACTGTCATGACCAATACATTTGCAATAGGGGCTTTGCCCCTCCTGTTCCCTCAAAAAAAAAAAAAAAGCTTGCTTTTGTAGGGCCAACTGAAAAGCTTGATCTTTAATGTGAAAACTATGAGATTGATAAATAATTGCTGTGGTCTGTAGGCTTCAACCTGAGTCTGTAGCTGATCAATAGGTTGTATGTATGATTGACACCTGGGAGGTGTCAGGACTTCCCATCTGGCATAATAGGTCTCTCCACGTTTAGGCCTACTGTGATGCAACTCTAAGACTAGTGTCTGGTGTGTCACCTGTTCTGGACCCCATCGTCCCCACCTGGCTTCTACTTGAGACAAGCTGAGTACATCCAACTCAGGTATCACAGCTCCCTACTTCTGCTTGAGCTGCCTCGAGCAGCCACAATGCCATCGCTCAAGAGAATGAAGTAGTAGCTGTGTGCCACTACCATGTCGCAGTTATACTGATATTGATCAGCACAGCAACTAGAAAATGTACATCAGATCGGTCTTTGAGGAACTGACGATACAACCAACAATGCAAATAATTAAACATGTCTATTTGGATTATTAAAAAAATATGTGTAATAATGCAAATAGATCCCAATCAACCAATTCAGGTTGGACCTAACTAGGTGAACAGAAGCAAAATAAGACAGAGGAGAGTTATGCCCATAAGCAAAGAGAGAGGAGACAAATATTTTAGGCTGGGTTGTGACTCATAATTCGTCAAAAGTTTTAGGAAAAAATCGGTATTAATCGAAGCAAGAAAATCAGCCATAGGGAATCAGAGTTGTCAGTCCTCCTATGAAAGACTGTTCATGATTTGAATGCAGCAAGAGAAAAATAGACATGGTTTGCATTCGGCATTAAATAAATTAGAGGAAACTGAGAAAGAAAGAGGAAGAGAAGTCCATGCATGCTCTTGTGAGTTTTTCATATGCAGAGTTTTGTTAGGTTGATCTCATCCGTTATGACCCAACGGTCATAACGGACCCCTTGACTTGTGTCTTGATCGGAGACACCCAGCCTACGGCGGGCTAGTGGGCCCCGTCGCGCAGCACATATAAGGAGAGTGGGGGCTACGGCACAGGGTATGAGGTTCGACTGAGCCGCCACCCTCCACTTCCTAACCCTAGACCGATCGAGAGGGGTGCTGCCAGCAACGGGATGGACCCACCGGCGTCGACTCTTCAACACCACCGCCGGACTTCACTGCCACCACTACACCGACACCACGGCATCCTCCTTGACGAAACCCCAAGGTCAGATATCACTCCCCGTCCCCGGTCTCACTCCTGCTCCCTCTGATTCGTGCACCATGAAGGTGCACCAGGTTGTTCTACTTGATTTACTCTAATTGCAAGTGTAAGTACCCGCTGATCCACACCTATTCGATCCCCGAATTCTATCAATGGTATCAAAGCTCCAGGTTTGTTTCTAGTGTGTGGATCCAGTAGGGTAGAAAGAAAAGAAATCAGAAAAAGGTGAACCGATTTGAATCGGGTGAAGAACAGAAACCCTACCCCTAAAAGAACAGATCGGGGAAAGGGGAGAGAAAATGCTCAAACCCTAACCCTAAAGGATGGTGGGGAGAGGATCCTACCCGGGCTCTTCCCCTGCCGTCGCGACCGCCGTAGTGCGGGAAGAAATCCTCAGTGCCGCCTCGCGGCGCGCAAGAAGATCTTCAGAGCAGAATCGCCGGCCAAAGGGCACAGCCGAGCAGCCGTTCGACGGTGGCGCGCCCTACCCTCGGGCGGACGCGCGCACCGGCGAAGGGATGCACGACGCGCCGCCGTCTCCTCTTTCCCGGCTACCTCGGGCTGCCGCGCGACGCGCTCGCTCGCCTCGAGTGCCGGGGAGAGAGAAGGGGAAGGCAAGGAAGAAGAAAAGAAAGGAGGCGCCGGTGGTGGGGGGGAGCCGGAGTGCCGCCGCCGGCGCGCCGCCGGCCACCGTGGTTTGGCCGCTCCCGCTCCGTTGCGGCGCCGAGAAGCAAAGAGAGCGAAGGAGAAGTGAATGGCCTAGGGTTTCTGGGGCAGGTGACTGGAGGGCGGTTTTGTTCGCCCGATCTGGACGGACGACCGTCGGATCGGCTCGAACGGCCATGATGGCACGGGCCGGCTTACGGCCCAGGCGGGCAAGTCAATTCCCGGCCCAGGCCCAGGTTACGGCCCGGGCGCTGGGAGTGCCATTGGGCACGGTAGGGCCGGGCCGTTTACGCGGCGTAGCCCAACGAAACAAAAAAAAAAAGAAGAAGGGAAAGCCGGGCCTCGGGCCGCGCGTGTGAGTTCGGCTGCGGGCCGACAACGGCTCATGGGCCGAATTGGCCGAATGCATAGTAAAAGTCTTTTTTTTTCTATTTTCCTTTTCCAGAAACTAGTTTTGAATCATATTTGATGATTTCCAATTGGAATTTTGATGCAAACTCTATACAAATTTTGTCCAACGACAATTTTGTATAGAGAACAAGAAAGTATAGAAAAGTTTCTGGAAAATGATTATGTGAATAAAGTTTCCGCTTGCGTATTTACAGAATTTTCTTTCATAATTAAATTCGAACCAACGGGAGAATTTAATTTTGAAAAATAGATATGTTTTTCAGATTATTATAATATTATTATTATTCGACCAACGTTGATTAATGATAATATTATGATGTTTTAAGAGATTATTATGCATTCATTTATAAAGCAAAAATCGTTACTCGAAAGATTATGGTATTGTTATCTTCTCGACCAACGTTGATGATAACAATATTATAAGTTATTTTGTGAGCTCGTGTTTAAGCTCAAGTTTCGAGATAGATTTTACATCGAGTGATCCATGTTCGAGAAAAGATATAGATCAAGAAATGCTCCTAAAAGAAAAGAAAAACAGTATTTTCATGTTTCCGCTGCAATGATGATGGTTATTTTCTAATTAAATTCGAACCAAGGGTAGAATTTAATTTTGAAGAGTACAATAAGTTTTGAGATAATTAAGTTTCATACCTTAACTTCATTTCTGCCCAACGGTGATGTGAAATTATGGTAGAAGATTGATGTTTTGTTCTATTTCTGCCCAACGGTGATATAGAATAGAACTCAATGATTTCAAAATATAATAAGTATTATTGATGACTATTATTCAATTCCTTTCAGATAAAATATCTTTGTGCTTTCGTTCTGAGGGCAGTAAGATAAAGAGCTATATTGATTCAAAGAAAACAGATGGAGCAATCAGAGGCACAGATTGTGTCAAAGTGTATATGAGAGTTCATTTTATGAAATGTTTTTCATGTACTATCTATAAAGAGTTTAGTTTTCAGAGTTGTGTAAGCAATATGCATGTTTGATTTGACCAACGTTGGATTAAACATGTGTGTGTAAAAGAGTTTCGAACTATCTCGAATTTGGTGATTCAATATGATGAGAGTTATAAAGATTTATATGCCTTTACTCATTGAGTTTAAGGACAAAGAATGTTAAATATAAACCTCAGAAAAAGAATAACATGCAAGTATGACTTGCAAAAACAGATGATAGTAAAAGAATGACTCTATTGAGTTCATATAGTGAATGAGAAAAGTGTACTCCCAACAGATTTAAGAAATATCCTTGTCTGCATGACATAGTCATGTGGATTGAGTAAGTAAAGGAAAGTTTTCTCGTTCATAAGAATCTTAGAAACAGCTTTCGAAATTGTGGTGTAAAAGTTTATGCCACATTTCGAGGGGGAGATTATGTAAGATCAAGATACTCGGATAGAAAAGATACTCGCTTAGAAAGACAATTAAAGAAATACAATTCCCCATGTGTATTGAGAGCAAAAGTGATCTATAAAATAAGAATGTGATCTGTGAGGGAGTACCACGGTCGCAATAACGATACCCTAAGCACGAAATGGCTAAATTCCTGGATCTTTATAGTTCCGATAGGAAGATAGCGTAGAGATATAGAGACAATGCTCAAAAGCACCGTAAGATAAGTTATAATAGAACAATAGTTCTTCCTGGAAGATGAAAGAATCCAGATGAGCAAGTTTTGTTCTCTCATGGTGATAATAAAAGAACATAAGGAACCTGTCCTTCAGAATCCTATAAAGATCGTTGTCGCTCATGAGGAAGATCAATAATAAGCTCGATTCATATGAAAGATATGTCAATAACTAAATTCCAAAAGGTCTCAAAGTTTTGGCATATTGAAGTCTATGATAGTAAAGAAATTCAGACAGCTGGTGATTCCACATCAATTTTAAAGAAGCCATATGAGGTATTTACCCATCTAATTGGCAAGAGCAAAGATAGAAAGTACCATAGAAAGGATTTCTAATGGAGCCAAAACAGTAGGCTGTAATGAGTCTACAAGATCAATGTGACTCCAAAGGGAATATAGAAAGATATCAATATAAAAGATGGTGTTCAGAATAAATTCCTAAAGGAGCCAAAACAAGAGGGTCAGTAATGGGTCTACAATACAAATGTGACTCCGAGGGATTATAGAAAGTTTTAAGGCGCCACTTATGGCGACAGGTTTTACTCAATGAGAATTAATAGATTGTTGAGAGAATGCAAGAATTGTTTTAGGCTCATAATAGCCTTAATGGTATATTGCATTTTAGAATTGTATCGATAGAGATAAAGATAACATCCTTGAAAGAGGATTTGTATGAAAACATTCATATGGCTAAACTTAAAGGTTTTGGCCATGGAAAGAATAGTTTGTAAAAGATATCACCTAAAGAATTATATTCATGGATTAGAGCAAGTCTCTAGATAGTAGTATTTAAGTTGAAGAATCAGTTAGAAGATTTTGGGTTTTCTAGAGAGACAAATAGAGCACAGGTTGTATTTGTGTAAAGTTTAAAAGTAGGAAATTTGTTTTCCTAACTCTTCATGTGGATGACATTTTGCTTGCTAGCAATAATGATAATCCACTGTTGAAAAAAAAAGAGGTTATTATCCTCTAGTTTTAGTAAGAATGATCTTGGTGAACATCACGTGTTCAGAAAGAAGGAGAGAAAGAAATTCACCGAGATATGAGAAAAGGGGTATTAGAACTAAAGCAAAGGCATGCACAGAGAATTTTTAAAGATACGAAGCATGCATGCAAGTATACATATGCCTGTTCCTATGGTCAAGGGTAATAGTAAATATAGTTTGTTGCTTCTGCTGTTGGAAGCCTGAAGAGTGCACAAGTAAGGAATATTACCTTTTGACACAGCTCATGTATCCGGGATAATTTTGGCAGTTTTCTACTCCAGATATAGATCACTTTGAGTGGAGTTTTAGAAATGTCTTGCAATTTTGCAATGTATAGTAAGCCTCATGCGAATAAGAAAACTAAGTACTCTCAAATGGTTGAGGGTACAATGTTAAGTTTTGGCGAGATGTGTAGTAAGTCCACAACAGTTACTAACACTCGCACTTGGAGCTCAAGTTGTGGAAAAGCTCCAAGAAAACAATTGATGCATCATTTGACATGCGTGAGCTATGTTATAGCAAGTTGTGAGGCTACAGGACAGGCGAAATGTTTAAAAGGTTATTATACCCGGAACTGATAATGGTTAGCAACAGCAATAACCATTTAAGTATAGTTCACTCCTATGACAACGAGTCAAGTGTGCTGCCAAACACATTGACATCAGTTAAACGTTGTAAAGGAGACAGTCCGGAATCATATTGACAAGATCTTTGAATGTAAAAGATGACAAGCAAATGCTTGCGGATCCGCTTACCAAAGGCTTACCACCTAGTGTGTATCGGAGAACACACGATCGACATAGGTTTATGGTATGGCCTATGATTTCCGGACAACTAAATGGCCCAAAGAATAAAAGAAATTTATTTCAGATCAGAGAAGTGTATTTGTAGTTGTTAAGTCTATCGGCAATAGACCGTGACGACGAAGCAGTTCTGTGCACCAATCTGTGATGGAATGAATAAAGCGAAAAGAGATTAAGAATAAGAGTATAGAAAAGAACAGTTGAGATCAAGGGGGAGAATGTTAGGTTGATCTCATCCGTTATGACCCAACGGTCATAACGGACCCCTTGACTGTGTCTTGATCGGAGACACCCAGCCTCTGACTGGGCTAGTGGGCCCCCGTCGCGCAGCACATATAAGGAGAGTGGGGGCTACGGCACAGGGTATGAGGTTCGACTGAGCCGCCACCCTCCACTTCCTAACCCTAGACCGATCGAGAGGGGTGCTTGCCGACGGGATGGACCCACCGGCATCGACTCTTCAACACCACCGCCGGACTTCACTGCCACCACTACACCGACACCACGGCATCCTCCTTGACGAAACCCCAAGGTCGATATCACTCCCCGTCCCCGGTCTCACTCCTGCTCCTTCGATTCGTGCACCATGAAGGTGCACCAGGTTGTTCTACTTGATTTACTCTAATTGCAAGTGTAAGTACCCGCTGATCCACACCTATTCGATCCCCGAATTCTATCAAGTTTTTCATGGGAAACTGTCAGTAAATTATAGAGTATATAATAATACTTAATACTAACTAGTATACTACAGTTTTCCCACGTTTTATAGACTGCTATCATCACTAATGGTGATTAATATGTAGACTGATCTTGAAAGGCCCTACACATTTGGTGGCTAGTGCTGACGCACTACTTGCACATGCCTGAACGAGGGTCTCAGTACTACACCGCTAAACCTTGTGCCATCTGCAATTGTTCCATGTACTCCATACATAAGGAGACATTGTTAGAGGACTTCCATAGATGCCACCCATTCTCAAAATGTACTTCCGCTACTCTCTGGACAATTAACAACTTGTTTAACAACTCATCAGCTAGTGGTTTAGCAGAATATTATGCAACGACAGTTCTCTCTCTCTTTCTCTCTCTGTTGCTTTTGGTAGCTAAAATTTGTGAACCAACTAGAATCAGTAGCTATTGGATGCATAGGGCTGTAGTATGCATCAGTGTCATTTATAGAAAAGGTTGAAGCCAACCCACCCAAAAAAAGTGTTCTTATTTGTGTGCAGATTAAAGATGTGAACAAGACACAAGTGATTCTTGGCAGATTTTAATGAGGCAAGACCCTAGAAAAATAGGTATCAATTGTACATCATCAGTACCCACAACCGCTACCTCTATACTGGTTTAATGGAGTGTGCGACTAGTGCGACAGATCATATATAGAGAAGCGATCGGTGATATTATGAAGACATCAGGGTATAAGCTGAGCTGCTAAGGGATGGGTATTACCCATGTAGGGCTATTAAGCATGGATGTATGACTCTGTTAGCTAGCTAAGCTAGCACATTAAAGATGCACATGGCAACAATATTAGTCTGATATATAAAAATATCCGGCGTGCATCTCTACTACTTGCGTGTGGCGCTGCAAGACAGTGGCAATGTCCATGATGTGAACATATAAATCTGATGCATGTACTAGAATATCTGGTAATCTGCTATGCATTCAAATGCAAGCATTGGACACCAAGAGCTTGGGGCACCACATTGTACCTCACTGATGCAATGCAATGTGGCTGGTATATTAACGTAGAAGATAAACAGAGACGACACATGCAGTTACCACCGTACTAAAATGTGAAGACTGATAATAGGAGTGGTACATTTCCTAGTATCACCCTGTTTTGTACTCTTCGCCCCCAGGGCATGGTTCGGTTACGAGCCTGGCGATTAACTTCATTATGGGCCTGGTACATTTATAACAGAGACACAGCTTCCTCAACATTATACCACGTACCTAAAAATTGTACCCCTGTATCATCCTATTCTGAAATCTGAATGTATCAGAACCTAAACAAAGATAACGGCACAAGGGATGGTGTGGCATTGGCAGCCATACGGTGGTAGCTGGCTGGATGATGCTGTACAGTTGCAGGAATGCGCCGGCTGGCCAACTAGCGCCACGGGCACGCCAATGCAGGAGATTGCTTGGAGCGCGAGGACGGACATTACGGGGGCCCAATCCATTTGTCTGTTCGTTCGTCAACCGCCGCCACATGCAACTGTGGTGGATGTTATCAACGCAGTCATGCCTCGGTCTTCCTTGCCAGGTTCCGCCGCCACACTCATCTGGATCCGCTCAGGGAAGAGCACGAGGAAACTACATGGCACGAAGCTTGGAGGAGAAGACCTTGTACAGCGCATTCTCCTTGTCATTTGGAGCCTTGGAGCATGAGTTGACGTTGTTGTCTCGAGAGACGATGAGATTTGAGATCCTCCGTCTCTACGGCCGCGAGGGACTTTCTTGCATAAACCATGGCATAGAGACAGGTTCAGTCCACCAGCTGTACGTGCCTTAAGCCCTCTAGTTCTATGAACAACATCAAAATGGTATGGTGCATCTACAAGATATATTGTGAGTTCTCTTTCCATGGCGCCACCCATTCACATGTTGGTATTAGCAGGGAGTCATCAGTACTTTTAGACAGAGAAGTTGGTTTGCAATGCGGAGTCATAAAACTAAGAGAAGTGGATGACATCACTCGAATTTATAGTCCTCAGGATCTAGAGGCTTTTGGGTTGGTGACATGTCTGCTAAGGACAGTGTCTATTTCATCACGGATCCTGCAAGGTCTATATATATTTAAATATGTAAAAAAAGCCTATCAGTGACGCGATTACTACAGACAATGTACGTTAACAATTAACACACGTCAAGGATCGGGCTATATATATATTTGTCTAGGCTTTCATGATTGAGCTGCCACCGCGTGTCCTCACTGAATCCATTTAGATCCTCAAGGAAATGAGTATCCATCATACATAAATAGAGAAATAAACAGCAAAGAGCAGAAAGGAAAAGCTCCCAAGAGGGGCAGACCAAGGAAGATAAAATGAAGATATTATTTTGGAACATAAGAGGGTTGGGGGGGGGGGGGAAGAGGACAACTAAAAGATTTGGTGAGACAGTTCTGCTTGGATGTGGTGTGTTTGCAAGAAACTATTAAAAGAGAATTCTCTCCCAATTTTCTTCAAGATCTGGTTAATGGACAGGACTTTACTTGGGTTTGGACAGAAGCAGAAGGGCATTCTGGGGGTACATTAACAGGTATAAAAAATGGAGACATAGAGGTTTTGAACATTGACAAAGGTGGCTTTTACTCCAGCATTAGAGCAAGGGACAGGAAGGATAATTTTGTTTGGGAAGTTATCAATGTGTATGGGCCAGTTCAACATGAAAGGAAGCAAGCTTTCTTGACAGAGTTAGGTAACAAAATCAATGGAATGCAAGGTGCTTTTGTCATAGGTGGGGATTTCAACCTAATCAGATCTGCTGATGAGAAGTCTTCAGATAATGTGGATCAACAGAGAATGAATATGTTTAATGATTTTATTTCAGCAGGTGGAATCAAGGAAATGCCTAGGAAAGGAGGGAAATTTACTTGGACTAATAAGCAGGACCAACCCATTATGAGTGTGTTGGACAGGATTTTTACAAACTGCCATTGGGATTCCCACTTCCCTTGGGTTACTTGTGAGGTGCTGACAAGGGTAGGTTCTGACCATACCCCACTTCTGGTTAACACAGTGGACACTAGAGTAAGCCATCCTTATACTTTCAGATTTGAAATGTCATGGTTCTTGGACAAGGAGTTTAAAGAAAAGCTGTTAGAAAAGTGGCCAGCAAGGAATAATGAGAGGGTGCAGGATTACTGGAAGTCTGTTAAAATTTATGTAAGGAGATTCAGCAAAGGATGGGGCAATAACATTAGGGGGAAAACAGGAGGAATAAACAGGTTCTACTTGATGAGTTAAAACAAATAGATGAAGAAGCAAATAAAAAACCTCGAGTGTGGAGCAGTGGAGAGAGATACAACAAAGAAGAGGCTTTGGAGCAGATTTATGCATCGAAGAAATGCGGTGGCAAAAGAGAGGAGGGGAAAAGTGGTTATTGCAGGGTGATGCAAACACAGGCTATTTCCATAGTAAGGCTAATGGCAGGAAAAAGAAGTGCACCATTTTCTCTCTAGAGGACAATGGTAATATAATTAAAGGAGAACAGGAACTTAGGAACCACATTGAGAGGTACTACAAAGACCTGTTTGGATCAGTAGAGAGAGGTTCTGTCACTGTGGATGAAGACTTTTGGACAGCACAAGACATTTTAACAGAGAGTCAAGCTAATGATCTGATTCAGCCTTTTTCAATGAAAGAAATAGAGCAAGCACTGAAGGAAATGGACTCAAGCTCATCCCCTGGCCCAGATGGACTGCCTCCTGCTGCCTTTTATATGAAAATGTGGCCAGACATTAAAGACTTAGTCTTTGAGATGTTTCAGGAGTTACATAGTGAAGAGTTCAACATGTCCAGGCTGAATTATGGGCTGATAACTCTGATTCCTAAAATGAAAGAGGCTAACAACATAAAGCAATATAGACCAATCTGCTTATTAAATGTTGATTACAAATGGTTTACTAAAGTGTTAACTTTGAGATTGACTAGACATGCACACAGGCTGATCAGCCAAGCTCAGACTGCCTTTGTACCAGGTAGGTTTATTCTAGAAGGAATAGTGATGTTACATGAGATTCTACATCAGATGAGAGTGCAACACAGACAGGGGGTTATACTGAAACTTGATTTCGAGAAAGCTTATGATAAGGTACACTGGGACTTTATGATGGAGGTTCTCAAAAGAAAGAATTTTCCAAGCAAATGGATAAGGTGGATGAAGCAGGTGATTGAAGGAGGCAGGGTAGGAATATTGATCAATGGCCAACCAGGGAACTATTTCAGGACATATAAAGGATTGAGACATTGGTGATCCTTTATCACCTCTGCTCTTCAATCTAGTAGGTGATACATTGTCAATGTTGCGGACGGGCAAAAACAAAGGTGGGTGCATTAGAGGGCTGGTGCCGGAGCTGGTAGCAGGAGGGGTGACTCATTTACAAGTACGCGATGACACAATTCTGTTCTTAAGCCTAGATGAAGAGACAATTAGCAATACAAAGTTCATACTTGTACAGCTTTTGAAGCAATGACAGTCTGAAGATAAACTATGATAAGAGTGAGGTTTATGTCCTAGAGGCAACAATAGAAAAGCAAAGGGAAGTGGCTGAGGCTTTCAATTGTAATGTGGGAAGTTTTCCTATGAAATATCTTGGAGTGATGATTGATAGATATTACATGAGTTCACAGGACTTTGATTATGTTTCCCGAAATTGGCAAAAAGAGTTCCCACCGCGAGCTGTTTGTTAACATATGGGGGGAAATGATCTTGACAGAGTCATGCTTAAGCTCAATTCCAAATTATGTTATGGGGGTCTTTCATTTAAAGGGAGAGGCACACCATAAGATGGAGACAGCTAGGTCAAACTTCTTCCGGCATGGTTGGACAAAAGCGAAGTATCACATGATGAGATGGGAGGTCCTTGCTACTCCTAAACCTGTAGGGGACCGGGGTTCACGGATACAAGGATCATGAATAAATGCTTGCTCTCAAAATGGATTTACAAACTAGAAAGAGGAGATGATAATCCATGCTGCAACTTGTTGAGAGCTAAATATATGGGTGACAAGGGTTTTTACAGCTCTAAACAGAGGAACACATCACAGTTCGGACAGGTTTACATGAGGTCAAAGAGGATTGTTCTAGGGGCTTAATATATGTAGTGGGTAATGGGAAAAAGGCAAGGTTCTGGTTAGATGTTTGGTATGGGCACTGCCCCTTTCATATAGTGTACAACAGAATCTTTGAGATATGTAATGAACAGGAGAACACAGTGCATGAGGTGCTAAGAAATGGAGAGATTGATTTAACCTTCAGGAGATCCTTTGGGGCTGCAGAATTGGAAGAGTGGCAAAATCTATTAGAACAAATAGGCAGGTTTCAACTAAAAGAGGAACAGGATACAGTTAGATGGGCACTAGAGAAAAAAGGGCAGTTTACTACTGCATCTTTGTACAGAGAATTAACTTACACAGGAATGCAAAATAGAGAGATTATGGGGATCTGGAAAGCAAAAGTTCCACTTAAGATCAGGTTCTTGCTATGGTCAATCTACTCGGACTGTTTACCATCTGCAGAACAACTGATCAAGAGGAATTGGCCTGGGGAGATAGAGTGTAAAATGTGTGGTGAAATAGAATCAGCTCAACACGTCATGTTTCAATGTGCAGTGGCAAACTACTGCTGGTGGACTATAAAAGAAGCGCTGGGCTGGGATGTCACTCCTGTGAACATGTCCAGATTTTTAGCCCTGAGTCGTGGTAGAGGGGATTCTCCAAAACCTTTGATGATTTACTTGCTAGCTTGTGTATGCTGGAGTTTGTGGCTAACACGCAATGAATTAGTGTTTCATAATAGAGTAGTGACAGATGCTGACTCGGTGATCCACCGTTCGATGATCTTTATGCTGAAATGGTGCTCTCTACTGAAGGACGTGGAAAAGGACTGGGTGATGAAGACGATGGAAAAGCTGTCAAGATACCTGGAGCAAAACGGGCAAGGATAATGGCGTGAAGATGAAGCTGGGGGATACAAAACCTGAAGCCTGGCGTTCTTATCAAACAAAGAAGAATCAATGGGCCATCCTATAGCTTAGAGTCGTGCTAGATAAGTCAGGAGGGGGGAGTGCGATATAAACCCTGTCATAATGTTTTTGGAGTCTCTGCTGGTTTCTGTGAATGCTTGTAGGAGGCCTGAATGGCTATGATCATACTCTGTAAGCTGGTATCCCCAGCAAAACACATCTTGCTTTCAATTAAAAGCAGGGCCGTAAGGTCTTTGATCTAAAAAAAAAATGAGTATCCATCATCGATTACTAGGATATTAGCTGGTCGCTTTGTATTGCATCACCGTGACTTCTTTGTATTGCATCAGAAATCTGCTTATATGAACAACCAAGAATTCACTACTACACAAACGATTCTCTGCAACAACTTCCAGAGCGCCACCGTGATAGGCTTTTTTTTTATTTACCGTGACATGAATTATTGCCCGCTGTGGTAGCACAGCGGGCAACTTAATATGCTCGCCACAGTAAATAAGTATTTTTCATGACGAGCATGTTAAGTTGCCCGCTGTTCGTAGCGGGCGTGTTACCGTTTCAGGAAATCAAGGAGGCCCAACCAGCCCATCTAAGGCCCGGTAGCGCCACTCGTATAAATACACAACAATTTTGGGTTTCACTTCAGTCATCCTCCCGCACTTGCAGACTTCACCCGCAACCTCAGTTACCCCACTCTCTCTCCACTCTCTACGCGACGCCGGGACAACTTCCTCGCGCGGCTGCTCCTCCCTTCCCTCCTCCTGGCGGGGCGGCGCCCATCTCGGCCGCGGTGGCGCGGCTTGCGCGGGCGGATGGCGAGCCGCGGCGGCGCGAGGCGCACGGCGGCCCGAGGCGCGCGGCGGCCCGAGGCGTGGTGACCCGCGGCGCGGCGGCGCTTGGAGCCGAGGATGCCGATATCAGCACCTAGGCTCCCTTTGTCTCCTCGTCAGATCCATCCCTCAACCTCCCTTTCTCGCAGGTCCTCCTTGTACGACGGCGGATCGGGCGGGTCATCCTTGTACAACAGCGGATCCGGCCACCATAACGGCGGATCCGGCCAAGTATGCAGCCGCTTGGTCAACCAGAGCATCGATCCAAGGTTGGGTTTCTCAGAATTCAAATGGCGAAAAATTTCAGATCCAACTTAAACTGATGAATCTTAGATGTTATGAAAATTTCAGACAATGATTGATTTGTGTCAACCAGTTAAAATATTTATCTTTAGCAAATATTTGGCTTATTGTGAAATCATTAATTAATAGTATACTCTATGTTTTCAAGGCGTCGCCTAGGCGACGCCTAGGTGTCCAGGCGCTCCCCCATCGCCTTGCAGAATGGCCGCCTAGGCGGGCAAGGCGGGCGCCTAGGCGTCCAGGCGCTCCCCCATCGCCGTAAGGCGCCTTTAAGCCATGAAAACATAGAGTATACTAACTATCAACATCAACAAAAGACACTGATGATGTATGAAATGTAGACAAAGAACAACAAAGTTGAAACACTAAGTTACATAATCAAATGAAATTAAAAAATGTTAGGCTCATGGTGTCTGCAAAAACAAGTCATTACTACAAAATACATTTGACTAGACGGAAAGACTGTATTGCTGCAGATAGAGCAGGCCATAGATGGAAAGGCAGCATTGCTGTAGATATATATGTCCAATATTATGTATCTGGTATCCTCAAGCGAAGACTACTATATGGTTGTGTAGCTCTAGGTTTACTTTCCTTTGCTGATATGAGATATGCAATTATTCGGATCCTGGTGACGGCTTGGTACCTATGCCCCAGCGAGTCAGGTGACCAGAAGTTAGAACGCATCCAGCCCCTCCTGCTACTGCTGTTACGATGCTGCTGAAACTTTTATGGCATAATCATTTTTGTTGGCGTGAGTGCAACATAGATGATAGCCTCCAGACCTCCAATCAGAACATTTGCTTCATCTGCAAGACATACTCCTCAACAGCCGCGCTCACCACAAGCATGCTCCAAACTCTAAGCCAGTGAACTCAAAATATAACTAAACGAGCATACATTTCTTGGTCTCACCCATTTCCATTGCCTTGCATTTGAAGGACTTACCATTCTAGCTTACACAGTTTGGATTCTTGCTTCAAGTGTTGCACTGACATATTGACTGTCAAGAACAGAGACTAGTGTGTGCCTATATAGTGACCAGAAGGTTTCATATGTAGGATATTTACTAGGTTAGTGCCCGTGCGTTGCAACGGGAAATAAACTAAAGTCCAACCACCTTAGTGCCGATTAAGTGGCAGCCAAAATTGAGGCCGAAAGCTTCTTCTAATTTTGTCAATAGCCTTGAGAACCCAGGTCCATAGATCAAAGTGGAAGTGAGCTACAAAACACATCTTTCGTCAATCTGTCTATGATTTGGGTACACCTTGACCGCCTGCCCCTACGATTTGTCATGTCTCTCGAGATGGCATCGATCGCCAACAGAACTCAAGCAGGAAACATCAAAATTCTCCCGTCTATGTATCTAAACAAATGTTTAACGACACAATAGCAAAGTGTTAAGCATCGGTAACTTACACAGGCTAAACTAAGTAATCCATTGATTTCAAATAATATTTGTCAAGCTCTTCGTCATAGACAATAAATTGTATATAATCCGTAGATAAATTGTGTACCATCCGGCTACTCAAGGCAATTTGGCAAGCTCTTCGTCATTGGTCACCCAAATTACACAACTTGATTCACTCAACAATACATTTTTTACAAACTTGATTCTTCTCATATGGATTACATTTTTCAGGTCATACTGCTGAAGTCTGTAAAATGTTTGACTAATCTGATCAACATAGCATTTAAGACCATTTACACTGCAAGTCATCTCTCCGATCAATTTAGCTTCACCACCAAATCGTCAGGAATGCACACAATAACCGAGATTGATAGCCATAAGAAGCTTACAGTTTGATAGTAGGCTTTGAAATGATGTCTGTTATTTTCAAGGACCAGTCCATTCTCATGCTCTTTAAGCTGCTCGAGCAGGGAACAAGTGCTTGACCCCATGAAGCTGTTAAAAGGATAGCAAATCAGCAATATTAACCAACATTGGAAACTTGGAGATCTCAGGAGAACTTAACTTGGGTAACTAAAACAGCTACATATCAAAACTGTAAAAAAAAAGGCTACCTGAAATAAATTAAAAGATAAGGCAAAATCTTTGAAAATGAACATATAATAAACTATTCCAACTGGAAAAAGGTTTGCACATGAGTTTTCCCATTTATCTTATAATTATCTCTATTTTAATAGTAATGAGAAAATTCATCCCCTTATGTTGCAAAAAAACACAAATTCACATCATCAAAAGGATGCGATAAACTTTTTGTTACAGGATGGATGTTATAAACCATAAACCTTGACAGGCTGCTACACATTATCAAATGGTTCATGAGACTAACATTCTCAAAGTAGGATTGAATCAGTCTCCGACAGAATACTCCAAAATGCAGTACAAGTCCAGTTGCCTCTTCTTTTTACCTTGAATTATCGTATGACTCTAGCATGATCTGCACAATCTCCGCAAGAAGCAACAGGAATTTGTCACGAGCCACTGGTGAGCCTAAGGATGGGCATACAACAATTCCAATCATAGATGAGGCTCCTCAAATACGATACTTCAAGGTCAAACCTGTATGGGAGATTCCAATTCGACAGCTATATGGGAGACTTTGATCTGCTACTCAGATTGTCAATCAAAGCAAAATAGCTCTCGATGAAATTACAGTTGCTTCACTCATGAGTTACAATCACATTTTAGGAACCAGCAGATTGACGAACATTTTTTAGGTATGGAACATTTTTTAGATAAAAATTAGTTATGGAACATGGCTATCATAGAGACTGATTTGTCTGAAATGAAAGGACCCTATATTATGTCATCTTACTTTCAGATGATAACAATATGACATCTGCAGAGGGCGAGGGCAATAGATTGGGAAATGTTAGATTCATAGTTATCTGATTATGGCTGCAGTAGATTGGGAAATGTCAGATTCATGTTGGACAACAACAACATACTTCCAGCCTTGCCTTTATTCACTCCAGGATATGTCATAGCAAGCTAAAATCAAGAGCTTGACAGCAATTTTTAGAGCCTAGCTGTGATAAAACTAATGAAAATTGCAGATTGCAAGAGATAGAGTCAAAATGCCTATGTTTGGCTACTGAACCAGGATATCACTTATTGATCCCAAGGTCTAAAAGTTACAGCGAACACTAAAGAAAATACTTAGTTTTCAACGTGAGGAACATAACTGAATGACAAGCCAATGCCAACATCTTTCCCTTGTTATCTTGTGATGCTTAACAAAAGTGCAGGACCAAAAGGCTGAGCTACTAAGTTTGGTTCTAGACTGTTGCAATACATTCATGTTAAAAAAAAAATGGTTCAAACTAATATTTAAAAACTGAAACTGCAGTAGTTCTGCTTGTAGATTCGATACTTTGGTTCAAGCAAGAGGTGTTACTGATTGCACTTGTAGATTCGATACTTTGAGTTTTTTTAGATAATCAAGCAATGCAATGCAATGCATGTGGGTTGGCCTTCTACATGTACCATTTCAAGTTGGTCGATTCCTCTTATTCTGATGAATGTTTTTTATATAGCTTTGGTACACGTTTCAGGAAAAATAGCTTTGACACTAATAGTACTCATGATGAAATTAGGCTTCATAAAACATGGTGTCGTCACACCACCAACCCTCATGGTGTCTGCTTTTAGCTGTAACCCGCACGGCACTAAGCCATCGCTGCCGCCGCCCTCCAGGACTGAATTTTAAAGCAATTTGCAAATACTGTAAAGATGGCTGGACTCAAAACCAATGGCATGTACTTGCATGATGGACACAAACTGAATGCTACCTACATTTCAGGATGCTAAATAAATCACCGGCCCCAGTTGAGCAAGCCTAATTTTGGCCACTTCTAAACAGCCATACATACAGCCCTGTGCGCTCCACGATAATTTCCACTGGGTACATATCCTGATCCCATTATATCTGCCTATCCAAATGCAACCAAGGTGGGGTGGATGAGGGGCAGAAGGGCTATGAACATCCAGAGCAAAACAGATCAAAGCGCACTGAAGGCATGCACCATGCCAGCGATTAGTGGCAATATACTAATAAAAGAACTCTGAAAGCCTCTCTCTTCATTTAAAATAATTTGAAGAACTATATATGTTATTTTCTGGAAATCTAGCTTTATGATTTATATGCCAACAAATGTCAAGTCTGCATCCAAGAAGATGACTCAGAAATGTTATGGCATCAATAGCTGAACATGACCATGACCCTATGTGGCTGCATTGCTCCATTTTAATGTTAGCTATTCAGGTAAATTTGTTAAAAAGCATTATGCTCCTAATACAACTGTGAGATCACACTCAAAGCTAAACAAGAGGCATCTGCTAAATATTGACTGTGCTAAATGCATATTTTCTCGATGTGATCTACTAAAAAATCATAATTATTTTTTTAAAGAGTGTTTTCTTCTTAGATAAATGATGTTATATATTATTATAACAAACAATAAATTCACAAGATATTTATTATTGCTTGAGGATTCTGTCATGTTAAACTCTGATTTGGTGAGTAGACATGTACAAACGAGTAATGAAGCAAAGCAGATTGCAAATATGCATATATCAGTAAAGAGATATATGCATGCGTCAATCCCACAGCAGCCACACGATCTTTTTTGAATGCTCGATCAACCACTAACTCTTCTCAAAAAAAAAAAAAAAAAGATCAACCACTAACTCGGATTCAGATTCAAAAGAAATGATGGAAATAAATATTTTTTCAGTGAGAACTGGGGGGCGTGGGAGGGAAGGAAATGGGAGGATTTGGACATACAGATCCTTACGGATGTTGAAGGCGGATTGGCCTCTGTCCCGGACTTCTGCCCTAAACATGGGTCCCAGGCTCAGCATTAGAAGAGCAACGCGTACTTACCAATTCGATGGTGGACCGGAGCGGATCCGGCGGCGTGAGGTCGGCCTTGACACCGGTGACGAGTTTGGCAGCGTGGAGGCGGCGGCGCATGTAGGGGATGCGTCTCGGCGTCGTCTAAACGGCGGCGCAGGTTGCGGAGGCGTCGTGGCGCCGGCGAGCCCGGCGGTGGCATCGTGGAGTCAGGCGGTGTCGAGACGATGGGGTAGGGCAGTTCGTTGATGGAGCCGACGTAGGTTCCGAGCGTGAGATGGGTCGGGAAACTGGAACGGAGAGACCGGCGGGGAAGAAGAGGGCCGCGAGGAGCCGCTCCCGGCCTCCCTGTGTCGCGCCGGAGCCGGAGGACGCCCGCCAGGGAGGCTCGGAGCAGGGGCGGCGCCGGTGCCGGATCTAGGGGATTGGAGGGAGCTCGAGGCTATTCTTGGTGGCGGCGGCGGCGTGCTGCTGCGGTTGCTTGTGGCGTGAGCGAGGGCGCGACGGATGGGGCGGCTGCGGCGGCGGCGGCGGGGCGGCCAAGAAGAGGGATGAGGACAGGCCGAGTCTATTTTGAATGGAGAGCGAGGGGAATCGAGGCCGGGTTTCACTTTCACGCGGAGGGAAGTTTCACCTCGCCTCGTGAACGACCGTGTATTAGAGGTAGAAGAGATAGGCATGTGATTTCATCAGACGTGTACGTAGTAGGTCAAGAACTAAACACTCTATATATGCTGCACGCACTGATGAATCTACTCGTCATTGTGAAGGGAGTAAATTAAATATGTTGAAGTAGGAGAGATATGGCAGTTTTTCACTGTATAAACAAGCAAACCAAGACCAGTACAAAACAGATTTCCAAGACGGATGAATTTGTCAAACACCTCTATGAATCATCAAGAACCTTTGATGAAAGCGGTATCTGCAAATAAATTTAGAATATCGATTCATTTTCTAGGTGTACGGGTGAATATATTTGTCAAACGCCTCTATGAATTTGTCAAACATCTCCTAAAAGGCAGACATTTTCTAAACACAGGCCTCTACCACAAATATACACATATAGTATAATGAACATGTTGCCAGCCTATTTTTCTCTTTCGTACTCTGGCCACAATTACCATATGGGCATTAGTGGCGGTCAAATAGTATTTACAGTGGTAGCGGCACTGTCCACCTATGCAGGGTCTCTATTATTAATTATTCAGAGATAACAGAAACAAGCAACAGTGCCCATATATATCAGAAATGACACAACGTGCGCACAGTAGCACTGGCAGCGGGCATGGGACTCAACCGTGGGAGGTTGAGATCCAGCATCTAGTTAATAGTGTTGCTATTTGTTGATCTTCATGTTCTGATAAACCTACTGACTCCTCTCACTCCTAGTTTGGTGTATGATTCAGTACCACAGTTGTAGACAGGAAACTAGCTAGAGTAGCTCAAACTTATACGCCGGGGCTGTGGCCTATGATTTGGGTTTGTTATATATGCCTGTGTAGATGATGTATTAAATAATAACCAATGGTTTGTACTGTGACAACTGATGTTTTGGTGGGTAGGATATGATTGGGACTCATGATTATATTTTCAATGAAAATGGGAACTAGATGATGATATACTGTAGAACTAGGTTCGGTCACTACTGAAAACACGGGCTTTGCCGAGTGCCTAGAGATTTGCCGAGTGCAATCTATCATTCAT
This sequence comes from Themeda triandra, assembly GCA_018135685.1. Lineage (NCBI taxonomy): Eukaryota > Viridiplantae > Streptophyta > Magnoliopsida > Poales > Poaceae > Themeda > Themeda triandra. The sequence continues at coordinate 377,676 of JAENPR010000181.1, read as the reverse complement.
TCGTCGAAGAGACCGTTTGCTGAGTGCCTCCAGCGAAGCACTTGGAGAATAAAACACACTCAGCACGAGAGAATTTCGAGGTGGCTTCTTCCCTTATATCGGCCATGCTTGTCTTGCACTGAATTCCATCAATTAACAAATGCCATGTATCTTTTTTTCATTATTTTTTTTTTCAGTATCACTTTTGTTTATCATCTCTTTGAAGATGTGATTCTTTTTCTCGTGAATATAACACCTTGCGTGAGGCCAACATCTATGTATGCAATACTAATGCGATTTCTGGAAGAGATTTGTGATGAAACGATTTGTGGAAAAGATTTGTGATGGGTTGGATCTCATCTTGTCTATAATGTATGGATCTTTTCTTGGAGAATTGTTTGGCAGCAGCGGCATCTGTAGCCACTGTTCATGCTCGCTGGAGCATGCTCGTTGGTATTTTTTTTTTATTCTTTTTAAAGCCCATCACTGCCGGTGCATAGGAAGTGGGCGGTGATGTGAATCCCCATCACTGCCGCTTTCCCACTGCCGGTTCAAATTCCGGCGGTGATGAGGGTTGCGAACCGGCGGTGATATAAAAATCTGTAGTAGTGTAAGAGACAATTAATTACTGTGGCTGAATGTGTGTGCAAACTAGGAGCACATTATAACAAGGACATGTACCACATATATGCTCTGGGAGCTCTGCCACATGTCCTATGCTTAATTAAAGACATTGATGTACGATGAGAGGAGACATTGCCGATCAAACCAATTCCTCTGAGATTTTTAGAACACAAATGAAGAGCCTGGGGAAACCAAAATATAGCTAGACAGCACATGAATGCCGCATGCTCGAGACAGAGCAGCTCCAGTGCGCCTATAAATCAAACCATGAGCGTGAAAGGGCAAACTGTGGACAATTCGAGACTAGAGACATCCTTGTATGGGTGATAGAACTTAGAACCAGAAATCATACTCCAAGGAGCATTCGAACTCAATCAGTTAAAAAAACTATTTCCTGCACAGCACACTTGTCCCACATAGCAGTTCCTGCACTAAACCTCCATCTTCCCTCGACTCTTGGACACAGTGAAAAAGAAATTATTTCCCATGTGATCCATACACACATGCGCAACTGAGAACCTTAAAAACATAACTGAACTTTGCAGGTTCGGTTTGATGCCCACAATGGAGCTGCTTCTATTACCTTCCTATATGTGCTTTCGAGAACTAATTAAGGTGCTTAGTTTTCTGGTGTACCTCAAGAATAGACCGGCTGTTAAGATCTGGGCACGGTGCTGAACCAAGCACGTTGTGGTGATCCTTGTCGATTCCTCTCGTTCTTGGAACATTTGCATTTGTGTGGAATTTTATGGAGTCAAGTGAGCTCATAAATGGGATCAGCATTCTATACTTGCATGCTAGCGATACCTTTCTTCGCCTACATGTGCATTCAGTGTCTCCTAGGTATACTCGCTGTAAGTGCAGCCCCTGCTTCTACTCCTGTGTTTTCCATCATATACAAGGAGCAGTCCTATGCAATACCTATCATGCACAATAGCTCAATGATATAGGCACCAAAGACAATCATGACTCATGTGGCGATTAACCTGCTGATTCCTCTCACTCTTATAGCTTGGTGCATGATTCGATGATAGAGTAGGAGACAGTAACCAGGATAACAGATCGAGAGCGCATGCATGTCAAATGTAGTATGTTTCATGCGCTGGGTATCTCTGCTATTCTGTGGGCATTGTGGAAAGCAAGAAATAACCTGTGTTTTCAAAAGAAATTGCTTCATAGCCCTATGTCTGTTGTATTCCATGCCTGCGCCTTAAAGAATTACTGGGCAGGGTTGTATTCAGAGAGAGACAAGGAAGCGATTGAAGATGGGGTCAAGCTCATGGTGGAGTTTGCCTCCAGGCTGGTGAACAAGAAGGCAAAGACAAAGCCGACTCTACTCATCAAAGACATCACTGATGATCCGTGGAGTTCTACTTCTGTTCGATGTGAAGACCAAGCTAGATGACAGGAGCACGCTGACCGCAACTCTCTCGGCCTGTAAGTCGGAAGCCACCCTGTGGAAGGCTCGATTGCCGAAGAAGGACAAACTAATTGGTGACACTTGGTGTGCTATTTTAGCTGCAGCAATATAATATGTAAAACAAACTTGTATCATGTGTACCTCTAACATTCGGCTATCTTGAGCCAAGATTAATATAATCAGGTGGGGGATTCTCTCCCCTCCCGTCGATTTATCAAAAAAAAAAAAAAAAAGACCAAGCTGGACAAGGAAATGGAGAAAAGCGAAAAGGCTGTATCTAAAGTAATGGAAGAAAAACAAAAAGTCTCTTATTTCTTCCTGTTATTTGCGTAGTTCCTATCTCTGTAATCGGCATTTTACATTCTAGGTTCTGGCTGGGTGCTTTAGCTGGTCTTTTTTTGAGGTAGGATAGGCCTTGTTGGTAGCTTCCTTTTCTTTGATCTTTCCCAAGTCTAGCCGCTATCAAACTCTTGTATTTACGTTATTCAGTTAATGGAAATGGGGGTGCTCTCCGATTCGAAAAAAATATAAGGGTGTCATTGTTAAATAATAAATGAGGGGTACTGCGACGGGTGAAATCCATAAAATATGATAATTAAAGTTGGTGGGTGGGAGAATTCTCATTTAGATGTATTGTTAAATAATAAATGAGGGGTGAAATCCGTAAAATATGATATTTAAGGTTGGTGGGTTGGAGCATTCAGATTTATTTACTCAAGTCAAAGTTGGTGAACTAGATGACATACCCCCTCCCAGCCCCACACAGACCTAGATCAATTTTGTTAATCAAAATGCTGTAAATGTTTTGCATATAGCATTTCGACTCTTCCACTATATTTATGTTAGGGTGAACACAACAGGGATTTTTTTCTTAGTTAGTTTCAAGACCCTGAAATTTTTTTAGTATACACACATGGAACGTAAATATGGTTAGTAAGAGAAAAAGGTTCTCAATAGATAGATTTGAAATGAATAAAACCATCAAATCTAACCCAAAGTTCATATTCAAGGAAGCTATAACGGGTATGACGCTGGGGTACACCCGGAGGGCGATCAAGGAGCGAGGGAGGGGGTGGCCACACGGGGTTTGGGGGGGGGGGGCTAGGGTCGGGGAAAGGGAGCCAAGAGCAAAGAGCTGAGGTAGGGTTTCCCCTATTCCTTTCTTGATTGATCTGAGTACATGGGGTCTTTATTTATAGTCCTCACGAGACTTAACCCTTAAACAATCTAGATGCATGCACATCCGATCCTTCCTATTTTATTCCTCTCTATTTTCCTATTCTATCTAGATGACGTGACCTTTCTCGTAGATGGCGGCGGCGGTGCGGGCGCGCCCGCCCTTCTCCCGGTGTGCGTGTGTGGCGCGGTCCGTTGTAGCGGCTCCTCCTCTTCCGGGCCCAAGTTGGCCCAATTTCTCTCCAATTCTGGTGGGCTGTTGTTTGACTTGTTACAGTACTCCCCCCTTTTCATCTCGACGCATTCTCGCGACTAAACTAGAGCAGGTTGTTGACGTGGATGAGGGAGAACTCTCTTGGCAAGGTGACTTCCAGGTTATCAATCAAGCAACAGTCAAAATAATCATCGAAGATGATGCAGACTCGCATGACGATGAAGGTGTTGATGATGTAGCCGAATCTAGAGTAGAGGTAATTACCTTGGCATGGATATTTCGCGCAACCGTTGACGGAGTTGGCTAGGATGCTCGGCCTTGTGCAAGGTGGTACGAACTCGCAGTAGTAATGATGGTTGCTGAAGCTCACGAAGGCGAAGTAGAGGTTGCTTGGTGCTAGCCGTTCTCGATCCTATTGGGCAAGGCATTCGATGATGGTGGTGCTAGGGTCATGGTAGTAGTTGCCGTAGGTGATGTCGATGTAGCCGAACATGAGGTCCTTGGAGGCTACGTCGTTGTCGCCGATGTTGTCGACGACTGGCTTGATGCTGACATCTAGAGAATAGTTGTTGTCGTAGCTCAACATTGTGTTGGCGGAGATGGGTGGTGTTGTCGTCGACGACGAGGCATGTCCACTCGGCCTCCTTGGCCATTATACGTTGGCCCAGTTGGTCATTCCCATCAAACACATTATGGGCGTTGGTGTGTCACAGTGTTATGCTATCACTGTTGTCGGGGGCCCATTTGATGAAGACGTCGTTGATGGTGTGTTGTTGCTCCAGGTTGACGTCATTGTTGCTGGAAGAGATGGCATCGAGTAGGCCGACATGGTTGCTACTATTGATGATATTTGAGAATAGCTGCAAGAAGAGTAGGACCAACTATGGCGTTGTGTTGTTGTTGATGGCTGGGATGGTGATGACGACTGGTGGATCGTTGTTGTCGTCCTTCTGCCGTTTCTCCAGAATAGTGTCGTTGATGGCATTGACTTGGTTCATGGCGCAGATGTGATGTCAGAGACGCCGGTGACGATGGCACGGGCGCCTGGCAGCTTGGCTGCATGCTACGGTTTTGTTGCTTCGTAGTCGCAGTCGCTAGGCAATCCTCCGCTTGTGTCGTTGACGATCCCGATCTTTTGTGTCTCCACGACGGCAACGTTGGTGGTGCGTGGAGGCTCCAGATTGACGTCGTCGGGCGTGTTGATGTCGAGGATGTGGACGCCGTGCGACATGGCGTCGTACAACGGCATGGTGTTGGCGTTGTCATCGGGGCTGCTGATGGTGACGGTCGAGGCGTCTGATGGCGTGGCCGCGTGTTGGGACGTTGTTGGCAGTGTGGTCGTTGTAGCCCGGTGTAGATGTGCTTGGACGAGCAGTTGGTGGGCGTCGTTGGCGACGTCCTCCATGTCAATGGCCGCGTTCAGACCTAATCTGGGTTGGATCATAACATTGGTGGGGCGTGGCCTGGCGGTGGTGAGGGAGCCGCAGCGGTGGAGTAGACGGTGGAGGCACAGGTGCAGGCGGCGTGTACGCGGTGTGGGGAGGGCGACATTGCCAGCGATGCAGGCCGGTGCATCCTCCTTGTTGTTGAGATCCCGATCTAGATCGACGATTGCATCGTTGATGTTGACGGTGATCTCCTTGGCGGCGGCTATCTGAGTGTTCTCCTGTTGCTGCAGCATAGATCGGATCTTCGCGAATTGTGCCGTCAAGAAGGCAGCGTTCATGGTGGTGGTGGCGGTGGCAGCAAATTTTGTTTCAAATCATACTTTATATCCTTTGCTTTTTCATTGATCGGCAACCCAAAGCTCCTCGCCTTAATCCTGCGATGGCTCGCCGTCGACAACTCCGGGAACGCCTCTCTATTCCACAACCAATCTCTGAATGATTTGATGCCGCCCATCACCGCCGGATTCACAGAGGGATTGGGAAACCCATCAGCCCTTTCAGCAGTAAGGCAAGGCGACATACCCTGCTCCGATGACCGGAATTCTCCGCCATCCGTGAAACTCACCGTCGTCGTATCGTCTCCCAGGCGGTTGACTTCCCAGTCGCCTCGACTCAAAGCCGGAATCGCCACCGCCCCGACGAAAAACCATGCCCTCAAAGGCAACAAGGTCGGGGAACTTTCTCCGCCGCCCGTCGAACACCCCTGAGGGCTCGCCATATCCGTGCTGCCTCCATCTCCCCTGCTCTCGGGAACCTCCGACGACATGCGGTGGCTCGTCGGCGGATCTCCCGCCGATCGCCCCTGAAGTCGCCGCCAGCCCTCGAGCCCTAACTCACATGCCTCCATCCTCCTGGAACAATTTAACAATGCCGGCTCCTAAACCTTTATCTGTACATGTGTCCGCCATGAATACGTTGGTGTATGGATGCTTGGTGTGGAAGCTGACACAAGTAATGCAACATTTGTGCCACCACTTCTATATCTAGAACATATAACCGTAGGCCACTTTTGCTATGTCTCTTTCGTGATGAAAAAGGCCGACACCTCTACATAACCCACATCCCTAACAAAGAAAAACCAAGTCAACCTACTCTTCTTGTCAGGTACCCGTTGTGAACTTATGATAGTATCAGATTAACAACCGGTTCTTGTTATGAATTGGGGCTCCTTTACTTTATTTATAATAGGCCAACACAACCTACCTATTTTAGTTGCACGCATCATTGCTTTCTAAAACTCAGTTATTTGGAACAACCATGCAATTTGTAGCATATTATGGAGGGAATGTGAAGAGCTTCTGAGGAAACTCTGTCACTAATGAGGGCAGAGGTAAATCAGTCAGCACTAATGTCTCATTTGACATGGCTTCACCTCACTAGTGAAGCCATTTTTTGGCTACAGTTCCATGAAAGTTGGAGATGCTTTGATTAACCATTTGGCAAAGCCACTATTTTTTGCTACAGTGATCACGTTTCTTTTGTCAAAGCACGATTTAAAAGGTTCCTTGAATGAAGCTGTTTGTTTTTACGTTGTTTAGCACGAAAACATCTCGAAATGCCTGTAATTTAGGAGCCAATGGAGAAGTCATGCCAAATGGGGCCTAATCATGCAATGCTAATCTCTTTGTCGTTTAACAAGTGTAACCAGTCCAAATTAATATTATTTTTCTTCTGGCTTATTGTTACCACATTTTAAAAGCCTAAGTCCACTCGTCGATGTGCACATTTCATGTAATATTTTCTTGCTCTATGTTATGGACAGCCTATGGGATTGGAATAATCAGAGTCTGGCCATGGAAATTGGTAGCATTCCTCAATGTCAAGGCTCTGATGCCTGACGGTTGCAAACATATGTTTCTAGAGGTAATCAAAAACCAAGACCTTAGGTGCAGAAGGATGACGTCATCGAGGCAATACTACCAGAGAAGAATTGGAAGGGAAACATGGGTGACACAGTAATACAGTATAGAATCCAAGTTCAGAGAAGTCTATACAAAAACGGGACCTATCTGAGGGATATGTACAGTCACTTCTCATGCTCATGTTGATCTAAATATTGCATGATATATATGCACCACTGTACAGAAACTGGGGTGACACAGTATGGAATCCTAGTTCAGTGTAGTCTGTACAGAAATGGGACCTATGCTCTCAGTACGGCCTTGCCAGCAGCCACTGTTTGCGGTCAAGTTTCCTTGCATTCATCGAGGTGAAATGTGTGTTGGAATTTTGTGGGATGTTGTTTACCATTCATGCCCAAATGTTGTCCGCCCATCACATCCAGTGGGGTAGCTAGCTCAAACAAGCATTAAAAGATCACGTGTGTCGATTAACCTTCTGATTCCTCTCACTCCTAGCTTCGTGGATGATTTGATAACAAATTTGGAGACAGTAATATGGAGAAAGAATCCAGCTCACGCTTAACAGGTGTGTATGTGGGTGGCAACGGATGAAATGAAATTGAAGATTGTGTTTGTTATATTACAGCACAAGACCTGGGAAGGCAGTTTCCTAGAGATGGTGTATTAAATAATAACAACGAAGGGTTGTACTGGAACAAGAGAAATGAACGAAAGTGTGACAATTTAATTTTGTATGGAAGATGATTCTGATCCATTCACATTTACTACAGATACAGAGCAAGTGAGAAACTTTATATATGACATGGCCATGTATTGCAACATATGTCCACCAACGCCAACATGTGTTGGCCCGATCCCACCTCCCCGCGTAGCCCCGGTTCCCACCTCCCCGCGTCCCACGCGAGGCGTCGTAACCACCCTCATCTGCCCTTTTCTTTCTCCCACATCAAACCGATCTAACCAAGCGTGGAGAGAGAGCCATAGGCGAGATCGCCGACGGGCGACAGTCATTGAGAGTACAAGGTAGTCCGCAAGTCCCACCGGCAGCGGCTTGTGTGGACAGGCCCGTGGTCCAAGTCCAACCACGTAGGTGGCCGCCGCCCTCACCGGGGGTCGTCTCGGCGGCAGGCGAAGCAACGGTGGTGAACGCTGGCCAACAGCAGGCTTAGGGCTCAACCAATCCGTCTCCACCATCGTCTCTTCTTACATTCTGCTCTCTCTTCTGATGTCCAGGTCCGGTCTCCAATCAGCTGTATCTTGATTTCCAGGTTGTTTGAACTGCAGTTCTCGAATAATATCTATCTTCTGGTGGCCAGGTTTGGTAATTGCATAGCATCTTATCAGGGAAGATCATGAGTCACGATGGAGTAGCTGTTCAGGTCCGATTCTTAATCAGGTCACTCTTCTGTGATATCCAGGTTTTGCATAGCATCTTACAGGGCAGTAGCTGATTACAAGGATGACTACATGTAATTGGAGAGATCAGGACGAACTGTTTGGTAAGTCCCAGATGGGAAGAAATTGAGCAAATCCGCTATTTATTTTGGTTCTATAAATTTTTCCTTCTAAATCTACTCATCTCTAGACTGATTGGTTCATGAATTGCTATATGTGCACGTGTGATTATTCACTACCGGATCCACAGCTTTTGCCGATGGCTTGAAGCCATCGGCAAACCCACATATGCCATCGGAAAATAGTTTGCCGATGGCAAAGTGACGTGGCCATCGGCAATACCCCATCGGCAATATTTCCATCGGAAAACATTTTTTTGCCGATGGGAAAAGAACAAGCCATCGGCAAACTTTTCTGATGGCCGTGGCCCCCATCGGCAATCCGTGCCACGTCAGCCACCCCGCCGTCAGGCTGACGGCCGGTTTGCCGATGGCTGACGCCACGTGGCCATCGGCAAAAATTATGTTTTCCGATGGCCACGGCCGTCGGCTTTTTTTTTTTTTTAAGAAAATCATTTCCCGATTTTTTTGCCGATGGCCGTGGCCATCGGCAAATTTATGGTCAGTTTGCCGATGGCCTCGGCCATCGGCAAACCCGGGTTCGCTGGGCCAAATTCCCCGGTTTGCCGATGGCCGGCCATCGGCAAATCTGGGAATTTTTTTTTTTCCCTTTTTTCCCTGTTTTCTTCCATTCCCAAGACATTTAATCACGAGCATGATATCACAAGCAATATATACAACATTCATCACATATATTCGCAATAATACGCCATTTCAAACATAATATAGCATCAAATCCATGTCCATGCATACAAATCCATATCACAAGTCCAAATGCATCCATACAAGTCCTACATCGGCCAAACATGTCCGACGTGGCACAACAAGGTCCAAAATAAGTAATAGAAGCTACCTAGCTCGTGGCGCCGTCCCCTTGGGTCCCCGAGCCCCCGAAGCATCCTCCCAAGCAGCCAACTCCCGCGGCCGCGGGCCGGTGCCGCTTCCGCGCGCCACGAGACCCCGCGGGCCGAGCTGCTGAGGGAACTGAGACGGGCCGGGCTGCGGCTGCGCCGGCCACGAGTACCCCGGCTGCGTGGGGAACTGAGACGGCCCGGGCTGCCCCCGCGGCGGCCACGAGTACCCCCGCGTCGGTGGAGGTGTCGGGACGAACGGCCGCGTGAGGAGGCTCGGGAAAGGACCCGAACCGGGCTGTGGAGCAGACCTGTGGAGAAGCACCCGGCCGGAGGGCTAGCACTGGAGTTGGGTTCGAACCCTCCGACCGTGTCCCGCACAAAGACCAAGTGATGGAATTAGTACCGCGGACTGGCATCACAAGCTAAAGCGATAGGCAATGTAGGGACTCACCGGACGAGGTGCAAGAAAAGGCGGCGGGGAGGTACCGGTGGTGGAGCGAAGAAAGCGGCCGGAGGCTCACCCATTCCCATGGCACGCATGTGCCGGGACATCCGCGACCACGCCGCCGGTAGTGCAGCGCAACCGAGGCCGCGTGCTCCCGATAGGCAAGCGCCATCTCGCTTCGGTTGGCTAGCACCTCCCGGACCGTGGCCTGCAATATTACACGAGCATGGTGGATTGTATTTGAAGGCAAGGTACATTATTTGTGAAACGGTCGAACGACGAATGAAACTCCACTTACCCGAAGACCCGCGATCTGCTGCGCGCACCGACCGGCCGGCTGCCGAGGCGCTATGGGGACCAGCGGTGCGCCCGTCTGTACGCCGGTCTTCCTTGCGGATCTCGGCCGCCGTCGGACAGAGGACGGGTCAATGGCGCTGTGGGCCATATAGAACCGGCCGTGCTGCTTCCCTCCTCCCAACCTCATCACGAGCTTAGGGTCTATGGGCTCGGCGGTGACGTCGTAGGTGTCGCCATGGGCCTCTCGAGCTGCGGCGGCGTACTTGGTGAGCTTGTCGTACACGACCGGGCTGGTGTACTTCTCGGGCCCGTCCGAAGAGCTGTACGTGGTGGAGGGCGCTTTCGCTGGGCCCTTGTGAGCAAGGGCCCACCCCCATGTACTCGTTGATGGGCTGCCCGGGGTGGTGCTCCTTCGCGAGGAAAACAAAAAACATGGTTACAAGTAGAGATATATGAAATCCGGCGCTATAAGAAATGGTTGAACACAAGCATACCCATGTTTCCATGAACTCGCCGAGGTTCCGTCCCCGGTGGTGTGAGACCCCGGACCTCGCCATCTCTTCCAAGCGCTTCGCCCGACGTGCTCGTGCTCCACGTACGCCGCCGGCGTTGCCACCCTCCCGACAATCGCACGCCGCCAGCCGGCGTACTTGCCGCACCAGCCCGGAGGTGTCTCGCATGACATTCAAGTATTAGATCTTCCGTATAATGAGTTGAATGTGTCACATAAGGAATCACAGCGGATGTTTTCCTACTTATTTACCTGCATGTACTGCTCCTCGGTGAGGTCGGTCTCCGGCTCACATATCGCTCCCGGCTCCGGGTCTTATCCACCTTCACCCCCGAAGTTGGCGTAGTAGGAGATGACGGCCCGGGTGTGCGCCTCGTAGAACATGTCCTTGATCCGCAACTCGCACACCTTGTCCCGATGCCGGTCCGCCACATCGGAGTCCCGCCCCTCCGCCAACCTATAGTACAACCGCACACAGCATCAAACATCATTCCATTGTTTGAGAAAAGTCCAACAAATGCGTAGTATTGAGATATGCGTTGCGATTGAAAGACTCACCCGTAACCGCTTCTTGATCTTCTCGCCGAGGACTTCCCCATGTGCGTCCCGGATTAGGAAGTAGTATGGCCATTTGTCGGGCACGATCGTCCTCCCCTCGATGGTGACCAAGCCGGGAAGTTTGCCTTAATCACTCGCCCCTGGATGCTAGTGACATGGGGCGAACTCTTCCTGGCCGACACCTTTCTCCAGCCACTTCACAAGCACAACAATTGTTAGTATGCAGTTTTAATTCGAAAATGAAATAAGAACAAGTACAAATCAACAATAGATACTTACGTCCCGAGATCACGATCTGCGGGCGGTCCTCGTGGCGCGGCAAGTGCTCGTGGAGCCTAGCGGGCCCGCGCCGGAAGGGCTTCTTCGCGGTGCCTCGTGGAAGCCGAGGTGCTCGCAGCCTCCTCCTCCTCCTCGTCGTCGTCCACCACCGCCGCCGCCGCCGTCCTCCTCGTCGTCGTCGCCGCCACCGCCATCGCCGCCACCGTCCTCCTCCTCGTCGTCGTCGTCGTCACCACCGCCACCGGCACAAACAGCCTCGTCGTCAAACAAACCCCTCATCCCCGGTCCTCCGCCGACTCCCACCCCCGCGGTCGACGGCTCCACCTCAAGCTCCTCGTCGTCCTCCTCCTCGTGGTTGCCGGCCTCCACGTGCTCCTCGTGGTGGCCGGCCTCCACGTGGTCCCGCCGGGGCCCGTGGTGCATGTACTTGGACTCGACGTTCGTCGGGCGCGACCGTCCTCCGCCTCGGCATTTTGTCGAGTGCCCGCAATGACAAAGATTAAAACAGTTAGTATTAGTAGATTGCAAGTACTTGTAAAGAAAACATAAATGTAAGGTAATATAAATAATGTATCAATATTACATGGATTAGAAACTATCTCCGCAAACGGCAATATTGCCGGCGAGCGCTCATCCTCGTCATCGATCTGTCGTCATCACTATCAATATTGTCGAGCTCTCTTAAGTCCTCATCATTAGGCGCTACATGTTCCCCAACTTCTACATCGCGTCGCGTCTCGCTGTGCATCTAGGATTCTTAAGTCCTCAAAGATCGTGCACCTCATCACCCTCGTCCTCATCGATGTCGTTGTTTACTTCCATACTCATCAACGAATCAATGTCTATCTCCAACTTACCTTCTAGCCCCTCAGGTTGATAGAACTCATCTGCCCTTGGGTCAAAGTTGTAATCATCATCGTTCGGGACCGCTGCTTTACCGCGTGGCGATACAAACTGCACAAGGCTCCAACCCGCAAGGCGCTTGTCATTCTGGTTTGCCCATGGGAGGTAATAGACTTGCTTGGCGTCTCGGTTAGCAACAATATAGACATCGTCTCCTCCATATTTGGAATCCTGTCGGATTTCGACTTGCCCAATCTTAAGGTCCTTTTTTGTGACCTGGGGATCGAACCAATGGCATTTGAACATCACAAAGCTTACAACCTAGGAACTTGCCAAAGTCAAGCTCCAATATCCGTTCGACTATGCCGTAATAGTCCTTCCCATCCGTGCCGGAGTCCGAACTCCGGTGCACGTGGTTTTTAGATTGCCCCGTTTCTCTTCGTAGCTTCGTGCGAAACCGATAGCCATTCACGTCATAAACGTCGAATGACTTGACATGTCGATCGAAGGTTTGGCCCACACATCTCAATGCAGGACTCATTTCCGCATCACAATTAGCCTGCACGGTTAGGACATGTGGATAGTTAAGTTAATCGCTCATAGGAGCAAAGTGGAATCGAGGTTAGGTAGATAGTTACCTTTTTGCTGAACCAATTGACAAAATCGGGCGTATTATGTCCGAGAAGATGGTCTTTCTCATCCTCGGTAGGAGCCCTACCGCAGCTCCAAAGGTGTTCATTAATAAAGTCCCCGGAGAAACAATAGACAAGAGGGGTCGGATCAATAGGTGGAGGATAGTGGCGACGTATGGAACAAGCTCATCGAGAACTTACTCTTGATAATCAATCGTTTCCTCAAGGTTCAACAACAAGTACATCATGATAGTGTGCCACTCATCATGCCGCAAGTAACGAGGGGTCCCCGCTCCCGCTCTTCCGAGATCCCCTCCGAAAAGGCCGAGAGTGCATGAATTCTCGTCGATGTTGTAACGAGGGATTGGATCTCGTGGTCTCGTAAGTTTCTCGGTATAGTACGCCCGTGTGCATGTGGACACCTCCTCCAGAATGAATGCCTCGCCACGAAGCCTCAATTTTGGCTTTATTTTTACACTTTTTCCGAAGAAGCTTTAGACACCTCTCGATTGGATAGCACCAACGGTGCTGCACGGGCCCCCCCAACCGTGCCTCCCTTGGTAGGTGCAAAATCATATGCTGCATGGACAGGAAGAAGCCCGGTGGAAATATCATCTCCAACTTGCAGAGCAACTTAGGTGCAGCCTCCTCCAGTTCAAGACAAACGTCAGTAGACAACTCCTTGGAACAAAGCCGGCGGAAGAAAAAGCTCAACTCGCCAGACGCGCCACACCGGCTCGGGTAGGTATCCCCCGGTCATCGCAGAAGGAGCCGCTCAATCCGGATGTGGAAGTCATGACTCTTCATCCCTAAGACTTTGCCGCCGGCAAGTTCACTCCCCGGCTCGGATTCGCCGCATACCCATCGTGGAACCTTAGCTTCGACAACCACTCCAAGTGCTTCCCTCCTATGCGGCCTTTTCAGATGTAATCGGCCGGGCCCTTCTTCCATCTCTTGCCTGGCGCAGGGGTCTTCATCACTAGATTTGGTCTATCGCAAATCGTTTCAATGTCCAGTCTAGCCTTAACATTGTCCTTTGACTTCTTGCCAATGTCCTGAGTGTTGCCCACAGTGCCTCGGCGATATTCTTTTCTGTGTGCATTACATCGATGTTGTGTGGAAGAAGAAGGTCCTTGTAGTAGGGGAGCCTAGTCAAGCCTGATATATGAGTCCACATGTGGTCGGTACCATATCCTTTGAAACCACCATTGTCATCAATTTCGAGAGCCTCTATCTCGTGCAAGGATGTCACCGGGCTCTTTTCCTTAGGGATGGGGCCGATGACTTGAACACCTTTCGTGAAGTGCTTTTTATCAAGTCGCAAAGTGGATCGTCCTCCTTTAGGAATTGACGATGTTTGTCGAAAGAAGAATACTTGCCACCCTTGGCCAGCCCGGTGAACATCACATCTCGCCTTGCATGTTGGGCAAGGGAACTTCCCGTGAACACACCACGCGCCGAACAAGCCATACGCCAGAAGTCATGCATTGAGTACCGGTACCACACATGCATCGTGAAGTTCGTCTTCGTAGCTCGGTCATACGTCGGTACACCCCTCATCCCAAGCTTTCGCAATTCATCCCACACCGGCCGCATGAACACACCCATTTTGTTGCCCGGTGTCCGTATTATCGGCCAAGAACACGTTCTTGGGGTCGAACATGACACCGGGGGAAGATTGAGGGGATCACAAACACGGGCCAACAAGTGTACGGGGCCGCCATCATTCCAAACGGGTTGAACCCATCTCGTTGCCAGCGCTACGCGTACATTTCGAGCCTCCTCGGCCATGCGAGGATTCATGGCATCAAAGTGCTTCCATGCATCACCATCCGCCGGTGCCGCATCTTGTCACCGTATCTTTTGCCATTCTTGTGCCAAGTCATTTGTTTCGCGGACTCCTTCCGTCATGTACCGCCGTTGCAGCCTCGGTAGTACCGGAAGGTGTCGTATGACCATCTCGGGATCTTAGACTGTTTCTTAGTGCCATCACCGCCTTCTACCTCCACGTACCTAGAGGCTTTGCACTCCGGACGTGTGTTGCCGCCTCGTGGTCTCCCGGAACAGACACACCCGTTCTTACAAGCTTGGATCGGGCGATAAGGCATCTTGAGTGCACGAAGGAGCTTCGTGACTCGGTCGTGTTTTTCGGGCGTGCTCCTCCGGAAGCACCCGCCAACAGCTTGCCAACACGAGATCAAAACCTTCCCGACCGATGCCCAAGGACGACTTCAACCCAATTAGGCGTGAAATGGCATCCGGTTTAGAAATGCGGGTCTTCTCGTGAAGGGGCTCCTTTGCCGCCTCCATCATGTCGTAGTACGCCTTTGCGGTCGCCTCGGATCTTCTTCCACCACCTCCAATCCTTGAACGGCTTCAACGTCTTCAAGCAAGTCTCGCCATTCCGGCATCTTGATCAAACCCCTCGAGGTCCGGTCTCACCACCGCCTCCGTAACCCGTTGGGGTTCCCCATGGAGGATCCAAATGGGTATAGTTTGGAACATACCCGTTCGCCCAAATATCATTCCTCATCTCGCCATTGCTCTTTCCTTGTCCGGTTCTTACACTTGCTACAGGACAAAACACCCGAATCGCCCCTTTAGAAGCCGGGCCAAATGCCTTCTCCAGGAAGTCCCCGGTCCCCTTAACCCATTCATTGGTCTTGTCTTTGAATCCCGTGTACATCCACTCACGGTCAGCCATCCTCCGTCATGCGCCAACGTAAGCGAGTAATAAGACCAACATCTCGCATCTACAAGGCGTTCCTACCATCTACTAGGTGAAGGATAGGTCCTAATCCCACCGAGGATGCGTAGATGAGGTTAGCTTCCGAGCTCCGCTCCGTCCGAGACGGAATTTCGGCAAAGACCTCCCCGCCGTTTCTCCCGATACACGTCCCGACAGGGAGAGTGCGTATCCGGAGAACAACGGGGAGGGGCTGACGAAACTCCGACTCGGACGGGGCGGAACATGGAAGCTAACCCATCTACGCATCCTCGGCCGTCCAAAAACGTGGACAATCCGAAAGAGAAACCGTCGCAGATATGCACTGATCCGCATACCAACGACCGCGAATCCCTTTCGGACGGGAGACGCCTAACTCGGTTATGTGACCTAGCTAAGACCATGATACGGATAGAGGGGTTATACCTAGGGGGCCGGAGAAGTCGAGCGAACCGCAACGCCAACGAAGAAGAACGGTGTCCTCCAACTCACCTCCCACGGGCCAAGATCGCAAAACAAGAAAAAAATAAGACTATAAGTTAAAAATTTCGCGTAACCTCCCCGCATGGGGAGGTTTCGAAAACCCGCAAAAAGAACGGCACGAAGGCTGACATCCACAAACAACGGCACGAAGGCCGACAATCACAATGGCACGAAGGCCGATGACCATAATGGCACGAAGGCCGATGACTAGAGCGGCACGAAGGCCGATGACTAGAGCGGCACGAAGGCCGTAAATGTGAGAATGATGATATACCTAGTCACGACACGTGCTTCGACGGGATGCCACGCGGAGAAGACGGTCGGCAAACCTCCTTCTTTCTTCTCCTTCCTTCTCCTCCTTCCTCCTCCTTCTCCTTCCTCCTCCTCCTTCCTCCTCCTTCTCCTTCTTCTTCTTCTTCCTCCTCCCTCCTCTTCTCCTTCCTCCTCTTCTCCTTCCTCCTCTTTCTTCCTCCTTCCTCCACTTCTCCTTCCTCCTCCCTCCTCTTCTCCTTCCCCCTCTTTCTTCCTCCACCCTCCTCTTCTCCTTCCCTCTCTTTCTTCCTCCTCCCTCGTTTCTCCTTCCCTCTCGAGAGGACGACGGGGGCGGCGGGGCCGCGGGGCAGCGGAGGGGCCGCGGCGGGCGGCGGCGTGCGCCGGCGGGACGCCGCGGGCCGCGGCGGCGGCGGAGCGCGGCGGGTCACGGCGGGGCCGCGGCGGGGCGGCGGCGGGGGCTGCGCGGGGAGGGACGCGGGGGGCCGCGGCGGCGGCGGAGGAGTAGCGGGGGGGTCGCGGTGGAGCCGCGGCGGCGGCGGGCGGAGCGGCGGCGGCGCGGGCGGCGGGTGCGGCGGGTGCGAGGCTGAGCGAGAGTGAGCAGATAGGGTTTGGCCTTGGTGGGCCGGGCCGGCGGTTTTTTATTTTATTTGGAAACCGACTTTGCCGATGGCCAGAGCCATCGGCAAAAGCAGACACGTGGCAGCTCCCCACAATTTTAGCCGATGGCCGGCCATCGGCAAATAATTTTGCCGACGGCTTTCCGAGGCCGTCGGCAAAATTTGAATTTTTTTTTTTCTTCACAATTTTTTTCTGGTGGGTTCCTATACTAAACACATCCCGCTTTGAAAGCCGGGA
Organism: Themeda triandra; assembly: GCA_018135685.1. Classification (NCBI taxonomy): domain Eukaryota; kingdom Viridiplantae; phylum Streptophyta; class Magnoliopsida; order Poales; family Poaceae; genus Themeda; species Themeda triandra. The sequence continues at coordinate 360,684 of JAENPR010000181.1, read as the reverse complement.
CAATTTTGAACTACCTAGCTATATTTCGTTAATTTTTTTGGTTTCTTTGAATTTTCCCGCAACTCAAAATTTGAACTGCAGGTACATGAAATAATGCACACTTTTGATTCGAAAAATGATATTCATGATTCTACGAGTATGTTGAGGCCATATCCAGGACCTCGCATGAAATTACGACCATGTTGGCCTCGTAACATGGGTAGTGACGTGCGCGGGAAGTGTTTTTAAATTCTATAAAATCCAAACGAAGTCCGAAATTGACGAAACTTCACGAGTTGTCTCGCCATGGCATGTGTAGTGTGTGGTAAAAATTTCAAAAAGTTTCGAGCGAGGTTGTGACGTCGGATGGTCAAAACCCCCGACATCTCCACATGTGATCACTTTGTGATCACATGTGGAGATGTCCGGGTTTTGACCATCCGACGTCACAACCTGCTCGAAACTTTTTGAAATTTTTACCACACACTACACATGCCATGCCAACACAACTCGTCAAGTTTCGTCAATTTCGGACTTCGTTTTTGGATTTTATAGAATTTTAAAACACTTTCCCGGCACGTCACTACCCATGTTACGAGGCCAACAGGGTCGTAATTTCATGCCAGCTCCTGGATAAGGCCTAAACATACTCGTAGAATCATGAATATCATTTTTCGAATCAAAAGTGTGCATTATTTCATGTACCTGCAGTTCAAATTTTGAGTTGCGGGGAAAATTCAAAGAAACCAAAAAAATTCACGAAGTATAGCTAAAAAAATTCGAAATTGTCCCAAACTTTGGAGGTGGGTTTTATGTGAGGTTGGAAGACACCGTAAAAAAAAAAATGCGAAGGAAAAACCAAAAAAAAAAGATTGTTTGCCGATGGCCTTGGAAAGCCATCGGCAAATACTATATGCCGATGGCCGGCCATCGGCAACTAAGGTGGGCCTGGGCGCTCCCCAGGCAGCCACGTGGCCATGGTGTGCCGTTGGCCGCGGCCATCGGCAAACAAGGCTGTTTGCCGATGGCCTAACGGCGGCCGCCATCGGCAAAAGTGACGGCGTCTGCCGCCGTCCGCTCCTGGCAAATTTTGCCGATGGTGTGGATTTGCCGATGGCGCGGCCATCGGCAAAAAAATTCGTGGCCGATGGCTTTTTTTCGCCGAAGGCCCGGCCATCGGCAAATTAGCCAGTTGCCGATGGGCTTTTTTCGCCGATGGTCCGGCCATCGGCAATAAGAGGTTTTCCGATGGCGGTACTTTGCCATCGGCAAATCGAACTGTTTGCAGATGGCTTATTCCTTGGCCATCGGCAAACTCTGCCGCCATCGGAAAAGCCTCGCTCTCCGGTAGTGATTATTAGTGCTTTGACAGAGAGCTATCTTCGTTTTCTTTTAAATTGTGCAGACTGCAGACAAAACATATGTTCATCTGGGGTATGGAAGTTGCCGAGGCGGAACCATTGGCGACTCCGCCGCTGGGGAGGCGAGCGGGATGGAAGTTGCCGCCGGTGAGCCCTCACCGGGGGCGTGCACCGCCGCGGCTGCCACGTCCGTGGAGCGTCGTGGCGAGTCACCTGTGGGTGGAGGACCGAGTCAATGAGCCGGCTAGGGACCCATGCGTCGCCTCGCTAGAGGAGAGTCGCCACACAAGGGAAATCTCTTTTTCCTCAGTCTTGACTATCGTACGTAGTGACACTTTCAGTTTTTTTACTTCTGCATATCGAGCTTAATTTAATCTATGGACTATCAAAGTATGATTTGGTCCTCCAACTTCTCTTTTCAGCTTGACTGCTGCTTTGCTTATTAGCCTAGGCACTGCCTATGGCTGGAGGTAAAATAATAATAATGTTCCGAGGAAACTATCATTAGTGGACTATCTAAAACCAGTTGGCCATTTAATAATTCTAATACATTACTTTAAATGTTTTCTTGTAGTGGTGCGAATCTAAACAATTCTCATAAAGTTGTGGACTGTGATCTTTCTCACAAAGGTACTGTTCTGCGTACAGTCCCTAACATAGTCCTGTTCCACAAGCACAGTCACCGGCCTCTCACCGTCCGATCCTTCCCAAAGGCAGCACCAGCGTACACGTCTCCGTGTTTCCAAAAACTCCGTACCTCATCCTCTGCTGCCGTGGGGAATATAGAAAGGAAAAAAAAACACCATTCTTCCAGCTCCTGCCACTGCCCAGGCCCGACGCGGCGGCAGCCCCTTCTGCTCCGTGTTCCTCTGCCCGTTCCCTCCCACTCCAGCTGAAGAAAATTGGGTGGACTCCGGGTCTAATCCATTTACCGTAAAGCTCCTCCTCTCGATGTACGACGTGTGGCACAGTTCCGAAATAGACGGCAGCGGCATGTGACCCTCTCCGCAGCTCTTATCACACATGCAGGACCGGCTGGCTCGTATCGGCTTGGCTCCTCCAAGACTGGACTCCAAGTCTCTACTCACGAGAATATGATCGCGTCGGCTATTGCCCACCATCGCCGGCCCACGTTCAACACCCTGCTGACGTGCTGCACGCGGCTGTGGTGTACTGTGCTGTGTTGTGCCGTGTTAGGCTGCGTTAAACACCTTGCTGCCATGTTGTGCTGCGCGCGGCCGCGCGACGAACCCGCTGCTATCGCCGCCGCCACCTCCTCGGATCGAGCTGCGTGCGGCGTTTGGCGGCATCTAGGTGGGCGCGTGTGCTATCTGCTTCTCGCCAATTTGGATGATCTGTTGCTTGTGACGTGAATGCGATTACGAGGCCGCCGTTGCCGCCTCCGCACCGACTATCTATGCCTCTGAGCCTGCTACGGAGAAGCCCCACTCACGCCCGATGCCGGGGAGCTGCGGTGGAGCGCCGTGAACGCGACGAGCCAAGGACGCGGTGGAGCCTCGTGAAAGCAACGAGCCGGGGAAGCCGACGACCGAACGACGTGTGTCTCTGGTCGTCTGATTCGAAATTGTGCCACGCGCTGTGCATCGAGAGGAGGAGCTCACGGTAGATAGAATGGACCCGGAGTCCACCCAATTTTTTTCCACTCCAGCAGGACAATACCTCCGCCTCCGCCACCCGACCCGTCCTTTCCTTTCCCCTCTATATGCCCCTCCCTCTCTCCCAACGTTGTGGCACACCGGGAGGCCCAACCCGTGGCCGCCTCCAGGCACGGTGTGGCGGGGTTGAGCCCTACCGGTGGCCGCAGACGCAGCTGCCCCGCCGAGATCGGGCCGCACGCCGCCCCCGTCGACGCCGACCTTGGCGAGAGGGCAGCGCCCCTCCATCAGGTCCCCTGCCTTTGTTGTGTGTACGCAATTTGTGTCGTCAATTGGTAATGCTTTCGCCAGTCCCTGTACCCATCGCTATCTATGTGTTCCCTTTTCTTCCCCTCATTATCTTCTTCCCTATGTCATTATGTGCAGTCCTGCAGCAGATGTCGTCGCTGACACAGGATGAAGCTCCCATCCCATGGCCCGTGTCAGTTAATACCAGTTCAGCTTCTCTCCTCACACATTTTGCAGTAACCCATGCGTGTGCAGCAAAAGCATCCCCTGCGTACAGCATTGTGCATCCTGTCATACTGACATATTGTACAGCTTATGATTTTGTGCAGTTTGTTACTTCCTCATAATACAAATGTTCTTTGCAATACATTCTACGAATTTTTGTGAACATAGCTTCCAAACAGATAAACACATTCTCATTTGGTTTACAAAATGAAAGATGTCAATTGATGGTCCCTCCGAGCTGTACGCCACACATTCTGATGAACAGACCTGAACGTCATATATTTCCTCTATCCTTGCTTCCTTTCAGAACATCCCTTTCTGGATTTGTAGTAAGAATTATCATTAACATATTGCCTCTATACATTTAGTTGAACATTGTACATGTATAGCAAGAAAAAAAATCATTTATATTTGATCCCTTCAATTGATTTCCCCCACAAACACCATTATTATTTTACTAAACTGCAAGCTAAAGCTACATAACCTTCCAGGGACTCCGCGATTGACAACATCCACTCCACTTCCAGCCCCAGAAACATAATGGAGATTGTAATGCATATTAGTTGTGGAACTGATACACCGAGAGAGAGAGAGAGAGAGAGAGAGAGAGAGAGAGAGAGTAGGGGATGGCTGCAGCCCCTATCTGCACCAAGTTATTACTGAATACTGATCCGTGGCTTATTCTGGTGTTCCAATCTCATTTTCCTTTCTATTATCAGATTGGTGCTAAAAAAGATTACACAGTAAAATCGACCCAGACTACATGCTCATGTCCTTCACTGCATGCTTTCACTGGCAAATAAATTTTTTAGAATATTCGCACAAATATTAAAGCAGGTAATTAAAGAAATTAAATGCTTTATTAGTTTGCATCCGGGTTCGGCCTGGGCTCAGCCGGTCCAAGCACAGCCCTGGGTCCAGCCCATCCGTCACTCCGTTACTCCGTCCGAGACGTCGTCGCCGTCGCTCCTTACTCCTTCCGTCTATCCCATCCCGATGCGATGCACAGGGACTTCATCGGCCGCGGCCTCTTCAACTCCAACTGCAAGCAGTGCCTCTGGCGGCTAAAGAAACACCAGCCACGAGATCAGCAGCCGCGTCGTCCTCGACCTGCAGGACGTGCTGGAGCGCTACGCGTTCGGGCACGACCCCCTGCGTTCTGCCTCTGCCTCGCCGATGAGGCGACGACAGCAAGTCCAAGTTCGTGCGTGCGTTCGGCGGGGCGCAGTCGCGGAGGACCTCATAAAGTGGATCGACGTCGCAACAGTGGACGGACGTGCACGAGTTGGTTATGGCCCATGGGCATCGTCCGTGCTAGGCGCCAGAGCGTCGGTCGACTAGAGGGACGACATCCTGTCGTGGCTGCAGAGGATATCAACACTGGTGCCTATAAAACTTGAATGAATTCACTGCCGACGGACGGGATGATCAACGGAAGATGAAATGTCCGAGAACATCCGGATATGGAAACTTGAATTTGCGGTCGTTCAGTCGGGCACGGCGCTGCCTTGCCTTGCTCACGGCACGCACGCCGTCGAGGCGTCGTCGTTTTCAGGCTTGGGCTCGTCGTGCAGCTGCAACGGGCGGAACGTCAGGGAGTCGAGCAGCACACGATGAGGAGGCTTAGGCGGGACCTTGCCTTTGGTGCCCGCGACGGCGAACGCGACGGACGGGGTTGGACCGTTGGAGAGCGCGAGCAACCGGTAGAGACCTCGGCGGCGATGAGAGCCGGGTTGGCAGGTGACACGACGGCGTCGACGGACATGAGCGTGTATTAGAGCACGGGAACGTGGACACCGCCATAATCCTTGCCGCACGGAACCAAGAAGAAATGGGATCGGGATCGGGAAAGGACTAGCCTCAGAGGAGTAGCAATCGTGTGCAGCTCTCTACGCGTCAAACGGCGGCCTGAATGCGAGTGAACGGCGGCGGACGGATTCGTAAATGTACGACTAGGCTCGGGCTGCTCTTGCATGGGCTAGGCCCAAGCGGGACCAGGTGGAAAATAATTTAAATTAATTAGTTTCGTTAATTGACTGCTTTAAGATTTGTGCACATTTTTAGGGAGGGAGTACCGGAGCAGATGCCGTAAAGGCAATACACTTTTCGTACTGCAGCAACAAAATTCAATGGACTATGCGATCCAACTTCCTACCCCACGCAATGGCGTGGGGTTTTCTGCTAGTAATAAATATTCTACGATATTGTTTTTGTCAGAATAAATTATAACTGCTATCAACGCTACTTATTACCTTGATAACTCACTGATATATTAGAACAATAATAGATCTACAATTTTTGCCTTAGGTACTTCTAGCATCACACTAAACTAATAGCTAAAAATAATAATTTTTGTCCATAAGCTAAAAATATTTAATTATAATAAAAAAAAGAAAGTAAGTAACGGAGGGAGTAGTAAGTAATAAGTTAATATGAAATAGATGCATGTTCTCTGTGTTGAATAATTGGAAAATCTATGGCATTGTTTGGGGTCTACCGAAGATGATCTCATATAACGAATGATTACACAATTGATCTGGTAGCAAATTCAGTAAATATTGAGTAGCAACCATTCTTATTTATCTCTTAGAAGAACACACAGTATGTGTCACAAAATAGGACATTTATTTCGTTATCTTCAGTTCGCGATGAAAACGGATCGGATACGAACGGATACTGTTGATATCATATTTGTTTTCATATTGTCTTCGGATTCGGATTCGGACACGGATAACTATCGGATACAACTACAGATACGGAGTATCACGGATACGAATACGGTAATGCTGTTTATATTACGTTCTAACTACAGAACGGTTCCCTCGGCCCGGCCCATCTCCCGTACGTGGATTGTGCGGACGAGCCACACCACCGCGCCGCTGGTCCCCTCCTGTCCGCACACATCGCATCTTCTCTGTCTCAGTTCCTCCGATGCCGTCGCCCCTATCCTCTCGCCCTTCGTATTCTCCGCCATGGTCGCCGCTAATCTCTCCAAATAAACCAGCACCGTGCGTGAGGACAGCAGCGTGCGTGAGGACGACGACGGCGCCTTCCGGCGAGCCACGCGCCTCCCTCCTCTCCCTCCACACCCTCCCTCCCCTCCAGTTTTTTGTCGCGACCTCCATGGTCGGGCGAAGCGAGGACGACGGTGGTGGCTTCCGGATCCGGCGAGGGCGACGGTGGAGCCGGCCGGATCCGGCCCGGTAGGCTTCGTCCTCCTCTCTCCTCTCATTTTTCTCCCTCCCTCCCCTTGCCCCCGCATTTTCTCCTCTGTTTTTGTTCCGCGACCTCCATAGCGAGGAGGCCGAGCTCCCGTTCCCACGCGAGGAGGCCGAGCTCCATGGCCCCCATCCCCGCGAGGAGGCCGAGCTCCATGGCCGAGGCCTCGTCCCTCGATGCGCACGCGCTGGCCCCGCGCCGGCAGCTTGATGGCCGCCCCATGGTTTTTTCGTTTAATATTTGGGTTTTCCCCTTTTTTGTTTCAGGTTTTTGTTTCCGATGTTTTACGCAGTCAAACTTGAATGTTTCTCTAGCACAAACCTGAATGTTTCTATAGCATAAACTTCTTTGTGTTGCTGCAGTGTAAACTTGAATGTTTCTCTAGCACAAACTTGATTGTTTCTCTAGCATGAACTTTTGTGTTTCCGCAGTGCAAACCTTTTGTGTTTATGGTTTCCCCAATATTTCTGCAGTGCAAAGTTGAATGTTTCTTTTGATCCTAAGGTGGTGTTTCACGAGTTTTTAATGATTCTGCCTATGATCTTAAGGTGATGTTTTGTCGAGTTTTCCAATGTTTCGTAGTGCAAAGCTCAATGTTTCCACAGTGCAAATTTGAATGTTTTTAGAAAAACAAGCTGATGTTTCGGAATTCATCCGGGGGTGTTTCATCTTGTGTTTATTTTTTTTTTCAGATTTTAATTCAATCATTTTGTCCTCTGTTTCTATGTTTCTTTGCTCTTGTTTCAAAGAGGGATTTTGTTTATTTATTTATTTATTTATTTATTTATTTATTTATTTATTTTTTTGCTTTTGTTTCGAGATCTGATGGTCAAGGGGTGGGGGTGGGCGCGACCATGTGGTGTGTGAGCGGGATGAGGAGGCGTGGAAGGACGGAAGATTATGTGCGTTCGTGTGTTTTGGGGTGGGCTTCAACTCCCGATGGGCCGCGCTGTCGACCGTTCTATGGTTAGAACGTTCGATCGGCAGCACCACCCATACGAATACGAATAAATATATCCCGAATACGGGATGAGTCGGACACGGATGGTGTCGGTTACGAATATTTCTACGGATATTGAGTAAAAGAAACATTTATATAACATGTGTTGTAGTCATTTGAGAAACATAAAGGAGGTGTATTTTTTTTAAGAATTGCATTTTTTTAGATAAGAAGAATAAAGGAGGTGCGTATGGAATATGTTTTTTTTTTCTAGAAACCCTTATGGAATATACATGGATGATTTTTTTTTTTTTTTTTTTTTTTTTTTTTTTTTTTGAGCAGAATATACATGGATGATGCCTATGCCTACACTGCACCCTCCACTGGCCCAGTACGAAGAGCATATGGATGGGCCTTGAGTTTGCGGGCCGCAGCCCACGGACGGTTTCTGGCTCGTTCATAGGCTGCTTGTGTGCGGTGTGCAAGAGTGCCAGACTGCCAGTGCTGGTTTTTAGTCCCACCTCGACGCTCTAGCTAGCAACGATAGAGCAAGTGGCCTATAAGAAACTGAGGCCACTGATGCATCAGGATGGTTAGCCACACTGGCATTGCAATACTGATCAGCCACGGTGCGGATGCAAGATACATTTCTGTATCAATTCTATATGAATAATTAATACAAATACAAATTTCAAAATTCGGATGTTCATCCGTATATAATATTCGGACATATCCGAATAAAATGGCGGATATACGGTATCCGACGGATGTTGAGGATATTGTATTTGTATCCGTCATCCGTGTAAGCCATCCGGATTCGTATCCGATATTCGGGAATGAGCGCGGATGTCTGATGAAGAAATCCGTATCGACATTTGGTGACTACGGACGGACGGACGGATAAACATCCGACCGTTTTCATCGCTATCTTCAGTCCTTCCAAAGCAGCCTTACCATAGAATTAGACCAAAGCACACAGCCGGTTCACTTTGAAGAACTGAAGCAACAATAATCTACATGCATAGACAGTTACAACCAAAGCCTAATCACCGCTGAGACCAAATGATTTTGAATCCCAACTTCAGTTTTAATAAAGACCGGGTTCATGCCCGAAGCATGAGCAAGCATTAGGCCAATGTTTTGAGGTGCTGCTTCAGCATATATATCAGAAATGACACAACGTGCGCACAATAGCACTGGCAGCCCGCATGGCACTCAACCGTGGGAGGTTGAGATCCAGCATCTAGTTAATAGTGTTGCTATTTGTTGATCTTCATGTTCTGATAAACCTACTGGCTCCTCTCACTCCTAGTTTGGTGTATGATTCAGTACCACAGTTGTAGACAGGAAACTAGCTAGAGTAGCTCAAACTTATACGCCGGGGCTGTGGCCTATGATTTGGGTTTGTTATATATGCCTGTGTAGATGATGTATTAAATAATAACCAATGATTTGTACTGTGAAAATTGATGTTTTGGTGGGTAGGATATGATTGGGACTCATGATTATATTTTCAATGAAAATGGGAACTAGATGATGATATACTGTAGAACTAGGTTCTGTCACTACTGAAAATACGGGCTTTGCCGAGTGCCTAGAGATTTGCCGAGTGCAATCTATCAGTCATTCGTCAAAGAGACCCTTTGCTGAGTGCCTCCAGCGAAGCACTTGGAGAATAAAACACACTCAGCGCGAGAGAATTTCGAGGTGGCTTCTTCCCTTATATCGGCCATGCTTGTCTTGCACTGAATTCCATCAATTAACAAATGCCATGTATCTTTTTTTCACTAATTTTTTTCAGTATCACTTTTGTTTATCATCTCTTTGAAGATGTGATTCTTTTTCTCGTGAATATAACACCTTGCGTGAGGCCAACATCTATGTATGCAATACTAATTAAGAGACAATTAATTACTGTGGCTGAGTGTGTGTGCAAACTAGGAGCACATTATAACAAGGACATGTACCACATATATGCTCTGAGAGCTCTGCCAAATGTCCTATGCTTAAAGACATTGATGTACGATGAGAGGAGACATTGCTGATCAAACCAATTCCTCTGAGATTTTTTAGAACATAAATGAAGAGGCTAGGGAAACCAAAATATAGGTAGACAGCACATGAATGCCGCATGCTCGAGACAGAGCAGCTCCAGTGCGCCTATAAATCAAACCATGAGCGTGAACGGGCAAACTGTGGACAATTCGAGACTAGAGACATCCTTGTATGGGTGATAGAACTTAGAACCAGAAATCATACTTTAAGGAGCATTCGAACTCAATCAGTTAAAAAAACTATTTCCTGCACAGCACACTTGTCCCACATAGCAGTTCCTGCACTAAACCTGCATCTTCCCTCGACTCTTGGACACAGTGAAAAAGAAATTATTCCCCATGTGATCCATACACACACGCGCAACCACTACAACATATCATTTAATTAAAGGCATTTTGTTAAAGGCATTTTAAAAAATTTGCCTCAATTTCCTATTACTTAAAGGCATTTTTATTAAAATGCCTTCAAAACCATTGTTTTTTTAGAGGCATTTTTATGAAAATGCCTTAAATAACTTTAGCATTTGAAGGCATTTTTCTGAAAATGCCTTCTATAGTCCTCTACTACGCACGCACCGGCCTGCCCCACACCGACAGATCGTTCATCCATCCGTAATTCCGTATGTATGTACAGTACAGGTATCGTATCGTACAGGCACCAACAGATCGGGCTTTTCCTTTCCTTGTTTCTCTCCCTCCCCGACGCTCGACATCATCGTCGCGAGTCCACCGCGACCCACCACTCCCCACAGCACTCCACCCCTAGTTTGGTGTATGATTCAGTAACACAGTTGTAGACAGGAAACTAGCTATGATTTACATATTTTATACTAAAATATGTAAATAGTTTTGATGTGAGCATGTCAATGTTTTTTGTTTTATCTTTTAAAATGGGGCAGGAAACTTGTCATTGATAAATGAGAACCTAAATAGACAATACGACTAAGAATTCATCATTCATGGATGTGAATGCACTACTGAGGATCATGTTTTTCTATTTTAATAACACTAGGATCATGCCCGTGCGTTACAACGGGAGCAAAACTGCGGCTTCATCACCATTTTTCTTTTGTGTGTCCTCAACTTTAACAATGCTAAGCAGCCGTATGACACCATCATTGCCACAGAGTGGCCATGCAGTGAGAACTGAGAACTATCAAAAACCAAACCGACAGAGACTGAACATTGCACATTTAATAAGATCCATTTGTTAACTGACAATATAAATTCAACTGGAACAGCTTAAGTTCGGTTGGAAAACATCACACAATTGGCTTAGCCCAATGTTCTGTACGATCCCATAAACAAGGAGAATATGAAAAAATGTCTAATATCAATGATAACAATTTGATTTGTTATTGCACCAAAAGTCAGAAACCAGAAGATTGGCTGGACTCCCCTGCGGTGAACTCAAATGCAGTCCACGAGCCTATCTCTGGATGATAGCTAGAAGCCTGAGCTCTAGTCAGTCATCATAACTTGATTCAAAGCACCATCTTCCTCTTCTGATCCCCAAGGGAGGCTCTTCATGGTCTTCTCTAGCTGAAACCTCCGATCATCTCTCTTTAGGAAATTCAGAAAACAGAATGACAACTAAATGTACAAATATAAGAATCAATTGCTAAGATTAGCGTCCCACTGTCCCTACAACTATAACAAAAAGAATGAATACATGTGGCACTGTAATTAACAATAGAAAACCCTACCACCTGTTCTATGGCAAAAGGAAACATAATGAATGAACACATTGCATAGTTTAAGTTAACTACAAATATCACCTGCAGCGTGTTCTACAGGCTTTGCTCACATATATCTTATTTCAGTTTCATTTGTTAAAAAGGCACCACTGACACCAATCATATAACCTGCAGTGTGTTCTACAGGCTTTGCTTCAACATATACTGGGAAGGAATCCTCTTTCGGTTGATTGTAATATTTCATTTCACACTGAATTGATTGGGTTAATAGTTATTTGATTCACATCGAATTCATTGGGTTGATAATAATCATGATGATTTAACCTACAATATGTCCAGATTATTATATTTCAGGCTTTCAGCAATCAAGCAGTTCTCTAAATTTTTCATACTCAGTTAATAATTAGTAGAGGGACCCCCTCTTGAATTAACAAGCAGCCTTTTCAGTTACTGAATTACATTTGAAAGCAGTGGCAAACACCAATATTGTTCATTAAATTATGATAGCAAGAGGGAACATGTATCTTTCAATTTGTCAGTTCACTGAGTTAAGTTGCAGTAGCAGCAAACATTTCCTCAATGAACATGCATCTTTCAAACTAAATCTGGGAACCAACAAATGATCTGGTCTTCCCCAATCCCTATCAGAGTGAAGCACTATGCCAAAGTCTAACAAAGTTGAAGTTACAAATAATATGCATTCTCATGGGGCGGCCTGTCAAGCAAGGAAGCGCTCCTCGCGCATGTAGATTCAGCACTTCCTCCTGCAACTACATTCTATGTGGAGTGATTGAGAAAATCAGCCTGCTTAGTCAAGCTGAACCACAAAACATTTCATTTTTCACACATCTCTGATATCCCATAAACAATGACAAATACTAAAATCTAGATAGATGAACTGAAGAGCAGAAAGTTGCACGAAGGAGCGCACGTACCAGCACATCCTGTGAGGATGGAGGCACAGAGGTGCTGAGGGTGAACACGATGCAGTCCTTTTCAAACACTCTTTGCAGACATCAGAGGAGCAGACGCCTTAGCAAATTAACAAAACTCACAGCGAATACAAGGATATTAAGGATATTGGAGAGCAGTTGTCATTGTCGAAGCATCAGACCTCGATGCCTCAACACAGAAGCTACATATGTTTTACCAACAAAATAATCTAGAGAACTGTCACAAGGATGTGCAGACAAAGGACTATCAATGCTGAAACCACTACACACACACTTCCAGATCAATGCTGAAACCACTATAATGTCTATCTTTGATACTACTCTATTTTTCTAGATCCTGCAGGGTAGAATTGCTCACTTGAATTTCACAAAAATCCTAGAACGGGGAACAGGACGAGGTACAAATTATACTCTCAAGCTTGACTGGGTAGACAGGAATATGAAGTTTGCTCTAGTTTGATATGGTAAGCTAAACTGGGTCGCAAGGCATCCATGATCATCTGTTCAGAGATTAAAAAAAGCAACACACATGGCACTCACCTTCATCTGTTTGAATTCATGTTCCCAATAACTATTAACAGCTACAGCAGGCGAGGGCAGGCATTCTGCCGAGCAGGTTACAAGCACAAGCAGAAGTTTTTAAAACCCAGGCAACAACCAATCAAGGAATCTCATGCACTCATCCTCCTAGGTTCCACAGGATTTGCTAGCAAGCTGTCAAAATCGTTGGTGGAGGGGTGAGCATACCTGTTGGGTGCTGTCGCAGCGGGGTGGAAATCGGCGGAGGGCGCGGGAGAGCGGCCGTTTGTCCCGGCGTTGGCGGCATTCTTGGCCGCGGATGAGCAGGGCGAGGGCGGAAGCTGGGCTCGGCCTCTCCGCGCTGGGCTCGCGGAGAGTGGCGGCCGGAGGTGGGCGGTGTGGAGGGCTGCGGCCGCCGGGAGGCGCCGTACTCCCTCAGCTGCCGATGTCTGGACGGGGGTGGCGGCCGGAGGTGGGCTCCCCTGCTCCCTACTCCGGGCGGAACGCCGCAGCGCTGCTGCCCTGCTCAACTGTTCCCCACGCGCCGCGGCGCAGGCGACTGCGCGAGGCCACCGACTGGCCGGGAAACAGCTCCCCGCTCCCCATGCGGCGGCACGGCGAGGCACACGCGCGAGGCCACCGACTGGCAGGGACGCAGCGCCGCGGCTCCCCACTCCCCACTCCCTCGAGGAGGGCGGCGTTGAGGTGGCCGGAGGTGGGTGGCGTTGGGGGCGAGGAGCGCCGGCGCGACGGATGGGGGCGGCGGCGTCGCGCTGTGCTGCTGCGGGTGAGGTGGGTGGCGTTGAGGTGGCCGGAGGTGGGCAGCGTTGGGTGGCGAGGAGCGCCGGATGGGGGCGGCGGTGGCGTGCCGTCCTGCGGCATGGAGGGCAGGCCGGGTGAGCGAAGTGAATCGAGAGCGAGGGGAAGAGGCCGGGTTTACTTTCACGCGGAGGGGAGTTTCACCTGGCCGGCTGAACGATTCCTTTTACCGTGTATTAGGTGTAGAGATTTGAAGATAGAAACTTACGTCTGTATGAAAGATTTTAATATTTGGATGGATATAGTGTTAATGTGTGCTCACATTGCTTCATTCTTGAATGGTTTGTGATGATGTATCTTGGTTTTGGAGGCATTTTTAATAATGCCTTCATCAATTTTTAAAGGCTTCTATAGAATGCCTTTAAAAAGTATTATAGGCATTTAGAAAATGCCTTTATATGTTAATATTGGAAGGCATTTTGAAAAAATGCCTCAAAAGACCTTTTCAGTCCAGCTTATAGAAGGCATTTTTAAATATGCCTAAAAAGATCTTTGAAGGCATTTTTGCCACTTTTAAAGGCATTTTTAAATGCCTTGTATAAACAGCCATGTTGTAGTGAACTGAGAACCTTAAAAACATAACTGAACTTTGCAGGTTCGGTTTGATGCCCACAATGGAGCTGCTTCTATTACCTTCCTATATGTGCTTTCGAGAACTAATTAAGGTGCTTAGTTTTCTGGTGTACCTCAAGAATAGACCGGCTGTTAAGATCTGGGCATGGTGCTGAACCAAGCACGTTGTGGTGATCCTTGTCGATTCCTCTCGTTCTTGGAACATTTGCATTTGTGTGGAATTTTTATGGAGTCAAGTGAGCTCATAAATGGGATCAGCATTCTATACTTGCATGCTAGCGATACCTTTCTTCGCCTACATGTGCATTCAGTGTCTCCTAGGTATACTCCCTGTAAGTGCAGCCCCTGCTTTTACTCCTGTGTTTTCCATCATATACAAGGAGCAGTCCTATGCAATACCTATCATGCACAATAGCTCAATGATATAGGCACCAAAAGACAATCATGACTCATGTGGCGATTAACCTGCTGATTCCTCTCACTCTCATAGCTTGGTGCATGATTCGATGATAGAGTAGGAGACAGTAACCAGGATAACAGATCGAGAGCTCATGCATGTCAAATGTAGTATGTTTCATGCGCTGGGTATCTCTGCTATTCTGTGGGCTTTGTGGAAAGCAAGAAATAACCTGTGTTTTCAAAAGAAATTGATTCATAGCCCTATGTCTGTTGTATTCCATGCCTGCGTCTTAATGAATTACTGGGCAGGGTTGTATTCAGAGAGAGACAAGGAAGCGATTGAAGCTGGGGTCAAGCTCATGGTGGAGTTTGCCTCCAAGCTGGTGAACAAGAAGGCAAAGACCAAGCCGACTCTACTCATCAAAGACATCACTGATGATCCGTGGAGTTCTACTTCTGTTCGATGTGAAGACCAAGCTGGACAAGGAAATGGAGAACAGCGAAAAGGCTGTATCTAAAGTAATGGAAGAAAAACATAAAGTCTCTTATTTCTTCCTGTTATTTGCGTAGTTTCTATCTCTGTAATCCGCATTTTACATTCTAGGTTCTGGCTGCCAGTTGGGTGCTTTAGCTGGTCTTTTTCTGAGGCAGGTTAGGTCTTGTTGGTAGCTTCCTTTTCTTTGATTTTTCCCAAGTCTAGCCGCTATCAAACTCTTGTATTTCCGTTATTCAGTTAATGGAAATTGGGGGTGCTCTCCGATTCAAAAAAATATAAGGGTGTCATTGTTAAATAATAAATGAGGGGTACTGCGACGGGTGAAATCCATAAAATATGATAATAAAGTTGGTGGGTGGGAGAATTCTAATTTAGATGTATTGTTAAATAATAAGTGAGGGATGAAATCCGTAAAATATGATATTTACGGTTGGTGGGTTGGAGCATTCAGATTTATTTACTCAAGTCAAAGTTGGTGAACTAGATGACATACCCCACCCCCCACCCCCCCCTCTCCCGGCCCCACACAGACTCTAGATCAATTTTGTTAATCAAAATGCTGTAAATGTTTTGCGTATAGCATTTCGACTCTTCTACTATATTTATGTTAGGGTGAACACAATAGGGATTTTTTTTTCTTAGTTAGTTTCAAGACCCTGAATTTTTTTTTAGTTCACACACATGGAACGTAAATATGATTATTAAGAGAGAAAGGTTCTCAATAGATAGATTTCAAAGGAATAAAACCATCAAATCTAACCCAAAGTTCATAACGGGTATGACACTGGGGTACACCTGGAGGGCGATCAGTGAGCGGAGGAGGGGGGTGGCGGCAAAGTAGAGGTTGCTCGGTGCTAGCCGTTCTTCATCCTATTGGGCAAGGCATTCGATGATGGTGGTGCTGGGGTCATGGTAGTAGTTGTCGTAGGTGATGTCGATGTAGCCGAACATGAGGTCCTTGGAGGCTACGTCGTTGTCGCGGATGTTGTCGACGACTGGCTTGATGCTGACATGTAGAGAATATTTGTTGTTGTAGATCCGCATTGTGTTGGCTGAGCTGGGTGGTGTTGTCGCCGACGACGAGGCATGTCCACTCGGCCTCCTTGGCCATTATACGTTGGCCCAGTTGGTCGTTCCCATCAAACACCTTGTGGGCGTTGATGGAGACATTGTGTGACAACGTTATGCTATCACTGTTGTCGAGGGCCCATTTGATGACGACGTCGTTGATGGTGCATTGTTGCTCCAGGTTGACGTCATTGTTGCTGGAAGAGATGGCATCGAGTAGGTGAACATGGTTGCTACTGTTGATGATATTTGAGAATAGCTGCAAGAAGAGTAGGATCGACCATGGCGTTGTGTTGTTGTTGATGGCTGGGTTGGTGATGATGACTGGTGGATCGTTGTTGTCGTCCTTCTGCCGTTTCTCCAGAACAGTGTCGTCGATGCCATTGACTTGGTTTGTGGCACAGATGTGATGTCAGAGACGCCAGTGACGATGTCGCGGGCACCTAGCAGCTTGGCTGCATGCTATGGTTTTGTTGCTTGCGTAGTCGCAGTCGCTAGGCGATGCTCCGCTTGTGTCGGCGCGTCATCAAGCACTTGGTGGGCGTCGATGCTGACATCCTCCGTGTCGTTGACGATCCCGATCTTTTGTGTCTCCACGATGGCAGCGTTGGTTGTGCGTGGAGGCTCCAGATTGACGTCGTCGGGCGTGTTGATGTCGAGGACGCGGACGTCGTGTGACATGGCGTCGTACAGCGGCATGGTGTTGGCGTTGTCATCAGGGCTGCTGATGGTGACGGTCGAGGCGTCTGATGGCGTGGCCGCGTGTTGGGACGATGTTGGCGGTGTGGTCGTTGTAGCCCGGTGTGGATGTGCTTGGACGAGCACTTCTTCGAGCACTTGGTGGGCGTCGTTGGCGACGGCCTCCATGTCAATGGCCATGTTCAGACCCAATCTGGGTTGGATCATGACGTCGGAGGGGCGTGGCCTGGCGGTGGTGAGGGAGCCGCAGCGGTTGAAAGGTCACAATGGCTAGAGGGGGGGGGGGTGTGGAGGTATAAACTCCATATACCCTCACGGCCTAGTTTGGGCCGACACGCTGTCACCAGGCCGGCCCATCAAGCTCCAAGACCGATCGGCTCAGGCTGGTCGGACAGCCTAAAACGGGCAAGAATATCGAAGATCGACAAGGAGGACAAGACCTAGCTAAGATAGGAAAGTTTAGACTTGTAAAGTATGTAAACTTAGTACCGAGATAGGCTAGTTCCGACTTGTAACCTTGCTCCCGTGATATATAAGGAGAGCAAGGACCCCCGAGCGGAGGACGGAATCGGCATAACGCACGACTCATACATCCACATCATAATCGAAACAGAGAGCGGGACGTAGGGTATTACGCTCCATAGCGGCCCGAACTCGGGTAAACCTTGTGTGATTGCTCCCTGTTTACGTCTTGCTCACAATCTCGGTGCGCCTTCCGCCAATCCATTACCGGTCAGGGCATACCCCTGGTCGGACTATCGCCGATATTTCGTCGACAGTGGCGCGCCAGGTAGGGGGTGCGCACCGAGATTTCACGTCGATCAAGATGGTTTCCTTCCCGGCTTCCATGACTTTCGAAGCCGGCCTCACCTTCAACTTCGGAACGTTCACCTGGACTTCCAACCCAGCAACCGCAACTCTCACGCCTCCGGCTATCACGCCGACAATAGCACCAACAATGGTGGCTGCGCCAAACCAGATCCAACTCATCCCGGTGACCACCATTGCAGTCCCAACCAATCCACCACTGATAGTTGACGGCACGACGTCAACACCTCCGACCGGTCCTAACCAAAGGAGGCATGTCAGCAACACGGATCTACTCCGTTTGATCCATCAGCAAGATATGAGGTTGATTGAAACCCATGCCAACTTCGAGTCGCTCCGACGACGCGTCAGGCGCGATCTGCAACTCGCGCGACAACAACGAATTCCTAATCCATCGACACGAAGGCAGAACAACCATCGTAGAGTCACTTTTGGGCGCTCCGAGCAGCCACGTTTGCAGCCGGTGAATCTACAACGGCGCGTTCCAACAAGTCTTCGTGGCAACCATACATGGCCAGATGGCGGCAGAAACTCACAGCAGCTCCGACCACGGCTGATCATCGTACGCGGTGGTCGGAGAGGCCAGCCAAGCAACATACGGCAGAGAATCTTAGCCGATATTCAAGATCCGAGAGAGGACTTCACAACAAGCCTCACGGAACAACAGCGATCCGCTCGAGATGACACAAACTACCCGACACGATGTACCTAGTCGGAGTTACGCGTCAACAGCCCAGCGCAGGAACGCGCGCCGCAACGAACGGCGGAGACGTCAGCGGGAAATCCGACGAACTGGTCGGAACCCGCCAACTGCACCTACTGCGGCAACACAGCAAGAACGATCCCCACAAATGACACATCCAACGCCCGGTTGTTCGCAGAACGTACTGAGTTAACTGCCGCCCTTCGTCATGGCGACCGGTCCCGAAGGGATGAACAACGAAGGGAAAGACGACGGCAAGAGCTATTGACTGCCATGGCAACATCAGGTGCAATGGAGCAAAGTGCAGAACGGCCACGAGCACGATCAACTCAGTCTCCCTCAATGACGATAGCATGCGCACACGGGCCAGGGCACTTGCCGACCGACACCAAGACGTAGAAAGAAAACGAAGGGAAGAGCACCAGAAACACATGACAGCAATCAGAGAAAATCGCCGCAGTTTTGGCAAGAACCCATTAAGGGAAGTTACAAGGGACTCGCCTGACATTGACGAGCCTCATGGTTGCACCCAGCAGCCCACACAGACGACCACTGTATACAAACGTGCTCGGAGTCCTCCCCCCGGTCGAACGGTTCCGTCCGTCCAAACAAACCGCAATGGTTTTATCACTCCTTTCCTGGACAATTTGCAGACCAGAGAACCAAACTGGAGGCTCCCCAGTCCAACTCCTCCTGATAGGATACCGCCCCACACCGAGCATATATTTCCTAATCCAATAAACCCAGCCAATCTTCGGCGCATCAGAACAGTTCGGTCACCAGGGCACAAAACATCAGAAGGCATGTTTATCAACGGCGAGTGGTACGAAGTAGTTCAAGAAGGAAGCCAGTTTGAGAAAAACTCAAGCTCCTTAGATTCCTTTACAGATGTGCCTTTTCCAAAAAAGGACAATCTCAATACTACTCGGAACGGGATAAGTATATCCGACCACGCCCGGCGCCGAGATGATCAAGTCTTGGATGATGATGACCTGCTGCTCTGTACCGAAGAAGACCCAGTCATGGTCCACGACTTGGAAAAAGGCGAAGCAGAGCCGGAAAATTAAAACAACAAGAGATGAATTTTTTCTCTCTTATCAGCGCAAGTTTTTCTTTTTTAGGCAATTTCCCTTTCAAAGTTTAAGTTAGCGTCAGTCGTACACATCGTTGTAAGTCATTCTAAATGACAAAAAAGCAATCTAATGTGTACTATTTTATAATGAGAAATCAAGTTCTTCGTGTCAAACACTTGAGCACATGAATTTTTCTTGTCATTCAAAGAAAAATCATCGTTCAGATCTGACGCGTTACGACATTCTCTAAACAAAGGATTCCAAATCCTAAAACAAGATCCTACGGCATAAACATGACAAAGTCATAAAACAGGATCAAAATAAAGAGATAAATAAAAGGAATCTCGAAGGATTCCGGCACAAAGACACATCTCAAAGGAGCCACTTCTTTCATTAAAAATATAAATTTTTTTTACAAACGGGGGACTTATTGCATCTAAAGCAATCTAGTCATCCCCGAACAGCTTGCCGACCACCAGGTCGACAGGAGTCGCAGCGACGACGGCCTCCGCTGCCCCGGTGAACTCAACGGCGCCGCCCTCCATGACGTCATGCGCCGCCACCGACAGCTCCATGCCACGGACATCAACGCCCGAGATGGCGTCGACAGTGGCATAAGCGGCAGAGGCACCATGGCGAACGCCATGAACCGCCACCGCGGCCACTTGGCCGGGGATCGCCGCCAGCCGCGCGATGACATCGCCGCCTTGGGCGTTCACCGCGTCCGCCGCCGCATGAGCGGCTCCTGCAGTTGCTCCAGCTGCTCCGTCAGCTCTGCAAAAACAAAGTAAAAAATTAAAAATGCCAAGACGAGAACAATTCAGGGCGTATGAACAATGAAGGAAACAACACTTACCGCCGACCCTGATGTCAGCAGCCTCGCGCCCGAAGCGCGTGTCCACCGGACCTTGCGGGCCGGCCTCTCGTCCGCCGCCTCATTGACGGCGGCGTTGGCCTCGCGTCGAAGTCGGCGGCCCGCCGCTTCTCCGCCTCCCGGCTCCTCCCCGGGCGGAGGAGAGTGCCTTCAGGAACAGGTCGGCGTTCGCCTCCGCCTGACCCAGTTGCTTGGTGGCCTCGGAATAGAGGTCCCTGATGTGCTCCAGCTCCGCCCTACAGCGGTCGAGCGTAGACACCAGGGAGTTCGCTGAGAAACTGCTCAGCGAACGCGGGGTGGAGACACTGGCGGCCGCCGCCGCCGCCTCCGCCACGACGGGAGCCACATGCTCCGCCGCAGCAACGGCAGCTCCGGCCTCCACGACCGGAGCCACCTGCTCGGGGGCCGCAGCCTCCGGCACATTCCGCGGCTCCTCTGCCGCCCTCCTCGCCGCCTCGGCGGCGCCCGCGGCGGAGGTGCCTGCCGTACCTCCAATGGTCAGGAGCGTGTACCTACATTGCATCCAAAAGAACTACGGTTACACCAAAAGAAGAAAACCCCAAGATCAATCAAATGAAAAATCCCCTTTCAAAACTCACCTCCTCCGCGGCCTCACCTCCCGAGGGGAGTTCACCGACTCCTCCTCACCCGCCGGGCGCTTACCGTGACGGCGATCCATCTAGAAGGCGGTGGCGCGAGTACGGGATCTAAAACCCTAAGTTTTGCGGAAGCAGAAGGAGAGGAACAAGAACAGAGAATGCGCTGCGTGTACAGAACTCCCAGCGCAGGCCCCGATTTATAGAAGAGCCCGGAGGAATCGAGAAGGCAACCGATGGGATCGTGGGTAATCAAAACCCCGCGGCCTTTTCGTTTCCCAAGAGCACGAAGCGACGAAAACCGCTCCACTCAAGCGACGTGCATTTATACGTTCCCCTCACATCGGGAACCCCCCGTGCGCTCGCTGACGCATGACGTCAGGGAGGTGGAGCGATTGAGACACCGACACAATGGACCCACCACATCGGCAAGAATTGACTTGACCAAAGACGAAAAACCGTATGCCGGTTTGACGTGACAACCCGGTCGCTGATGTACGGTTGCATCAGCAACCGAATATTCTCGTCCCGCACGCGATCATGACGCGACACGACGGTTGAAAGATAAGTATCTCACGTCCTTAGTAAATTCTTTATTCATGCCCTCCATTTCAAAAGACCACACTTTAGAAAAACCAGTTTTAACAAATTTCTTTCCTCAAACACGAAGCCAACCAGGAATGCACTGTCTCTGGTCTCACTCGCTACGTGTTCACAGCTACAACGCTATACAACACAGAGTGCGCCAGCGGTCGCTCCAGAAGGAAACGGGCTCCAAACATTCCGGCAACGCGCTGTTTGTTTAGGATCATCTAATCCCTAAGGCCTGGTCGGCTCTTGAATGAGAAAGGAACTAGTGTTGCTGGCAATTTTTTTTCCAAACTTGTAATAAGCATGACCTACCCTTCTGCATAATAAAATCTTACACACCATATGATCATTATTCCAGGAGCAAGGGCATTGTCAAAGCCCATCACGGCAAGATGGTGGTTCACAGCAAAATACAGATAAGTGCCCTTTCAACCTAACATACATGCCTTCATCAATCTTTTTTCACAAAAGATTTCTTTAAACGAACTACTTCAAAGTACGTTCAAAACAATCTTTACAAAGCTAAAAACATCCTCTTTCTTTGTACAAAATGGCTAAGTACGTCACCCTCCAACGAAAAAACAATCGGCATGCACTTGTCTCGAACAATCCCGCTACGTGTTCACAACTCCAACGCTATACAACACGGGGATGACGGTCGCTTCGCTTCAACGGAAATAGGGCCCTAAGTGATTCGGCAACGCGCTATTCACTATAGGTCATCTACACACCTGAGGACTGATTAACTCTAAGGAGAGGCGATTACCAAAACCATTATCAAACAAAACATCCTGATACAATTTCGTGTCATAGATCATATCAAATCAATACGATTCAGCATACCTCATCAAAACTCATACCAAATTTTCTCTTTGCAGCAATAACTTGAAGAAGTGTTCCAACCCGCTGTAACAAACTTACAGCATAACAGCAGTATAGCATCAACAATTCAACCCACACAATCCGACAAGCTGGAATTTTTTTTTCGCCAATGATACCGGTTATTCTCGGCACAAATAGCAAAGCTATTTTTATGGGTTTAGATTCAAAACCATGGTCTCACGGCCCACGCGGAGACTGAGTTAAGTAGCAAAGCTACCTTAACTTAATCATGACAAAGTCATGGCATGGTTCAAACCGACCAGCCCAAATGAAATTTGGCTCGCTTTCGGTCTCACTCAAAGAGTGGTCGGAAACACATAAAGCACGATATAATGATCGGTTGTCTTCTTTTTTAGACCCCGACATAACGTGTTCCACCTCATCTCGGCTCGGGGACTACGTGGGCCCACGTCACCCGAGAGGTGACATGGGCTAGATCCTTCTTTTAGAGCTTGCTTTGCAACATATACTATCTTACGGAACCTCGGGGACTACGTGGGCCCACGTCATTTGCATGACTCGGCCGATCCTTTCTCTTTACAAAGAGTTTAGTTTCAAAACTAAGCTAAGCTAAGGCAACGACCAATCACGACGAGATACCATGTGATGGCGGGCATCATACACTAACGAGGGCCCACGTCTCCGTTTGGGACCCTTTCAAAATTCTTTTTTCTTTTCGAGCATCATAAATCTTTCGGTCAAAACCGAAAACGTCAACCAAGTGCAAGCAAAGTGTGGTCGGAACCACTTGACGGTCCTCAAGCCCTGCTCGGACCACAGGTCGAACGTGTGTCCGACCACCCTTTCTTACTCAACCAAGCAAGACGGTGTTTTTTCCCTCAAAGATCCATGATGCTCGGGGACTAGCTGTGGAGGTATAAACTCCATATACCCTCACGGCCTAGTTTGGGCCGACACGCTATCACCAGGCCGGCCCATCAAGCTCCAAGACCGATCGGCTCAGGCTGGTCGGACAGCCTAAAACGGGCAAGAATATCGAAGATCGACAAGGAGGACAAGACCTAGCTGAGATAGGAAAGTTTAGACTTGTAAAGTATGTAAACTTAGTACCAGATAGGCTAGTTCCGACTTGTAACCTTGCTCCCCGTGATATATAAGGAGAGCAAGGACCCCCGAGCCGGAGGACGAATGGCATAACGCACAGACTCATACATCCACATCATAATCGAAACAGAGAGCAGGACGTAGGGTATTACGCTCCATAGCGGCCCGAACCTGGGTAAACCTTGTGTGATTGCTCCCTGTTTACGTCTTGCTCGCTGTTGGTATTTGTTAAGTGCAACTAAAATAAGAAGGATTCCGCAAGCGCACGTAACATACCATTGTAGCATTTTACCGGGAGTATCCAGTATCGTTATTTATATTTTACCACGGGAAGCAAAGGTTAAAGAATCGATAACTCACCATCATGCATCTACTAACTTAGTAAACCAACTAGACCAAAGCAGGGGTAAATGATATATGATAGGATATAAGAATGAAAGCACACCTGAGAATTCTATATATAAATGAGTAGCTAGCTAGAGTGAGAGGACAACGGGAGAGATAAGGTTCCTATATACTTCTCTATTACTTTGGTTCTATGATAACAGGGATGAATAGATATAGCGATCACACAATAGCACTTTGGAGCAACAAGACCTTTCCAACTCTCGAAGAAGACTGGGTAAAGAGTAGTCGGGGGAAGGCTGCCAAAAAGCTCTACGAAACACCAACCCGAACGTGGTGGAATACAAAGGCCCGACAGAGCCACACCTGCGGGGCTACCACAACTATCCGTGGGATTGGGCGCAACCTCAGGTAACCTATAGTCTAGACACCATGCCTATACTATCGATTACTACTCTAGCTATGCGCAATAACTAGAGCACTCAATACGAGCAAAGATCCCATGCTAAGATGCAACAACTATACTAAGCAAACATATGAAAGGCATAAAGTAGATAGAGAAGAATAAATATATTAAAGCATAAGTCTTGTAAAGAATAGATACAAAGGCATACCAAATCTCTCGAAGACTTCTCGAACCGGAGCGCAGCTCCGCTCCCTAACTCTCATCTAGATCTAATCTACTACATTGGAATGTCTAGCTCTAATTCTCTAGAGAAGAGAAGTCATCCATTCAAGGGACGCCTCTACAACTCGATCCCGCCGGGAGATAATGAATTAGGGTTTAAGGGATGCCTCCTCCGGGGCCGGGGCCCCGCTTATATAGCCCCCTAGGATGCACCGCAGCCCTCGGATCAAACCGACCTAAACGGACGATTATTATTCATCCTCAAAGGCGGTGGAACAATGATCCGCGAGGCTGATGCTGATTGGTCCGAGTCATGAGTCGGCCGACCAAGGGTGGGAGTCGGCCGACTCTCCACCGAGCCCGTTCGGCTCCCGTTTGGTCCGAGCCTTCTCGAACCTTCCGATTATAGAATTTTCACCGGTTCCCGATTATCTCTATGTAAACCCGACATGTGGGCCTTCCTTGGGTATTTTCAGGGCGACACCCTCGAAAAGGACATTCACCAAAACTCGTGGAATTCTATTAGTGTAACCCCTATATCTAGTTGGTGAACATATTTTAGTCCTTTCTCATGTTTAGTTGACGGTAAAAATTGGCACTTAACGACCGTCAACAATCGCAATCTCGGTGCGCCTTCCGCCAATCCATTACCGGTCAGGGCATACCCCTGGTCGGACTATCGCCGATATTTCGTCGACAGGGGGGGAGGTGAATAGCCTAATAAAAAATCTAGCAAGAACACTAGACAACCCAATTAGATAGCAAGACGGCACAATTGCAAAGCTAAGGCTTCGACTACTCTATGCAAACCGTCCTAACCAAAATAAGGCTACTCAAAACAATTGCACAATCAACCACGGTGATCAAACTACACAATGTCGGTTCACCAATACCGACCAAGTAATTCTACCCACGGGATTTACTCTACACAATGAGTGGTTCCTGACCGACCACAACAAGCAATTCTACCCACGGGATTTAAACTACTCAAAGAGTGGTTCCCGACCGACCACGACAAGCAATTCTACTTTGCGGTAAGTAAAGAGGTGAAGGAAGTTTATACCGCCGCGAAGAGTAGAAGATGGCCAATCACCGGTGTAGAAGCCAATCACCTAGGAAGCTCAAGCACAAGCACAAGGAGGTCGAAGCCTCGGCAATCACAAATCAACACAATGATTTTTACCGAGGTTCACTTGCTTCCCGGCAAGCTAGTCCTCGTTGTGGCGATACACTTGCTTGGTGAGTTGCCCGCTCAATTGGCTCGGTGCCAAAGACCCCAATGGGGAGCCGCAATCTCCACACAAGACAAGGATCCACAAGCCACGAGCAATCCACTAGAGTATCCTTTTGCGAACTCCCGCGGGGAAGGATCAATAACCCCTCACAAGAACCCGGTGTGGCCTCGAACAATCACCAAGTCGAGCTCAACCACCACCTGCTGCTCCGAACCATCTACGGTGACGGGAATCACCGAAGAGTAACAAGAATCCGCAGCCCACTCGAAGAACAAGTGCCTCTAGATGCAACTCTCAATGCAAATCACTTGCTCTCACTCAAATCTCTCTCAAGGTTAGCAAAGGAATCAAAGAGATGAGTGGGGAGGAGCTCTCTTGCTCAAAGTATGCTCAAGTATGAAGAAATGGCGAAGAGAGCCGCCCAAGGCCGGCCAATGGTCCATTTATAGAGCCCACTCGAAATAGAGCTGTTACCCCCTCGGGCTGGAGCCACAACACGCGCCGGACGCGTCTGGTCGAGGCCGCCGGACGCGTCCGGCGCCTCCTTCCGCGCTGCGCCAGCCGACCGTTGCCTTCAAACGTTGATGACGTCACGCGTCCGCCGCCCGTGTCCGCCGCCCTCCGTCGGACACGTCTGGCGCCCCGGCGCACGCGCAGCACACCGTCCCAGAAACTTTCTCGTGCGCGTCTGGCGCGCGCCGGACGCGCCTCCTCGGCGTCCGGCGCTCAGCAGTGCCGGTCGGCCGCCCGAGCCAGCTCACAACGCGTCGGACGCGTCCGGCCCGCCTGGCCCGGCGTCCGGCGCCCAGAGAGCACCTCCACTTGTTGTTTGATCTTCGATGTCACGCCGTCATCGATCCAAGGTCCAATCCACTTGTCTTAGGTGCCAACTCCACAGAGTAGATCACAACTCAAGCACCGGAGTTAGCGTATCATCTCATGAACACGTCGACAAGTGTTAGCACTCTAGTTAGCCTCTCATGCATCATGCAAAGTCACAACTAGAGGCACTTAGGACCGCGAATGAACCGAGAAAACCCCTCTTGATAGTCGGTTATCGATCCTAAATGTGATCACACTCGCTAAGTGTCTCGATCACTAAACCGGAAAGCCCTATCAAGTATACCTTCGCCTTGATCTCCATGGGCCTCTGTCGGAGCTCGATCACATCACATCCACCGTGTTCATCACCGTGATCACCATGCTCCATCATCCACCGTCACGTTGCTATGTGTCTAACCACACTTAGAGCAAAGCATTAGCAACGTTGAGTGTCATTAATTACCAAAACCAAACTGGAGCTTTCAATCTCTCCCTTTTTGGTAATTGATGACAACCCTTCACAAAGCTCACAAAGATATAGAAATTGAATTCAATATGAAATTGAATTGCTTGTCCAAGACATTTTGATCATGAATCTTGGATTGGACAAGCATTTTAATTCCGGTTTTGGTAGTGGTAGCTCCCCCTACATGTGTGCATCAAATGTTTGGTCGATTTTCAAGCACACATGCATAGATGAAACTTTTGTGAGAGTTACCACAACCAAAATGGTACTAAGGTTTATAGAATTGACCTTTGAAGCGTGATACTAATCGGAGTAGGATAATAAACCTTCCTTAGCACCATGGGAATCTAGACATCCATCAAAACTCAAAATACCTCATGAGATCTCAAAATAAGCAAGGTACTTTGAACAAGAGAAACTCTATGTCTAGAAACCACCTATGCATGCTAGTACTTCATTTCACCAATCAAGTTCTATACTAGCAATACACCAAACAAGCATGAATATTGAATTTAGCTTGCAATGCTCCATATCATCATGTATGCACATACAAATGCAACAAATAGTCTATGAGCTTGCTCCCCTATTTGTGTGCTCATGGTTGGGTCATATCATAAAAATTGATCCCCTTCCATTGCTCTTTGTGACTTATTTCTCCCCTTTGTCAACAATCACCAACAAGGGTGCATAAGATGAGAGAAACAAGTCAATCAACAATGGCCAAATCTAAACCACATGCCTAGAAAGTGTATCTCGGTTTGAACCAAGGGCAAGCTTCTTCACACCTCATAAAAATAAGGGTTATCTTGACCATGTTGAAATACACTTCATGAGCAAGTGCTAAAGATTTAACACTAGGTTTACAAGCTCACAAGCAAGTCGTATGCCACCACTAGACCAAATCAAGCATAGAAACAATAGTGGTGCCATATATCCTTAAAATTCATTTGATTTGCAATGAATGATCCTAGCAAGATGCACATGTATACATGTCTACAACTAGCAAAGGATGCATGAGATGCAACAAACAACTTTACCTTGCTATGTTGGAGGAGAGTCATGTCATATATGGGGGTGCATCAATCCATGTTGGAGAAGCTAAGTATGTTCAACTCATCCCTGAACTTGCAAAATCTTTTCTCATCAAGAGGCTTGGTGAATATGTCGGCTAGTTGATCTTCGGTGCCAATGCTTTCAATGCTCACATCTTCCTTTTGTGGATGATCTCTAATGAAGTGGTGCCTCACATCAATGTGCTTGGTTCTTGAATGTTGAACCGGATTGTTTGTCATCTTGATTGCACTTTCATTGTCACAAAACAAAGGCACATGCTTGAACTTGATCCCATAGTCCTTCAAGGTGGCTTTCATCCATAGCAATTGTGCACAACAATTCCCCGCACTAATATATTCAGCTTCGGCGGTGGAAAGTGCCACACTATTTTGCTTCTTTGAAGACCATGACACTAGAGATCTTCCTAGCACTTGGCATGTTCCACTTGTGCTCTTCCTATCAATCTTGCAACCGGCATAGTCGGAGTCGGAGTATCCAATCAACTCAAAGCTTGACCCCTTGGGATACCATAGACCAACATCTTGAGTACCCTTCAAATATCTCAACACCCTCTTGGTTGCCATCAAGTGACTCTCTCTTGGAGAAGCTTGAAATCTTGCACACATGCACACACTAAACATAACATCCGGCCTTGAAGCGGTCACATATAGCAAGCTTCCAATCATTGATCTATATAGCTTTTGCTCAATCATCTTGCCACTATCATCAATGTCCAAGCCATCATTTGTTTCCATAGGTGTACTAATGGCCTTAGCATCTTGCAACCCAAACTTCTTGATCATGTCCTTGATGTACTTGCCTTGACTCACAAAGGTGCCATTCTTCATTTGCCTGATTTGAAGACCAAGGAAGTAGCTCAATTCTCCAAGCATTGACATTTCAAACTCACTAGCCATCATCTTAGCAAACTCTTCATAAAAGAATTGATTTGTTGATCCAAAGATGATATCATCTATATAGATTTGCAACACAAATAAGTCATCTTCTATCTTCTTGGTGAAGAGAGTGGTGTCAACTTTGCCCATCTTGAAGCCTTTGGAGATGAGAAAATCCCTCAATCTTTCATACCATGCCCTTGGAGCTTGCTTCAATCCATACAATGCCTTCTTGAGCTTGTAGACATGGTTGGGCTTCTTGTCATCCTCAAAACCGGGAGGTTGTGCAACATACACTTCCTCATTGATGAACCCATTGAGAAATGCACTCTTCACATCCATTTGATAGAGATTGATGTTGTGAGCACAAGCATAGGCCAATAGGATTCTAATTGCCTCCAATCTTGCCATCGGTGCATATGTTTCTCCAAAGTCAAGACCCTCAACTTGTGTGTAACCTTGTGCCACTAGTCTTGCTTTGTTCCTCACAACCAATCCATCTTGATCTTGCTTGTTCTTGAAGACCCACTTGGTTCCAATCACATTGTGCTTCTTCGGCCTCTCAACAAGCCCCCACACATCATTTCTAGTGAAGTTGTTCAATTCCTCATGCATGGCATTTATCCAATCTGAATCCTTCAATGCTTCATCAATCTTAGTTGGCTCAATGAATGAAACAAAAGAGTAGTGCTCACATGTGCTAGCCAATCTTGATCTTGTTTGCACACCTCTTTGAATGTCACCAATGATATGATCTAGAGGATCATCTCTTGCAATATTTGAAGGTTGAAGAACTAGCTCATTTGCATTGCTTGCTTGACCTTGATCTTGACCTTGATGTTGAGTACCACTTGTGCTTGCCTCATTGGAATCATCAATCACTACTTGAGTTGGCACTTGCACTTCATCACCATCATCCACTTGCCTCGGCCTAATGTCACCAATGTCCATGTGTCTCATTGCATTACTCAATTGATCTCCACCCACATCATCTTGATTTTGATCTCCATCTTGAGAGCCTTGGGTTTCATCAAATTCAACATCATGAACCTCTTTAACTAGCCCACTAGCCAAGTTTCACACTCTATAAGCCTTGCTAGAAGTAGAGTAGCCAAGGAGAAATCCCTCATCACATCTCTTGTCAAACTTGCCAAGTCTTTGTCCCTTCTTGAGAATGTAGCACTTGCAACCAAAGACCCGGAAGTAAGCAATGTTGGGCTTCCTTCCATTCAAGATTTCATATGGAGTCTTCTCTAACTTTCCATGGCAATAGAGGCAGTTGCTATAGTAGCAAGCCGTGTTGATAGCATCACTCCAAAACTTTTCACTCACATGGTACTCAAGTAGCATGGTTCTTGCCATCTCAATCAAGGTTCTATTCTTCCTCTCAACCACACCATTGGATTGGGGAGTGTAGGTTGGTGAGAATTGATGCACAATTCCAAGCTCATCACACAACTCTTCAACTCTTGTGTTCTTGAATTCACTCCCATTGTCACTTCTTATCTTCTTGATGGTACTTGTCAAACTCATTTTGCACCCTCTTGACAAAAGACTTGAATAGATCATAGACTTCACTCTTGTCATAGAGAAAGAACACCCATGTGTATCTTGTGTAGTCATCCACAATCACAAATCCATACTTGTTGCCCCCAATTGATGTGTAGTGGGTTGGGCCAAACAAGTCCATGTGCAACAACTCAAATGCTCTTGAAGTTGACATCTCATTCTTCTTGAGATGTGAGTTCCCATGTTGCTTGTCGGCTTGACATGCACTACAAGGTCTATCCTTCTCAAATGTGACACCATTCAAGCCTCTCACTAGATCATGCTTCACTAACTTGTTCAATTGCTTTATGCCAACATGTCCAAGGCGCCTATGCCATAGCCATCCCTTGCTTGACTTGCCAATCAAACATGATAAAAGTTGAGCTTCACTAGCATTGAAATCAACCAAGTACAAGCTTCCATGCCTAAACCTCTTGAAGATGATATTTGCATGATCCTTGCTCACCACCTCAACATGCTTGTCATCAAATATGCACTTGTAGCCAAGATCACACAATTGTGCCACCGACAAAAGATTGAAGTTCAAAGTATCAACCAAAGAACATATTTGAGAGATCTTTGTCATTGGAAATTGCAACCTTTCCTAGCCCCATGACATCACCCTTGCTATTGTCACCAAATGTGATGGAGTTGAATCCACCATTGTCATTCTTGTCAAGTGATATGAACATACTATCTTCACCGGTCATATGATTTGATGCACCACTATCAAGCACCCAATGCCTCCCTCCGGCTTTGTAATTGACCTACAAGAAGACATCAAGCTTTGGGTACCCACTTTTGCTTGGGTCCTTGAAAGTTAGTCACTAGAGTCTTTGGCACCCAAATAGCTTTCTTCTTTGAGCTCATCCATGGTGTACCAATGAATCTAGCACTCACACCACACTCACTCTTAACAAGCATGTAGGAAGCATTCAACTTGTAAGAGGAAGAACTAGTGTTCTTGTTCTTGCATGCATGCTCTAAATGACCAACTTGCTTGCAACTCTTGCAATAGCTACCATTGTTCGTCACAAAACAAGTCTTGTGAGGAGCAAAAACGGCCTTGCCTTTCTTGGGATTATAGCCCAATCCCTCTTTGTAGAGAGAAGCTCTTTGGCTACCCAAGCACATAAGCAAGCGGTCCTCACCACCATAAGCCTTAGCCAAGGTGTGATTGAGCTCCTTGACTTCCTTCTTAAGAGACTCATTCTCAACTACTAGTGTAGAATCACATGCACGACCAACACTACTAGATAAAGTAGAGGCAAAAGAGCATGAAGGGTCAAGTGATGCAACAACAATTGAATCATCAAGTGAACCACATGATGTGGACACACTCTTCTTTTCTATGATCACAACTTGTGATTGCTCTTTCTCTTGCTTCTCGACTAGAGAAGAATGAGCTTTTTCAAGCTTGGAGTGAGCAATCTCTAACTTCTTATGGTCTTCCTTTAGACTCTCATAAGAAGCCCTCAACTCCATAAGTTCTTGCTCAAGGTTTTGTTTATCCTTGCGCAAGCCCCTACATTCCTTCCTAGAGTCATTGAAAGCACCCTTGCAATCCTCAAGCATGACAAAGAGTTCTTCTTTTGTGGTCTCATCATCATCATCACTCTCATCATCACTATTGGGTGGAGGTTTTACCTTAGTGGCCTTGGCCATGAAGCAAGATGATGGAGCACCAAATAGAGAAAGCTTCTCTTGAATGGCAATGCTTGTGTGCCCCTTCTTCTTCTTCTTCTTGGAATCATCATCATCATCACTTGAGGAAGATGAATCACTCTCCCAAGTTGCCACATGAGATTCACCCTTCTTCTTGTGATGGGAGGAGTCTTTCTCCTCCTTCTTCTTCTCTTACTTCTTCCTCTCCTTTCTCATGGCATCTTCATCATCACTTGCATAGGGACACTTGGCAATGAGATGATCCTTGCCATTGCACCGGAAGCACTTCATGGGACGGTCACAAGACTTGGATGAGCTTCTCTTGCCCTTGGACCGGTACCCCTTCTTCATGAGCTTCCCCATCTTCTTCACAAGAAGTGCCATTTGCTCATTCATTTCTTCTTCTTGTTCACTTAAACTAGAGCATGGCTCATCTTCACTTGAAGACTCTTCCTTCTTCTTCTTGCCCTTGCTCTTGGATGATGTGGCCTTGAATGCCACACTCTTCTTGTCATCATCCTTCTTCTCATTTTCCTTCTTCTTCTTCTTCACCAACTCTTCCTTCTCATGATCTTCTCTAAACTCATCATCGACCATGATCTCTTGAAGGACTTGGTTGGGTGTTGGCTTCTCCTTCATGGTTGTCTTCACCATGACGGTCTTCAACATGTCAAATCTCTTGGGAAGACACCTCATGAACTTGGTGGAGAATTGTGAATCCTTGATTTCTTCCCCAAGTCCCTTGAGCTCATTGATAATGACTTGGAGCCTATGGAACATCTCCGGCACACTCTCTTGCAACATGTAGGCTCTTGCGGTCTTAACACTTTCGGTGCCCTCATAAGCTTCTTCTAGCTTCTTCCAAATGTCATGAGCCACCTTGTTGGCATTTCTTAGCGCGATTACCAAAATAGACTCAGAGCTCAATTCTGATAACAGCGCCAAAAACGCTAAATGGCTTTACTCGGCATAATTGCTAGAAACTGGTTCCAGCAACTACGCGAGTGTTGCCAGAGATAGATCACATCCTAGTAGATAAATATCCGCAAGCGCACGGATCTATCGTTGCAGCATTTCACCCTTAAGTATTCAGGGTATCGTTATTTATAATTTCCCAAAGGAAGGCATGGGGTAGTTAAGTAATCTAGCATGGGTATGAGTATGATATCTAGCATGAGGAGAAACCGACCAATGTGCTATACAGGGGTAATCATACGGTAGTTTGGATAGTGGACACACACTTAGAGCAACCTCAAAGGAATAAAGATAAAATAAAGAATAAAGAATCATCTACGTGGAGCGAAAAAGCGGGTCCTATATAGTCAATGCTAGAACAGCTAATTCCACATGTTATACAAGTCAAGACTCGACTATAGACTAGGAATATGGGGAGACCGCGGCAAGCTGATGCACGCCGATCGATGGCGGCATTTACGAACTCCTACTCAACATGCGAACGTGGGGGATTACAAGGGACGGATAGGGGCTGTCACCACCGCCGCCTACCACCTCAACCGTGGCATGCCGACATATCCGAAGGTTCCCTCGCACCCGGACACCACGTCCGCATACTAAGGAGCTACCTACGTCCCCCCAGGACTCCCACCCTACGGATGGACGAGCTAGAACATAGGCAAGCCCGAAGGCACATCGAACCGCTATTCCTCTCCTACAATCTAATCTAAACAAGTAAAACATATGAACGATGAAGAAGAATGTAGAGCACGATGAACAATTCTCACAAGAACTATGGCCTAATTCTTGATCATCGAATATATCGTGCACTAGACTATACTCTAGTTCATATGCACGACTATATAAATGTAATGAGAACTTGACTAAGGAAGAACGCTCCATAGATTTATACCAAGAGTGTAGCTTTTCTTCCTAGAGACAAGCTCTCCAAGTAGCTTTGCCTAGCTCCAAAGGACTAATGCTAAGACTAATGAACAAGTGAGAAGTGTAGAGATGGCTCCAAATGGTGTGTTAAGGTGGGGGCCTCTCCTCTTCATTTATAGCCCCCAGAAGGCGGTTCAGGGGTAGTGGTGTAAAATCACCAGCAAAACCGTCAATCCCCAGATGGAAAGAGGCAACCGCCTTTGGCCGGGCCCACCTGGCGGCAGGGTGGGCGCGCGCGCCCCCAGCGCGCTCGCGCACAGGTGACGCCGCCCCACGACCGCCTTTCGCGAGTGGGCTGGGCCGCCATCTCGGGTCTTGTCCATCACTTTGGTGTTTTTGGCCCAATTCGACCCCAGGTGGCCTACTTGCTCTTGAGCTTGTTTTACGCCTTCCGAAAAGCGTACTTTTATTCCGGAAATTCCTGTACTTGGTATATATTCTGCAAAACAATATTCCTTCCAAGCACAGGTGGAACTAGGTTAATAGTAAAGATATATGTGACATAAAATATTTATTTCCCCCATAGTGACCTATAGTTGGCGGGTATAAAACGAGTTAAGGACCGCCAACAAGATCCCCCAAGCTTACCCCTTGCTCGTCCCGAGCAATTCTTTGCTTTGGGTTGTTGATCAGGGGTTGCTACGATGCCGATTATATCTCAAGTGTACAAGCTAGAAGAGAGCGTTCTACTTGCTATTTAGATAAATCGGCAATTGTATCTACTCTATGATTCGATGGAGTGGGGCTTCTAATTTTCTCAAGTCTTGGGTGATTGCAAAATAGAACAGTTCCAAAGACCGGTGCTTTTCATTCGTCCCAAGATCAACTTTCGATCCGGAGGTTTTGTAAGTTTTTATAAATAAACCAAGTTCCTCAAATGACCCACTCGATCGCTCAAAAGTGTATAGAGACCTCACCAAAGGCATTTTTAATTTGCCTTCTTCCTACCACTAAAGCTGAGAGTGGAGTTTTTGGTAGGTATGTAAGTAGGCATACTTAAATCATATTTGTTGTAAGGTCAAGGATTGAACCTTACGGAGATTAAGCTATACACCCTGATTGAGATGTGCAAGTGTGTGGATGGAATAAAAGATGATTCCTAATCTTTGTGGTATTTTTGGGTCTCCATGCATCATGACATGCTCTCTTTTATTGATGAATGAGATGAAGAAAAGATGGGCTATCAAAGAACAACTAAATTTATTCTCTCAATTTTTTTTTTGAACGGGGATCTAAGATGTTTCCCGTTTGCCTACAAGAGAGATAAATCTAACTATAACAATCTCTTTCTTTTCCTCTTTTTTTTCTTTCACTCTTTTTTTTCCGACTAAGAACATAGCCCAAAAATTTATTGATGGAAAGGATGTGGTGGAGAGAGATGTCATGATGATCAATGCATGGAGAAATTTTGTAAACTACAAGAGAGGGGTGCGCGATCCTCAGGGTAAGGGTCGGCATTTTTATTTGTTGGAAAGAATGGTGCGCAACTCTTAGTGTAAGAGTCGGCGGCTGGTGAAGGGTGCATGTTTTGCGCAACTCTCAATGTAAGAGTTGGCTTTTATTTGGTGGGTGCAAGTGGGTCTCAATCATGGGTGTAGAGTCATAATCTCACATCGGTAACAATCCGACCGAACTCAATGTTTGAACAAGCAGCGCAAGAAGGTTCTTATTCTATGGATAGATCATATGGCTCGGTGGGTATTCCGCGATCACCGAGGAACTATTGTTTTTTTGAAAATTTTAAAACAAAGACTCGGACTTCGGGTTTTCTCAAGGGGACGTTTCATTCTTTGTGGTCTAAGTCACTATATCATATCGCGCAATAACCTAGATGAGAGTAATTGTATGCAACCCACTAAATCAAGTTTCTAGAGCATGATAATGTAAAGCCGATAAACCCAAATATTAGAGAAAACTCTATTCTAGACAAGTACAAACGAGACATAAAACGAGCAACCAATCATTTCAACATGGGTAGAACTAAACATTTCATGGCACATATATGGAATGGAATTATAAAAGTAAATAATTTTTTTTTTTAATTTTCCAATGCAAGAAACTTGAATTTAAACATGCTAAAAAATAAATAAAAAAAAAAATTTATGAGAAATTAAATATACAATGCGGGTACCTCAATGGGGGTCCTCCCCCATGCTTATCCTGAAGCTCATGGCCCGGGGTTGTATCCACAGGACCTCCAATAGGCCCTCTGCTCCTCCTGCTGGATGCGGAGGCTCTCGGCAAGAGCGTCGAACCTCTGCCCGTCTTCGCTGCGCCTTTGGGTCGTTGGCGCATGAAGCCACCCGGGGTGTTCTCGATGTCGTTCGTCGGATCTGCAGGTGTCCAATGCGGGCATTGATTGAGGTCAACGTCGGCTCTGCTCGGTGGTGGCGAGTCGACGGTGTCGCCTCTGCCGCTCCCACTCGTCGGTCCACTGCCTCGGACCATGCCCTCTCGGCGGTGCGTGCCGGCTGGGGGTAGTCTTGCTCCCATCCGAGTAGCTGCGTAGCCCTGGTAGGCCTCCCATCCACCATAGCCATGCTGGCTGGGGAGGCTGCACGGGAGCATCTGCGGCGACGGGGAGTCGGGCGTGCATAAGCCTCAGCTCCTCCTCTAGTGGCTCTCGGGATCTGTTCTTCCCTGCGTGCTTCTTCTGGAGTCTTCAAATCAAAGGTGAGCACATCACAGTTATATAAATAGAGATTCGGGTTAGGTAACTGAATCTTATTTACATAACCGGCAAAGAAAAAACAGATATGATTTTTCCCATCAGCCTTCAAGGTGTGTCCCTGGGTTAGGGTACGTAAATCACAAATCGGCCGATCAAGGGGAATGTACTCAACATCGTTACCATCTAGTGCTCCTACGGCATTGGCAATGCGAGTAACAATAGAGGTGCAATCGATAGCATAAGACTTCTTAACCATGTCTAGCTAGTGAAGGCACATCTCCTTCACAGGAGTGACCTTGAACTTGTGAACTATGGCATAAAGAAGCTTAAGTTCTCTTTTGAATGCACCCATCTAATTTTGCCGACGGAAACAAAGACATGGAAATCCAGCGATGCATGAGTCTAAGGGTAGGGTGTTGGATCGAGTGTTCGGGGTTTGAAAGGTCCAACTTCTACCCTACCCGAGATCTTCTCCCAAAAAGAATTACGATCAAAACCGGGATAGATGCATCTAGCTTAAGCGCACATTTGTAGTGAAAGCCTAGATGATGAGCGAGTTCCCCCCAAGTAAGAGAATAATCCGTGCCAAATAAACGGAAGAAAATACGCTCATCATCATAATCAAGTGTGCAAAGAAAGCTGGATGGTCAAGAGATGCGAACCTTGCTCATCGATGGGCTCGAAGTTTTCCCAACCAACCGCCTTCCGAGACGGTGTCGAAGTCGGTGTCCATACCTATCTTCTCGATGAGGTTGGCGTCGTAGATCATCGTGTGGTTGAAGAGCCGATCCTTGAGGCGATGGTACCTCTGCGGCTCTGCTCTCCCTCCAGGTCGAGCTACGGGGCGTCGACCGCGTAGATCCCCTCGGGCTCGGGGGTTGCGGGTGCCGCCTCCTCGGCTACCTCGGGTTCGTAGGGGGCACCTTGGTGAGAGCTCGAGGCCTCACCGTACCCCCACGAACTGTAGTCGCTCATGGTGGACTATGCCGGTGGCTAGCTCTCGGGTGCGAAAGAACTAGTGGAAGTTGATTTTCCACACCCGAGACTAGCTCTAACTCTTGCTCTCTTGCTCAAAGATTGCTAGTGGAAGCTTGTTGTGTGAGAAATGGGGGTGGAAGAGAGTGATAAAGTGAGGATGTGAGGTGGTTTGAGCACCCCGGCCACCCCCTCCTTTTATAGCCGAAATCACCAGCACCAATGGGGAGGGGCAACGGCCATGAGCCGTTGGGCGCCGGCGTGGCCCCACCTCGCGGGGCTGGCGGGGCGCGCGCCTCGGGCGCGCGCGCGCCCGGCGGGCCCGCTGCCGCCGGGTTTTGGCCGTTGGGCGCCAACGGCTAGCCCTTGGCGCTAGCCGTTGGTGATTTTTGCCCCGGCCATTCAAAAAAATATTTTTTTCTAAAATAAAATCTTCTCTCTCTTTTTTTTTTCGAGAGAAGAAGTTTTATTTTATTACCCCCTCTTTTTTTTTCATTTCATCTACTCTTTCTCTCTTCTTTTTTTTTTTTGAGTAGCAAGAAAGTACTTACCGACCTGCTTTTGTCGGTGCTCTTTTTTTTTTTCTCCCCAAGCTTGCTTGGCTTTACGAGGTGACCAAACCTGTTGCGACCATGTTCTTGACTCGGGCGGGACCTCGGGTTGCCCGGATCTGCTCGTGTCAGTGTTTGTCGGGATCGCTGCGGCAATCTGGGCGAGCTGGGTCTCTATCATCTTATTGAAGCTCAGCTGGTTCTTGACCGCTGATGATAGGCCCTCTATCTTGTTATTCATATTCTCCAAGATCTTATCGTTTTGAATCATCTTTTTGGTGAGATTTTTGTTGATCTTAGCTTGGCCGTAAACCAGGTCCTTCAATGAAGGTTGATTCGAATTAAACCGGAGCGTAATTCGAATTACCTTGGAATGGAGGACGGGACTGGTTGTTCCGGCCATTCCTTCCTCCTTGTTGCTGGCGAAACCCATTGTCGAGGTAGGCGGCCTCTTCACGGTCTCGGGGCGAGTCATTCCCCGAGTGTCCAGCTTACACCACGACCTCGCACGTCATGCGAGCATCCATGGCGTTGACGGTGCCAGATGCGTCAGTGATGGCACCACCGTCAATCTTCTTCAGGAGTAGGTCTATTTTTGCGGCAAGCATATCCGCCTCCTTCACGGTATGCATGCCTTTTTGTCCCTTGGTGGGAGCGCGGTCCTCCCCCCAAGCTTGGTTTTCCACCATTTTGTTGATTAGTGCCGTGGCACTATCCCACGATCAATGATAGAAAGCGCCGCCCGCTGCGGCGTCAGTGCCCCTTCGACATGGGTGTTAACCCATTGTAGAAGTGCAGGAGCACCGGCCAACTTTCCATCCCATGGTGAGGGCATTCCTGGATGTACTCCTGGAGCCTCTCCCATGCCTCGGGGATGGGTTCCGGCGGAGTCTGGAAGTTGGCGATTCTTCCCTTGAGGGCATTGGTTTTGCCCATGGGGAAGAATTTAGCGAGGAACGCGGTGGAGCAACTCCATGTGTCAACGGCGGCCTTGTCCTTGTAGAACCGGGTCTTCGCCTTTCCCACTAGGGAGAAAGGGAAGAGCGAGCGATTGCATCGGTGCGACATCCTTGATGACGATGGTGTCGCATATCTCCAAGAAACGCGAAGATGGGCGTTGGCGTCCTCACTAGGCGGTCCACGAGAATGAACTTGCTGCACCATGGTAATGAGCCCGATCCACGAGCTCGAAGTTCTTGTCTCCCAAGTTGACGGCGGGCCCGGTGGGCACGTTGGCAACATTGGCGGATAGAGAACTCGCGCGGGACTTGGCCATGGAGTGCGCGTAGTAGGTGCGGTGGTCACTGGTTTCTCTGTCGGTGGAGCGAGAAGAGGAAAGGGCACGAGTCCTCTTCCTCCTTAGGAGTGCTTCCGGATTTGAGTTGTAATTTTCCGGCGGGGAAGAAACCGGTCATGCACTATCTGTTTTTACCCACACGGGAGAAAACATAAAAGTTAGCTTTGTATAGACATTGTCGTTTCTCATTTTATATATCATATGCATATCCATGCTGCTAGATCCTTAACTTCCATGCCTTCCCCCGACAACGGCGCCGGAAATGCTTGTTGGCATTTCTTAGCGCGATTACCAAAATAGACTTAGAGCCCAATTCGATAACGGCGCCGAGAAACACTAAATGGCTTTACTCGGCATAATTGCTAGAAAGCTGGTTCCAGCAACTATGCGAGTGTTGCCAAGATAGATCACATCCTAGTAGATAAATATCCGCAAGCGCACGGATCTATCGTTGCAGCATTTCATCCGGAAGTATTCAGGGTATCGTTATTTATAATTTCCCAAAGGAAGGCATGGGGTAGTTAAGTAATCTAGCATGGGTATGAGTATGATATCTAGCATGAGGAGAAACCGACCAATGAGCTATACAGGGGTAATCATACGGTAGTTTGGATAGTGGACACACACTTAGAGCAACCTCAAAGGAATAAAGATAAAATAAAGAATAAAGAATCATCTACGTGGAGCGGGCGGGTCCTATATAGTCAATGCTAGAACAGCTAATTCCACATGTTATACAAGTCAAGACTCGACTATAGACTAGGAATATGGGGAGACCGCGGCAAGCCCAGTGCCGCCGGTCGATGGCGGCATTTACGAACTCCTACTCAACATGCGAACGTGGGGGATTACAAGGGACGGACAGGGCTATCACCACCTGCCGCCTACCACCTCAATCGTGGCATGCCGACATATCCGAAGGTTCCCTCGCACCCGGACACCACGTCCGCATACTAAGGAGCTACCTACGTCCCCCCAGGACTCCCACCCTACGGATGGACGAGCTAGAACATAGGCAAGTCCGAAGGCACATCGAACCGCTATTCCTCTCCTACAATCTAATCTAAACAAGTAAAACATATGAACGATGAAGAACAATGTAGAGCACGATGAACAATTCTCACAAGAACTATGGCCTAATTCTTGATCATCGAATATATCGTGCACTAGACTATACTCTAGTTCATATGCACGACTATATAAATATAATGAGAACTTGACTAAGGAAGAACGCTCCATAGATTTATACCAAGAGTGTAGCTTTTTTTCCTGGAGACAAGCTCTCTAAGTAGCTTCGCCTAGCTCCAAAGGACTAATGCTAAGACTAATGAACAAGTGAGAAGTGTAGAGATGGCTCCAAATGGTGTGTGTTAAGGTCGGGGGCCTCTCCTCTTCATTTATAGCCCCCAGAAGGCGGTTCAGGGGTAGTGGTGTAAAATCACCAGCAAAACCGTCAATCCCCAGATGGAAAGAGGCAACCGCCTTTGGCCGGGCCCACTTTGCGCGGGGTGGGCGCGCACGCGCCCTGCGTGCTCGCGCACAGGTGACGCCGTCCCCGACCGCCTTTGGCGAGGTGGGCACAGGGCCGCCATCTCGGGTCTTGTCCATCTTTGGTGTTTTTGGCCCAATTCGACCCCGGGTGGCCTACTTGCTCTTGAGCTTGTTTTACGCCTTCCGAAAAGCGTACTTTTATTCCGAAATTCTGTACTTGGTATATATTCTGCAAAACAATATTCCTTCCAAGCACGGGTGGAACTAGGTTAATAGTAAAGATATATGTGACATAAAATATTTATTTCCCCCATAGTGACCTATAGTTGGTGGGTATAAAACTGAGTTAAGGACCGCCAACACACCTCAAGGTTCTTGGTGAGCTCAAAAGCTTTATCATCAAGTGCCTCATGGAAAGCACTCACGGTAACATCATTGGCTTGTTGCTTCTTCTCTTCGGCCGGTGTTGGCACCGCACCCTCAACAAGCTCAAACTTGGTTTCCACCACTTTCCATACCTCAAGATTGATTGACTTGAGATGACTCTTCATCTTGAGCTTCCATTTGGCATAGTCATCGCCACGGAACGATGGTGCCTTCTTAGTGTTGTTGATATGCATAACCAATGCCATTGCTTCACCTTAGGATGTTA
Source organism: Themeda triandra (assembly GCA_018135685.1). Lineage (NCBI taxonomy): Eukaryota > Viridiplantae > Streptophyta > Magnoliopsida > Poales > Poaceae > Themeda > Themeda triandra. The sequence continues at coordinate 318,973 of JAENPR010000181.1, read as the reverse complement.
ATCCAACTCAAACAAACGGTGCCCGGCTCCGATACCACGTGAAAGGTCACAATTGCTAGAGGGGGGTGAATAGCCTAATAAAAAATCTAGCAAGAACACTAGACAACCCAATTAGATAGCAAGACGGCACAATTGCAAAGCTAAGGCTTTGACTACTCTATGCAAGCCGTCCTAACCAAAACAAGGCTACTCAAAACAATTGCACAATCAACCACGGTGATCAAACTACACAATGTCGGTTCACCAATACCGACCAAGTAATTCTACCCATGGGATTTACTCTACACAATGAGTGGTTCCCGACCGACCACAACAAGCAATTCTACCCACGGGATTTAAACTACTCAAAGAGTGGTTCCCGACCGACCACAACAAGCAATTCTACTTTGCAGTAAGTAAAGAGGTGAAGGAAGTTTATACCGCCACGAAGAGTAGAAGATGGCCAATCACCGGTGTAGAAGCCAATCACCTAGGAAGCTCAAGCACAAGCACAAGGAGGTCGAAGCCTCGGCAATCACAAATCAACACAATAATTTTTACCGAGGTTCACTTGCTTCCCGGCAAGCTAGTCCTCGTTGTGGCGATACACTTGCTTGGTGAGTTGCCCGCTCAATTGGCTCGGTGCCAAAGACCCCAATGGGGAGCCGCAATCTCCACACAAGACAAGGATCCACAAGCCATGAGCAATCCACTAGAGTATCCTTTCGCGAACTCCCGCGGGAAAGGATCAAGAACCCCTGACAAGAACCCGGTGTGGCCTCGAACAATCACCAAGTCGAGCTCAACCACCACCCGCTGCTCCAAACCATCTACGGTGACGGGAATCACCGAAGAGTAACAAGAATCCGCAGCCCACTCGAAGAACAAGTGCCTCTAGATGCAACTCTCAATGCAAATCACTTGCTCTCACTCAAATCTCTCTCAAGATTAGCAAAGGAATCAAAGAGATGAGTGGGGAGGAGCTCTCTTGCTCAAAGTATGCTCAAGTATGAAGAAATGGCGAAGAGAGCCGTCCAAGGTCGGCCAATGGTCTATTTATAGAGCCCACTCGAAATAGAGCCGTTACCCCCTCGGGCTGGAGCCACAACACGCGCCGGACGCGTCTTGTCGAGGCCGCCGGACGCGTCCGGCGCCTCCTTCCGCGCTGCGCCAGCTGACCGTTGCCTTCAAACATTGATGACGTCACGCGTCCGCCGTCCGAGTCCGCTGCCCTCCGTCGGACGCGTCCGGCGCCCCGACGCATGCGCAGCACACCGTCCCAGAAACTTTCTGGTGCGCGTCTGGCGTGCACCGGACGCGCCTCCTCGGCGTCCGGCGCTCAGCAGCGCCCGGTCGGCCGCCCGAGCCAGCTCACAACACGCTGGACGCGTCCGGCCCGCCTGGCCCGGCGTTCGGCGCCTGCGTCTGGCGCCCAGAGAGCACCTCCACTTGTTGTTTGATCTTCGATGTCGCGCCGTCGTCGATCCAAGGTCCAATCCACTTGTCTTAGGTGCCAACTCCACAGAGTAGATCACAACTCAAGCACCGGAGTTAGCGTATGATCTCATGAACACGTCGACAAGTGTTAGCACTCTAGTTAGCCTCTCATGCATCATGCAAAGTCACAACTAGAGGCACTTAGGACCACAAATGAACCGAGGAAACCCCTCTTGATAGTCGGTTATCGATCCTAAATGTGATCACACTCGCTAAGTGTCTCGATCACTAAACCGGAAAGCCCTATGAAGTATACCTTCGCCTTGATCTCCATGGGCCTCCGTCGGAGCTCGATCACATCACATCCACCATGTTCATCACTGTGATCGCCATGCTCTATCATCCACCGTCACGTTGCTATGTGTCTAACCACACTTAGAGCAAAGCATTAGCAATGTTGAGTGTCATTAATTACCAAAACCAAACCGGAGCTTTCAGCGGTGGAGTAGACGGTGGAGGCGCAGGCGCAGGCGGCGTGTGCGCGGCGTGGGGAGGGCGACATTGCCGGCGATGCCGGCCGGTGCATCCTCCTTGTTGTTGAGATCCCGATCTAGATCGACGATTGCATCATCGATGTTGACGGTGATCTCCTTGGCGGCGGCTATCTGAGTGTTCTCCTGTTGCTGTAGCATAGATCGGATCTTCGCGAATTGTGCCATCAAGAAGGTGGCGTTCATGGTGGTGACAGTGGCAGCAAATTTTGTTTCAAAGCATACTTGATATCCTTTGCTTTTTCATTGATCGGCAACCCAAAGCTCCTCGCCTTAATCCGGCGATGGCTCGCTGCCGACAACTCTGGGAATGCCTCTCTATTCCCCAACCAATCTCTGAATGATTTGATGCCGCCCATCACCGCCGGATTCACAACGGGATTGGGAAACCCATCAGCCCTTTCAGCAGTAAGGCAAGGCGACATACCCTGCTCCGATGACCGGAATTCTCCGCCATCCGTGAAGCTCACCATCGTCGTATCGTCTCCCCGGCGGTTGACTTCCCAGTCACCTCGACTCGAAGCCGGATCGCCACCGCCTCGACGAAAAACCATGCCCTCGAAGGCGATGAGGTCGGGGACCTTTCTCCGCCGCCCATCGAACACCGCTGAGCGCTCGCCATATCCGTGCTGCCTCCATCTCCCATGCTCTCGGGAACCTCCGGCGACACGCGGTGGCTCGTCGGCGGATCTCCCGCCGATCGCCCCTGAAGTTGCCGCCGGCGCTCGAGCCCTAACTCACACGCCTCCATGCTCCCAGAACAACTTAACAATGCCGGCTCCTAAACCTTTATCTGTACATGTGTCCGCCATGAATACGTTGGTGTATGGATGCTGGTGTGGAAGCTGACACAAGTAATGCAACATTTGTGCCACCACTTCTATATCTAGAACATATAACCGTAGGCCACTTTTGCTATGTCTCTTTCGTGATGAAAAAGGCCGACACCTCTACATAACCTGTTATAGAATTACGGCCCAGCTCGGGTGGAGAAGAAACGAGTAGAGCAAACCACATTCAGCCCAAAATCCACACAGAGCCCACAACATATCAGAACAGGCTGAAAAGGCCTAACTCAACCCAAAAGACTAGCCTTATAGGTGAGGGTTGCCAAGCTTTATATGTTGGGAACTCTCAACGTGGACTTCCGATGCAGGACTAAACCCAACAAACTCCCCCGGTCACACATCGGACTCAGTAAGCTTGGCAAGAATCTGAGTCGAACACGGAATTAGGCCCAACCCGTCTGATCACACATTCGTGTGAACCTGCTGCAAGACGTACAAATGGGCTCCCCCGTAAACGTGTGACCCAACGGGATTTCAACCATGAGCTCTGATACCACTTGTTATAGATTACGGCCCAGCTCGGGTGTAGAAGAAACGAGCAGAGCAAACCACATATCAGAACAGGCTAAAAAGGACTAACTCAACCCAAAAGACTAGCCTGATAGGTGAGGGTTGCCAAGCCTTATATGTTAGGAACTCTCAACGTGGACATCCGATGTGGGACTAAACCCAACAAACTCCCCCGGTCACACATCGGACTCAGTAAGCTTGGCAAGAACCTGAGTCGAACACGGAATTAGGCCCAACCCGTCTGATCACATCCGATGTGGGACTAAACCCAACAAACTCCCCCGGTCACACATCGGACTCAGTAAGCTTGGCAAGGACCTGAGTCGAACACGGAATTAGGCCCAATCCGTCTGATCACACATTTGTGTGAACCCACATCCCTAACAAAGAAAAACCATGTCAACCTACTCTTCTTGTCAGGTACCCGTTGTCAACTTATGATAGTATCAGATTAACAACCGGTTCTTGTTATGAATTGGGGCTCCTTTACTTTATTTATAACAGGCCAACACAGCCTTAGCTATTTTAGTTGCACGCATCATTGCTTTCTAAAACTAAGTTATTTGGAACAATGATGCAATTTGTTGCATTACGGAGGGAATGTGAAGAGCTTCTGTGGACACTCTGTGACTAATGAGGACAGGGATAAATCAGTCAGCACTAATGTCTCATTTGACATGGCTTTAATATTTTCCTGCTCTATGTTATGGACTGGCTAGGGGATTGGAATAATGAGAGTCTGACCATGGAAATTGGTAGCATTTCTCAATGTCCAAGGCTTTGATGCATGACGGTTGCAAACATATATTTCTGGAGGGAATAAAAAACCAAGACCTTGGGTGCAGAAGGATGACGTCATCCAGGGAACACTACAACTACCAGAGAAGAATTGGAAGGTAAACATGGGTGACTCAGTATCTGAGGGCCTATCTGAGGGATATGTACAGCCACTGCTCACGCTCATGTTGATCTAAATATTGCCTGATATATATGCAGCCACTGTACAGAAACTGGTGTGGCACAGTATGGAATCCTAGTTCAGAGTAGTCTGTACAGAAATGGGACCTATGCTCTCAGTACGGCCTTGCCAGAAGCCACTGTTTGCGCTCCAGTTTCCTTGCATTCATCGAGGTGAAATGTGTGTTGGAATTTTCTGGGATGTTGTTTGACATTCATGCCCAAATGTGGTTCACCCATCACATCCAGTGCGGTAGCTGGCTCAAACAGGCATCAAAAGATTAGGTGTGTCGATTGACCTCCTAATTCCTCTCACTCCTAGCTTTGTGGATGATTTGATAACAAATTTGGAGACAGTAATATGGAGAAAGGATCGAGCTCACGCTTAACAAATGTGTATGTGGGTGGCAACGGATGAAACAAAATTGATGATTGTGTTTGTTATATAAGGGCACAAGACCTGGGAAGGCAGTTTCCTAGAGATGTTGTATTAAATAATAATAACCAAGGGTATATCATCCATCGCCGCCCACAATCCTCTGTCATTCGGCAAGCCTGTCGTAGAACCATGCATCAACGTAGGAGTGAGAGGAATCAGCAAGTTGATCCAAATATGTGTGCTTTTGCAGGCTATATTAGCTAGAGTAAAATGCACTGTGGCCCCCTGAACTTTTCTCGCAGTGTCAATTTGTCCCCTGGACTCTGAAATCGCACATCGAGCCCCGCGAACTTGTTGTTTGGTTCACCGCAGGCTGAATCTTGCCCGATCAGTGATTTCTTGCCCAGTTGAGCTAGCCAGCGTGGGAAAGTTTAGGATTTATAGTAGCACATGCAGGGGTGCCGCACACGCTTTTGGCCACGGACGCTACCATGGACGTCATGCTCGCGTACCAGCAGACGGCAGGTCGCTGCTGCCCGACCATGGCTTCCCAATGCTCGTCCCCGAATCACGAGCTGCGTGACCGCTCACCCCAGCTCCACCGCCGAGTACGCCGGCGTGGTGGCGGGCTCTGGGCGTCGCTGGCCGGCAGGAGCAAGCGAATCAAGGGGGAGCATCAGTTCAAATGCGTAGCTGATCATTATCAGACATCATTCGTCGTCGTCCTCTCTGTACGTCCATCGCATTAAGCAAAGGCGCGAGAGGCATGCAATGTGTATGAGCACTGATGGAATAAATTATTTGATTAATTCCTCAGCTCTACGTCATGGCCTTATCCGTTAATTATACACCAAGATATAAGGATCTTCTGTGTCCCTCGTGCACTCTCTTACAAGAATTTCATGAAAAAAATTAACAAAACGGAAGAAGAAATATAAAATAAGCAGGGATTCATAACCTGCAGGATGCATGCTGCATGTCTAGCTAGAACTGTTGCTTTCTTGCTTTAGGATCGATCCAGTACTAGTAGCTCTAGCAATGGCCGTTGGCCGCCGGCGTTGCGACGTCGACGACGTCGCCGCGGCCGCCGCCGAGCTTGTGCTTGCCGTTGCCGTTGGTGACACTACGCCAGCCTTCCTCTACAGGGGCGGCTGGCCCAGCCCCTGTGCCCACGCTCTTACAGTGCGGAGGGCGGTTCGTTATATAACTTTTACAGTGCATTTTAAAAAAAAATCCGAAAAAACTCGAAAATAATAGCAAAAAAAAAATTTTTAAACCCGAGAAGGGCCGCCACCGATCAACCACCATGCCACTCTACACACCATATTTTTTCGAGCATTTTTTGGACTTTGCATCACCCGGGATTCGAATTCGAACCCATGACCTCACCGTCCCGCGGTTCCTCCTCTACCACCGCACTACACCATCACACGTGTGTCTATACATGTTTTGGTTCCCCATATTGTACCCAACTGAAAGTAATTTGCTTATTTAAGACTCTAAACGATATCAAATCAAAAAGTCGTCAACTACAAACTTTCATATCTTTTTGAGATTTACACTTTCTGTTTAGAAAGTTTTTTCATCCGAGGTCATTTATAAAATTTGAATTACAAATTTGAGAAACTAAAACGTAGGTTTCGCATGACTAGATGAAGTCAAATAAAAAAGTTTTCAACTACAAAGTTTTATAACTTTTTGAGATGTACAAACTTCATATAGATAGTTTTTCCATCCGACATCGTTTATAAAATTTGAATTTTAAATTTAAGAAACTAAAACGTAGGTTTCGCATGACTAGATGAAGTCAAATAAAAAAGTTTTCAACTATAAAGTTTCATAACTTTTTGTGATCTACAAATTTCATATAGAAAGTTTTTCCATCCGACATCATTTACAAAATTTGAATTTTTAATTTGAGAAACTAAAATGTAGGTTTCGCATGACAAGATGAAGTCAAATCAAAAAGTTGTCAACTACAAAGTTTCATAACTTTTTGAGATCTACAAACTTCATATAGAAAATTTTTACATCCGACATCGTTTACAAAATTTGAAATTTTTAAAACCACTTATACACCTACAGACCACTATAGGGGCGACTCAATCACCAGGGCGACTCAATCACCACTGTAAGGGCGGCTGGTGATTGAGCCGCCCTTACAGTGAAAGGGGAAGCGTTGCCGTAGTGCTTTTTTCACGTAGTGTGATGGGCAGCTCGCCAGCCACTGCGCCGCCCTGGGAGCCGCCTGACGCTGACGTCGGCCACCCACCTGGTTCACCTCGTCTTTGCTCTTGCTCCAGATGAGCGCGTACAGGCCTAGCACGATGATCGCAGCGCCAATCACACTGCAACAACAAAAGGAGACGCTGGCATTATCAGCACTACTAGCACGATGATCTCTTCTTTGAGTATGATGGAGCCCATGACGGCGGTTATGATCATGCAGAGAGGATATTGAAGGCCGTGACGAACACCGGGCCTCGTTGCTTCGACACGATACCTTGCACGCAGTATGCCACGCCGGAGCACACTGTGCCTATGCCACGTAGTATGACACGATGACGATGGTGATGATCCCGGTTATGAAGACGCCGCCGGAGGCGGCGCTGCTGCTGTCGTGGTGGTGGTGCCCCTTGGACCTGCACCACGGGGCCGTGGTACAGGATCATGAGCACCGCGCCGGCGACGGTGAGGATGGTGCCGGCGATCTTGGCCTGGCTGTGCACGCTCCGCAGCCGCAAGAGAAATTAACGAAAGTATGACAACTGAAGTTTGTATGGAAGATGATTCTAATCCGTTCACATTCATCGTAAAAAAAAAAAAAAAAAAAAATCCATTCACATTTACTAGAGATAAAGAACAAGTGAGAAAATTAATATATGACATGGCCATGTACGGAAAACCATTAATTTTGTTAACCCAAATGTAATACATATGTTGCATACAGCATCTTGGGCAGTATATATACCAACCATTTTCCTCGTATCATTTTGAATTGCTTGTTTATGTGACCCAGGAACTATAACTATTGTATCGTCAGTAAGAGTTTAAAACAGGATATGTTGAACCAGCCAGAGTCACTTGAAATGAATGACACCCTAGCATTTGAAGCTTGTTTTCTCAAAGATGTGTTTTCTTGTATGTTTGGGATCATTGAATTGGTTTCCCAAGCTATAGGGATCAAATCTGTGAAACAAAAGATATCGTTGTTGTTTAAATCCTCTATGAAACATGCTTGTGCTTATAAACTAGCTTGCCCAAATTTTGTTGAGTCAGACGAGTCTGTCTAGAGGCTTGGATAGATATGAGGCTTGGTCTGACTATTCTTTGTCTTCGTATTATTTTTTTGTCTTGGCTTGGCTTTGGCTTGATATCACCGTAGCGTTAGCACGGGCACCATACTAATTTTAATTAATTGAAGTATTTTTTTAATATGATTTATTGTAGGGCTGAAGAGATACAGGAATAGCTGCAGGCTGAATTTGCTCAATTATCTGAGGCCAAATATTAAGCAAGCATGGTTACATGGTAGAAACGTGTCCGGTGGCTGGATCATTTTGTATTCATGTTTTTATTATGCTTTTGAATATGGAATCATAGCCGGAGCATCTACTTTTGTATGGGCTGGAACGTTATTATATTCTGTTGCATGGGTTGTTTATTATAATAATATGCAATTGCTTATGTGGTTTACATTATGTGATTCTTTTATTGAATTAGCACAATATGGGCTTTGAATTGTAATGTTGGGCTGTAAGAAAAAGACTGGTTTGTAGATGGGCCAATTAGGCTGATTGTAATTGAAAATAAAAGAGAAAAACACCCATGTTATATGGGCTGAATATGATTGCCACATCATATGCCATGTCATTTGCCACGTGCCATTTTGTTTAGTATGTTGTGATGATTGTGTCCTGTCACTATATCAATGACAGGAGAACTATTGTCACTATATCAATGACAATGTCCCTGGGTGGTCACAGAAGCTGGGTAGTGACCAAGCTTCTGTGCCGACATCCAGTTCATCACAGGCTCTGATCGTCATATTCTGATTGTCATAGAAGCCCAGATTCTTATAGTGTCAATACATCCTCATCATCAAACACTGTTTGCGCTCCGGCCGGTTTCCTTGCATTCATCGAGGTGAAATGTGTGTTGGAATTTTCTGGGACGTTGTTTGCCATTCATGCCCAGATGTTGTTCACCCATCATGTCCATTGCGGTAGCTAGCTTAAACAGGCATCAAAAGGTCACGTGTGTCGATTGACCTCCTGATTCCTCTCACTCCTAGCTTCGTGGATGATTTGATGACAAATTTGGAGACAGTAACGTGGAGAAAGGATCGAGCTCACGCTAAACAAATGTGTATGTGGGTGGCAACGGATGAAACGAAATTGAAGATTGTGTTTGTTATATAAGGGCACAAGACCTGGGAAGGCAGTTTCCTAGAGATGTTGTATTAAATAATAATAACCAAGAGTTGTACTGGAACAAGAGAATTTAACGAAAGTACTCCCTCCATCCCAATATATAAAGTGCAAGAATCAATGCAGATGGTTGATTTGTATGTGGTTGATTTTATGGGTACATCTTTTGGGGTGTACGGACTTTTTGGTGTGGACTTAGCAATGTTTATGTTGGTGTATTAGTAGCCAGTTAGGTCCACGAACTCTCAAAATAGAAATCTGTCTCCCTGAACTTGTCAAAATGTGACAGTTAGGTCCATACTCATTTAAATAGCATAAAATTTTTCAAAAACAACCCTATCCATATCTATCTAGTCATCTTCTATCCCGACAGCTCTGCGCCGTCCTCTTCTCCGACCAAGCCAACTCCCCATCGCCGTCCAACACCCTGGCTCACCAGCGTGCGCTCATACAGCGGTGCAGCCTCGCGCACCGACTTCCTAGTACCGCCCGTGGCGCGGACGCCGAGCGCGGCATGAGGAGAAGGACGAAGGAGACGAGCGCGGAGCAGGGCCACGATGATGAGCAGGACGGGCTGGTAGTAGTGCGTGCGGCCGGCCAACGTTTTGGAGTTGGCGGGAGGAGCATGATGTCCGAGGACAAGAGCGTGTGTACGTGGGCCGGAGGTGATGACGGTGATGGGTTCGCCTCCGCATCGGGGGGGGGGGGGCGTGTGCACGCGCATATTTGTGGAGGCACGCGCGGGAGGGACGCGGTGCCTTCGAGGCGAGCGCGCGTGTTGCGAGGTGACTGCATGAGTGCGGGGGAGTTTTGCGCCGGCCGCCATCGGCAAAGGCCCTTTTGCCATCGGCAAAGGGTTTGCCGATGGCAAAGGTCAGTGGCCATCGGCAAACAATTCATCGGCAAAGCCAGGTTTGCCGATGGCCACTGACATTGCCATCGGAAACCTTTTGCCGATGGCCACGTGTGCCATCGGAAAAGCCGCCACGTCAGCCGACGCGCCGTCAGGCTGACGGTGGCTTTGCCGATGGCTGACGTGGCCCCGGCCATCGGCAAAATTTTTTTTATTTTTTTTGAAATTTTTTTGCCGACGGCCGAGGCCATCGGCAAAAAAATTTCAAAAAAAAATAAAAATGGGTTTGCCGATGGCCATGGCCATCGGCAAAGTTATGGCAAGTTTGCCGATGGCCCCGCCATCGGCAAACCTGGGGATTAGCTGAATCATACCCCCGGGTTTGCCGATGGCTAGCCATCGGCAAACCTGGAAATTTTTTTTTTCTGTTTTCTTTCCATTTACATTACAATTTAGCACATGCATCACATATATATCAATTAACCCACATATATAGCATATAATCCACATATATAGCAACGAAATACGGTTTTAAGCATCGATACATGTCCATCGGAATCCAAACATATCCGGGCCACAAGCAAAAAAGTCATACATGTCACAAGTCATCCATACATATCTCACAAGCTACAAGACTAAACCTAGCTACTGGCGCCATCCCCTTGGGTCCCGGAGCCCCCAGCAGCATCCTCCCACGCAGGCCAACTCGGCTGCCCTGGGGCCGCGGCGTACTGCCAGTGGCCGACGTGCTGCGGAGGGAGCACGGCAGGGACGGAGTGCCCCGGGTGCGGAGGGAAGGCGGCAGGCCCGGAGTGCGGGTGCTGCGGCCACGAGTACCCCTGCGGCGGTGGAGGACCCCAGTACGTCTGCGTGGGGAAGCCCTGGTACGGTGGCGTGGGGAGGCTCTGGTACTGTGGAGAAGCTCCTGGTGGGCTTGGAGTCGGGTTCGAACCCGCCGACGGTGCCTGCACAAAGAACAAGTGATGTAATTAGTACAACTCCCCTGCAAAATTTCGGCAGCACCTCCCCTGCACGGGGAGGTTCCAAAACCTGCAAAAAACATGGCACGAAGGCCAAACATGGGCACGAAGGCCAAACATGGCACGATATAGCCACCCATCACGTGCAGTAGCTAACTGATATAGCCGCAGGGAGCACTCATATGCTAACTAACTTGCTGATTCCTCTCACTCCTAGCTTGATGCATGTATGGTTCTATGAGAGTTGGAGATAGTATCCATGAGAATGGATTGAGCTCAGGCTTGTCCATGACTAAGAATTATGGGTGGCGGTGGATGAAGGTTGGGGTTGTTTTATATGGGCATGAGACCTGAGAATGTTGTTGCCTAGGGATGATGTCATAAATAATGACTGAGGGAGTGAGGGGTTGTAGTGCAGTAAGGGAAATCAATGATAGTTTGATAATTAACATTGGTGGGCCAAAGATGATTCTGATCCATTTATTAAACACAATGAGCAATGAATCGGATGACATAGCCAGATGTAATGCATAGTGCCGCTGAATACCACCCCTATATTACCAAGTGTAAGCAATTATAAAACATTAGCTAAACACGCTACCGGAGGGTACCAATCAAACACCTAAATTCAACTTAGTTTAGCAATTATAACAAAAATCAGCAAAACCTTTTTTTGACCGGAAAATCAGCAAAACCTCTACTATAAAATAGACATCACAGCAAGTAGCAAGACAATCAAAGAATTAGTACCATCCTAGGTAATGATATTTGCATCACAGCCCAACCAAATTGCAGAATAAGAAATAAATATCGTCAAAATTGCAAGACCATCTCAACCATGACAAACAATTAACCAAACTCTAACCATTATATTGCAACTGCGGCCTTGTTTAGTTCCCCAAGTTGGGGATTGTCAAATTACAGTTCTGCACTGTAGCAATTTTATTTTTATTTGGTAATAATTGTCCAAACATTGATTAATTAAGCTGAAAATGTTTGTCTCATAAAGTACAACCAAACTGTGCAATTAATTTTTGATTTCATCTACATTTGGTACTCCATGTATGTGCTGGCATTTTGATGTGATGAAAAAATCTTTTTTTTTGCATAGTGAAATTTGGGGGTGAATTCTGGAATCTAAACAAGGCTTGCTACGCATAAAGACATTTTTCTTATAGTAGACAGATACTAGTTGCTAGAGGCAATTATTCACATCATCAGAAAAAAAGCACCATGTCAACAAACAGCTGCACCCGAACCTGTAACAGATGGTGCATCGTCGACAATGATGCAACGTGGAAGGAGGTGCACACTACTCATAATTACTCGGGAGCAGAGCGCTTTCCACTCTGGCGCTCGGCAATGTCCATGCTTTGTCGTGCAGGCTCAACTGCAATTTGTCAGGAACGACGGCGGACAGGCCGGTGAGGCTCAATCCCCTCCTATGCTACCAACTCCATGACAATGGAGCTCCTCCTTAGAGCATCTCCAACAACTCTCTAAATCAACTTGATATTCTTATAAATTTGGCAAAAACACAAAAAACCCTCTCCAACAACTTGATAAATCAACTTGCTATTTATCCCAACTGCGTATTCACGGCCTCCGCGCGCGGATCGCACGCGTATCGCTCGCCCCGCTGCTCCACTCGCCCCGCTGCTCCGTCCGTGCGTTGCCCTACTTCGGCCGCCGTCATGGCGCCCGCACGGGAAAGGCAGGCGGCCGCGGAGAGGAGTGCCGCCACCTCGACGGCCACCGCTTGCCCATCTGTTTCCGATTGCGCAGGCGGAGTCGCTGATCGAGATGCTGCGTCTTTTCCCGTCCCATGGTAAGCGTGCCTTGCTTCGGTCGAGCTCCGGCCGCAGAAACCCTAGCCACCATTGAGGGTCGCCGCCGCCATCAATTCGCCGTAAGATGATTGCGTAGGCCCTCCGTAAGATGATGTTGGGCTTTGCCTTGATCTCACGAGCACTCTGGTTCACTTTTCTTTACTTGGTTTTGATCTCTGATCGACGCCGTCACGCCGCCATGTTGCAGGTTATCGACGTCCATCTCTCTCGGTCGCTAGCTGTCCTCAGTCTGCCTCCGGTGCTATCCTCGCATGTGGTGAGGTCCCTGTCTTCTCCTTTATCTTCCTGTGGTCTCACTTTGCCCAACCATGGCCGGTTGGCCAGTACCCGTGAGATCGCCGGCGAGAAGCTCCTAGTTGGCAGGCAATGGCCATCACCGAGGGCATGCTTGCTTGCTTGGTGATGATGTCAATCCTAGCTTTGCTCTCCTCATCATGACATCAGCTATGTTTTCTTTCCGTTTTTCTTCAAAAAAAAGTCTGGATTCCAGAACAATCTGCAGCTTTGGATTCACGTGTGCCTCTACTAGTCGCAGCAGTGTACGTGTGTGTGCTACGTCAGGAAATCAAGTTGGTTCTCTGTCGTGATGAGGGGCGGCGCAGCGTCCTTCAACGACGCGAGGAGGGGCGGCGCGGGTACAGCAAGGGTGGCGCAGCGCGAGGAAGTACTAGTGGGCCTACCTTTTTTATTTTTACCAAGTGGGAATAAGGAGTTGTTGGAGAGAGACTTATTTTTCACTTGCCAAATAAAATAGCAAGTTGCTATAACACAAAATATACCAAGTAATTTTTATAAAGTTGTTGGAGATTCTCTTAGGCCCTTCTTTATTTTTGGACTTGAAAAAGAGAAAAGATGCACTCTAAGTTGAGCACCGTCTACCATTAAATCTAACAACTGCCATGGTGCCAGAGTGGTCATGTAGCAAGGAAACTACAATGGTAGGATGCTAACTAGCATATGCGTCAGCAAATAGAGCAGCATGACAGATAGCACTAGCCACAATGTGAATGGCAGCGGCTCAGCAACAACAGCAGCTCCTGATGCTTCCCTTTCCGAGCGCTGCGCGCATGCACCCTAATTTGTCGATTGTTTGCCTTCAATAAGGCTTTTTTGTTTGACTCCATCTGCTGCTGGTTTTGGGGTTTGTACTGTATAGATTTAGATTTTAGGATGTAGGAGATAGTAGGTTAATGCATGCAGGATGTAGGAGATAGTAGGTTAATGCAATGCATGCCTTTTATAAGCTAAGGGTCATGCTGGCAGTACTATTGTTTGTGTAATTAATAGATCTGACGTCTGACGACATACAAACACATGTTGTGGCCTCATATATACAAAATATATTTGGATCTTCTAATAGTCATGGAAATTTTCCATTAATGGGACAATACCAATGATATTAATGATTTGTTTAAATTATACTAACATCCATGACAACAATTAACTTACGTACTTGTTAATTTATAAACATTTATGTATGTCGACTGAAACGTTGTGTATCTCTTCAAACCACCAGTTTGATTAGCACATCGTGTAACATTTTATATTTGTCAAACAAACCATCACAATTCACAACTCATAGCTACAACGCCAAGTAACCAATCCGGCCGCAAACCATTTGGCTACCACTAGCACACCCCAACTTCTATGCAGGTAAGGTACACGTACAGGGGCTCTGCACCAGCCATGCCCACTTCGAACAACGATTATATGTGCTCCTCGGCCTCACAGCAACATATAGCACCTACAGATTTGGTGTTTCTCTTGATGGTCAGGAAATATTGTGTGTTCATGTGGCGCCATGCAACTACGTATGTCCTTTGTTGTTATGAGCTCTGCTTTTGATCTGCCGTGCGTGGTTGTTCTTGGTGCAAATGGTAGTTCCTAGCTGACATCTGTGTTAGCAAGAGCACCATTATAAGATGGGCCACGAGCATTGACATTGGATCAACAAACACGAATCCTGATGCCTTCCTTTCCGAACATTGTGCGACCAATTCCTAGCTTGTCTGCAGCTTAATTTCTCTATGACTCCATTTGCTAATCTTAACTGCGATAGGTAACCATGGTTTTGAGCTAGATGTTTATATTAGCTTTCACATCACGTACGGTAGATGCAGCTGCTTGAGACCGCATATATTACCACCAATCCCACAGGTACCGGAATGTCTATAGTTTATTGAGTCTGGCAACCGATTTTGGTACCTTCTTCTCTCCAGTACGTGATGAATCAAGAAGGTGCAGATTGGATAAACCACTTGTGCATCAGGAATGACCTCGAGGTGGGAATATCTGAGGCACTTTAATTAACAGTCTGAAATTTGACGAAGCAGTGTTGATCTAGGCACATTTCTATCAAACAACAATAATGTGTGCAGATTCTGTGAAGGACACTCGGCCACCACTGTGCACTAGCACTAAGGATGAAAAACGGTTGAAAACGGTCGAAAAACTCCTCTATTGTTTTCTACATTTATATTTGAATACGAACACGAAAACGAAAATGGTATAGTCGGAAACGAAAACGAAAACGAACTTACGGTATTTCGAAAACGAACCAATTCGAGCGGAATTATGTCGAAAACGGTCAGCGTACGAAAATTCAGTACGAAATACCAACCCACTTTAAAGATGTGCATGACCAAACTAACAAGTGCATGATTTAGTTCAAGTGCACATAATAGAATAAGGGGTGCATGACGTAGTCGCCGACACACAAATACAAGTTTAGAACAAGAAATTAATAGGACATGAACATCTACAGTTCATCGGCATCATCCATGATGTCAGGATCACTTTCCATTTCATTTGCTTCCTCGTGGCCCTGCAATACGACCAAAACGACCAAATCCATGGTGCACAAATATATTATTTATCTAACAAGTTCCACGAGTTTTAGTTTTCAAACTTGTTTTGTAGGAAACATAATATTTCATGAAATAAAAGTATCTCAAACAATGAAACAGACTACACCATTGTGAAGCTCTCGTCGCGATGATCAAAATGCATATATTATTTGCTATATTTGGAGCTATAAATAAAAAGATATGGGCATAGAAAATATCTCTTTGTGGCTCTACCGAATTTCTACCGAATTTCGAATACGGTTACATACCGAATATAATGTAGAAAAGTAGAAATCGGTCGAAATAAGCCCATTCCGAATTCCGCTCCGTTTTCGAATTGTCTGTCCGAATTTCGTACCGTTTTCGTATTTTTCCGAAAAAAGTGAAAATGGTCGGATCAAATGTAGAAAACGATGCGATTCGGTCGGAAATTTTCATTTCCGTTTTCAACCTTAACTAGCACTATACCCTATAACGTCAGACAACGGTCTGTTCACCCTTATGACAAATTATCTTGCGACCTGACAGCCTTTCAAAAGCACATAGTACTAGTTTCAAGTTTTTTTGCATATAAAGCATTTTCTGTAAAAAAACAGTAATATCATCTGTGTACATTAAAATCGGAAGATCTTCTTCCACCAGATTCAGAGCCAGACCCTTAAACTGCCCATTGGTTTTTGCTCTAGTAAGAAGAAAAGCCAAAATATTCGCTACTATCGGGGTAAGTTAAAAGTCTCTGCCATTCGCCGCTCCCACAGAAATCGAAGCATGGGTGGCCTTCTCATAGTTCGACACGTCTCCCCGCCCGCAATCCGCACGCCCGTCGCTCCCCTGCTCGTCTGCCTCGAGAAAAAAAGGAAAAGAAAAGAAAAACGCGTACACGCAGCCAAGTCTTCTCCTCCCTGCTCCCCCATCCTCGCGCCGCCCATCCCGACGCTAACTGTTGGAACCGAGCTCCGGCGTGGAGCACGGCGCGGCACGACACCGGCTGGTGGTGATCGCGGGGACTAAAACCCTACCGGCGGCGACACTACCGGATTCGCGTTTTTTGCCGATGCCCGGCCGCCATCGGCAAAGGCCCTTTTGCCATCGGCAAAGGGTTTGCCGATGGCAAAGGTCAGTGGCCATCGGCAAACCCCCATCGGCAAACAATTCATCGGCAAAGCCAGGTTTGCCGATGGCCACTGACATTGCCATCGGAAACCTTTTGCCGATGGCCACGTGTGCCATCGGAAAAACCGCCACGTCAGCCGACGCGCCGTCAGGCTGACGGTGGCTTTGCCGATGGCTGACGTGGCACCGGCCATCGGCAAAGATTTTTTTATTTTTTTTTGAAATTTTTTTGCCGATGGCCTCGGCCGTCGGCATTAACTTTGCCGATGGCCGAGGCCATCGGCAAAAAAATTTCAAAAAAAAAAAAATAAAAATGGGTTTGCCGATGGCAATGGCCATCGGCAAAGTTATGGCAAGTTTGCCGATGGCCCCGGCCATCGGCAAACCCGGGGATTAGCTGAATCATAACCCCAGGTTTGCCGATGGCTAGCCATCGGCAAACCTGGAAAAAAATAATTTATTTTTTTTTCTGTTTTCTTTCCATTTACGTTACAATTTAGCACATGCATCACATATATATCAATTAACCCACATATATAGCATATAATCCACATATATAGCAACGAAATACGGTTTTAAGCATCGATACATGTCCATCGGAATCCAAACATATCCGGGCCACAAGCAAAAGAGTCATACATGTCACAAGTCATCCATACATATCTCACAAGCTACAAGACTAAACCTAGCTACGGCGCCATCCCCTTGGGTCCCGGAGCCCCAGCAGAAGATCCTCCCACGCAGCCAACTCGGCTGCCCGGGGCCGCGGCGTCTGCCGCCGGTGGCCGACGTGCTGCGGAGGGAGCACGGCGGGACGGAGTTCCCCGGGTGTGGAGGGAAGGCGGCAGCCCCGGAGTGCGGGTGCTGCGGCCACGAGTACCCCGCGGCGGTGGAGGACCCCGCACGTCCGCGTGGGGAAGCCCCCGGTACGGTGGCGTGGGGAGGCTCGGTACCGTGGAGAAGCTCCCCGGTGGGCTTGGAGTCGGGTTCGAACCCGCCGACGGTGCCTGCACAAAGAACAAGTGATGTAATTAGTACAACTCCCCTGCAAAATTTCAGCAGCACCTCCCCTGCACGGGGAGGTTCCAAAACCTGCAAAAAACATGGCACGAAGGCCAAACATGGGCACGAAGGCCAAACATGGGCACGAAGGCCAAACAAGGCACGAAGGCCAAACATGAAGCGAGAGGCAGTGTACTCACCTGACGCGACAAGCTAAAGCGAGAGGCAATGTACTCACCCGACCAAGTCCAGGAAGAGGCAGTGCACCGGGCGGGAACTACCGGTGGTGGAGCGTAGATCGAGGCGAGGCTCCTCCATTCCCGGGATCCGGGCGCGGTGCCCGCCGAACCGACGCCGGGTAGTGCGCCGTCGGTGCCGCCACCCGCTCCCGAACCCGCGCCGACATCCTCGCCTCAATCCTCGCCTCAATGGCCGCCTCCGCTCTCGCTCCCCGGGCCTTCATCTCCTCGATCGTGGCCTGCAATATTACACCAAGACGATTGATGTTATTTGAAGGCAGGCTACATCATGAAGGCAGGCTACATCATGAAACTCCACTTATCCGAAGACTGCGATCACCCGCGCGCCGCTTCCGCGCCGAGGCGCTATGGGGATCTGCGATCCGCCCCCACTTTCCCGGTCTCTCCCCGCGGATCTCGGTCGCGTCTCAACAGAGGACGGGTCGATGGCGCTCGTTGGCCAAGTAGTACCGGCCGTGCCGCTTCCCTCCTCCAACCCTCTGCGGGAGGTCGGTGTCTAGGGGCTCGGAGGCGGGGTCGTAGGTGTCGCCATGTTTCGCTCGAGCCGCGGCGGTGTACTTGGTGAGCCTCTCGTAGACCGTCGGGCTGGTGTACTTCTACGGCCCGTGCGACGAGCCGTACACGGTGGTGGGCGCTTTCGCTTTGCCGATGTGAGCAAGCGCGAACCCCGTGAACTCGTTGATTTGCTCACCACCATGCGACGACGACTGCGAGGAAAACACAAACATGGTTACAAGTAGTGACAATTGAGCGCTATAACAAATGCATCAACGAAGGATACATACCCATCTGTCCATGTACTCGGGCGGGATCGCTCCCTTGGTGGTGTGAGACCCCGACCGGTCGAGCTCCGCCTTGCGTTTCAAATGACGTCTCGGGCGCTCCGCGTACGCCGCAGCGCACGCCACCCTCCGACAATTGCCTCCCGGCGGTCCTCGTACTTGCCGCACCAGCCGGAGGCATCCGCATGACATTCAAGTTTTTGATATTACGTATAATGAATGGAATGTGTCATGTAAGAAATCATAACGGATGTTTCCCGCCTAATTACCCGCAAGTACTGCTCCTCGGTGAGGTCGGTCTCCTCCCGACAAGACAACTCCCGGCCTCCGTCTTACTTATCTTCTCGATTCTTCATGTTGGCGTAGTAGCCGATGACGGCCGGGTACGCGCCTCGTAGAACATGTCCCCGAGCCGGTCGCGCACACCACGTCCCCGCTGCTGCGACGCCCGCACCTCGTCCACCCCTCGTCCAACTTGAAGTACAACGCACACGGGCATCAAACATCATTTCATTGTTTGAAAGAAGTCCAACGAATAATGTTGTATTGAGATATGTGATGCGATGCAAAGACTCACCCGAACTCATCCTTGATCTTCGAGCAACGACTTTTCCCCGGTCGTCCGTGATAAGGTAGAAGTCCCGCCAATCCTCCGGACGATGGTCTCACCCTTGGGGGTGACGACCAAACCGAGGGAAGTGCTTCTTAATCGCGAGGCTCGATGCTAGTTGGACAACCGTGAGCACTCCTTTTTTGTCACCTTTTTCCAGCCCCGCACGAGTCATTAACAAAGAATTGTTAGTACGCATTTTGAATTTGAAAATGTCATATGAACAAGTGTAGAAATCAACAATGGTTACTTACTTGCCCGCGGCCGGATCACGGCGCTCGGCCGGCGGGCGGAGGGTCGTGGAGCCCGGTGGGGCCGCGGCGGAAGGGCTTACGAGGAGCCGCTGTGGAACTCGAGCCGCCGCGGACTCCTCGTCGCCACCCTCGCCGTCCTCGTCGTCCCCACCGCCGCCGCCGCCACCGTCACCGGTCGTCGTCCTCGTCGTCGCCTCCTCCGGGAGGCCGTCGGGAACAGCCTCCTCGACGGCGTGCGGTGTCGTCCCGCCGGGGCCTCCGACCCGACGGTGGACGGCTCCACCTCAAGCTCCTCGTCCTCGTCCTCGTCCTCGCGGTGGTCGGCCGCCACGTGCTCCTCGTCCTCGAGGTGGTCGTCCTCGCGGTGGTCGGCCGCCACGTGCTCCTCCTCCTCGGGCCGCTGCGTCCGGTACCTCGACCGGACGTTCCGCCGTGGCCGCTTTCCGCCCGGCATTTTGTCGAGTGCCCGCAATGACAAAGATTAGAAGAGTTAGTATTAATGACAAATACTTGTAAAGAAACATAAATGCAAAGGAAAATTAAGAACCGCAAGGTAATATTAATAACAATATAGTATTACATGAATTAGAAATTATCTCCGCGAAAGGCAATATTGCCGGCGAGCGCTCGTCCTCATCATCGTAGTGTCATCATCACTATCAATATTGTCGAGCTCTCTTTCATCCTCATCATGATCAACATCCTCCTCAACAACTACATCGCGTCGCCACCGCCATTCCTCAAGGATTCGTAAGTCCTCGGATCGTGTACCTCATCACCCTCGTCCTCATCGATTTCGTTGTTTACTTCCATACCCATCGGCGAAGCAATGTCTATCTCCAACCTACCTTCTAGCCCCTCGGGTTGATAGAACTCATCATTCCTTGGGTCAAAGTTGTAATCATCATCGTTTGGGACCGCCGCTTTACCGTGTGGCGATACCATGTGCACAAGGCTCCAACCCGCAAGGCGCACGTCATTTTGGTTTGCCCATGGGAGGTAATAAACTTGCGTGGCGTCTCGGTTAGCCACAATATAGACATCGTCTCCTCCATATTTGGAATCCTCTCGGATTTCGACTAGCCCAATTGATGTGTCCTATTTCGTGACCCCAGGATCGAACCAATGGCATTTGAATACCACTGGCTTACAACCTAGGTCTTTGCCAAAGTCAAGCTCAAATATCTCATCGACTATGCCGTAATAGTCCTTCCCATCCGTGCCGGGCGTACGAACTCCGCTGCACGTGGTTTTTAGGTTGCCCCGTTTCTCTTCGTACTTTCTCGTGCGAAAGCGATAGCCATTCACGTCATAAACGTTGAATGACCTGACACTACGGTCAAAGCATTTGCCCACACATCTCAATGCAGGACTCATTTCCGCATCAAAATTAGCCTGCAAGGTTAGGACAGGTAGATAGTTACATTACTCGCTCATAGGAGCAAAGCGGAATCTCAAAGTCAGAAAGAGGTTACTTGGATGGTACCTTGCTACTGAACCAATTGACGAAATCGGGCTTATTATGTCTGAGAAGATGGTCTTTTTCATCCTCGGTAGAGGAGCCGTCATGCCCCTCCGGTGTTCAATGATAAATTTCCCGGAGAAACAATAGACAAGGGGGGTGAATAGGTGGAGGATAGTGGCGGCATATTTAACAAGCTAGCTCATCGAGAACTTACTCTTGATAATCTCGGTTTCTTCAAGGTTCAGCAACAAGTATATCATGATAGTGTGCCACTCATCATGCATCAAGTACACGTTGGTCCTCGCGCCGCTCTCCCGAGATCCCCTTTGAAAAGGCCGAGGGTGCATGAATTCTCGTCGATGTTGTAACGAGGGGTTGGATCTCCCGGTCTTTGAAGTTTTTCGGTATAGTACGCCCGTGTGAATGTCGACACCTCCTCCATAATGAATGCCTCTCGCAACGGAAGCCTCAATTTTGGCTTTATTTTTACACTTCTTCCGAAGTAGCTTTAGACACCTCTCGATTGGATAGCACCACCGGTGTTGCACGGCCCCCCCAACCGCGCCTCCCTTGGTAGGTGCAAAATGAGATGCTGCATGGAGAGGAAGAAGCCTGGTGGAAATATCATCTCCAACTTGCGAGCAACTTTGGTACTTGTTCCTCCAGCTCAACACAAACTTCCCGAGACAACTCCTTGGCACAAAGCCGGCGGAAGAAAAGCTCAACTCGCCAGACGCGCCACACGGCTCTGGGAGGTATCCCCGGTCATCGCAGAAGGATACGCTCAATCCGGATGTGGAAGTCATGACTCTTCATCCCTACGACTTTGCCAACCGCAAGTTCACCGCCCGCTCGTATTCGCCGCATACCCATCGGGAAACTTAGCTTCTTCATCCACTCCAAAGGTGCTTCCTTCCTATGTGGCCTCTTCAGATGTAATCGGCCGGGCCCTTCTTCCATCTCTTGCACCGGCGCAGGGCCTTCATCACTAGATGTGGTCTATCACAAATCGTTTCAATGTCCAAATCCTAGCCTTAACGTTGTCCTTTGACTTCTTGCCAATCTCCATGAGTGTTGCCCGAGTGCCTCGGCGACATTCTTTTCTCGTGTGCATTACATCGATGTTGTGTGGAAGAAGAAGGTCCTTGTAGTAGGGGAGCCTAGTCAAGCCCGAGATATGAGTCCACATGTGCGTGATACCATATCCTTTGAAACCACCATTCACGTCATCAATTTCGAGAGCCTCTATCTCGTGCAAGGATGTCACCGGGCTCTTTTCCTTAGGGATGGGGCCGATGACTTGAACACCTTTCGTGAAGTGCTTTTTATCTCGTCTCGGTGGATGGTCCTCCTTTAGGAATTGACGATGTTTGTCGAAAGAAGAATACTTGCCACCCTTGGCCACCCGGTGAACATCACATCCGCCTTGCATGTTGGGCAAGGGAACTTCCCGTGAACACACCACGCGCCGAATAAGCCGTACGCCAGAAGTCATGCATTGAGTACGGTACCACACATGCATCGTGAAGTTCGTCTTTGTTGCTCGGTCATACGTCGCACCCC
This sequence comes from Themeda triandra, assembly GCA_018135685.1. Classification (NCBI taxonomy): domain Eukaryota; kingdom Viridiplantae; phylum Streptophyta; class Magnoliopsida; order Poales; family Poaceae; genus Themeda; species Themeda triandra. The sequence goes on along the minus strand of JAENPR010000181.1, from coordinate 296,304 downwards.
CTCTTCCCATGCTTTCGCAATTCATCCCACACCGGCCGCATGAACACACCCATGTTGTTGCCCGGTGTCCAGTATTATCAGCCAAGAACACGTTCTTGGGTTCGAACATGACGCCGGGGGGAAAGATTCGGGGGATCACGAACACGGGCCAACAAGTGTACGGGGCCGCACTCATCCCAAACGGGTTGAACCCATCTCAAGCCGGTGCTACGCGTACATTCCGAGCCTCCTTGGCCTTTTCGATTCATGACATCGAAGTGCTTCCATGCCTCGCCATCCGCCGGTGCCGCATCTTGTCACCGTATCTTTTGCCATTTTTGTGCCACGTCATTTGTTTCGCGACTCCGGTGTCATGTACTTGCCGCCGAAGCCTCGGTAGTACAGAAGGTGCCTAACCACCATCAAGGGGATCTTAGACTGTTTCTTCCGCCATCACGCCTTCTACCTCCACGTATCTAGAGGCTTTGCACTTCGGACAAAGGTGTGTTGCTTGTCTCTTCGTCTCCCCGGAATAGGACACACCCGTTCTTACAAGCTTGGATTGGGTCATACGGCATCTTGAGTGCTCGAAGGAGCCTCTGTGACTCGTACGTGCTCTTCGGCAACACGTGAAGCGCCGAAAGCAGCCCGCCAACCGTCGCCAACACGAGATCAAAACCTTCTCGACTAATGCCCAGTGACGCCTTCAAGCCTATTAGGCGTGAAATGGCATCCAGTTTAGAAATGTTGGTGTTCACGTGAAGGGGCTGCTGTGCCGCCTCCATCATGGTGTAGTACGCCTTTGCTTTGTGTCCTCTGGATCTTGTTCCTCCACCTCCGTTCCTTCACACAGCGCCAACGTACGCCGGCATGTCTCGCCATTCCGCATCTCGCATCAAACCCCGTGAGGTCCTGTATCACCACCGCCTCCCTAAGCCGCTTGCGTTCCCCATGGAGAGTCCATCGGGTGTAGTTTGGAACGTATCCATACTTCCAAATATCTTGCCACATCGGCCGCTTCTCTTTCCTTGTCTCGTTCTTACACTTGGCACAGGGGACAAAACACCCGAATCGACCCTTTAGCGAGATGGGCCAAATGCTTGCTCTAGGAATTCATTGGTCCCCTTTATCCATTCCTCTCGTCTTGTCTTTGAACCCCGTGTACATCCACTCACGGTCCGCCCATCCTCCGTCATGCGCCAACGTAAGCGAGTAACGTAAACAAGAGCTGCATCTACAAGGCGTTCCTACCATCTAATAGGTGAAGGATAGGTCCTAATCCCACCCGAGGATGCGTAGATGAGGTTAGCCTCCATGCTCCTTTCCGTCCGAGACGGAATTCCCGGCAGCACCTCCCCGCTGTTCTCTCGATACACGTCCCGACTGGGAGAGTGTGTATCCGGAGAACAACGGGGAGGGGCTGCCAAAACTCCGACTCGGACAGGGGGCGGAACATGGAAGCTAACCCATCTACGCATCCTCGGCTGTCCAAAAACGTGGACAATCCGAAGAGAAACCGTCGCAGATATGCACCGATCCGCATACCAACGACCGCGAATCTCTTTCGGACGGGAGACGCCTAACTCGGTTACGCAATGTACTTATAACAACTATAAGACACAGGTGGTTTATACCTAGGGTGGCGGCGCAGAGGCGGGTAGCGGGCCGGAGGAGAGTCGACGCGGTGCAGGAAGGCCCGCAACGCCCAAGAAGAAGATCGCCGTCACCGAGTAGCTCCCACAGCTCCTCCTCCTACAAAAAGAGGAAAAAAGATTAGAAGCCACTAAAAATTTCGGCAGACACCTCCCCGCACGGGGAGGTTCCAAAACCTCGCAAAAAACATGGCACGAAGGCCAACAAGCACCACGGCACGAAGGCCGATAAGCATAGCGGCACGAAGGCCGATAACCACGCGGCACGAAGGCCGATAAGCATAGCGGCACGAAGGCCGACAAGAAGAGAAGGGTTCATATACCTTGCTCGTAGCCGAATCGACGACGGTGGAGGTGGAGGTGTCGGCGGGACGTACACGATCAAGCTAACACCGCAAGGATGGAATGACAGTCACACACACTTGTAGTTCACATTTACACTATTATTACTATATACATGTGAAGTTGTACTTAGCCAACTAGGCCATTTTGCCTTTGACCCACAAGAGAAATTCAAAGGTAAATTTATGTCCAGTTGCAGGTAATTTACCAGAGTAGGAGTCCTACTCATTTGTTTCCTATAGAAGTTTCTTTTATTTTCCTTACCTCACATGCCCAAACCAAAATTCCATTGGGATATTGTGCTACAAAAACTACATGGAACGGCCCCACTATAGAAGTTAAATGTAATGTGTTCTTACTAACATCGAACACATGATTTCATTCATCACTGCATACTGGTTCTTAGTTAGCACTAATTGCAACAGCTAGGTAGTTACCATATCAAGGCAGAATTTGCATCTGCATCGCATATACCATGCCACTACTACTGCCTACAGATCCCTTGCTACATCATACTGATACCTAGGAAGAGAGGAAGTGGAGTTTACCATGGTGGAAACGGAGATTGGGCGAGGTCGAGGGGCGCCGGCGGCGGCGCAGGGCCGGCGAGGTTGGGCCGGCGGCGCGCTGCCCGGTGATGACGAGGATGAGCGAGCGAGGCCGGCCGCCGGGGACCTTGGATTCGGGCGGCGCGGCGTTGTTGAGGGCGGCGGGCGCGGCGGCGGCGCCGGGCCGGAGGTGGCGACGACGGCCCGCGCGTCGCGGGGCGACGGCCTCCGAAAGGCGCGGGTGACGCGCGGCGCGGGCCGGAGTGGCGGCGGCGGCCGGCGCGCGGGCGACAGCGGCCGGAAGGCGCGGGCGATGGGTGGCGACGGCGGCGCGCCGCGGCGGCGGGGAGACGGCGGCGTGAAGGCGCGGGCGATGGCCGTCTCCGTGGATCGGGGTCGGGGCGGGGCGAGCGGGGTTCGGATCGGGGACGGGGACGGGGCGAGTTTGGCGGCGGCGACGGGGCCGGTGAGCGGTGGTGGCGGGCGCGGGCGCGATGGGGATCTCGGGGCGCGGGCGCGATGTGGAGAAGGAAGGAGATAGGGTTGGCCTGGTGGGCCGGGCCTGTTTTCACTTTTTCAAAAAAAAAAAAGACTTCGCCGACGGCCCCGCCGTCGGCAAAATCGAGTTTGCCGATGGCCACTGGGCCCGGCCATCGGCAAACTATTTTTGCCGACGGCCTTCCTAGGCCGTCGGCAAAGTTTGTTTTTTTTTTCTGATTTTTGCTTCAAATTTTTTTCTGGTAACTTCCTACCTCAAATACAACCCACCTCCAAATCTTGGGACATTTTTGAACTTTTTAGCTATATTTCGTGAATTATTCCTGTTACTTTGGATTTTCCCAGCGACTCCAAATTTGAACTGCAGGTACATGAAATAATGGGACTTTTTGATCCAAAAGATGATATTCATGATTCGCCGAGTATGTTGAGGCCGCATCCACCTCGCATGAAATTACGACCATTTTGCCGTCGTAACGTGGGGAGACATGTGCACGGAAAGTGTTTTTAAATTATATAAAATCCAAACGAAGTCGAAATTGACGAAACTTGACGGGTTGTGTTGTCATCGCATGTGGAGTCTCTGATAAAAATTTCAAAAATTTTCGAGCAAGTTGTCACGTCGGATGGCCAAAACCAAGACATCTCCACATGTCATCACTTGTGATCACATGTGGAGTTGTCTGGTTTTGGCGATCCGACGTTACAACTTGCTCGAAACTTTTTGAATTTTTTACCACAGACTTCGCATGCCATGGCCACACAACTTGTTAAGTTTCGTCAATTTTCGACTTCGTTTGGATTTTATATAATTTAAAAACACTTTCCGTGAACGTCACTCCCCACATTACGACGGCAAAATGGTCGTAATTTCATGCGAGGTACCGGATACGGCCTCAACATACTCCGAGCATCATGAATACCATGTTTCGGATCAAAAAGTTCCATTATTTCATGTACCAGCTTCAAAACCGGAGTTGCCGGGAATTACAAAGAAACAGAAATAATTCACGAAATATAGCAAAAAAAAACTCAAAATGGTCCCAATTTTTGCAGGTGGGTTGTATTTGAGGTAGAAAGGCACCGTAAAAAACCGGAACCAAAAATCAAAAAAAAATACAAACTTTGCCGACGGCCCGGAGGCCGTCGGCAAGCCAAGTTTGCCGATGGCCGGCCATCGGCAAAGCGCGTGGGCCCGGCGGCTGCCGAGGCTGCCACGTGGCCGTGGTTTGGCCATCGGCAACCGGCTGTTTGCCGATGGCTGGACGGCCCGGCCATCGGCAAACGGCACGGCGTCGGCCGGCCCCCGACGGCGTCGTCGGTGGGCCAATTTTGCCGATGGCCGGGCTTTGCCGATGGGCCGGCCATCGCCAAAAACGGGCCTTTGCCGATGGCGGGAGTTTGCCGATGGCCTGGCCACCGGCAAATTAGATGTTTGCCCATGGCCATAGTTTGCCGATGGCTGGGCCGTCGGCAAATCGATTTTTGCCGATGGCCGCACTTTACCATCGGCAAACTCGGTTGTTTGCCGATGGCTGACCACTTTGCCATCGGCAAACTTGGCCGCCATCGGCAAACAAGCCGATTCCGGTAGTGCGAGAGAGAAGAACACACACAAGACACAAGGATTTCGGCCACTGCGGAACGCGCAGCTTCTCTGATGCGTTCAACTTGGCCTTTTAAGGCTCAGATCCGCATTCCCCGCCACGATCGGTAGCTGCACGGTGTGCCGTTATTCTCGGTCACCCGTGCGACATGAACGGCGTTCCAGCCATGGCGGGGAGTGCCTGAAGAAGCGGTCCTAGCGTGCTTCGTGTGCAATCACCGAGCACCTAAGATTCTACGCTGTTACAAATATGTTGTTCAAGTTGTAAACTAAACAAACTAATGCACCTAGCATGGATACAAAGACTGACACGATTAAAAGACTCTAGTTCAACACTAACTTGCTCAGCCCCGACCGGGCACCACGGCCGCGACCCGCCGGTGCACGGCCCCGGAGCGTGCAGTCCCCGCACCCAATGGAGCAGCTCGGCTGCCGCCCGTTTCCCACGTCGCCGTCGAGTTCGTGCGCGGTGGTGGCCGCTAGGGGGATAGCGCCGGGAGATGAGGATCCAATCTGCATCCGCTAGCACAGGCAGTGGTGGTGTGCGACGGCCAGCACCAGCGGAGATGTAAGCCGCGTCTCCCTCACTATTTCTCCCTGTTGCTACCTATAATTTGGCTATAATTTCATTTACTTCCTCCCATAACTATCAATTAGATCCGAATTAAGGGACCCTGGATCCACGTCGAGAGATGAGAATCCACTACTGTCTAGGCGGACCGCGTCCGCGAGCACCGACGGTAGCTGCGGCGAGAATCAGACACCGGCAGAGAGGTAAGCTGTGTTAGCCTCGTTGTCTCACGCTGTCCTCTCAAGGTATTGTTGGAAAAGAGATAACATTGGCTCTCTGTTGCAGAATTCTTGTGGCAGTTATGGTGTAGCGAAGTAGATTTTCACGACACTAGCATTGTTTTGTCAGATCAATGGAATCCATTGTGTGTTATTTAATAACCAGATCTTTCATTAGCTTGTTAGGTATACCTGATTTTCTACTGTCTACTCAGATTTGCCAGATACGGAAGGCAACTTGTTTTTGTTCACTGCAGAGAACATGATATACATTGAACTGTAGAAAGCTAGCATATGCTTGCTTAATTATTATTATTAAGGCTCTAAAGTCGAAGCATCTGATTTCGATAAAAAAAAATCTGTGTAGTCTAGATGCCATCTGTTCTTCTGAATTCATTTCCCATGAAATAGGACTCATTCTGGAACCTTAAATCTGCATGCAATAGACGAAGGATGTTTGGGGCAACCAAGAGCTAAATTCATTTCTTCTTTCCTACAAGAGTTAGATGATGCTACTAAAGCTAAGTTTTTTCTGGAGTCTCCAGGGTATTTATATTTGATAGGCACTAATCATTCATTGTTCTCCAGTTTGCTACTGCCGTTGCTACTCAGGTGTGTTCAGTCTGCTTTAGGATAAACTGCTTTATCTGTATTTGTTGTTATAAAGGTGGAAGAATGCTAAGACACTGCTCTTTACGTAAAGGAGAAAACTTATATATAAAATAAATAATAGAAAACGAATCCTGTTACTAAATACCCTTAAGTTTTGTTTCAGCTTTCAGGCCGGTACACAAATAGCCTACCTATCCGGTTTTTATTGGGTTGATGATCTTCGTTCTATTCAGTGTAAAAAAAAGGCATATTGTCGTGCACACATGTTTATTTTCATGAATATTGTTGGATTATATATGCTTTCTAAGGCAGCATTAATGTTTATACTGATCTTTTGTATTGCTGGATTTTGTGAGAGGCATCCAACTTCCTTGATAAGCTTGTTATGATGACGCTTATGGCTATCTGAAGGTGAACTTCCTGCCACATTAGGCAGAGTGGTGTATACTAGGCGCCTGAGCACCTCCTATCAGGCCTGTCCTGGTCTTAGTTAGATATGTTTTAATCTATATCGATGTGTAGGTCGCAATGAAATTAGAAGGGAACACCTGCTTCTCATTCAAGCATGATGCAACTGTTTGTTTATTGGTTTCCTGGGTGCCTTAATTATGATGGTGTGCAATTTTTTTTTCTTTTGCTATCTCTATGCTGAAAGCCTGCAACATTTGTGTTCTTTTATTCATGATAGCACACCTGATTTTTTATATGTATACTATGACCTGTAATTTTCTTCTGCAAACCACCTCAGGTTCTAGCTAAAAAATAGAAACAATTCAGTTCAAGGTACTGTGGCCTGTAGTGTTCCATAGTTCCTAGAATGAAGCATTCCGACTTGTGGGTTCATTCTGGCACATTAATAGTCATCAGTAACGTTAAAGGAGCACAAAATGAGGTTCATTTAGGAACTTGAGCATAAGGTGTATACTATACATTAGCATTGCCCCATTTATTCCATATAGTAAATTTCTTTCTGTTATTCAGGTCCTTGTACTGTCCCATTTGGCCATTTATAAACTTTAGACAAATGGTCATGATAGGGTTTCTGATAGCATGCTTAATCAGTAAATATCGTTCATTTTATGTGCTGATATCCACCCCACCCGCTATGATGAGATTTGTCTTTAGAAAACCTCATGGGCCGCAAATTATGTGGTTTACCATTCATTTGCCTCAAGCTTTCAGAACCTGCACTAATGATCTCTGTGCAGTGTGCACATCTGGATCGATATAACAAGCAACCAGGCATTGTTAAGGAGTCGATTTCCAATAGTAAACTTTAATGTGGCTATGTAATTTATGGTTGAATAGAATCATAAGGGCTCTATGGTAGCCATGCATGTAATGAATGACCATGTAACTTATGTCTGATCAGAACCATAATGGATGCTTGGGCATACAAACCGTGCTATTGGCACATCAGGCAATGAAAGATAAATGGTTTCTTCATGATTTATTAATTTGCTTATGTCGGTTCTTACTGCATATATTGATGGTGATACGGCGTGGCGACAATTACTATGTATATCAATGTCTGCGTAGATCTTAATTGTAAGAACTAATTATGAAGTCATGTATATCAAATGTGGATAAGAGCTTCTGTTTTCAAGTCAATGTAGGGATGTTCTAGTAGATTGAAAAGGACCGGTGAAAGATGATCTCCTTTCCTTACTGCATACGTGTTTGGAAGTACAGACCCATCTCATTATTCCATTTACACCACTTCAAAGAAAACCATTTCATTCTCAATTGCAGGAATGACCAATTAACATTGGCATAGGCCTCAAAATCTACTTTGAGAACAAGTCCACTTTCTCTCTTTTTATAAGTCAAGAATTGTTTCATAAAAAAACCAGTACTTCTTCCACAATATTTCTTCCAGGCAAAAATACCTCTTATGAAGGCCTGGCAACCTTGTTTTATGTCGACTGGCAAAAATACCTTCCAGTTAACCAGTGGCGGACCCAGCCAACTATTAGAGCCGGGGCAAACTACAGGATAATGAATATTTTCTATAGAAAAATATGTTTCCATCCTTTAGATAATGTAGCCTTTCACTGTTTACTTGTATGATGAGCCCGGGCACCTGGCATAACCAGTGGCGGACCCAGCCAACTATTAGAGCCGGGGCAAACTACATGATAATGAATATTTTCTATAGAAAAATATGTTTCCGTCCTTTAGATAATGTAGCCTTTCACTGTTTACTTGTATGATGAGCCCGGGCACCTGGCCGGGCTTGCCGGGTGCTGGGTCCGCCCATGCAGTTAACACTCTATTGGCCAACACCATTGTAGATATCTTAAAACCTACACTAAACATACAAATCTTTTTTCGAAAACGTGCGTTGCACGTGTCGTATTAAGAGAAGTTAGAGTTTTGATTACATTCCGCCCATCCAAAACGAGATGCCTCGGACGTGGCGGACGTCACACATTACATAAATCGCCGGCTTGAACGGCGGTGCTTAGAGTGGTGTACTACCTAGTCAAAGCAAAAGGCGACAGAGAGGAGCAAGCGCAACGGCTACAAGGTACAGAGCGGCGCTGGGGGCACGCGGTCCAGCGTTCGTGCCCAGCGGCCACCTCGCTTGGGGAAGAGAAAGGCCAGTGCTTGCTTGCTGGCTGATAAGCTCGCCGCCTTGTAGGCGTTCTGGAACTCTTTATGAATGCCTGTTGCAGGAAGTCTTCTTGTCTCAGTCACTTGTCCTGAAACCAGCTACTTGAATCTTTTCTCTCTGTTATGCTTACATTGGTATATATGCTAGCTGGGCTCCAGATGTTGCATGCAAAATATGTATTGCATTTGGATTCTCAAAATTATTGTTGGTGAATTTATTCTCCGGTACATAAGCATTTCGCCTAGCTAGTGTCTAACTTCCTTGTATCTTTAGTAAATGAACCAGAATCATTTCCCACCAACCCATTTTAATTATTGTATTTTCGTTGATTTCTCTTGTTCTGGAAGAACCCTTGGTTATTATTGTTCTCCTGACCATCTCTAGGAAACATGCCTTCTCAGATCTCATGCATATAACAACCACAACCTTCGTCCGCTGCCACCCACCCACACAGACATTTGTAAAGCCTGAGCTCCAAGCGTTCCCCCAAGAATCATCCACCAATCTAGGAGTGAGAGGAATCAGGAGGTTAATCAACAGATGATTATCTTTGACTCCTATATCGCCTAGCTACTGCACGTGAATGATGGACACTATTTGCACACAGGAATGTTCTCATCCGCATTTTGCCTCCCTGAATGCGAAGAAAAAGGAGAGGAAGCACTGACTGCATAACTTGTACCTACAACAACACCCATCAGACTGTCAGACAGGCCCAATTTATGTACTTCGCACGCACACCGCTCTGTAGCAGGATTCCACCTGGTGTCACAGTGTCACCCTAGTTTCCCTTCCGAATCTTCTCTAGGCCACCACAGCATTGCTTGACAGACATCATCCTCGATCCTGCATGGGTCATGTTTTTTTTTTTTTCATTCCCTCCATAAACATGTTTGCAATCGCCGGTCATCAATGGCTTGGACACTTGGGCTTGCTTTACTCATAATGAGAATTGACCGTTGGGTGCCATATCATTTTTAACTTGTTTCCCAAAGACAGGAACAAATTTGTTCGGCCTGACTCTCATTATTCCAGTCCCGACCAGTGGCGCATCAGTAACAACATGAAAAATATGGTAATATAGAGCACATATATATTATATGGTCTGTGCACATCCATGAATGGACTTCAAAACCATTCAAAATGGTCTGTGTGAAGGATCTCCTCCTTTGATAGTGAACCAAGACCTTGTTCCATGAGCTTTCCTCTTCGGTCCGGAATAGCCCTAGCCCCTAGCTCGTGATGCCAGTTGGGACTGCCATTATTAAGAGATCCTGAAGTGCTCACACTCGAAGGTGATGAGCTTGGAGATGAAGATACCAACTGGCATGGAAGACACGGTGAAACGAAACACGCAGTCCTAGAGGAGAAAGACATGAATAAGAAGCAACTCCTCAAATGGAGGCTCGAAGGATGAGACTGACATTCTCCGGGGACAACTGGAACTTGCAATGGCCAAAATCAACGAGCACGAAGGAATCAGAATGATCTTTGGATGTCTCTCTTCCTCTCTTCTCAGGAGGACGTTTTGGTAGAGAACATGAACTTTTTTGGCCTAGATCAGGAGATTCCTTCATGCTCCAGATCAGGAGGATTAGATCCCAAAAAACTTGGTAGAACAGGAAACAAAAGCCATCAAGGCCAGGAGCTCCTTCAACATAAGACCCAAAGACTGCCTACTTAATCTCCTTTTCACTAAAAGGGGCCTCCAACAACTCATTTTCCTCTTTGGTCACCATCTCCATCTTTTTCCAAATGTCCTGATCCACCTTAACACCCTCCTCTCTTCCAAAGAGAGTTTTATAGAATTGAACAGGATGCTCGGCATGCCTTTATTGTCATCAATCCACCCCTGAGTCCCTCTAAACCAACAATTCTCTTTTTTCTATTTCTCTGATTTGAGGCCATCGCTTGGGTTTGCCGCCGTGGGGCTGTAGATGTTGGGTCATGAGGGTTAGCCGCATTACGCCGCTAAAAAAATGCAGGCCACATATTGTGGGCTGTTGCGGATTCATGCACAAGTTGTCCCACTCCAAGGCATATCGCCGCTCAGCTTTATTCAATTGCTTCGTTGTGCCACCTTTGATTACTACCATGTTTGCAACAAGGACTGCAGTTAAACAGAAGGAATGGCGAGTTTTTGGAACTAAAGCATGTTCATGAATTTGCTGATTCATCTCATTCCTAGCTAGGCGCAAGGTAAGTTATGGCAATAGACCGGCTCCTGTTTGCCACTGCTGGAGACTGGGATGCGGAGGCTAAAAGTTTGTTGACTCAAGATGTGGCGAAGGCGAGAGATGGGAAGTGGCTTGATCTCTCGATGATGCTGTTGGGAATATGCGCTAGAGGTAATCATAGAGATGATGATATTCCGCATGTATCTATGATATATAATGTGTCCATTGAATATCCATTAAAGACAACTTGTATTGATTGGCAATTATGTGAATTGTTTGTGGAACTCTTTTACTTGTATGGTTATTCTATATTTGTCCCTGGTCAGAGTTCATGTGAGGACACACATGAATATTAGACTAGCACATTATTAGTTGATGACTATGTTTCACAAGTCATGGACATGGAGATGTCGAACTAATAATGTGGGCACATGTATGACATGTAGGCTGGACCGACCCGACATGAGATTGTCTCTATACACATCATATACGTTATGTCCTTCGACCCGAGATTGTTGTATGTGCTCGAGATGTGTATCGACTTGCTTAGTGACTCCACAAACGCTACTCCGTTACTTGGGTAGTTATAAAGGATGTCTTCGGGTTTGTCGAGAAGCATGCTATGAGACATAGACAATCAAGATGGGACTTGCCCTCTCTCGATGAGAGTGATATCACTGGATCACTCAAGTGATTGGATCAACAAATGCATGGCCGTGCTTGGGTTAAGTGTTAACCCACGAGTTGAACCAAATATCATGTGGCAAGGGAGTAACATGTATGTGGTCGTGGTGGTTCGTCTCGATATGATCATTTGCGTGCACATAGGAGTTGTCACGCCTTGCTAGCGGCCGCCGCTATATGGGCGAATAGGAGTATTCGGCCCATGTCTATGTGTGCGTGAACCCATAGGATCGCACGCTTAAGAGGCTGGAAGCCTAATTCGGGTTGGACCCGAATTAGATAAGGCTTAGGGTTTCTAATGGGCCTCCAACTCGGGAGCACATGAGAGACGCCTATATAAGTAGAGGGGAGGGGCGCGGCCAAACCTAATCCACGCCTTTTGGCAGCCGCCGTCGCCCTCCACGCTCTCGCCTTCGCTCCTCGCGGACCTAGTAGTCCGGAGGCGCATCGCTTCTCCCTCGTACGTGTGTGATACCTCGGAGGTGCTGCATCTAGAGCACGAGGACGAACCGCAAGTGGTGGGAGGAGTTGCTGGACGACCACGCAACTGCACGGCATTGCTGTGACGCGTTCGACTACATCGAGTCGTCTTCCGCTGCATCTGCGTGTCTAGTGGTAATCCCGTAACCTGTAACTAGCAGTAGATCCTGGGATATGAGGTAGAAAAGTTTTGTTTTCCGGCTAGCGTAGCACCCTCATAACCCTACAGTGGTATCAGCTCTATACTGCGTCGTTATAGGTTCTGGATGATGCATATGTGATATGCGCGGTTATAGATGAGTTTTCGATCTTGGTTCATGGTCTTGCCGCGTTGGTCTTGTAACGATCTACTCGTACCGGTCGGAATTCGGCCATCCGAGTTAAGTGATACATGTAAATCCAGTCAAGGCGAGTTAGAGATCAATCAGATTGATCGAATTGAACCCTAGGTCAAGTGCCGAGCGCATGTGATGCGCGCGGAGGTGGCAGATTGATCGATCCACGGCGGCGCCGGGTTGCCGAGAAAAGTTCTATTCGTAAACAAACCGTAACTTTTGAACCGTAACTCGATGGAGACGATCTCTAAATGAAACTTGTAGAGAATTTCATGATGGAACCAACCGAATCCCACTTCGTCGAAATCGATAAGATTAGAATTGTCAAAAGAGGTCCGCAAAATAGGGTTCGGAGCTAACTGCGACAACCGTTCCCCGCAACGGCGCCAGAAATGCTTGTTGGCGTTTCTTAGCGTGTGCAGCCAAATCCGCAAGCGCACGGAAATCACCGTTATAGCACTTCACCCGGTGAGTAATCGGGTATCGTATTTCTTTCACGAAGAACAGCTTGTGAGTTAGTTCTAAACAGAGGTTGCCCAAAGATGGAGTAGGATAGCTTAGGTAGTGAGGTTTTCTAAGGGTAAAGTCCTAGGAGAAGGTTACACTCGATGCTATACTTCTTACTTCGGGCGCCGGATCGCACCTGGTCTACCAGGTGATGTCGGCCTGAGGCTCTACTTCGTAACCGGACGTGGGGGATTACAAGGGACGGACAAAGGCCGTCACCACCCGCCGCCTACCACCTCAACCGTGGGCTACGAAGCAAACGAAGGTAGGTCCTAGCCTAGACACCACATCGTGCCGCTTGCTACAACTCTAGCGGTGGCCAGAGCACCCGTCTCTATCAGGGGTCCTCTTACTAGAGCTTCCGTCACGGGGACGAACGACGAACCCGCAAGAAGATAACAAGCAAGAATAACTTACTCAAAGGTATTACCGAAAGATAAACACGATGTCTTACTTCAAGTAGCAAGACGCCGTAGAGGTACAAGCAAGGAGGGAGCCGACAAGTCCGGCACTCCGCCCTGTGGAAGACTAGCTTCCCGAGAGCTCTCTTGGAGAGATGCTCTACTCTTGCTCCTCTCTCACTCCTTACTTCTATTCTAGCTAGGCTAGGTAGAGTGGCTCTACTCTCTCTATTGTACACTTGTAGAGTGGAGGTGTGGTGAGGAGTGAAAACTAAAATGAATAGTGAATTGTTTTTGAAGGAGGAGGCTTGCCCATGCTTATATAGGAGTGGGATGGTCGGTTTCCGTAGGGCAAAAGTCGAAAACACCCCCGAACTGACCATCAGAGGCGGCAAACGAACCGACCAACCAAAGCTGGACCCGGGCCGCGCTCAGACGGGCGCGCACGCGCCTGGCTGGGCCCCGCCGGCCTTCAGCTTTGGTCGATTGCCTCCTTGTTGGGCCTCTGGTCGGCCCATGCTGGTGATTCTGGTTTCCTTGGCCTCGAATTTAGATTTCTCCTCTTTTTCTCTTGTTTGCTTGGACCAAAAATAAAAGGTGTTTTACACAAGTGTTTTTCTTCATGTCTTGGCCCGTTTTGAGTGTATTTCAGGTATGGCCTACAAAGCAAAGAATCTGCACCACACTGTGGAAATAGTCAGAGTAGAGCCCTATTCTAGGTGAAAATTAGTGTTGCCTAGACTAAAATTGGCGGGGTTAGAAATGAGTTAAGCACCGCCAACAACTCCCCCACACTTAGCTCTTTGCTCGTCCTCGAGTAAAGGATGAAGAACTAGGTGGTTGTATTCTCCCAAGAGTTGACCTGCATACAGATTATTCCGAGCTTTTTCCTGCATTTGTGAACATTCATGGTGGCTACCAAGTTATCTTACTGCTATTGAAGGAGGAATAGCTTGAAATCAAGTCAACTCACACTAACCATGCTTTGAGACTTGGGGTTTTTAGTATTTTCGCAAAGATAGCCTTAGCTCTGCATGTGATACTCTCACGTCGCTCTTTTTCAGGTGGCTAGTTCTATCCAGGTGTTCTTGATCATCCGATCACTACAGGCTGATATGTGGAGTTTTGGGTATGGATGATGAACAGAGTTCCAATGTCAAGCCAGCTGGATGTCATGAAGAGAAGGCCATATCCCTAGATGATGCAAGTGCAAGTGCAAGTGTAGAAAATATTTGTGGACTCCTGATCATGTTTCTCTCTTGATGAATGAAAATGCAAGAAGGTATGGACTTGAAGAACAACTCTAAAACTTGCTTTATTTCTTCTTCTCTTTTTTTTTCTTTTCTTTTCTTTCTCTTTTTTTTATCTCAAGACCTTGGAGCAAAATAATTCTTCCTTATTCACGAACTAAGCTTCTTTTTGTAGGATTTTTCCAATAACAGTCCATACCTTTCTTGAATGAATGATGGAGAGAAATGCATGACTTATTGACAGGAGTATTTTTGGTGGAAGATGGAGAAAGCGTGGGAAATATGTGCTCAATTCTCAGTGTAAGAAATGAGCGTTTTTGGTGGAAAGGTGGGTGCATATGATGCGCGACTTTCAATGTGAGAGTCGGCATATTTATTTGGCGGGCGAATGCTGTGCGCGGCTCTCAATGTGAGAGTCGGCATATTTATGTGGTGGGTGAATGCAATGATCTTGGGGATAAGGCCATCTCTAGCAAGAATCTCAAGACTTGACATCGCTAAAAGTGGCTAAACAGGTTTTGTAAGCATAAATATTTGGCTCTGGTAAGACATAGCACTTATCACATGAGGAGCATTTGCTAAAAAGTTTTTGAATTTTTGCATAAAAATACCCAAGTCCATTGCACGAGTTGGTAAGTATCATATCATTCTACTATATCTCACCTGCCAATAACTTAGATAAAACATGGGGTCCCTATTGCACAGGTTGTTCACACAATCAAGATAGCAAGGAATAAAAAGTATGCAACTCGTTTCTCGATTGGTGAAAATAGGAGATGGAGTTTTGCAACATTTTTAGTAATAGTCATTTTATTTTCAGTAATAAAGAGAATTAGCAGGGAGTGAGAGGGCGCGCAAACTTGTGTTTTTGTCGTGTCGCAAATCTTTGCGCGTCAAGGAGCAGTGGTGCCTCCCCACACTTGTTTTTGTACCGTCTTTTCTTAAAATGCACACAAAAACAAGTGGAGACAAGACACAATATATATATAACAAATATTTCATTGAAAATCAAAACTTGATACAATAGGCACACTTAGGGAATTAAAATTTGAAAAGGATAATGATTGAAAGGAAAAAGCATGCATGTGTGTGTGCCTTGCTATTAGAGACGAGGTTCCTCGAGGACGTGCATGACTCCGTGCTTACGAGCTATTTCTTGCAACTCCTCAAACATTTCTACATGGTAGGAGTTGATTTCATCCTGGAGTTGGACTTCATAAGTCCGCCCTTCCGCCAACCTTCCCCTAAGGTGGCGAATGTAACTAGAGATCTCTTTGATTTTCCTATTCAATTCTGTTCTAGTAGGTTCTTTCTTCTTCGGGGGATCCTCTCCAAAGATGCCGTCAGGCTGCCCTAGGATAGGTGGGTCGCAAATGAGGCGAGGGACACATGGGTAGCGACCCCCGGATTTGCTAAACAAACCTTTCCCTTGCCTTCCATTTGGCAGTTTCGTTCCCCCTATGGTATAGGAGAAACTTGGGGCCTGAAATGACAAAGATCCGGCTGACGTGGCCTTGTAGCGCTTGCTTGGGTAGGCATTGCCACCCTTGCTGCCCTTCAATGGAGTTGCACTGGCGGCTACCGGGGTCTCTTCATTCTTCCTCTCTAGGAACTTTCTAGCGAAGGAGAGGGCTTTCTCCTTGTTGAACCCAATATTGGTAGGAACTAAGGCCATGCCTAAGGCTAGAAGTGCTGCTGCAAAGTGAGAGAGAGAGGTAGAAGACAAGGTTTGTCTTGGTGTGAAGAGAATGAGAGGAGGAGGGTGGTATTTATAGGTGAGAATAAGCCATCCCTGCATCTCTTTCGCATCAGGATCGAATCACCAGATCATCAAGATCGCACAAAGACAGAGCAATGGGCGAAAATCGGGCGTCGAGGGCGCCCGGGCGCCGCCATACTGAGGCGCGAGCGCGCGAGCCTCCTGGGCGCCGTTTCCGCCCGGTTTTCTTCCATTTCCAGCTGATCTTTGTCGATTTTCGTATTTGCTGGTGATTTTGATTGCACTGGCGCGAAAATTGGATTGTGATTGAAAATTTGAATTATTTTTGATATTTTGGATGTAAAATATTTTTATGTGGGAAAAATCCTAGAGAAAAATTCAGAGAGAAACTATAGGGTTCCCACACAAAATATACATATAAAAATAATATTTTTTTTAGATAAACACAAGAGAGATAGAATAAATGAAAGTCATGCCTTGAATTAAATCAAGGAATTATCCAGCATGACTAAATCTATTCTATCAATCTCTTGGTCTAACCTTGTACGATAAGAAGGCTCAAGGAAAGGTTTTAAGCGGTGGCCATTTACCTTTGAGATGTTACCGTTGTCGTCCTGGATTGTGATTGCGCCATGAAACGACGTGTCGACGACGGTATATGGCCCCTTCCATTTGCTTCTAAGCTTTCCTTCACCGAATAATTTCACTTTGGAGTTGAATAGTAGGACCTTGTCGCCCTGCCGAAACTCCTTGGGCTTTATCCAGTTGTTGTGCCATCTCTTTGTTCGCTCTTTATAGAGCTTGGCACTGTGGTATGCCTTCTCTCGCCATTCCTCAAGCTCAGAGATTTGCCACTGGCGGTTTCTTCCGGCAAGCTTGAGGTCCACGTTCCAGCTCTTAATTGCCCAGTAGGCTCGATGTTCGAGTTCTACTGGCAAATGGCAGCTCTTGCCATACACAAGCTGGAATGGTGATATGCCAATGGGGGTTTTGTAAGCAGTCCTGTATGCCCAGAGTGCATCAGAAAGCTTACTTTTCCATCCTTTCCCCATGTCATTGACCGTCTTCTATAGGATGTTCTTGATCTGCTTGTTCGAGGTCTCAGCTTGGCCACTGGTTTGTGGGTGGTATGGTGTGGTGATGTTGTGCTTGGCCCCCAGCTCTCTCAGAAATGCTCTGAAGGTTCGATCAACGAAGTGTGATCCTCCATCGCTTATCACCATGCGTGGTGTACCAAAGCGAGGGAAGATTATCTCGTGGAACATCCTTCGGGCATGTTTTGCATTAGCTGCTCGGCATGGCATGGCCTCCACCCACTTGGAGACATAGTTGACAGCAACAAGGATGTACTCGCAGTCTTGGGACTTTTGGAAGGGTCCCATGAAGTCAATGCCCCACACATCAAATATTTATATTTGAAGGTTGAAGTGGAGGGGCATTGCGTTGCGAGTTGTGATGCCACCCCCCGAACCGGCACTTCCGACACCTCCGAATGAATTCTTTGGTGTCGCATACATCGTTGGCCGAAGAATCCGCACCGCCGCATTTTTGCTTGAGTGCGGAATACTCCATAGTGGCCTCCGTATGGTGCCGAGTGACAAACTTTTCAATGATCTCGCATCCCTTCGCTGTCGGCACACATCTTCTTAGTATGCCGTCTCGAGCACACTCGGTATAGGTACGGGTCATCCCACAGATGACGACGGCTCTCAACCTCCAGCTTTTTCCTGTTTTCTCCAGGTGGTACATGTCCTGCAACCATGTAATTCACAATATTTGCATACTAGGGGTTGGAGTTCGTTACTGCCAATAGCATGTCGTCACGGAGGAAGTCATTGATGGGCAGATCCTGCATGTTAGTGACTTGCAAGCGTGACAAATGATCTGCTACGGTATTCTCTACTCCTTTCTTGTCTTTTATTTCTAGATCGAACTCTTGGAGCAAAAGAATCCAAATGGATCAAGCGTGGTTTCGCGTCTTTCTTAGTGAGCAAAAATTTCAAGGCAACAGATCTCGTGTAAATGATCACTTTCGCGCCCACTAAGTAAGACCGAAACTTGTTGATAGCGAATACTACAGCAAGAAGCTCTTTTTCTGTTGTGGCATAATTGAGCTGAGCTCCTGTTAGAGTCCTGCTGGCATAAGCTATCGCGTGATGCTTTTTATCTTTGGTTTGGCCCAAGACCACACCAACAGCATAATTGCTTGCATCACACATGATCTCAAAAGGTAAAGACCAATCGGGAGGTTGGATGATAGGTGCAGAGATGAGTGCTTGCTTGAGAGTGTTAAATGCTTTCAAGCACTCATCGGTAAACTCAAAGGGAGCATCCTTAGCTAATAGGTTTGTGAGGGGTCTAGAGATTTGTGAAAAGTCTTTGATAAATCTTCTATAGAACCCCGCATGACCCAAGAAGCTACGGATTCCTTTTATGTTTATCGGGGGAGGTAGTTGCTCGATAACTTCTATCTTAGCCTTATCTACCTCGATTCCCCTCTCAGACACTAAGTGTCCCAGGACAATGCCCTCTCGGACCATTAAATGGCACTTTTCCCAATTAAGTACCAAATCTTTGTCCTAACACCTTTGCAAGACCCTGTCTAAGTTGTTCAGACAATGATCGAAAGTTTTCCCGTAGACGGTGAAATCGTCCATGAAAACTTCCATGATTTCTTCAATCATGTCCGAAAAGATAGACATCATGCACCGTTGAAATGACGCGGGTGCATTACACAACCCGAAGGACATCCTACGGTACGCGTACGTTCCGTAGGGGCATGTGAAGGTCGTTTTGCTTTGATCATCCGGATGGATGGGAATCGATGATATCCCGAATACCCATCAAGGAAGCAAAAGAAGGAGTGTTTCGCTAACCGTTCCAACATTTCATCAATGAAGGGGAGCGGAAAGTGATCCTTCTTTGTTGCCTTGTTAAGTTTTTGGTAATCAATGCACATTCGCCATCCAGTGACAGTTCGTTGAGGTATGAGTTCGTTTTTAGCGTTCTCAATGACTATCATTCCTCCCTTTTTGGGAACCACTTGGACTGGGCTAAACCAATCACTGTGTGGTACGGGATATATTATCCCGGCGTGAAAAAGTTTCAGGACTTCCTTTTTCACGACTTCCCGCATCGCATTGTTCAGCCTACGCTGAGGTTCCCGTGAAGGTATGCTAGATGGCTCTATGGGAATGCGATGGGTACAGAGCATTGGGCTTATCCCTTTAAGATCTTCTAGGCAATACCCAAAGACCGACTTATGTTTTTCTAGGACGGCTATGAGTTTGGTCGCCTCCTCATCACTAAGCTGGTCACTTATGATGACAGGAGTTTGGGTGTCGCCGTTCAGGAAAACATAACGTAAGCCTTTGGGTAGGGGCTTAAGCTCAACTGGAGGTCTAGGTGGTTTCTCCCCTATAGGAAGATCAACCGTCTCCCCGAGCTCATCTTTTTCTTCTATAAAGAATTCGGCATCTTTATCTAAAGACGATTCGGGTGACTCAAACATGTCAACCGCTAGAACCTCTATGGGCACACTAGGGGGAGATTCGGCCACTAAGTTCCTGGCTCTAGTGACTTGAATCGGGAATGTTTCTCTCCCTAGTTTCATGTTGACTTCCCCTGTTTTTGACGGATTGTCAAAGAGTGGTTCCAGGGGGTGCCCAATGAGTATGTCGAATTCCTGGATGTCAAAGACAAGAAAGTCCAGGGATAATTCGACATCTCCATGGCGGAGTGTCACATTATGTACAATCCCGAGTCCTTTTTGAATAGAATCTGGCGTTCTTAAGGACTGTGTTGTTGGAGTAAATGACTCCATTCCTAGACATGTGGATGCATAGGAATGGGACATCAAATTTGCCCCAACTGTGGGATTATACAAAGCGTCCACCCAATTCCGCTGAATTTTGCAACGGCGGGTAGAAGATGGAGCGCGAATCTGAATTACTTCAGACGAGAGCTCACCTTCTGCTACCCACTCCGTGCTCATAACGAAAGTCAACTCTCTAACTGACTCCTTGAGAAAAAGTTCGTCAAGGGGCTCGCTAGGGGCGACGGGAATTGGTGGTCTTGTGCGACATCCATATTGCGAGGTATTTCCTAGATTTTCGAAAAGCTCATCCTCGAAGATCGGAAGATCCATGGGTTCTTCCGTCTTAGGTTCTGGTTCGGGAGAGGGTCTCTCTAAAGGTTGGGAAGGTTCGGCTGATGCCGAAGAGACATCCTCTTTTATTGGCTCGGGTTCTACACGGATGGGCTCTAAGGGAGGAGTATTCTCCTGGATGCGATCCAAGAGAGCCTGCCCCTCTTCGGTGGTTTTGTGCTGGAACGACCCTCCGGCAGTTACATCAAGCAATTAGGGCAGAATTTTTGTTTAATCCTAACCAAAAGTGTTGTAGGAGTACATGGTTAGGAATAGACAGGTCTGGGCCTGATCGTGTTAGGATCAAAAAGCGTTCCCAGGCTACACCTATGGTTTCGTTCTCTTTTTGTTGGAAGTTGAGCACCTCCCTGTCGTAGAGATGCGACACGAGAAATAGGGTAGAATGTGAAGCAAAAATGCTTACGCAATTCTTCCCAATCTCCGTTTACTTTCCCTACGTTTTGGGTGTACCATTGCTTCGCCTTTTCATGGAGGGAAAAGGGAAACAATTTCCACCGCAAAGTATCCTGTGACATGCCCGCAATGGTTAGGCACGCACAGAGTTGCTCAAACTCCCGTAGGTGGTCATATGGGTTTTCATATTCTAAGCCGGAGAAGGCTTGGTCCTGAACCATGGCTATAAAGCCAGGGCGGAGCTCATACTTGGAAGCTGTGATAGGCTTCGAGGATTGGGGTGTTTGAATGAGCTCGCCCTTCGGAGCAGATAGGTTGTAAATGGTTGGTTGCTCCATGAATATTTTTGTTTTCTAAAATAAAACAAAAGAAGTGGAGCAAAGGTAGGTCAAGGTACACGGGCAATCTAGGTTCGGAGCTAACTACGACAACCGTTCCTCGGCAACGGCGCTAGAAATGCTTGTTGGCGTTTCTTAGCGTGTGCAGCCAAATCCGCAAGCACACGGAAATCACCGTTATAGCACTTCACCCGGTGAGTAATCGGGTATCGTATTTCTTTCACGAAGAACGGCTTGTGAGTTAGTTCTAAATAGAGGTTGCCCAGAGATGGAGTAGGATAGCTTAGGTAGTGAGGTTTTCTAAGGGTAAAGTCCTAGGAGAAGGTTACACTCGATGCTATACTTCTTACTTCGGGCGCTGGATCGCACCTGGTCTGCCAGGTGATGCCGGCCTGAGGCTCTACGTCGTAACCGGACGTGGGGGATTACAAGGGACGGACAGGGCTGTCACCACCTGGCGCCTACCACCTCAACCGTGGGCTACAAAGCAAACAAAGGTAGGTCCTAGCCTAGACACCACGTCTATGCCAGTTGCTACAACTCTAGCGGTGGCTAGGAGCTCCCGTCTCTATCAGGGGTCCTCTTACTAGAGCTTCCGTCACGGGGACGAACGACGAACCCACGAGAAGATAACAAGCAAGAATAACTTACTCAAAGGTATTACCAAAAGATAAACACGATGTCTTACTTCAAGTAGCAAGACGCCGTAGAGGTACAAGCGAGGAGGGAGCCGACAAGTCCGGCACTCCGCCCCGTGGAAGACTAGCTTCCCGAGAGCTCTCTTGGAGAGATGCTCTACTCTTGCTCCTCTCTCACTCCTTACTTCTATTCTAGCTAGGCTAGGTAGAGTGGCTCTACTCTCTCTATTGTACACTTGTAGAGTGGAGGTGTGGTGAGGAGTGAAAACTAAAATGAATAGGAAATTGTTTTTGAAGGAGGAGGCTTGCCCATGCTTATATAGGAGTGGGATGGTCAGTTTCCGCAGGGCAAATGTCGAAAACACCCCCGAACCGACCATCAGAGGCAGCAAACGAACCGACCAACCAAAGCTGGGCCCGGGCCACGCTCAGACGGGCGCGCGCGCGCCTCAGGCGCGCCCGCGCCTGGCTGGGCCCCGCCGGCCTTCGGCCTTGGTCGGTTGCCTCCTTGTTGGGCCTCTGGTCGGCCCATGCTGGTGATTCTAGTTTCCTTGGCCTTGAATTTAGATTTCTCCTCTTTTTCTCTTGTTTGCTTGGACCAAAAATAAAAGGTGTTTTTACACAAGTGTTTTTCTTCATGCCTTGGCCCGTTTTGAGTGTATTTCAGGTATGTCCTGCAAAGCAAAGAATCTGCACCACACTGTGGAAATAGTCAGAGTAGAGCCCTATTCTAGGTGAAAATTAGTGTTACCTAGACTAAAGTTGGCGGGGTTAGAAATGAGTTAAGCACCGCCAACAGGGTGCCACCGATTTTCCTTGACTAGATAGGTTCGTATCGGATACTTACTGCAGAAGGTTTGGTTGCTTGAACAAGGTCTTCCTAACGGTTAGGGACTTTGGAGCATAAGAAGTTGGTAACCCAAGCATAGAGATGCTATCCAACAACAAGAGTCATATGCGATATGATTAGCAAAGAGTTGCTTCTTGATCTATCATGTCTTCTAGCGGTGATGCTAAAGCTCACTAGTCGACTTGCTAGTTGTGGGTCTTGAATCACTAAGTTTCAATCGAGGGATATTGATTTTAGTGGGAGTATATTATATTTGATATTATTTACTCTATCATGGATACTTTGTCTTAGTATTTTGTATTACTTTTGTTGTAGATTAAATGGCATCTTCTAAGCAACCATTTACTTTGCGTTCAATTCTTGAGAAAGATAAGTTGAATGGAACAAACTATGCGGATTGGATCCGCAATCTGAGAATTGTTCTCAGGGCTGAGAAAAAGGAGGATTATCTAGACAACCCCTTACCAGATGAGCCTGCTGCAGATGCATCTGCTACTGAGAAAAATGCTTACAAGAAACCATGTGATGCTGATCTTGAGATAAGCACGCCTTATGCATGCATGTATGGAATCCGATCTGCAGATGCGGTTCGATAACAATCACACACGAACGATATGATCGTGGCGCTTGAGGATATGTTCCAAACTCAAGCTAGGACTCGAAAGGTTCAATGTCTCTAAGGCGCTTCTTTGAAACCAAGCTAGCGAGAGGGTGCACTGTTGGGCCACACGTAATCAAGATGGTTGGTTACACTCGAGGAGGTTGGAGAAGCTAGGCTTCCCAATTGGCCAAGAATTGGCTACTGATTTCATTCTCTCGTCTCTGCCGCCTAGCAATGGAAACTTCATCTCGAACTACCATATGCATGGGGCGGAGAGGGGCTTGAATGAGTTGTGTGGCATGCTGAAAACAGCAGAGGCAGACATTAAGAAGCAAAGCCGGTGGCCAAGTGTTGGCGATCCGAACAAGCCTAACTTTAAGAGAAAGAAGGGTTTGGGGAAGAAGAAGGGCAAGGCTAAAGATGAGATCTCCAAGCCAGCTCCGCCCGCCCAAAGCCGGACCACCAACTGATGCTAAATGTTTTCATTGTGGTGGGGAAGGTCACTTTGGAAAAGAAACCGCAAGCGTTTCAGGCGTCCTTAAAGAAGGACGGCGGTAGTAAAGGTACTCCCGCTCATACGCTTGTTGTTTATGTTACGGACATTTTCCTCGCTAACTCTTATATCAATTCTTGGGTATTTGATACCGAATCGCTTGCTCATATTTGCAATACGATGCGGGGGAATGATAAGAAGTAGAAGCGTGGAGAAAGGAGAGGTTGATTTCCGCATGGGCAACAATGCAAGAGTTCTTTGCGTTGAACGTCGAGACGATGCAACTTCACCTGCCTTCGGATTTATATTGGAATTGAATAATTGTTATTTTGTTCCTAGCTTAAGTTGAAACATTGTGTCACCTTCATGTTTGATGAAGGATGGTTATTCATTTGCGAGTAAAGACAATGGTTGTGTTATCTCAAAGAATGATATGTTTGTGGCTTTTGCATCCATTGTGATTGGATTATTTATTTTAAATCTTGATGATGCACACATGTACGTAATGTTAATGCTAAAAGGCCTCGACTTAATGAGTTAAGTCCTACATATATGTGGCATTGTTGTTTGGGTCATATAAGTGAAAAACGCATGAAGAGGCTCCATGATGATGGGCTTCTAACTTCGTTTGATTTTGAATCTTACGAGACATGTGAGGCTTGCCTATTAGGCAAGATGACCAAGACGCCTTTCTCAGGTTTTCCTGAGAGAGTGTCTGACTTGTTGGAACTAGTACATACTGATGTATGTGGACCAATGAGCACGATAGCTAGAGGCGGATTTCAATACTTCATAACTTTTACTGATGACTTTAGTAGATATGGCTATGTCTACCTAATGAAGCACAAGTTTGAAACATTTGAAAAGTTCAAAGAATTTCAGAATGAAGTAGAGAACCAACGTGGCAAGAAAATTAAGGCCGTGCGATCTGATCGTGGAGGCGAATATTTGAGTCACGAGTTTAGCAATCATCTTAAGAGTTGTGAAATTGTTCCACAGCTTACGTCACCTAGAATGCCACAGAGAAATGGCGTGTCTGAGCGGCGTAATCGGACTTAGTTGGACATGGTTCGGTCTATGATGAGCCAGTTGGACCTACCTTTATCGTTTTGGGGATACGCTCTAGAAACAGCCGCTTTCACATTGAACAGAGTACCATCTAAGTCCGTAGTTAAGACACCATATGAGATATGGACTGGAAGAGTCCTAGTTTGTCTTTTCTAAAAATTTGGGGTTGTGAAGTTTATGTCAAACGGCTTATATCGGATAAGCTAACACCCAAATCGGACAAATATTTTTCGTGGGATATCCGAAGGAAACTTTAGGATATTACTTCTACAACCGCTCAGAGGGCAAAGTGTTTGTTGCTCAAAATGGCATTTTCTTAGAGAAAGAGTTTCTCAAAAGAGAGAAGAGTGGACAAAAGGTGTATCTTGAAGAAGTTCAAGAAGAGCCGCCGAGAAGGACTCAACGAGTGATGCTAATGTAGCGAACAAGTTGAGATGCCCGTGGCCACGAAACACCTCCACAACCACGAAGATCGGCGAGACTTCGCGAGTTGCGTGGGGATATGTTATTCTTGGACGATGACGAACCCGCAACATACGCAGAAGCTATGATGGACTCGAGATTCGAGCAATGGCGAGTGCCATGAGATCCGAGATAGATTCCATGGGAGATAATCAAGTTTGGAACTTGGTTGACCCGCTTTGATGGTGTTAGACCCATCGAGTGCAAATGGATCCATAAAAAGAAGAAAGATATGGACGGAAATGTTCACTTCTATAAAGCTCGACTTGTCGCAAAAGGTTTTCGGCAAGTTCAAGGAATTGACTACGACGAGACATTCTCTCCAGTAGCGATGCTTAAATCTATCCGGATCATTCTAGCAATAGCTACCTATTTCGATTATGAGATTTGGCAGATGGATGTTAAAACAACATTTCTAAATGGAAATTTAGAGGAGGACGTGTATATGATACAACCCAAAGGTTATGTTGATCTAAATAATGCTGGAAAAATATGCAAACTTAAGAAATCTATTTATGGGTTAAAGCAAGCATCTCGGAGTTGGAACATTCGTTTTGATGAGGTTGTCAAAGGGTTTGGCTTTCGTCAGAATGAAGAAGAGCCCTGTGTTTACCAAAAGGCTAGTGGGAGCGCTGTTGTGTTTCTAATCTTGTATGTGGATAACATACTATTGATTGGGAATGACATTCCTATGTTGCAATCTGCAAAGACTTCACTGAATAATAGTTTTTCTATGAAGGATTTAGAAGATGCAGCATACATCTTGGGCATTAAGATCTATAGAGATAGGTCAAAGAGGCTAATAGGATTATGCCAAGATACATACATTAACAAGGTGTTGAAACGGTTCAACATGGAGCAATCCAAGAAAGGGTTCTTGCCTATGTCACATGGTATGCGCTTTAGTGACAAGCAGTGTTCTTCATCAGATGAAGTGCGCAAACACATGAGTAAGGTTCCATACGCTTTGGCAGTTGGTTCCATCATGTATGCCGTTGGCATTTCTTAGCGCAACCACCAGAAGTATGGCGGCAATGCCAGAGATGCCAGGAGGGTAATTCTATATCTATTGGATATTCCGCAAGCACATAGAATGTACCGCTATAGCATTTCACCGAGGAGTATTCCAAGGTTGTTGATTTATATTTCTCCTGAGGGAAAGCAGTAGCTAGGAACTAATAGGAGAAGATCCAGGTGTCTCTAGTCTAGTATCACTAGTGGAAGAGGGATTAACGGAGTGTATAGGAAGGGTGGATCAAGGAGCTGGCTAGAGGGTTTATAAGGTAGAGTGATAGCTAGGTGGGAGGACAACGAGTGAGTGAAAGACTCCTATGACTCTACTTCTACTTCCGTGAGCTAATCTAATCTAGTAGTGGAGACACACTAAAGCCACTAGTCTTGTATTCCCTGGTTGCTGGAGATATGACTGACAAATAGGAGGGTAACGTTCCCTCCTGGGAACTAACTCCTATTCTAGCGATACCTTGAATTTACGGGGCACCTATCGGCCTACCCGACACAAATAGAGCCCGCTGGGGTGCTGCGTACTGTCACTACCGCCCCCGCTAATATACGTTGGGAGTTTGAATGGTAACTATACCAATCGGTGAGGCGAATATCCACCGCAGGTTTAGTCTCAGCACCACGCTCACACTAACGCCTACAACTTAAGCTAAATATACGTCTTAGCCTAAGCTCTAGTCAGTCGACCAATGCAATGGAAACAACCAAGCGAGACAAGACTAACTTATCTAGTGAACTACTACTACTAAAACGAGACTAGAACACTATAATACTACTACTAGAGTAATACTACACTAAGCAAGTACTGAAAGTAAATACTCAGAAAAGTAAAGGAAAAGTATGAAAGTCTTACAAGAGGAAGACATACCAGATTCTCCAGAAGACGACTCCGGAGACTCCGAGCTTCGCTCGACCCACTCTAACTCCCACACTACTACTACTACTATAGTGGACTACATAACTTCACATGGCTCTAGAAATGCTTCTCCTTGGTGTCTTGAATGAGAGGGAGTGAGGGGGTATTTATAGTGGGAGGTGGAGTAGGGGCTACTCCACCGCCACATCATCGATCCAGGTGACATCACTTCTTAGCCCTTGGATCAACCGACTTCACAACCGACTTGAATGGAGGGCCAGGATGTGCTCCTGAGGTCGGTTTGGGACAACCGACCCAGGATGGGCCCAAACCCCCAGTTGCTCGACCGGGGTTTTTCACCCATTTGCCACGAGTCAGCTCCAGGAGGCTTCAGCATGTCGGTGGGAGGCCAACTGACCTTTGGTTGGCCCACTAGCCAGGTCGGTCGACCAGGGGTCCAATCCCCCGGTGACATGTGTCACCTTCTAGAAGCATCCCAAGGTCGGTGGGACCGGTCCCGGAGTAGGACCCACCGAGTCCTGGTCGGCCGAACAGTGCAGTCTGGGTCGTGAGCCCACCAGCCTTGTTGCACCATTGTCCCCACGTGTCATGGAGTGTGTTTCCAAATCATTTGGAGTTTTGTCACATTCTCTTCATTTAAGCTTGTTCGTGCTTGATTTGTAGTTGTCTGCACCTGCATCCAAATAACGACATGTACAAGTGGAACCAAGTGAAATTCACCTATGTCTCTACTTATTTGCTGGGTGTAGCTCTGGATTGTGACAAATGTTGACGGCTTTCACGAGATGAAAACAGGGTCTAAATGCCGTCAACAAGATCCCCCAAGCTTAACCTTTGCTCGTCCCGAGCAAACAATAAGACTTAGCAACAGTGGATCATGTGCTATCACTAAGTTAACATCTCAATAATACTAAGTGCACAACAAAGAACTTCTCTTTGAATGTAAAAATTAGCAATACTAACACACCCATATTACTCTAGCACTCATGGGGCTTATGGCATTAACTTAGTCTTGGGATGTTGGAAGACAGAACAGCTTTGACTAGAGCATCTACTTCATTCTTTTAGCAAGTTTCATGCCAGAGGTTTTTGATAAGTTTTCAAAAGAAGTCTTAATGTTCCTCAAATGGTTTCCCTCAAGTCACTCAAGTGGTGTATGAATCCTCACCAAGGCACATCATGTGTTTGCCTTTCAAAAACATCCTACCTCTAATAAGGCTTTATGTGGAGCTTAAGTAGGTATGTCAAGGAATAACATACTAGCAATGCATATGTTGTCTTAGTTAAGAAAGAACAAGATCTTGGACCACAAAAGAGACTCATCATACCCCCAGATCAAGATGTAAAATGGAATGAATGGGGTGAAGGAATGTAATGGATGATAAGGTAATGGAAGAAAGGTGGATGTATATATGGTGAATGAGGTTGCTCCTTTATTTGATTCTATCTCTCTCTCTACTTCTATTGAGACAAGGCTAGCTCTTTTTTTTCTCTTTTTTTTTGATCTATCTAAGGAATAGATGCCTAGCCTTTTTGGGATGTGTCTCACCTAACAATTGATAACTTTGAGAGAGGACTTCTAACTTTGGAACATGGAGCAACCTATATGATGGAAAAGGTGGAGGTGCGTACTTCCAGTGTAGAAGCAGCACAAAAATGGTGGTATAAATGAAGATGCGTGCTCCCAGGGTAGGAGTAGCATAAGAATAGTGGAATGAAGATGCATGCTCCTAGGGTAGGAGTAGCATACGAATGGTGGTAAAATGCGTACTCCCAGGGTAGGAGTAGCATAATGATGGAGGTGAGATGCGTACTCCCAGGGTAGGAGTAGCATGGTTGCGTACTTCCAGATTAGAAGCAGCATATTTGGTGGTCTGTGGATCTTGATCTTAAGGCCATGACAAACCTCTAACACAGGTTCTACAAGTCTTAACCAAACTCAATGCAAGCAAGTAGCTTATGTAGAAGGCTTTTGGATAAATCAAGTATATATGGCCGTGGTAGGAATTTCAACACCATTGAGGAACAATTAAGTTTTTATTTATTTTCAAAATAAATTCACCGGGCAATAGTATAGAGCTCTTATCTTAACTATCTCATATCTCACAACAACTTAGACTTTGTTTTAGCACTTGCAACCCACTAAGTGATCAAGTTCATGATGGTTAAGAGTGCCAAGTAATCTATACTTAGAGAAGTGCTAAGTTGTAAACAAGCATTAGAGAAACATTAACTAGCAATTTAACAATCATTTCCAAAGGAAGAAGAGCACTCATGAAGCATGATATAGATAAGCCTTTTTTATTATAATCAAATTTTTATTTTATTTAAGATGCAATAAAGTAAATAAAGGAAAATGCAAGATAGAAGACATACCTTGGATAAACATACCTTAGTGGGGGAGAGGATCTCCCCCAAGCTTGGCTTTTGCTCATCTTGTATAGTTGTAGAGGTTGGGCATTTTGTTGAGCCAAGCTTAGTGCTGTTGATGAGGCCGTCCATGTCCATCTTTTGATGGCGCCTCTCTCCACCCAATGGGTAAGGAGTTCGCACTCTTGGAGTGTGATCTGAACAGGTCTCCATATGGACCTAGAATGTCCATGGACTTTACCTCATCGTCTTCTCCTACACTTTCACCTGCAGGGTCTGCTTGTTACCGCAACACTTTGACTTCTTGCCTGTGCGGTCCAAGAGGGCCGGATATGAGGCAGCCCTTGGACTCTCTTTCTCTCAATGGAGGTGCACAAGGCATTTATTGGAGAGAACAACTTCTTCTCTTAGCTGCAAAAGGTGAGACAACACAAGGACACTAGGGAAACAAAGATTAGCGTTAGCATTAGTCCTCCCAAGTGTTAATGGTTCTTGCGGGGCATAGTCATTCCCACAGCAAGGTGTGCTAGTGGGTAGTGACACACCCCACTCTTGCTCTTTGAGCAAGGCAGACTCTATTGCTACTAGAAGAAGGGCTCACAACGTAAATGTGTTCATAGGGGGAGGAGAGCAAGGCTCCTCCCCTTGCTTTGTGCCAAAGTGGGAAGTGAGGTCACTCTTTGTTGGGTGCACTCCTAAGATGTCTCTCTCTTTCTCTCTTTGGGAGCATGCTCGTGGCATCTCCGTTCTTGAAGTGATTAAGGATAAGGAAGAGGGCAAAGGCGAGTTTCTACTTATCCTAAGCTTAGAGAGAGAAGAGAAGGTAATGTGAGCTCAAGATGATTCTAAGTATGGATTTGGGCTCACGTGCAAGGTTGTTCACAGGGGGAGAAGGGCAAATGATGAAGTCCTAAAGCTAAGGTAGGCTGATCTCCCCTAAGCACAGCTAAATGTTCTATTGGACTATGAGCAGCGAATCCTAATGAATCCTTCTCTGAATTGGCACAAAGTGGGGGTCGGCCGACCCCCAAGCTTGGCCACTTAACACTCTCAACTTTTTGCCCTGAAGTTTCAGAAGAGTGAAGGCTAGGTGTGGATCAGAGGTAGTGATTTTTCAATGATTCCCTAGTCTAGTGCTTGGTGAATGATAGAAGGTGATTGGCAAAAGTGGGGACATGGCTCGAGTGATTCCCATGAACCATGGGAGCACTCAAGCATGTCTCAATGACCACTTTGCAGATATGAGCTGGTGATTTGGTCCCAAGGTGAAGAGGAGTATCTATGCTAAGAGTGATGGACCAAGGGACCACTTCTTTCAATGTTTGGCTAGCATAGTGTGTATAGGATTCTTTTGTGAGGTGAGCAGAAGACAACAGGATACCCATGGGGTTCATGCGTGGGTCGGTCGACCCACACTTGTAGACCCCTTGAGTATCCAAGTGTCGTCCCTAAATCTACACATCTAGCCAAAATGAAAGGAGCATGAGTAGGCTCAATGGTGGGATCGGCTAACCCCTACCTTTGGCGGTCTACTAGCTCAAAATCTTAGTGCCAGTTGCTCTCAAGGTTATGCTTGGCTTAGTGGCTTAATCACTCTTGCTCGGCTAAATGGGATGGTGAGTTTCTTCATCTTCTTAGCTAAAGCAAGGGATGAGAGTGAGGAGTTTAGTTCCTAGGATGTAAGCCGACAGTTTCCTATCTTCATGTTCTTGTAGCACTCATCCTATAGCTATATGATCACACATACCCGCTGGGAACCGGGCCTCCCCCAAGCTCTGGTGACACTCTCAAGCGACAAACCAACTAAGTGCACTGAAAGTGCTTTGCTTAAAGCTGCAGAGTTTGCCAAGCTAGCTTCATCTAGATGTTCGAGTAAGCCTATGAAGCTATACATGTCATGATTTTAAGATTTTAGCTTGAGCAAGTCATAAACATGGCATGGCAAAGCAGGGGGGCAAAGTTGGCAGATGGGTGGCACCAAGGCTGGGTCGGCCGACCCAGCCATGGGCCCCACCTGGTCCCCAAGTTGCTCAGCAGGTTAAGCAAAAGGTTGTCTCTATTTTTTTTCTTTTTTTGTTTTTATTTTGTTTATGCATGATGACTAAGTGTTCTGATGCAAAGGTAAAGGTAAACATGCATTTGGAAAGGGAAATGTTTTTGGGTTTTTGGTTATGGCTACTACTACACTAAGCTTGAGAAGGCTTGGAACACTAAAAAGAAGCGAGAAGGCCAAGTGAGCTCGAGATGATTCTGGTTGTGGTATGGGATTGAGCTCAACTTGGGGTGCTAGTTATAGGGGTGAAAGGGCAAGGCAAGGCCTCCCGAAGGGCAGGTCGGCCGACCTGGCCCTGGCCCCTATGAAGCATGTTTTCCCTTTGACAAGGAATCTAGCCTAATGGTTGCAAAAAGTCACAGACATTGGACCATAAACCTGGTCGGTCGACCAAGGTTTGTGCCCCTTACCACCTTAGTCATGCTAAGTCAGGTTGTCTGGCAAGGGTGGTGTTGGTCGTGGTCCAGAGTTGTTGAGGTTGCTTCGGATTCCTATGTCTAGTGTTTGGTGAAAGAGAAAAGGAGATAGCAGAAGTGGAGACAAGCATCAAAGTGATTCCCATGAACCATGGGAACACTTAAGTATGCGTTGCTACTCCCTATTCTGGCTTTGGCTGGTGGCATGCTTCCTAAAGCACTCAAGATGCTTAAAGTGGCATCCTAGCTAAAGTCATGAGCAATGGACCATCTCTCCTCGAATTTTGGCTAGTGTGGTAGGCATAGGATCCATGGTTATTATCATTGGGAGCCAGCAGGGTGCCTGGTGACACCAAGTCCAGGTCGGTCGACCTGGGCTTTGGAGCACCAAGGCATCCTATGCTGCCCCTTGGATCCCTGCTTCTAGCCAGAGTGAAGAGAGAGGTGGTGGACCCCACAAGACAAAATCGACACAAGCTATCTTTAACCCCACCACTCAACTTTTCTCTACTCACTCTTCTCAAGTTTTATTACCTAAGTCTAACTTATTTTGTTGGAATAAAATATGCAGTGCTAAAAGTAAACATGCAATTGAAAGGGAAATGCAGAATTGAAATGCAAAAAAGTAAATATGAGATAACTACTGACATACCTTATTAGTGAGGGCTCCATGTTTTAGGTCCATAGAGCAGGACCTCTCCATTGACAATTGAGCTTGAATGTGCACCATTCCATCCTGGAGATGGATAGGGATGATTGCACTTTGCCAAACCTTCGAGATCTCCATTCTCTCCTTGATCAAGGTTTCATTCAATGTTTCACCTTATTTGTGAACTTATCTTAACGACTTACCCTTTTGGATTTGAACTACCTGCAGGGGTTAGTCTAGGCATACAACCAAACTCTACACTAGTAATTTTTGGTTCAATTAATCAAACTTGACTCCATGTCTTATTTGACTAACGTAGGCAAATTAACCTAAGCACCACGCTTAATTTAAAGAGCCTATGGAAGCACCCCAGAAGCACAACCAAACCAAATCATACTAGGGTGGAAAATGGAAGTTGAAAAATGAAGCACAAAGATTCACAAAAGGTTTGAACGACATCCTTGAGTCATCACTCATAATCTATGATTGGATTATGAGTGACGGAGTCGTTCCGTCACTAATGATGAGAAGGATTTCTCTTGACGGCGACTTCTTCTCTGTTGGTTTAAAACTACTGCTTCGCCTTTCCCAAAAGCAAGAATGAGAAAAGGCGAAGACAGATGGCTTTTATGGAGACATTCTAACAATAGAAGTCCCACACACCTACGGAAGTATTGGAGATGGGCATTGGCGTTCCGTGTGGTTTCCCACAAACGGGTTGGCTTGCACCATAAGGATGAGCACGACACAAAGTTGCATCCCCAAGCTAGGGGCCGCGAACCCGTAGCGACATAGTTAGCTAACGGTGCGAATAGTCGTGGATGATCTTTTGGGTCAGGGCTTCTTTGATAACTAGTGCAAAGCCTCCTTCCTTGAACGGGTTTAGGTTCGAATGAACCCTGGAGGTGGAACTTGACAATGTCCAGTTTACCTCAACAACCGTTCATGCACTATCTTGCTTCGAGAAGCAAGACAGTGAGAGGTAAAACCCTAACACTAATTGCTAACTAGACCGGTCACCGACCCTAGATTCGATCCTATAAAAACTCCTAGGCCGACGCTTTCCTCGGCAACGGCGCGTAAATGCTTGTTGGCATTTTTTAGCGCAACCACCAGAAGTATGGCGGCAACGCCAGAGATGCCAGGAGAGTAATTCTATATCTATTGGATATTCCGCAAGCGCACGAATGTACCGTAGCATTTCACCGAGGAGTATTCCAAGGTTGTCGATTTATATTTCTCCCAAGGGAAAGCAGTAGCTAGGAACTAATAGGAGAAGATCCAGGTGTCTCTAGTCTAGTATCACTAGTGGAAGAGGGATTCATGGAGTGTATAGGAAGGGTGGATCATGGAGCTGGCTAGAGGGTTTATAAGGTAGAGTGATAGCTAGGTGGGAGGACAACGAGTTAGTGAAAGACTCCTATGACTCTACTTCTACTTCCGTGAGCTAATCTAATCTAGTAGTGCAGACACACTAAAGCCACTAGTCTTGTATTCCCTGGTTGCTGGAGATATGGCTGACAAATAGGAGGGTAATGTTCCCTCCTGGGAACTAACTCCTATTCCAGCGATGCCTTGGATTTATGGGGCACCTATCGGCCTACCCGACGCAAATAGAGCCCGCCGGGGTGCTGCGTACTGTCACTACCGCCCCCGCTAATATACGTTGGGAGTTTGAATGGTAACTATACCAATCAGTGAGGCGAATATCCACCGGTAGGTTTAGTCTGAGCACCACGCTCACACTAACGCCTACAACTTAAGCTAAATATATGTCTTAGCCTAAGCTCTAGTCTGTCAGGACCAATGCAATGGAAACAACCAAGCAGACAAGACTAACTTATCTAGTGAACTACTACTACTAAACAGACTAGAACACAATAATACTACTACTAGAGTAATACTACACTAAGCAAGTACTGAAAGTAAATACTCAGAAAAGTAAAGGAAAAGTATGAAAGTCTTACAAGAGGGAAGACATACCAGATTCTCCGGAAGACGACTCCGGAGACTCCGAGCTTCGCTCGACCCACTCTAACTCCCACACTACTACTACTACTACTATAGTGGACTACATAACTTCACATGGCTCCAGAAATGCTTCTCCTTGGTGTCTTGAATGAGAGGGAGTAAGGGGGTATTTATAGTGGGAGGTGGAGTAATGGCTGCTCCACCGCCACGTCATCGATCCAGGTGACATCACTTCTTAGCCCTTGGATCAACCGACTTCACAACCGACTTGAATGGAGGGCCAGGATGTGCTCCTGAGGTCGGTTTGGGACAACTGACCCAGGATGGGCCCAAGCCCCCGGTCGGTCGACCGGGGTTTTTCGCCCATTTGCCATGTGTCAGCTCCAGGAGGCTTCAGCATGTCGGTGGGAGGTCAACCGACCTTTGGTTGGCCCACTAGCCAGGTCGGTCGACCAGGGGTCCAATCCCCTGGTGACATGTGTCACCTTCTAGAAGCATCCCAAGGTCGGTGGGACCGGTCCGGCGAGTAGGACCCACCAGGTCCCGGTCGGCCGACCGACTGTGGTCCGTCAGTGGGCCCACCAGCCTTGTTGCACCATTGTCCCCACGTGTCATGGAGTGTGTTTCTAGCTCATTTGGAGTTTTGTCACATTCTCTTCATTTAAGCTTGTTCGTGCTTGATTTGTAGTTGTCTGCACCTGCATCCAAATAATGACATGTACAAGTGGAACCAAGTGAAATTCACCTATGTCACTACTTATTTGCTGGGTCTAGCTCTGGATTGTGACAAATGTTGACGGCTTTCACGAGATGGAAACAGGGTCTAAATGCCGTCAACATATGCCATGATATGTACTCGCCCAGATGTCTCATATGCTCTAAGTGTTGCGAGCAGGTACCAAGGCAATCCCGGTGAGAGTCACTGGACACTGGTTATAAACATCCTTATGTACTTGAGAAGGACTAAGGATGAGTTCCTGATCTATGGAGGTGAGGAGGAGCTCGTCGTAAATGGTTACACCGATGCTAGCTTCCAAACCGATGTAGATGATTCACAATCTCAATCAGGTTTTGTGTTCACGATAAATGGTGGTGCGAATGTCTGGAAAAGTTCCAAGCGGAGAGGCAGGTGTCCGATTCTACAACGAAGCCGAGTACATTGCAACTTCGGAAGCCGCAAAGGAAGGTGTTTGGATGAGGCGTTTCCTCATTGATCTTGGTGTGTTTCCTAATGCGGCTAGCCCATTGAATCTACATTGTGACAACGGTGGCGTGATAGCGCGAGGCTAAGGAGCCAAGGAATCACCAAGAACAAACATGTACGGCGGAAATTTCACCTCATTCGACGGTTCATCGGCGAAGGTGAAATTAAGATGTGCAAAATACACACGGATTTGAATGTAGCGAGATCCGTTGACAAAGGCCCTTCCACAAACCCTAAGCATGAGGCGCACATGAGGTCTATGGGGATTAGACATCTTAGAGATTAACTCTAGTGCAAGTGGGAGACTGTTGGGAATATGCCCTAGAGGTAATCATAGAGATGATGATATTCGGCATGTATCTATGATATGTAATGTGTCCATTGAATATCCATTAAAGACAACTTGTATTGATTGGCAATTATGTGAATTGTTTGTGAAACTCTTTTACTTGTATGGTTATTCTATATTTGTTCCTGGTCGGAGTTCATGTGGGGACACACATGAATATTAGACTAGCACATTATTAGTTGATGACTATGTTTCACAAGTCATGGACATGGAGATGTCGAACTAATAATGTGGGCACATGTATGACATGTAGGCCGGATCGACCCGACATGAGATTGTCTCTATACACATCATATACGTTATGTCCTTCGACCTGAGATTGTTGTATGTGCTCGAGATGTGTATCGACTTGCTTAGGGACTGACAAACGCTACTCCGTTACTGGGTAGTTATAAAGGATGTCTTCGGGTTTGTCGAGAAGCATGCTATGAGACATAGACAATCAAGATGGGACTTGCCCCTCTCTGATGAGAGTGATATCACTGGATCACTCAAGTGATTGGATCAACAAATGCATGGCCGTGCTTGGGTTAAGTGTTAACCCACGAGTTGAACCAAATATCATGTGGCAAGGGAGTAACATGTATGTGGTCGTGGTGGTTCGTCGATATGATCATTTGCATGCACATAGGAGTTGTCACGCCTTGCTAGAGGCCGCTTGTCGGCCTATTGGGCGAATAGGAGTATTCGGCCCATGTCTATGTGTGCGTGAACCCATAGGGTCGCACGCTTAAGAGGCTGGAAGCCTAATTCGGGTTGGACCCGAATTAGACAAGGCTTAGGGTTTCTAATGGGCCTCCAACTCGGGAGCACATGAGAGACGCCTATATAAGTAGAGGGGAGGGGCGCGGCCAAACCTAATCCACGCCTTTTGGCAGCCGCCGTCGCCCTCCACGCTCTCGCCTTCGCTCCTCGCGGACCTAGCAGTCCGGAGGAGCATCGCTTCTCCCTCGTACGTGTGTGATACCTCGGAGGTGCTGCATCTGGAGCACGAGGACGAACCGCAAGTGGTGGGAGGAGTTGCTGGACGACCACGCAACTGCACGGCACTGCTGCGACGCGTTCAACTACATCGAGTCGTCTTCCGCTGCATCTGCGTGTTTAGTGGTAATCCCGTAACCTGTAACTAGCAGTAGATCCTAGGATATGAGGTAGAAAAGTTTTGTTTTCCGGCTAGCGTAGCACCCTCATAACCCTACAGATGCGTGAAGCCTGGATGATGTAGTGTGACCTGATGCTTTCCTCCTGAAGTGGTGGTTTATCAGTTTAGATTCTCTAGTCCTTTGCGTTCGTGGAGTGAGTTGCTGGGTGTTTGCCAGCGTCATTCAGTTTTCCTAAAGGATGTATGAACTTAAACTGTGACAGTCTTAATGAAAAGGTCGGGGGCCGCCCCTGAACTCAAAAAAAAAGTAAATTATGACAATAGAGGTGGAGACCCTAAGAGTTATGACAAGTCTCCTACAAAAATAACCTGGGGATGTGGAGGATTATTATATGAGAGCATGCTTGCCGGTCACCAGATATACTGCATCACATGACAAGGGAATAGATAGTATACGGGGACAAGGCAAATAATTACGGTGGGCAGCAAGTTCATTTAATAGATATAAAAAACATCCGCTTCAACTATAGGAATGCATGAGTAGTGTAAAAACACATGATCCACTTACCAATCCTTGACATTTAGAATTTTGAGCTACATACCTTTCGATACAATTTCAGGGGTCAACAAATTCTGAGTTCTGCAAGTTCACTCATCCATAGGTCAATACTTGCACTAATCATGGGATTTTCAAGTAATAGAACTATTTCATCTAATATGTATTTTAACTAATTGGAGTACTCCATATCCTTACATATCTCCGTTGCATCATTGAAACTATTTGTTTGATTATTTTTCCATTGAAATGGTGAAGATAACATTTCTATGTTTCCCTCCTGGCATGATGTTCTCTGATGTAGTTTCTCTATATATATGATCAATGGATATTTCAATAATGGATCTATATAGTAATCAACAATGAAGTATTTAATGGAAAAGTTACCCATAGAAAGAAAGGTGGAGCATTGGTAGATTAACTTGTTGATCTTGGCAACACGTTGTAGGTTCTGTTTTTTAAAGTTGTATTGATCGTTGAAGATGATATTTTGTCATCAGTATGTAGAGAAGATCATATACTATTTTTTGTAAAAATTTTATTGTTTTACCTTTTTTATTTTACAAGTAAAGTGTGTCAAACTATTAGTATGTTTAAATTATGGACTATACATGAATCATTAATTGCATAGGGTAATTCGAATATTATTTACTCTCATCGCTTGGAAAGTCATTAGAAAATTTGTTTCAAAAGTAATAGATTATTTATGCCAACAGTATATACGAATATATATGTTGGGATTAGCATTCTTTGCTCTTTCTTCACATGCACTTTTTCATTTAGCGCAACATCTGGTTCCCTCATTCAAATCTATTAATAAATATGGTTTTTTTTTAATTTTTATTGAGGGCCAAACAGTTTATTACATTTATGTAAGGACATAGTTTTTCTTTACTTTTATTTCATCAACATATATGGTTGTATATGGCACAAATGCCATTCCTGTGACACACTAAGCTATACACAATAACGTCAGCCCTATCATACTTATTTTGGTTATAAGAGAATTGAAAGATTGATGCATGAAGACAAATTCAGAGATTGTCTGAAGTTTATTGTAGAAATTGTGTCCAGCTCACACAAATTCAAAGGAATTAGCTTTAGAAGGGCAGTACTCAAACCATGTGCATATTATATTGGCACAATTAATATACTATTTTGTATTGTGTAAATACTTCGTTAGCAGACCATATTACCTAAACTATGATTTAAATGTTTTTAAGAAATTAGCAGTGATGTTGATCTACTCTCTCCGTCCCAGAATACAAGTCATTCTAGCACTCGAAGAAAGTTTTAGAAAGGAAGACGTTTTAGGGTCTGCAGCCTTCTCTGCTATTGCAGCGCCTACTCTGTCAGAAGCACAACACCAGTCATCCATCAGCCAATTCATCCACTATGAGTAAAAAATGAAAAGAAACGGGCGCATAGTGAGAGGAGGCTTCAGGCCGGAGCTGCTCCCCAGAAGCGTGCTGCTGCTGCTGGCAAGATTCCACTAGGGGTAACAGTGTCTTTTTTCATAGAACGTCATGTAAACTGGGACAGAGGGAGTACCTATTTGTATTTGTATATAATATTTTTCTCATATGTGGGGAATATTTTGCTTCGATCATTAGTAGAATATAGTGTATGAACGCAGATGTTATTAGTGATCAATTTGTGTTTGCTAGCTGTAGGTGAACTGGCCAGACACATTATTTACACACAGAGTCAAATTATAGCTAGAGGTTTAATTGGTTATCAAAACAGAATTTTACATTCATCATGCATGGCACTCAGACCAGACTCACCAGAGTGGTGCATGAGCTTCATCACGCAGCATATATCTTTTGCATATGTAACTCTTCTTTAATAATGACAATAAAGATACGTGCACAACGTACCGGTGCTCTCCCTCGTTTGCGGTTCAGAGGTGCGGATGGATGCGGCAACAGGCAACCCATCCCTTTTTTCTTGAAGAATCAGCAACCCATCCCCTGCCCCTCCTGCATTGTGCGGATAGTCCTATGTGCCACTGGTTATTTCAGCTATCGTCACTACTACAGATTCGCACAACACTGCCCACCGTATCACCACCGGAAATGGCGAAACCGGCGGTGATGACTCATCACAGCCGGTGCCAAGCTCGACGGAGCCTGACTCGCGTCAGGCAGCGAAGGCACCGGCAGTGATGAGGATTTGACTGTCGGGTCGTGTCTAGCGCCGGCAGTGATGATGGTATTACTGCCGGCGCCTGTCTAGAGCCGGCGGTGATAAGGTGGGCAGATATCACCGCCGGCTCTAGCCGAGGAGACCGGCAGCATGGAACTCATCGCCGCCGGTGTACCGGCGTAGCCGGCAAAGGGCTGCCCGACAAAGACACGCCCGCTTCTCCTTCCTCCTCCCCAAGAACAAGGGGCAACACTTCTCAAAAAAAAAAAAAAAAGAACAGAGGGCAACAAAATAATAATAAAATAAATAAAACGAAACTCGTAGGAATAGAAATTCTCATTATATAGATAATATGATAAGATTTCCATTACATAATTAACATTTCCCGTAAATAAAAAAACTAATAAAAAAGAATGGCGGCGGCGTTCCACGTCCGCGCCGCCGTCCCGCGCCGCCCTCACCGCCGCCTAACGGGGCCCGCGCGCGGAGCCGGGCCGAGCAGCCTCCTCCTCCTCCTCGGCAGCCGCGGGCCGCCCGCTCGGCCGCCCCGGCGCATCGCGGAGGATGGCGGCCTCCTCCTCGGCCGCCGCGCGGGCCGCGCGCTCCACCTCGCAGCCCTCGGCCGTCCCGCGCCGGCTCCGCTCTTGGGCAAGCTGTGCGCGCAGGCGAGCACTTGGTTCTCCGGCGCGGACTTGGCGGCCGGGGGAGGAGGTCGACGGGTGCGCAGGACGCCGTCCCCGGCGTCGGGGCGATCCGTCTCCACCACCGCCGCGGCCACCACCGAATCCACGGCCGCCGGACTCCATGACGGACGAAGGAGAGAAGATCGAGAGGAGAGAAAGAGAGGAAGGTGTGGGAGGAGAATGCAGCTGAGGAGGCCGATTTATAAAGGCCACCGGCGAAGGACTCAAAGGCCACCGTCGCCGGTGGCCTATCGGTCCACACCGCCATCAATGCGCGGCGGGAAGACGGCGTATTTGGCCGTTCGTCCCGCCAACTTATCACCGCGGCTCTTGTTACGATCCGGCGGTGATGATGGAGACGGCTATGTACGGTTAAGTAACCTATACTTTGCTCCACTCTTTCAATCTCCCCTTTGTCCCAATGGTTAAGGCCGCGCACTATGGAAACCCCTGCGACCGCGCTCGAGTCTAGGGTCGCCCAAAATTTTTGAACTTTTTTATATTTTTATGGTTATATCTACTTTTTTTATTTTTTATACATTTATATAGTAAACTCTATGCTTGAGTACATATATGTTTTGTTAATGACAACAAAATATTTATTTAGATAGAGCACAAGAGTACAAGATAAAACAAATAAAAATATTACATATACGATAACAAAGACCTATTTTCATACAGATCAAAGCTACCATCCATGAGTATCAATACATTATAATTTAACCACCTCAGCAGTATTCTTCTAGCATCCTTGCTAGCATAGATAATGCGAGGTGGTTAGAGCAATGCTTGTCGGAGGCAATCGGGGAAAGCCGCAATCCTTCCCTTCTTGCTCTTGGTTAGAGGATTTCATGGGATACATGACCGTATGGCCCTTCCGGCTTGAAGAGACAATACCGCGCGGCGTCGAATGCAAGCACATAAGTGCAAGCACTTTTCAAGAGCCTCGCCGGAAACCCCAACATCCGGCATTGCTATATCGCAGAATTGTTTAGCACCTATTGTGTGCACCATTGTGGTGGACTACAACGCGTAAAAATATCTGTATGTGAAAGGCTTTCTCCTACGAGAGGCCATCTTCACAAAAACTAGCAAACTAGCCTAGAGAACTAGCCAAGATGGAGAGAAGAAGAATTGAACACAAGAAGGCAGGCATATGCCCCGGATGTTTGCCATGTATTTATAGGCGTGGACATCACCGCCGGCTTGTACCAACAAATTTCTAAGAGGATCTATATATAAAACTAAAAAAAAAAACGCCCGGACTCGATCGTGGTCACGGTTTCGGTTTCTGTTTTTTGTTACGATCTTTATGTTATTTTGCTCCCATTTTTTATTTTAAAAAATGATGCTCGTCGGGTTCAAATCCAACGCCGGCGGGTACGCGTTGATCGAACTCGCGGCGGCCGGAAGTGATGTGAGCTCCGTGGCCGCAGTGGGCTTCCCTTTCAAAAAATGCCGTTGTATTGATCACGCCGGCTCCTTCCACCAACCGGCAGTAATGGCATGGGCGCGCCTTTTTAAAAATGCCGTTGGACCTATCACTTTGCCGGCTTGTGGAAGGCGCCGGCGGTGATGGATCGGGCGCGCTTTTTAAAAATGCCGTTGGACCTATCACCGCCGGCTTGTGGAAGGCGCCGGCGGGGATGGACTGGCGCTTTTTTAAAAAATGCCGTTAGACCATCGCCGCGGCTCCATCCAGCGCCGGCAAAGTGATATAAAGTAGAGATTGTTTTTTAAAAAATTTATCTCTCGCCCCCTCTCGATCAATACAACAAGAGCACTTGCTCCCACCTACCACGACAACACGGGGCTATAAAATGGCCATCGTGCTTGGAACCTCTATCTCGAGTTTCGATCCTTTTCCTCCCTCTTTCTCGTTTGCTAGTTTTCCAAATACATGGGTTCCCTTTGGGAGAAAGTCCTCCACATACAGATATCGGCCTGTGTTATAGTAGTCCACCAAAATAGTGCACACAAGTGGTGCTAGAAGAATGCTACGAAGATGAGCTAAGCCGCATGTTGGGGTGCCCGGTGAGATTGACAGAGCCGTCCCACGAGCTGGATTCTGCGGGTCTCTCGTGAATCGTGTGCGTTGTAGACAGACATTCATTCCTTGAAGTGTACCTCTGCAGTGGCATGCGTTCATTTGAGGTGCTATGAGATTGACGGGCTTTGTGTAATTCTCTCCCGGGGTGGTGTTAGTACTTGAAGGCGACGCGTAGTTTATGCACGAGTTGGTCGCGCATTTCTGCCGGGTCGCGTACGACTGCCCCATCGAGGAGTACTGTCTGCGGTTCGAGCCGCGTCCGACCCTTGCCGCCGCCCTCGCATCCGACCCTTTTTGCCGCTGCGCTAGAGATGGAAAGTAGGCCACAACCGAGGGACGAAAGCAAGT
Source organism: Themeda triandra (assembly GCA_018135685.1). Classification (NCBI taxonomy): domain Eukaryota; kingdom Viridiplantae; phylum Streptophyta; class Magnoliopsida; order Poales; family Poaceae; genus Themeda; species Themeda triandra. Next base: position 253,297 of record JAENPR010000181.1, on the reverse strand, counting down.
GGTCAAGTTATAATATGTTGATACACATGGATGATAACATTGACGGTGAAGAAAAATATGTCTTTGTTATTGTATTTGTAATTTTATAATTTTTATTTATTTTGTATTCTATCCATGTACTCTCTCTAAATAAATATATTACAAAGTTGAAGAAAAATATTCTATCCATTACACCAAATATTTATCATGATGAGTGTGACATACCTTGTGTTCATCACTTTTGCATTTGAGGCCATCTAGGGTGGGTCAAAGTGGATTATCACAAAAATCCAGGATTTGACCGAGGTCAAACATGATCAAATTGAGGCACCAAACGACCTCGATGGAAAACATCTCGAATACAAGGGTGATATAACTCATCAAGATACACATTTGATAGATAGGCCGCTTTTGCATTTGATACAGTGGTACCCAACACCAGTCACAAATTCTTAAATCTCACATGGACTTTATGGAAGTGTATGTGGCACGTGTGGATTTGGAGCTACACTTTCCTAACACTTTTTCAGATGCAAAAATGGCCTTTGTATGAAATGTAGTTCATGATGAGTGGACCAAATTTGGTATTCAAGACACTTCAGTTTGAGATCATCTAGGGTTTAAAATACTGGATACGAGGTGCCAAAATTCAAAAATTCAATATTTTAATGGTACAAACTCTGTGAAATAAAGAGTTGACCATTACACCAAATGTTTATCATGATGAGTGTGACATACCTTGTGTTCATCACTTTTGCATTTGAGGCCATCTAGGGCTCGGTCAAAGTGGATTATCACAAAAATCCAAGATTTGACCAGGTCAAACATGGTCAAATTGAGGCACCAAACGACCTCAGATGGAAAACATCTGAATACAAGGGTGATATAACTCATCAAGATACACATTTGATAGATAGGCCACTTTTGGATTTGAGGCCATCTTGGGCTGGGTCAAAGTGGATTATCACAAAAATCCAAGATTTGACCAGGTCAAACATGGCCAAATTGAGGCACTAAACGACCTCGGATGGAAAACATCCGAATACAAGGGTGATATAACTCATCAAGATACACATTTGATAGATAGGCCACTTTTGCATTTTGATGCCATCTAGGGTGGGTCAAAGTGGATTATCACAAAAATCCAAGATTTGACCAAGTCAAACATGGTCAAACCATGTCAAATCTCTAAAAAAACTAAGATCATGTGTGGGGACTTAGTTTACTTGTTTATGTGCTTAGAAAAAAATTTGAAACCAATTTGACATGGGAATACACAGTTTTCTATTTATTACTAATATATCTAGTATTTTCAATAAATAATAATCACTTTGCCGGTGCCACATTGGACACCGCGGTGATGTTATTTTGAAAACTAAGAATTTTCAAAAAATTTTGACCCCACTTTGCGACTCGAACGCGGGTCCAAGATCAAACATTTATGCCTTAACCACTCTGCGCTCGAGAGAGATAACTCGCTTTGTACACTACTTCATATGTTTAACAGCTTTTTCTTTCAAATTTGTAAAATGATTAAAAACCCGAAAAATTTGCGGAGATTAGGACTCGAGCGCGGGCCTCACAGTCACGGGCGCGGCCTTAACCGCCGGGTAAAGACGACTGTTCGTACGAATCGGAAACTAATGTAATTAAGGCTTGACAAGTAATCACTTTCGGGCGCGGTTAGCACCTACGGCAGTGATGTACTTATCACTGCCGGTTCTGAGTTGGAGCCGGCAGCGATATACTTGCCAGTTCAAACATGGTCAAATTGAGGCACCAAACGACCTCAGATGGAAAACATCTGAATACAAGGGTGATATAACTCATCAAGATACACAATTGATAGATAGGCCACTTTTGCATTTGAGACAGTGCTACCCAACACCAGTCACAAATTCTTGAATCTCACATGGACTTTATGGAAGTGTATGTGGCACGTGTGGATTTGGAGCTACACTTTCCTAACACTTTGTCAGATGCAAAAATGGCCTTTGTATGAAATGTAGTTCATGATGAGTGGACCAAAGTTGGTATTCTAGACACTTTAGTTTGAGACTATCTAGGGTTTCAAATACTGGATACGAGGTGCTAAAATTCAAAAATTCAATGTTTTAGTGGTACAAGCTCTGTCAAATGAAGAGTTGACCGTTACACCAAATGTTTATCATGATGAGTGTGACATACCTTGTGTTCATCACTTTTGCATTTGAGGCCATCTAGGGCTGGGTCAAAGTGGATTATCACAAAAATCCAAGATTTGACCAGGTCAAACATGGCTAAATTGAGGCACCAAACGACCTCAGATGGAAAACATCGAATACAAGGGTGATATAACTCATCAAGATACACATTTAATAGATAGGCCACTTTTGTATTTTGATGCCATCTAGGGCTGGGTCAAAGTGGATTATCACAAAAATCCAAGATTTGACCAAGTCAAACATGGTCAAACCATGTCAAATCTCTAGAAAAAAAACTAAGATCATGTGTGGGGACTTAGTTTACTTGTTTATGTGCTTAGAAAAAATTTGAAGCCAATTTGACATGGGAATACACAGTTTTCTATTTATTACTAATATATCTAGTATTTTTAATAAATAATAATCATTACCTGGTGCCACATTGGACACCGGCAAGTGATGTTATTTTGAAAACTAAGAATTTTCAAAAAATTTTGACACCACCGCGACTCGAACGCGGGTCCAGCAGATCAAACATTTATGCCTTAACCACCGCGCTCGAGAGGATAACGCTTTGTACACTACTTCATATGTTTAACGCTTTTTCTTTCAAATTTGTAAAATGATTAAAAACCCGAAAAATTTGCGAGAGATTAGGACTCGAGCGCGGGCCTCACGAGTCACGGGCGCGGCCTTAACCGGCGTGGTAAAGACGACTGTTCGTACGTATCAGGAAACTAATGTAATTAAGGCTTGACAAGTAATCACTTTCGGGGCGCAGTTAGCACCGGCAGTGATGTACTTATCACTGCCGGTTCTGAGTTGGAGCTGGCAGCGATATACTTGCCAGTTCAAACATGGTCAAATTGAGGCACCAAACGACCTCAGATGGAAAACATCTGAATACAAGGGTGATATAACTCATCAAGATACACAATTGATAGATAGGCTACTTTTGCATTTGAGACAAGTGCTACCCAACACCAGTCACAAATTCTTGAATCTCACATGGACTTTTTGGAAGTGTATGTGGCACGTGTGGATTTGGAGCTACACTTTCCTAACACATTGTCAGATGCAAAAATGGCCTTTGTATAAAATGTAGTTCATGATGAGTGGACCAAAGTTGGTATTCTAGACACTTCAGTTTGAGACCATCTAGGGTTTCAAATACTGGATACGAGGTGCCAAATTCAAAAATTCAATGTTTTAGTGGTGCAAGCTCTGTCAAATGAAAAGTTGACCATAACACCAAATGTTTATCTTGATGAGTGTGACATACCTTGTGTTCATCACTTTTGCATTTGAGGCCATCTAGGGCTGGGTCAAAGTTGATTATCACAAAAATCCAAGATTTGACCAGGTCAAACATGGCCAAATTGAGGCATCAAACGACCTCAGATGGAAAACATCTGAATACAAGGGTGATATAACTCATCAAGATACACATTTGATAGATATGCCACTTTTGCATTTGAGACAGTGGTACCCAACACCGGTCATAAATTCTTGAATCTCACATGGACTTTATGGAAGTGTATGTGGCACGTGTGGATTTGGAGCTACACTTTCCTAACACTTTGTCAGATGCAAAAATGGCCTTTGTATGAAATGTAGTTCATGATGAGTGGACCAAATTTGGTATTCAAGACACTTCAGTTTGAGATCATCTAGGGTTTCAAATACTGGATACGAGGTGCCAAAATTCAAAAATTCAATATTTTAGTGGTACAAGCTCTGTCAAATAAAGAGTTGACCATTACACCAAATGTTTATCATGATGAGTGTGACATACCTTGTGTTCATCACTTTTGCATTTGAGGCCATCTAGGGCTCGGTCAAAGTGGATTATCACAAAATCCAAGATTTGACCAGGTCAAACATGGTCAAATTGAGGCACCAAACGACCTCGCATTGAAAACATCGAATACAAGGGTGATATAACTCATCTAGATACACATTTGATAGATAGGCCACTTTTGCATTTGAGGCCATCTTGGGCAAGGTCAAAGTGGATTATCACAAAAATCCAAGATTTGACCAGGTCAAACATGGCCAAATTGAGGCACCAAACGACCTCGATGGAAAACATCGAATACAAGGGTGATATAACTCATCAAGATACGCATTTGATAGATAGGCCACTTTTGCATTTTGATGCCATCTAGAGGCTGGTCAAAGTGGATTATCACAAAAATCCAAGATTTGACCAAGTCAAACATGGTCAAACCATGTCAAATCTCTAGAAAAAAACTAAGTTCATGTGTGGGGACTTAGTTTACTTGTTTATGTGCTTAGAAAAAAATTTGAAGCCAATTTGACATGGGAATACACAGTTTTCTATTTATTACTAATATATCTAGTATTTTCAATAAATAATAATCACTTTAGGTGCCACATTGGACACCTAAGCACGGTGATGTTATTTTGAAAACTAAGAATTTTCAAAAAATTTTCACACCACTGCGACTCGAACGCGGTCCAAAGAGATCAAACATTTATGCCTTAACCACTCGCGCCGAGAGATAACCGCTTTGTACACTACTTCATATGTTTAACAGTTTTTCTTTCAAATTTGTAAAATGATTAAAAACCCGAAAAATTTGCGAGATTAGGACTCGAGCGGGCCTCACAGTCACGGGCGCGGCCTTAACCGTGTGGTAAAGACGACTGTTCATATGAATCGAAAACTAATGTAATTAAGCCTTGACAAGTAATCACTTTCGGGCGCGTTAGCACCGAAGTGATGTACTTATCACTACCGGTTAGAGTTGGAGCCGGCGATATACTTGCCGCTTCAAACATGGTCAAATTGAGGCACCAAACAACCTCGATGGAAAACATCTCGAATACAAGGGTGATATAACTCATCAAGATACACAATTGATAGATAGGCCACTTTTGCATTTGAGACAAGTGCTACCCAACACCGGTCACAAATTCTTGAATCTCACATGGACTTTATGGAAGTGTATGTGGCACGTGTGGATTTGGAGCTACACTTTCCTAACACTTTGTCGATGCAAAAATGGCCTTTGTATGAAATGTAGTTCATGATGAGTGGACCAAAGTTGGTATTCTAGACACTTCGGTTTGAGACCATCTAGGGTTTCAAATACGGATACGAGGTGCCAAAATTCAAAAATTTAATGTTTTAGTGGTACAAGCTCACAAATGAAGAGTTGACCATTACACCAAATGTTTATCATGATGAGTGTGACATACCTTGTGTTCATCACTTTTGCATTTGAGGCCATCTAGGGCTGGGTCAAAGTGGATTATCACAAAATCCAAGATTTGACCAGGTCAAACATGGCCAAATTGAGGCACCAAACGACCTCAGATGGAAAACATCTGAATACAAGGGTGATATAACTCATCAAGATACACATTTGATAGATAGGCCACTTTTGCATTTGATGCCATCTAGGGCTGGGTCAAAGTGGATTATCACAAAAATCCAAGATTTGACCAAGTCAAACATGGTCAAACCATGTCAAATCTCTAGAAAAAAAACTAAGATCATGTGTGGGGACTTAGTTTACTTGTTTATGTGCTTAGAAAAAATTTATAGCCAATTTGACATGGGAATACACGCTTTCTATTTATTACTAATATATCTAGTATTTTCAATAAATAATAATCACCGCCGGTGTCACATTGGACACCGGCGTGATGTTATTTTGAAAACTAAGAATTTTCAAAAAATTTTGACACCACTGCGACTCGAACGCGGGTCCAACAGATCAAACATTTATGCCTTAACCACTCGCGCCGTAGAGGATAACCGCTTTGTACACTACTTCATATGTTTAACAGTTTTTCTTTCAAATTTGTAAAATGATTAAAAACCCGAAAAATTTGCGAGAGATTAGGACTCGAGCGCGGGCCTCATAGGTCACAGGGCGCGACCTTAACCGCTGTGGTAAAGACGACTGTTCGTACGAATCAGGAAACTAATGTAATTAAGGCTTGACAAGTAATCACTTTCGGGGCGCGGTTAGCACCGGCAGTGATGTACTTATCACCGCGCCCGAGTTGGAGCCGGTGATATACATATCACCGCCGGTGTTGTTTGCGCACCGCAAAGTGATAACACTGGTATATAAGCGGGCGCGCTACTAAAAATTTCACAAGTCTTTTGAACCACGCGCCCTTTCCCAACTGCAGAAGCGGCCTCGACGCCGTCCGCCGCCCCTAACGACGCCGTCCGCCGCCTCCTACGACGCCGTCCGCCGCCCCGACGACGCCCTCCTCTCGTCACCGACGTCGCCGTCGCCGCCCCGCTCCTCCGCTGACGGCCACGCGACCCGACCACGTTCAAGACTGGCGCTTGGCACCACCGGCGCCGCCGCCACACCGGAGCTCGCGCGCCCTCGCCCCGCGTCCGCCAGCAATCTCCGGAGCATCATCCACCCTCACGGGCATCTAGGAGCACGCGGAAGCGGTCACCATCGCTCACGCGGTTTGCTCCTCTCTTCCCGCCCCTACCCGTTCGACACAATGCCCGTATAGGCTTCGTTGCTGCAATGATCTCGAACTTTGGTCAATTCGACCTTGTTAACTTGTGAACCCGCGATGCTCGAACCCGTTCATGTTGTAAGATTTTGGAGATGCTTTAGAGGGTGCTAGTAGCTAGTATAAGCAAATAAATTCACCATCTTAATTCATGTTTGTATGCTTGAATTGCTGATAGTTAGCCATAATTGGAGGCTCAAATCTGTTATTGGACATGTTTCATAGTCCAAAGTAATTTAGGCCTATTTAATGTGGGTTTAATGTTGCTAGCTTGTGGATTTTGTGTAGCTTTAGCCATAAGTCCAAATGGGCTGAAATTTGGTCAGCAAGCTAGTGTGGACAAGATTTGTAGGCACTTGTAGGTCATAGATATACACCAGATTCCTCGTAGCCGTAGAGATGGAGCATGAAGCAGCTAATGTTGTCGGTGACAACGAGGCCGCTACTCACGGGCAGGGAGAAGAGAGCCCGAGCAATTATTTGAACTCGCATGATGAACAAGAAGAGCAAAGCAACCGTAACTTAATTAGGTGTCATTTGATGACGTAGGCACACCCACTACTGCATTGACAGGGTATTAACTTACACGTTCTATCCAGCAGGTTCCTTCGCTGGTCACCGACCCACCGCATACCGGTGAGCCGCAGGCAAGCAGTGGTAATACTAGAGTCAGAACCAAGCGAGGGCCGACACAACTTCCTAAAGGCAAGTTGCCGATCACTGCATTCGATGATGGACGCGGTCTCCCTTCGCACTGCAGAAATCAGTGAAGAAGTACTCAGGGGTCATCGGCAACCTTGTAAGGCAATTTGTCCCCTTGAAGTACTATAAGTGGCAGGGGAAAGATACGGACCCGTCCGTGGTTTCCGAAAATATCAAGTTGCAAATATGGAACGAGGAGTTCCCAAAGTATTTCACATTCCCGTGAGGAAGATCAGTTTGACAAACCCTTAGCCCAGAAAAGAGCCTATGAAATAATGTCCTCATGCTTCAAGACTTTCAGGGGTGATTGTTACAGGAAGTATATCGTTGGTGGTGCACAACCAAGTTTTGGTAGTAACTCAAAGTTGGCCTATCAGGGGGCCTACTGGGAGGAGTTCATGACTCACTGCGAGTCCGAGGAGTTCCAAACCCTTAGCACGCAGAATAAGGAGAACTCGTCGAAAAACAAACTTCCTCATCATTGCGGCTCTCGTGGATATGCCAAGATTATTGATGTTTTTCAAAGAGAACTTGAGAAGCAGTCAGAGCTTATTGAAGCTGGCGTTGAGGTTGTGACCCTCCATTGGCAGGCTAGATCTATAATGTTCTGTATCGCGAGGAACTGTCGTCATGGTAATGATGGGAGCTTTAGCGTCTTAAATCATCCAAAGAGTGAAGGCATAGATGATCCGGACATGAGTGCCCTCATCTCGAGGATCTCCGAGATAACCGAGGAGGTGATTCAAGGGTCACGCACTTCTGACAGGGAGAACGACGTGCTCACCTAAGCACTCCGGAACAAGGAGCATGGTGGCCGCACCAGAGGAGCCGGGGTTGTTAGTTGGTTGCTAGGTTTCCCGGAAGATGCGGAAACTTATCGGAGCCGCAGCCAGAGTAAGAAGGCAAGAGAGGAGGAGACACTCAAGATGCTTAAGGATGTGGAAGATAGATGGAACTCCAAACTAGATCAACTAGTTCAAGAGAAGGTCGAACGAGAACTTGCGTCCCAACAATCTCAAGGACCACAAGCACGGGGTTGCAGCAGTTGTGGGTCCACCCCTTTGGGTGAATCAGATGTGGATGTGCCTCACCCGGTCGATAGCATCACTGACCGTGTGAATGTCAAGCTGTACATCAAGCAACAATGGACGAAAGACAAGGTGGCGCTCGGCCAAGCCTTACCCAAAGTTAGATGGGACCATTAAAGGCACCCCAATTCCGCCGGGTACGCCAAAGTCACCATTGAGAAGGTACTCAAGAAGAAGTACGGAAGGATACCCATCGACCACCCCCGCATCGGAGGACATGCCAAAGCTTGAGCGGGAACATAGGATTTGTTGTGGCGTGGAGCAAGCGCCTCATTAAGCTTGAGCACGAGATGTCCTCGATGAAGAGGATGAAGAAGAACCCTCGCCCCACAACTCAAAGATCTCCGAGCGGGGGACATCCTCAATTGCCATCAACCCCGTCTTCTTCTCCTCGTCCTCATCGAGTCTCCTCTCGCACGCGTAATCCTCTTCCTTCTCCTCCGCGCCAGCAACCTACTGCTCCTTTGCCTCCTCCTCCTCCTCCTCCACCTCGTAAGCAAACTCCACCACGTGAGCGGACTCCTCCCCCCCTCCTCCTCCTCCTCCACCTCATCAGCAGACTCCACCACGTGAGCGGACTCCTCCCCCCTCCTCCTCCTCCTCCTCCTCCTCCGCCTCAGCAGACTCCACCACGTCAGCGGACTCCTCCCCTCCTTCTCCTCCTCCGCGCCGGTGACTCCTCCCCGCTCCTTCGCCACCTCGTCGCCAGAATCCTCCTCCTCCTCGTGTGACCGCCCTCCTCTTACAAAGTGGGTTCTTCGGGAACCCGAGGGAGAAAAGCGAATCCCTGGTCGTTCTACATCCGGGACTAGAGGACATGCTTCGTCGTCCCGACGCAGTGCAACGACATCCTCCTCTCGCCAAGCAAAAGGTCCTCGGCATCGGTTTCTAATGCTGCCCATGTCGATCAAGGGCAAAACAAAAGGCCGTTCGGTGGCAGCACTTCAAACCCGATGGACGAACCGTGGACATGCCGTAATACCCAAGGACCGGTATGTACCTTTTTTCAATCTCATCGCCGATTTTCCTATGGCTTTGAAGAGGAACGAATATGAAAGGCACACACGTAACAAATACAATAATGAAAAGGCCGACGATGATTTCAAAGAGCATATAAGAAAGATAGATAAATTGTGCCAAGATTTTCCGGAGTTGACCAGGGATGCAGCCGAGGAGATGTATTGGGAATCAGTTGGGACGGCACCATTGGCGCGTAAGTTTGAATACGGAAAACCTTTGGTCTCCGATGAAGAGTACCAAAATCTTCCGACGCCGATGCATAAGCTGCACGAATATTACATGGCCGTCACCTCACAGCACAAGGATTTTGCATTTACTGCTATTATCCCTCCGAAGCTAGTCTACTAGTATGCAGAAGAAGAGAAGGTGCCCATCGAGTACGAGGCTCTTTTTCAGCTATATCAGGGAAAAAACCTCGACATACAACACATGACATTGTGGACTATGTAAGTACCGTAAACACATGAAATCCTATGTAATGCTCTTTCGAGTCACCAACTCGTTAATTGTTTTCAACTTTGAATGTTTTTATGCGAAAGCTAATTTGGTGCTATGCTTCAATAAAGCCGAAATGGCAACACTTAGGCTTCATTGACCCCATCGAGTCAATCAAGGGCTTCTCATCAAGAACCCGACGAGGTGGCAAATCTCTTGGTCCCAATTTTCGAAGAGTTCGTGAAGAATGGGAAAACCACGATACTTCGCCCTACAACTTCGCATATGAGTTCTCCACCTTTGTTTTTATACTTCTCTTTCCCGTCAAGATTATTTGTTAATTTAGATCATGTGATTGCAGAGGTCATTGGGCTTTCATCACCGTCGATCTTGACACCAATGTGATCGAGGTGTGGATTCAAAGAAGATTCCACTTAAGAACTTGGATCCACCGTTGCAACTATTCAATAAGTAAGTGATACTAATAACATATTATTATCTCGATCACACATGTGTCTTTCTAATGTTCCCCCTATTCAATATTTTTACACGCCTTCGAACAAGATATAGAGGCCGACGCAAAGAGCATTCAAGATGCAAATAATGAAGAAGATCGCGTACTTGAAGCAGCCTAAGGGCAACGCCCAATGTGGCTTCTATGTGATGTGGGCCATGTTTCGATTCCTCGGCTACACTTCGAGCAAGCCGATGAACTTGTAAGTATAATCCTCTTTTCTATGTCTCGTTAATAATTTAAATAAATTATGATTATACCGATTCCTTGTTTGCGTTTTGGAATGACAATGAAGAACCAAAAGAACCAAATGTTGTTAGACTTCGAAGTCGCCGCATTCCAAGCGGAGTTGGCGGACTTCATCAACACCATGGTGCTTTCGAAGAATGGATTATTTTCAATTGCTCGAGCCGAAGGGAAGTACAAGGAAGAGTTGGCAAATCCAACTTAATCGTCTCATGTAATTTTTATTTCATTGAACTAGAAGTACATTTTGAGGGTTGTACGAAACATGTTGGAAGGAACTTGAATGCTTGTATTATAAATGTAATTAATATAATGGACAGGTTTTCTGTACTCTTAATAGTATGTACTCCTATCTCTATATCTCTAGATTTAGGGTGTATATGACCGAACGAAGTGTATATACACGAAATATATGGTCATACTAGAGCACCCAGGGTGTTATATATGTGAAGTATGCATGCATACATTGGGTATATGGTCATACATATTTTATATAGTACAAAGAGTGGCATTTTAGTAATATATCAAAAAATATATGTTCCTTTGAAATTTTTTAGCGTAGAAAGACATGGAGTATCTTAAAATGAGTATATAAACATACTCAAACAGATAAACAAGTATTGACATATACCTAGTATGGTTTTTTTAGAGATGGGAGTACATATAATGGAATTTCCCTTAATATAATTATAATTATTGTAACTGTAATTAATATAATTATAATTATGCATTATAAAATAAAAACTAAAATATATAATTTATTTAAATTTTTAAAAAAATAAATTGAAAAAAATCACCATCACGTTGCCGCAACGAGCCGGCAATCCGGTTCCGAACAACACCGTCGGCTCGTTGCACAAGCCGTTCGTGTTGTCGAGCCAACACGGCCGGCTAATTCTACGAGCCGGCGTGTCGTGTATTACAACACCGACGGCTCGAAGAACCAGCCGCGTGTTGGCCCCGACAACACCGGCGGCTCCGGAACGAGCCGGCGGTGTTCGCTTTACAACACTTGTCGGTTCTTAAGAAGAGCCGCGGTGTTGTTGTCGAATAACACTGCCGGGGAATTCTACGCACCGGCAGTGTTGTGTGCTCATCGCAGTCGGGGTGAAAATTCCGGCTGTGATGCACCACCCACAACACTGCCGCTTGCTCACTGCCGGTTCACTTTCCGTCAGTGATGAGGGTTGCCAACCGGCTGTGATATGAAAATCTGTAGTAGTGCGTTGACACCTGTCCAGCAGCTCGTTCACGAGACTGTGCATGCGTGATAATCTGCCAATCTAGCAGGCATATGCTGCTCCTGTTGATGTACGAAACCTGTATGCGCCAACATCAAATTAAATAGGTGACCAGGCAACCAATGGACAGCGACACTACTATTCTAAATTAAGAAACCACCTAGGCTGTAGATATAGATCGGCACAATATGACCTGGGAGGGAAGCGCCGCTGCATATCTAGCACGCAGGATGGATGGCCAAATACCTTTTTCTGCTAAGCTCAACGATTCTATTTGAGCGGCGCGGTGCTCATACGTAACGATTATTGCTCTGTCGGAATCGGCTTCGATGGCGGTTGCGACGGACTCAAGGGTCCAGGCAAGATGATGACGCGGCGGCATGGAGTTGGGGCTTCAGCGATGAGGAAGACCTAGCACGCCGAACAAAGGCGACGGTAGCTAGCAGGGATCTCGTAGGAAATTTTTTGGAACGTCATGCAGGTTAGATTAGATGGTTTCTGGCGTGCTGGAAAATCACACGCAAAACAACAGGGATTGAACAAATGCCGGCCAAAGTTTTTTTAAAAAAAGGTTTTATTTAGTATAATTGCAGAGGTGGGTAATTTTGCACAAAATCAAATAGATCCAATGGTTGTTGATGCCAAAGTCTTTTGATTTAATGGCTGGATTTTTCTGATTAACGTGGAATTTTCTAGTATTTATCTTTTTTTCTAGTGCGTTTGGAGGCCTGTATTCAGATCGGCTCGGGGCGAACCTGTGTTTCCCGGCGGTGATCTGGGCGCTGAAAGCCGGAGAACGGCGGGGCAGGTAAGTGGGCCCAAGGTAAAGGTGTGCGGAGGTTCGGAGCAAAGAGATGGGACCAAGGATGACGACGACGAATGGAATTTCGTCGGAGTCTGCAGTGATCGGCGTGAACCTGATCCTGCAGCAGACGTTCGTCCCATTGGGGTAAGATCCAAGTTCTGGGTGCTGGCCGATGATGAAGATGCCGACGAGGAGGTCGCATCTCAATGGCCATATACGCCGGATTTGGTTCGCCTTGCGGCCGTCCATGGTTTCAGTTAGGAGCAACTGTATGTGGCGGAGCTTGCTCTGCAAGACTCGTCCGTTCAACGACGGGTAGGGCAGTCTGTATCCCCAGAGATGTCAGATACGAAAGTCGGATAAAATTCCTCTTGATCCGACACTTGCGCTCTCTGTTCCGGCCGCAAGGAAGGGTGGATCATATCGTGACCTGTGTGGACCAAGGAAACTAGAGACCCCAGCGCACTGGAGTGGCGCTGCAGAAAAGGGCTTTGGCCGGGGCCCAGGGAACGCACGACAGAATCACATAACCCCAACCGGTTGGCCCACCAGCCCTTATCTCCTACGTCCAAACTGCTCCAAGATTCGCACCCCCCATTCCATCGTCAGTTTTCAACCACCCTTCCATTCCAATCTTTGCTCCTCTCCATCCATTCCCACCTTTACCGGCATTACCATGTGCAGTCTCTCTCCCTCTCTCTCTCTCTCTTCATCTCTCCTTTAGCTTGCATGTACTACTTTTTATTTCACACATACAATTATTTATTTTCTTCTCGTAATGAGTAGGTAAATAGATATTTCAGAATTATTTATATTATTTGTTTTTTTCTCCAACGCTCAGCCACATTTTCCATTCCACTATTTCTATTTCAAATACATCTTTGACACGCTGTTCGATATAAACTGATTTTCACATTTACACACTGCATTGCACGACATAGGTTACATGCAATGGAATCTAGCCTTATACTGCAAACTGCAATCACATAAGAACATGTGAAATTTGTCCTATACAGAAAATTAAGGATTAAATATACTTAAGGTGGCACAAATCAACATTTTTCTAGGCAAAAAATAAAACAATTGTTTCTAGAATGCTTCGCCTTCAAAATCAGGGTGTCTTTTTTTTTCCATACATATCCATACGTATTATACAAAAATATCAGTGTACATGCCATCAGTTAAAAAGGCCGATTTGAGAACCAAAGCAAAAGAGAGACTAGTATAAACTTCAGAGACAAATGATAGTCGATTCTGAAATGCAATATGAATGTTAGAAATCTGATTATCCTCGAGAAGACGACTCGGAGAGGAGAGAGAGAGAGGGCCCGGGGAGAGAGAGACGGGGAGAGGGAGAGAGATGGAAGACGGAGGTAGAAGATGGAGAGAAGAGAGCGGGGGAGAGAGACGGTGAGGGAGAGAGAGAGATAGGGAAGGCGGCGGATTGGAAGAGGAGAGAGAGAGGAAGAGACGGAAGAGAGAGAGGCGGCGGATGGGGCGACGGAGAAGAGAACGGAGGTAGATGACGCACGGATGGGAATAGAATAGGAGGAAGGATGAGAATTGCATGAGTCAGAAGCAGGATCGGGAATGAGAGGGGAAAGGTCCAGCGCGAATCTTGGAACACGGAGAGCCGGTGGATACTGCATGGCCGGCCAGACGGTTGGGGAAAAAACCTGTTGAACGCAGGAGGCGGTGGAGGAGCGGGACAGCAGGGAGGGCGCCATGGCATGAATGATGGAGCTCCCTTGCCTGGGCCTCGTTTCAATCCTAACCTTGGGACATATCCTCCGAATTATGGCCCCAGTTGGGATTACGAACGTGGACAGCGAGGGCGTGCTGGTGGTGGGGGTGATCGTGACTTGAACGGAAGGTTTCATGGGCGGAATTATCAGCGTCCTATTCCGCATTGAGCACACCAACGTCATCAGTTTCACGGTCTTTCTCAGCAGCGGCAAGGCATACATCAGCAACCTATGCAGCAGCTTCAGCATCAAGCACCACCACAGCAGCAGGTTTCACAGCAAGGACCGGCTCCTCTTCAGCAGCACGTGGCGCCACAGCCGCAGGTGCTGCAGCAGTCTGTTCCGAAGGCTTCGGTGCACCAAGCAGAGCAACATGTGTAGCAAGCTCCTCCAGTAATGTCGCGGGGCACCGGAGACTGGGGGAGTCAGCAACAGCATGTCGCGGGGCAGCATCACCAGCCAGGCACAGGTACGGGGATTCATCCAAGAGTCAATGTAGTCCCCCAGGTTTTACAGGGTTTGTCTTCGATGGGCGGACCAATTGATGCGAAGATGGAACATGCAGTTTTAGAATCAGCAACCTTGGGTGCTTCTCAGAAAATAGCCACGACAAAATTTTGCATTAGATCTGGTGTAAAAGGGTACTTGGGTTTTGAATGTACAGCAACGGTATTTTGTGATATTTGCAGGAGCTCTGATCATGCTATGAGTCGTTGCCCGCTTACAAAACAACCAAAACCAGTAGTCCAAGTAATTGGTCAACTGGATAATATTCTGACAGCCTTCTACATCCCCCATGCTCCAATTCAACCGACCAAGAGAGACTCAAGAATGGCCCTAATTTCCACTTCTGGTAAAAATTTGACAGAAGAAGAGATCACTGCCTTCTTGCGTGTTATGGTATCTGACACTTTTGCTTGGGATGTCAAGAGGCTTAGCGATTCGAAGCTCAAAGTGCTATTTCCTTCAAAGGGAGACATGGCAAAGAAGACAAAGTTCTATGTTAATTTGAAAGAGGGTTATGCTCCGGTCGTCCTTTTTTCCCACCTGCACGAATCTCAAAGCACCTGGATGATTAATTAAATATTAATTACGGTTGGATATGGACTCAGATGTACCATATCCATATCCATGCCCAAGACCTGGCCCAGCCCAATCGATTTTTACATTAGTGATGGACTTCAATACAAAAGAAACAAAGAAGTAACATATCGTTCTTTCGACGCAGTCATCATCCTCGTTCGTTCCAACGGGGCAGCGGCGGCGGCAGCGGCGGACGCCTTCAGCCCGAGGAACAGCGAGCAAGACTTGTCGAGGATGTGGGGCGCCCGCAGCAGGAGCTAGCGGAGGAGGAGCAGGGCTCGCTGACTTGAGAGGGGCGGCAGCGGCGGCGCTCGGAGCTGCGGAGGGAGTCGGGCTCGCCGACTGGATAGGGCGGCGACGGCGGCGCTCGAAGCTGCGGCGGGAGCCGGTGGCGCCAACAAGTGTGTTCCCGCCCTAATCGGTGCATGTTCTTGACGACGACTGTTCTTCGACCCACAATACACGGAGTTCCTCGTCCTCATTCAAATCGAAAGACTGGCGAGGGTCGGAGCTGCGGTGGTGGTGTCGCATGGAGGGCGGCGGTGGACTCCACATCGTCCCCAAGCCTCCACGCCCCAGCTGCGCTCCACTACACCGGCGTCCACACGAACGCGGACGCACCGATCCGGTCCGCCGTGCCCCTGCGTCAATCCACTGCCGCCTCCCCACTCCGCGCCGCGACCCGAGCCTGCCACGCCGGGCCAGGGTGCCGATGTGCTTAGACCTCGAGGATCTGTATACGTTTGTTCAGGATTCAGGAACACACATCATGCTGAATAGGATTTTTTTTTTTTTTTTTTTTTTTTTTTTTTTTTGTGAGAGTATGCTGAATAGGAATGAGCTTACTGCGATGAAGTGCATTTGTAGTCACTAAGCTTTTCCATTTTGGCTAGGAAAGAATCTCGACAAGGGATGTGTGATCCAAATTCTGGGAGGAATCTGAATTTTACTAGGGAGAGATTGGGGCTGGAACTCTGAATTTTGATAGGGTCGAAGAGGTAAGTGCTCTCCTTTCAGCAACAATGCGTGCCAAAAAGGATGTGTATCATGAGGTAATGTGGGTTTTTGGCAGCTAGTTTGTTCCTGGTACAGGGAAATCATTAGGTGTCACGATTTTATTAACCCAGATCAATTGAGTGAACCTGTTCAACAGGTATTGTATAGCACACAACTAGTCACCTGCTCATCACTATGTTTTGGTATCATGCAATTCTGCTTGACTGCTAAACAAATAAACTGTTGAATTATAATTTCACTATGTATGAGCTGACAACTTAGTTGGGAAAATAAAAAGGCAGTCCATTATCGTTCAGGCCAAGTTCATATAAGAAGACTTTTTCCTTTTAGGGTTGCAGGTAATCAAAAGAATTACTGAATTGTTTGCCATATAGCTAATTCATTTGTCAGATTAAAAATTAATTTTTTTTTGTGCGCTAATCCTCACAGAAAAACATCCCGTGTTGGGAAGGGAGGAGAAGGGGCCTAGATGCCAGGTGAACAGGGTGAATGAGAAATAGATGCATCGAGGTGCGAGTGCCACGCGTGTAGTGAAGGCGAACTAGGGTTTGGGAGGCAAACAAAGTTTCTCAACCATCAGATCAATAGATGGACTGCTGGTATAAACCAAAGTTGCAGCTGGGCCTATAGTAAGTCTTGGGTCCATCTCTCATTTTCAGCTAGAATGGAGTTGTCTTCTCTATTACTATTTTTTTTTCTTTACTTTTGCTGGTGGAAACGTATTAGAATCTAATATATCAAAAAACAAGTTACATGTTTTAGAGAGAGATTAAAAAGAAAAATTGTGCTTGTTCATATGAAGTTAGTATAAGGGCACCTGTTCTATTTTTCCGTGTGTGTTTATTTTTCTGTGCATTTTATAGTGACAGACAACAAATTGTAATTTTTTTGTGCGTACATATAATTTTCCTATAAGTTTTTAAAAGCACCAACAGAATAATTTCAATTTTTGTGAGTATTGATTTTTCCCGTGTGTATATTGTCATCGACAGAAAACTTATGCAATTTTCTTTGTGTTTTTGTATTTTCTATGAGGTTTTAAGAAGTATTCGAGTTTCCAGTAGTGACCCCCGGCAATGATTAAACTTTGTGTACTATTAATATGTGTTACTAAAGTCCACCAAACTCCACTGAAAAGTGTGCAGACAAATTATACAACAAGGTTTATGATTTATATGTTCATACACATGCATGTGCGAGCAATGTGGCTGAGTATGAGCCAACTCCTTCCAATGTCCTAGGCTTTGATGCCTTGGCCGCTAAACATATTTTTTTAGCAAGATGCAAAACATTTTTTATGAAGTCAAGTGACTACATAAATGGGATCGACATCCTATAATTGCAAGCTTGGGATACGTTATCCACCTAGATGTGTACATTTAGTCTCCTAGCTACCTACTTCATGTAAGGCTAGTCTCAATGAGCATTTTATTGGGTTCCATTCACATTAAATAGGATGTCACATCAGCAAAAAATAAATTATTTACATGATTTGAAGAGGACAGAGAAAACAAATGTTTTGTCCCCACGAAATGACTCACCGTAGTCTCCAACCCCATGGAAACCGTATAAAACCCGTGTTTTGAGGGGGCAGAGTTTCATCTCCATGATCCCCTGCTCCCGGCACCGCCACCACACTAAGCTCCCGTGGCAGCCATGAGCCGTGCTGTCATGGACTGAAGGACGACGTGGTGCGGTACATTGTTGGCACCAATTGAGACTGGCCTAAGTGCAATCCGTGCTTCTACTCCATGAGCAGTACTATGCAATGCCGTGTATCTTTCATATCTATTGTCCACCGATGACGCAACTCTCATGTGTCAATAGACCTCCTGATTCCTATCACTCCTAGCTTGGTGCATCATTCAGTAATAGAATAGATGACAGTAACCTGGAGAATGGATCGAGCTAGTGCTTGTGAAACGTAGTGTGTGCGTGGGTGGTGGCGGATCAATAGTTGGGCTTGTTATATATAAGGGCAAGAGACCTGTGAAGGCAGTTGCCTGCTGATGATGTACTAAATACTAATAACTGAGTTTCAAAAATAAAATTACTGAGCGGTTGTACTGCAATGGGTGAACTGCTGCTACTAGTTCATGCAGCATCAATTTCATGTTTCTGTTAGTAACAACTTATGAAAGGGAAAAATCATTTATTAGCTTTCATGGAACATCAATTTCATGCTATGTTCAGTCTAAACACCGAGATGCAGCCACCCTACTACCGTCAGGACATGATGACGACATAAACCACACGAAAGGTTTTTTGCTCGAAGCTAGACCCTATTGAGCTTCCATATGGTAGAAAAGATAAAGATTGCTGATCTTACTAATCTTCAATTTCATTTCAACAGAACGAGCACAATGCTTCCTAAAGATAGAGCTCTCCTTCTTTCAGTTGATTAGTGTAGTGGTATGAATCGATTCATCATGGTCCAGCTAGGACTCATGAGTCGCTTTTCGCATACCACTGGAGAAGGTCTAACAATGTAGAAATGTTGTCAATTTTATCAGGAAAAAATGGGAACTATGTATATTATTTAACTTCCAGAGGTACTGTACATGATTGGAGTACAGTAAAACAAGAAAATCACAGGTTGGTTTCTTTTAACCCTATATTAGAAAACCAACAGATGCACTGCATCAGAATTAGGATGTGTTGACAGTGACAACTTCAGTATGGTTGAACAGAAATGTGATATGACACTACTACAGATTCGCACATCACTGCCCACCGTATCACCGCCGGAAATGGCGAAACCGGCAGTGATGACTCATCACAGCCGGTGCCAAGCTCGATGGAGCCTGACTCGCGTCAGGCAGCGAAGGCACCGGCAGTGATGAGGATATTACTGCCGGCGCATGTCTAGCGCCGGCAGTGATGAGGATATTACTGCCGGCGCGTGTCTAGAGTCGGTAGTGATTAGGTGGGCAGATATCGCCGCCGGCTCTAGCCAGAGACCGGCAGGGATGGGACTCATCGCCGCCGGTGTCTGGCGAGAGCCGGCAGTGGCCGCCTGACAGCACACCGCCTGCTTCTCCTTCCTCCTCCCCAAGAACAGAGGGCAACAAAATAATAATAAAATAAATAAAACGAAACTCGTAGGAATAAAAATTCATTATATAGATAATATGATAAGGTTTTCATTACATAATTAAAATTTCTTGTAAATAAAAAAACTAATAAAAAAATGGCGGCGGCGGTCGACGTCCGCTCGCCCCCCGTCCTCGCCGCCGCCTAACGGGGGCCCGCCGCCTCGGGCGGGCTGCGGCAGCCTCCTCCTCCGCCTCGGCACCCGCGCGGGCCGTACGCTCGGCCGCCCCGCATCGCGGAGGATGGCGGCCTCCTCCTTGTCCGCCGCGCGGGCCGCGCGCTCCACTCGCAGCGCCTCCTCGGCCGTCCTGCGCCAGCTCCGCTCTTGGGCAAGCTGCGCGCGCAGGGCGAGGACTTGGTTTTCTGGCGCGCGGACTTGGCGGCCGGGGGAGGAGGTCGACGGGTGCATAAAACACCGTCCCCGGCATCCGGCTCCGTCTCCACAACCGTTGCGGCCACCACCGACGCCACGGCCGCCGGACTCCATGACGGACGAAGGAGAGAAGAGAGGATATGGAGAGAAAGAGAGGAAGGTGGGAGGAGAATGCAGAGGAGGCCGATTTATAAAGGCCACCGGCGGGGGACTCAAAGGCCACCGTCGCCGGTGGCCTATCAGTTCACACCGCCATGAATGCGCGGCAAGGAAGACGAAGCGGGTATTTGGCTGTTCGTCCCCGCCAACTTATCACTGCTGGTTCTTGTTACGATCCGGCAGTGATGGTAGAGACGGCTATGTGCGGTCAAGTAACCTATACTGCTCCACTCTTTCGATCTCCCCTCTTTGTCCCAGCGGTTAAGGTCGCGCGCTCTGGAACCTGCGACCCGCGCTCGAGTCCGAGCTACCTCAAAAATTTTGAACTTTTTTTATATTTTTATACATATCACCGCCGGATCTTATTACAAGCCGGCAGTGATGTGTATTTCAAGAAACCTATTTAAACAACCGCCGGCCAGGGGAAAATCCGGCGACTCCTCATTCTCCCTTCGTCCTCTTCTTCCAGACTCGTGTTCATGGCGTCTGACGGCGGCGCTCCCAACGACGGCCGTGAGGGCGGAGCATCCAGCGAGAGGGCCCGCCAATTCTTTGCTGGATCTCGGCCACCAGAGCCCCCCATCGGCGGAGCGAATCGCCGGCCTGCGCGCGCAAGTCGCCGATGAGCGGCGTTGGTGCCGCTCTGCCGAGGTGGAGGCCCTCAATCTGCGGCAGAGGCTGCATGCCGAGCATGCGGCCCGAGCCGCTGCCGAGGAAGAGTCGGTGGAGCTGCGCCGCATGCTCACCGATGCTAACGACCGTGTGGCGGCGCTGGAGGCGGCACTGGAGGACCTTGGTGTGGATGCTTGATCCTCACGGCGGTGGACCGCGCGGCGCGGTGGTGGAGCGGGGCGTCGACGCCGTCGCTATTTTTTTATTATATAATATAATTTAGAATTATATTATATATGTAATTTCTACTAATTTTTAGATCATGATATGCAATATCTACTTATCTTAATATTATTATATAATATAATGAATTATGGTCATATCTACTTTTTTATTTTTTATACATTTATATAGTAAACTCTATGCTTGAGTACATATATGTTTTGTTAACGACAACAAAATATTTATTTAGATAGAGCACAAGAGTACAAGATAAAACAAATAAAAAAAATTACATATACGATAACAAAGACCTTACAACAAAATTACATATACGATAACAAAGACCCATTTTCATATAGATCAAAGCTACCATCCATGAGTATCAACACATTATAATTTAACCACCTCAGTAGTATTCTTCTAGCATCCTTGCTAGCATAGATAAAGCGAGGTGGTTAGAGCAATGCTTGTCGGAGGCAATCAGGGAATGCCGCAATCCTTCCCTTCTTGCTCTTGGTTCGATGCTTTCAGTAGGGATACATGACTGTATGGCCCCTTCCGGCTTGAAGAGACAATACCGCGCGGGCGTCGAATGCAAGCACATAAGTGCAAGCACTTCTCAAGAGCCTCGCCGGAAACCCCAACATCCGGCATTGCTATATCAGTAGAATTCTTCTAGCACCTATTGTGAGCACCATTGTGGTGGAGTACAACGTGTAACAATATCTGTATGTGAAAGGCTTTCTCCCACAGAGAGGCCATCTTCACAAAAACTAGCAAACAAGTCTAGAGAACTAGCCAAGATGGAGAGAGGAAAACATGAACACAAGAAGGCGTGGCATATGCCCCGGATGTGTGCCATGTATTTATAGGCGTGGACATCACTGCCGGCTTTTAACAATAGCCGGCAGTGATATATAAAAACTAAAATAAATTAAAAAAACGCCTGGACTCGATCGTGGTCACAGGTTCGGTTTCTGTTTTTTGTTACAAATCTTTATGTTATTTTGCTCCCATTTTTTATTTTTTATTTTAAAAAATGATGCTCATCGGGTTCAAATCCAACGGCGGCGGGTATCCTTCGGACCACTGCGCGGCGCCGAAGTGATGTGAGCTGTGGCCGCGGGGCTCCCCTTTCAAAAATGTCGTTGTATTAATCACCGCCGCTCCTTCCACAAATCGGCGAATGGCTGGGCGCGCCTTTTAAAAAATGCCGTTGCATCTATCACTTTGCCGGCTTGTGGAAGGCGCCGGCGGTGATGGACCGGGGCGCCTTTTAAAAATGCCGTTAACCCATCGGCGTCGGCTCCATCCGGCGCCGGCGATATAAAGTAGAGATTGTTTTTTAAAAAAATTATCTCTGCCCCCTCGATCAATACAAAGCAGAAACACTTTGCTCCCACCTACCACGACAACACGGTGACTATAAAATGGCCATCGTGCTTGGGACCTCTATCTGAGTTTGTGATCCTTTTCCTCCCACTTTCTCTAGTTGTTTGCTAGTTTTCCAAATACATGGGTTCCCTTTGGGAGAAAGCCCTCCACATACAGATATCGTCATGTGTTATAGTAGTCCACCAAAATAGTGCACACAAGTGGTGCTAGAAGAATGCTACTGAAGATGAGCTGAGCCGCATGTTGGGGTGCCCGGTGAGATTGACAGAGCCGTCCCACGAGCTGGATTCTCTGGGTCTCTGTGAATCGTGTGCGTTGTAGACAGTACATTCATTCCTTGAAGTGAACCTCTGCAGTGGCATGCGTTTATTTGAGGTGCTATGAGATTGACGGACCTCGTCGGTGTGCTTTGTGCAATTTTCTCCTGGGGTGGTGTTAGTACTCTAAGGCGACGCTAGAAGTTTATGCACGAGTTGGTCGCGCATTTCTCTGGGTCGCGGTACGACTGCCCCATCGAGGAGTACCTGCCGGTGCGGTTCGAGCTGAATCCGACCCTTGCCGTTGCGCTAGACATGGAAAGTAGGCCGCAACCGAGGAAGAAAGCAGGTGGTCAAATTATAATGTGTTGATGCACATGGATGATAACATTGACGGTGAAGAAAAATATGTCTTTGTTATTGTGTATGTAATTTTATAATTTTTATTTATTTTGCATTCTATCCATGTATTCTCTCTAAATAAATATTTTACAAAGTTGAACATGAATAGTTCGTGTCAAAGTGGATTTGGTCTTTGTATGAAATTTGTAAAATAATTAAAAACCCAAAAACTGGATACGAGGTGCCAAAATTTAAAAATTCAAAGTTTTAATGGTACAAACTCTGTCAAATGTAGAGTTGACCATTACACCAAATGTTTATCATGATGAGTGTGACAAACCTTGTGTTCATCACTTTTGCATTTGAGGCCATCTAGAGCTGGGTCAAAGTGGATTATCACAAAAAATCCAAGATTTGACCAAGTCAAACATGGTCAAATTGAGGCACCAAACGACCTCAGATGGAAAACATCTGAATACAAGGGTGATATAACTCATCAAGATACACATTTGATAGATAGTCCACTTTTGCATTTGAGACAGTGCTACCCAACACCGGTCATAAATTTTTGAATCTCACATGGACTTTATGGAAGTGTATGTGGCACATGTGGATTTGGAGCTACACTTTCCTAACACTTTGTCAGATGCAAAAATGGCCTTAGTATGAAATATAGTTCATGATGAGTGGACCAAAGTTGGTATTCAAGACACTTCAGTTTGAGACCATCTAGGGTTTCAAATACTGAAGACGAGGTGTTAAAATTCAAAAATTCAAAGTTTTAGTGGTACAAGCTCTGTCAAATGTAGAGTTGACCATTACACCAAATGTTTATCATGATGAGTGTGACAAACCTTGTGTTCATCACTTTTGCACTTGAGGCCGTCTAGGGCTGGGTCAAAGTGGATCATCACAAAAATCTCAGAATTGACCAAGTCAAACATGGTCAAATTGAGGCACCAAACGACCTCATATAGAAAACATCTGAATACAAGGGTGATATAACTCATCAAGATACACATTTCATAGATAGGCCACTTTTGCATTTGAGACAGTGCTACCCAACACCCGTCACAAATTCTTGAACTCACATGGACTTTATGGAAGTGTATGTGGCACGTGTGAATTTGGAGCTACACTTTCCTAACACTTTGTCAGATGCAAAAATGGCCTTTGTATGAAATGTAGTTCATGATGAGTCGACCAAAGTTGGTACTCAAAACACTTCAGTTTGAGACCATCTAGGATTTCAAATAATGGATACGAGGTGCCAAAATTTAAAAATTCAAAGTTTTAGTGTTACAAGCTCTATCAAATGAAGAGTTGACCATTACACCAAATGTTTATCATGATGAGTGTGACAAACCTTGTGTTCATCACTTTTGCATTTGAGGCCATCTAGGGTCAGGGTCAAAGTGGATTATCACAAAAATCCAAGATTTAACCAAGTCAAACATGGTCAAACCATGTCAAATCTCTAGAAAAAACTAAGATCATGTGTGGGGACTTAGTTTACCGTTTATGTGCTTAGAAAAAATTTGAAGCCAATTTGACATGGGAATACATAGTTTTCTATTTATTACTAATATGTCTAGTATTTTCAATAAATAATCATCACCGTCGGTGCCACATTTGACACGACGGGATGTCATTTTGAAAACAAAAAATTTTCAAAAATTTTGACACCACCGCGACTCGAACGCGGGTCCAAAGATCAAGCATTTATGCCTTAACCACTTTAACGCTCGAGATAGGATAACTGCTTTATTCACTACTTCATATGTTTAACTGTTTTTCTTTGAAATGTAAAATAATTAAAAACCCGAAAAAATTTGCAAAGATTAGGACTCGAGCGCGCGCCTCGCAGGTCAGAGGACGCGGCCTTAACCGCTGTGGTAAAGACGTATGTTCGTACGAAACAGGAAATTATCCTAATCAAGGCTCAACACGTAATCACTTCCGGTGCGCGTTTAGCCCCGGCAGTGATGTACTTATCACTGCCGGTTCTGCGCTAAAGCTGGCAGTGATATACATATCACTGCCGGTGCTGTTTAGGAACCGGCAGTGATAACTCCTGGGTATATAAGCGGGTGCGCGTGCTACTGAAAATTTCATGTCTTTTGAACCACGCGCCCTTTCCCAACTCTGCAGAGCAGCCTCGATGCCGTCCGCCGCCCCCAACGACGCCATCCGCCGCCTCCTACGACACCGTCTGCCGCCCCCGACGACGCCCTCCTCCGTCACCGACGTCGCCTTCTGCCGCCCGCTCCTCCGCTGACGGCCACACGACCCGCGGCCTCGTTTAGCACCGGCGCCAGCGGCACCACCGGCACCGCCACCGCCACCCCGGAGCTCGCGCGCCCCTGCCTCACGTGCAACAATCTCCGGAGCATCGTCTACCCTCACAGGCATCTAGGAGCGCGGGAAGCGGTCACCATCTGTTCACGCGGTTTGCTCCTCTCTTCCCCGCCCCTACCCGTTTGACGGATTGCCTCTATAGACTTCGTTGCAATGGTCTCGAACTTTGGTCGCTTCGACCTTGTTAACTTGTGAACTGCTAATGCTCGAACCCGTTCATGTTGTAAGATTTTGGAGATGCTTTAGAGGGTGCTAGTAGCTAGTATAAGCAAATAAATTCACCATCTTAATTCTACTTAGGATTTGAGCTTGATAAATTTTGTGTGATGTTTCTATGCTGATAGTTAGCCATAATTGGAGGCTCAAATCTGTTATTGGACATGTTTCATAGTCCAAAGTAATTTAGGCCTATTTAATGTGGGTTTAATGTTGCTAGCTTGTGGATTTTGTGTAGCTTTAACCATAAGTCCAAATGGGCTGAAATTTGGTCAGCAAGCTAGTGTGGACCTGATTTGTGGGCACTTGTAGGTCATAGATATATATCCTATTTGTAGGTCAAATATGTACATCATTTTTGTAGGTCAAATATATAAACAAGCATGTAATTGTGGATTGTCTTGTTATTAGTTTAGCACTAAATTGTGTCATGGTTCGTCATATGATCCACAGCACTGACTGACCACGGTCAATTCACATCCATGGTTCATCACCAGATTCCTCGCAGTCGTAGAGTCGAGATGGAGCATGAAGCAGCTAATGTTGTCGGTGACAACGAGGCCGCTACTCACGGGCATGGAGAAGAGAGCCCGAGCACTTATTTGAACCTGCATGATGAGCAAGATGGGCAGGCTAACCATGTAACTTAGGTGTCATTTGATGACGTAGGCACACCCACTACTGCATTAACATGGTATTAACTTACACGTTCTATCCAGCAGGTTCCTTCACTGGTCACCGACCCACCGCATACCGGTGAGCCGCAGGCAAGCAGTGGTATCCAAGCGGGTTCCTTCGGCGGTCACCGACCCACCGCATACCGGTGAGCCACGGCAAGCAAAGTGGTAATACTAGAGTCGAGAACCAAGCGAGGGCCGACACAACTTCCTAAAGGCAAGTTGCCGATCACCACATTCGATGATGGACACGGTATCCCTTCGCACTGCAGAAATCGAAGAAGTACTCGAGGTCATCGGCAACCTTGTAAGGCAATTTGTCCCCTTGAAGTACAATAACTGGCAGGGGAAGATACGGACCCGTCCGTGGTTCCCGAAAATATCAAGTTCCAAATATGGAACGAGGAGCTCCCAAAGTATTTCACATTCCCAGAGGAAGATCAGTATGACAAACCCTTAGCCCAGAAAAGAGCCTATGAAATAATTTCCTCATGCTTCAAGACTTTCAGGGGTGAGTGTTACAGGAAGTATATCGTTGGTGGTGAAGAACCAAATTTTGGTAGTAAGGGCTTGTTTGGTATGGCTCCAGAGCCAAACTCCACCCTAGAGTCCGGTAGAGCTAGCCAAACACCCCAACTCCAGAAAATGTTGGAGCAGCCCAACTCCATGGAGTTTTTGGAGCTCTAGTACAAATTTTCAGAGTACCTCTTCCCCTACTCCAAAACTGACCAAAATAGACCCAGACGTGGAGTTCAGGTGAAATTACCCGCAATTGCCACTGGTTACACACTCCCACCCTCGAACCATTATTTTCTTATGTTTCGTCCACCTCTTCTGTTCCATCCCGACCTCTCTGCGCTAAGCCTCCCCAACCCGTCTCCCTCTCTCCCCGCGCCGCCCTCACCCCGCCCCTCTTCCCCGACGAGGTCGTGGGCGGCCCTTCCCGGCGATGAGCTCGCCGGGGCCGGCGCCGCCCTCACCTCGCCCCTCTCCCCCGTCCACGAGATCGACGGCCGCGCCGCCCTCCGCTCGCCCCTCTTTCCCCGGCCACGAGCTCGCCGCCGGCCCCGCACTTTGCCAGGCAACGCCGCCCATGGCCTCCTCCCCCATGATTCGCAGCCGCCCCGTTCCCCTGCTCCTCCAGACGACGATGGCCCTTGGTGGTGATGGAATGGCGAGGCCCCGCGCCCGGTCCCACCAACTCGTGTACGCGCGGCCTTCCTCGCGCGAGTGGCGACAGGGCGGCGCCGCTGCGGCTCCCTCTCCTGCCTCCTTCTCCTGTTCCTGATGGCGGCGACCCCCGGCGACGATGGCACGGCGAGGCCCCACGCCCGGTCCTCTCGACGCGCGTATGCGCACCCTTCCTCGGCTCCTTCCTTAGCGACGGCCGAGGCCCCACTACACAACATGCTCAAGGCAGATGGAGCTCTCTGTCGCTGCGTGCTTTCTTTCCCATAGAACAATGTTTTTCTGTAGCACCCATCGAGGGTGGATGACATGTGGGCCCCAATCAGAGGGTAAAATAGGTAGTCTACACAATTGAACACTGATCTGGAGCTCAGACTCCCTTTCTAGCCAAACGCATCTAAAACACAGCTCCAACTCTACTTAGAGCCAGCTCCACCTTGATTTCTGGAGTGGAGCTGCTCTATGTAGAGTTGGAGCCATGCCAAACAGGCCCTAACTCAAAGTTGGCCTATCAGGGGCCCTACTGGGAGGAGTTCATGACTCACTGCGATTTCGAGGAGTTCCAAACCCTTAGCACGCAGAATAAGGAGAACTCGATGAAAAACAAACTTCATCATCATTGTGGTTCTCATGGATATGCCAAGCTTATGGATGTTTTTCAAAAAGAACTTGAGAAGCAGTCAGAGCTTATTGAAGCTGGCGTTGAGGTCGTGACCGCCCATTGGCAGGCCAGATCTATAATGTTCTGTATTGTGAGGATGTGTCGTCATGGTAATGATGGGAGCTTTAGCGTCTTAAATCATCCAAAGAGTGAAGGCGTAGATGAGCCGGACATGAGTGCCCTCGTCTCGAGGATCTCCGAGATAACCGAGGAGGTGATTCAAGGGTCTCGCACTTCTGACAGGGAGAACCACGTGCTCACCCAAGCACTCGGGAACAAGGAGCACGGTGGCCGCACCAGAGGAGTGTTAGCGGTCCTTAACTCAGATTTTTACCCGCCAACTCTAGGTCATTATGGGGGAAATAAATATTTTATTTCACATATATCTTTGCTATTGACCTAGTTCCACCTGTGCTTGGAGAAAATATTGTTTTGCAGAATGTACACCAAGTGCAGGAATTTTCGAATAAAAAGGCGCTTTTCGGGAAAGGCGCAAAGAGAAAGAGAACAAGGGCCAGCCACCTGGGGTCGAAATGGGCCAAAAGCACCAGTGTGGACAAGACCCAGATGGCGGCCCAGGCCCACATGCCAAAGGCGGTCAGGGGGCGGCGCCAACCAGGCGCGGGCGCACCTGGGGCGCGCGCGCGCCCACCCTGCCGCCAGGTGGGCCCGGCCAAGGCGGTTCGCCTCCTTCCATCTGGGGGATGACGGTTTTGCTGGTGATTTTACACCACTACCCCCGAACCGCCTTCTGGGGGCTATAAATGAAGAGGAGAGGCCCCCCACCTTCACACACACCATTTGGAGCCATCTCTACACCTCACACTTGTTCTTTAGCATTAGTGTTAGTCATTTGGAGCTAGGCAAAGCTACTTGGAGAGCTTGTCTCCAGGAGGAGAAGCTACATCTTTGGTATAAATCTATGGAGCATTCTTCCTTAGTCAAGTTCTCATTACATTTATATAGTCGTGCATATGAACTAGAGTATAGTCTAGTACACGATATATTCGATGATCAAGAACTAGGCCATAGTTCTTGTGAGAGTTGTTCATCGTGTTCTACATTGTTCTTCATCGTTCATATGTTTTACTTGTTTAGATTAGATTGTAGGAGAGGAATAGCGGTTCGATGTGCCTTCGGGTTTGCCTATGTCCTAGCTCGTCCATCCGTAGGGTGGGAGTCCTGGGGGGATGTAGGTAGCTCCTTAGTATGCGGACATGGTGTCCGGATGCAAGGGAACCTTCGGATATGTCGGCATGCCACGGTTTGTGTGGTAGGCGGCAGGCGGTAACAGCCCTGTCCGTCCTTTGTAATCCCCCACGTTCGCATATTGAGTAGGAGTTCATAAATGCTGCCATCGACTGGCAGACCAGTTGCCGCGGTCTCCCCATATTCCTAGTCTATAGTCGAGTCTTGACTTGTATAACATGTGGAATTAACTGTTCTAGCATTGACTATATAGGACCTGCCTGCTCCGTATAGATTATTCTTTATTCTTTATTTTACCTTTATTCCTTTGAGGTTGCTCTAAGTGTGTGTCCACTATCCAAACTACCGTATGCTTACCCCTGTATAGCACATTGGTCAGTTTCTCCTCATGCTAGATATTGTATTCATACCCATGCTAGATTACTTAACTACCCCATGCCTTCCTTTGGGAAATTATAAATAATGATACCCTGAATACTTCCGGGTGAAATGCTGTGATGATAGATCCATGCGCTTGCGGATATCTATTCTAATAGGATGTGATCTATCTCTTGGCAACACTCGCGTTGTTGCTAGAACCAGTTTCTAGTAAATATGCCGAGTAAAGCCATTTAGCGTTTAAAGCACCGTTATCGAATTAGGCTCTAAGTCTATTTTGGTAATCGCACTAAGAAATGCCAACAAGCATTTTAAAGCGCCGTTGCGGGGAAGGCATGGAAGTTAAGGATCTAGCAGCATGGATATGCATATGATATATAAAATGAGAAACGACAATGTCTATACAGGCTAACTTTTATGTTTTCTCCTGTTGTGGATGAAAACAGGATAGTGCATGACTGGTTTCTCCCTGCTGGAAAATTTCTACTCAAATCCGGAGGCACTCTGTCGGGTACCTAGATTAGGGGGTCCTAAACTTAGGGGTTTAGAGGTAAGCAAACCCTGCTTTGCTTTCCCCTAAACCCAGAAAACAGCCTAAGAAACACCCACGTCATGTATTGGGCCGGCCCACGAGCAGGCCTGCAACCAAACCACAAAGCCAGCCATCCTGATACGCGCCCGCTCGACCACTCGAGGAAAGGTGATGGAAACCGCTCGAGCGAACGACCACTCGAGACGGTAGGCGGAAGCTGCTCGAGCGAGCAACCGCTCGAGACGGTAGGTGAAAGCCACTCGAGCGAGCAACCGCTCGAACCCGCCTTCCATGATCACTTTTCCTGTGTTCCCACATGGCTACAGAGCTCGATACAGTGTCGCAGTACACCGACTCCGCCTAACTCCATGGCTACAGGGCTCATAACAGTGGAAGGTACACCGATCGCTTCCACCATTACGCAGCCCATGCCCAGGATTCGAGGATGGCAGGCGCCACTGTGACACCACGCCGCGCACTGTGCCACTTACAGCACCCCCTCAAATGCCATTGTCAACTCTCCGTACCTCCAAATCTGTTGCTCAGTCCCATCGCACGGATCATCGACCCCTCGAGGCGATCTCCAGCCGCTCGAGCAATGATGTCGGATGTGACCGGCGTACGGGCTACGCAGTGACCCGTCCATCCCACCTCGATGGCCACTCGACGGGGTTCCCGGGCAGGCTATCATCGCCCACACCTCGATTACGCCAGCTCACGTCAGGCAAGGACTGTCAGGCCATCATCGACCATACTGCTACAGGCTCGAACTGGGTAAAAGCCTGGATCCACAGGCTCGAACCAGACCAAAGGGGGCATCCACAGTCTCGACGACTCGACGGAACGACCGTACCTCGATGTCACGCCTACGATCGCCCTAGTCATCATGTGATCCTGAGCCTCCCCTTGGCCTATAAAAGGGGGCGCCAGGGCCTAGTTTAGAAAAAAAGGGTTCTCACGCTCACAAGCTTCTACACTTTCACACACCCACAAAAGGCTATCTCAGGACTCTCTTGTACTCGCCCCTGTGCAAGCACTTCGGTGCAAGATAATACAAGCCTTCCTCCCTAGACGTAGGGCCTTCTTTTGCCCGAACCAGGATAAAAATCTTGTGTTCTTCTTGCATCACCATCCGGATTAGGGAGCACGCTTAGAAATTTACTTGTTGGTGTGACACCCCCCGGGGTACGAAACACCGACAGTTGGCGCGCCAGGTAGGGGTACTGCGTGTTTCACCCGATTTCCCGCCATTTTCCGGATGGCATCTCCCACTTCATCTCTTCCATTCGCCACGGTGATCTAGCTCGGGAGCCTGGAGTTCATGTCGCTCGGTACGAGCTATGACATGGCTCTGCTCTCGATCGGTGAACCAAGCGGGGGACGCTCTTCACCCCCACGCGCTGGTGGAGTCGCGCGCAGGCCATGCCACCACGGCTCGCCGCCAAGGTGCAGGCGCCACCGGCACCAGCTTCATCGCCTGCCCGCTCAGGGCACCGAGCACGCCACTCGTGCGCCAACCCCATTAGACGCCATGGTACACCCATCCGGGGCACCTAGCGTACGACAGGGGACGGCGCGTAGGCAGGAGGCTCTCGACGTAGACCCTGGCTTCACGTTCGCCATGCGTTCGCCGAGAGAGCCCAGCCTGGCCCCTCGAGCGCGCACGCGGCCGACGTCGCCCAACTACTTGCCGCACGGGCTCTACCGAGCTCGACGCGGGCTTCCATTTAGGCTCACCAACGCCGCCACCACGTACGCCGACGAGATCCAGTCCACCATGGGGCCGTAGGAGGAGGTCCCTAGCCCCCTCTTACGTGCCGCCATGAACTTGGAAATCGTGTGGCCGGCGTCGGTGGACCGCGGATTCGACAGAGCGCCTGTCCACGACGTAACACCACGATCGGGAACATGCGCCACTGGATCGAGGAGCAGAGCACGGGAAGGCCTTGGACACCGTCCGGCGCAGACCCAGACTCTGACAACTCAGACTCGGGGTGCTACGACCAGGCTCGTGAGTGCTTTCGCCTTGAGGATGATGTCCTGACGGACTCAGAGACCAGAGACAACGCCGCCGCGGCCGCAGCTGCCGCCAACCGGCCGGCCGGGATGCCGGCAGCCGGAGCCTTGCTGGTGATTCAACCTCGTGAGGAGCCACCGCAAGAGCAGAACAACCAACGACCTGAAGATGACGCTCGAGTGGCTCAGTGGGCTCAGCTTCGGGAGATCGAGGCCAAGATGAATGCGGAATGCGCAAACCTAGAGCTGCTCAAGCACACCCTTGAGCAGAACCAGCCTCCTCCGCCTCGAGCTCTCGGCGCTCGAGGAAGGGCGCGGGACGTTTTCAACCGCATCGTCAACGACGGGCGGCCAGAGGCACCGATCGAGCCGGCCTGATTTCCTCGAGCAAGCCAGAACGTTTTCGCAGCAGCCATGCTGTTATGAGACATGCCGGCACCCTCGAACCCACAAGCCTTGCGGATACGAGATGAGATCCAAGGACTCCTCCAAGTCGCAACCGCCCAGCAAGCCGAGAGCTCGGCCTCGAGGCGACGCGAGGCGGCCTCAGAACAACCGGCCAACCCGACGCGGTACGAGCGGGAGGGCTCTGTCCACCAAGAGGCACCCCCTCGAGGTGGTAGGGCCCCATCCGCAACCGCATCCTCGACAACCACGAGCCTCAAGATGTGCGTCACAACATGAACGACAACCGACGGCGTAAGGCTACGGGCGCCGAGGACCGTGGCTACAACGCCCATCGAGGGGGGCGCTACGACAGCGACGAGGACCGGCAGGCTCCCGAGCCGCCGGGCCCTTGATCTTTAGTCGGGCCATCCGCAACACGCCGCTGCCTAATCCATTTTGACCCCCTACGAGCGTGGTCAAGTATAACGGGGAGACCAAGCCAGAACTCTGGCTGGCTGACTTCCGGCTGGCCTGCCAGCTGGGAGGGGCTCGAGAGGATAAGGCAATTATACGCCAACTCCCCCTGTTTCTCTCTGACACCGCTCAACGGTGGCTCGAGGAGCTTCCCCCCAATCAGATCTACGACTGGACCGATCTGGTTCAGATTTTCGAGGGAAACT
This sequence comes from Themeda triandra, assembly GCA_018135685.1. Taxonomy (NCBI): domain Eukaryota; kingdom Viridiplantae; phylum Streptophyta; class Magnoliopsida; order Poales; family Poaceae; genus Themeda; species Themeda triandra. Next base: position 219,966 of record JAENPR010000181.1, on the reverse strand, counting down.
TCAAAGGCACCTATATTCGACCTGGCAACTCGTGGGACCTCCGGAATTGCAAACAGCATACCGGGGAGTCTCTTTGAGACTTTGCTCGATGCTTCTCCAAGCTGCGCACCGAGCTGCCGCACATCCCTGACCACGACGTCATCCTGGCGTTCGTCTCGGGCACCACGTGTAAGGAGCTCGTGCGGGAGCTCGGGCGCAACCGCACAAAGACAGTTGACGAGCCCATGGACGTTGTCGCCGACTATGCCGCTGGTGACGAGGCCGTGGGAGCATTCTTTGGCGGAGACGGAAGCAAGCCTAAGCCGCCCCCCGGCGACGGGGAGGGCTCGAGCAAGGGCCAGAAGAAGAATGGGAAGAAGAAGAAAGGCAATCAGCAAGGCAAGCGCGTGGTCGTGGAGGACGAGGTCGCCGCGGCCGAGCGCAAGAAGCCTCGACCCCCTCCAGATGGGGCCGTCTTCGACAAGATGCTGAAAGAACCGTGCCCATATCATAAAGAGCCGGCCAAGCTGTTGACGGTCGTTAAGTGCCAATTTTTACCATCAACGAGACATGAGAAAGGACTAAAATATGTTCACCAACTAGATATAGGGGTTATACTGACAGAATTCCACGAGTTTTGGTGAATGTACATTTCTGCGGGTGTCGGTGAAAATACCCAAGGAAGGCCCACATGTCGGGTTTACATAGAGATAATCGGGAACCGGTGAAAATTACATGTCTGGAAGGTTCGAGAAGGCTCGGGACCAAACGGGAGCCCGAACCGGCTCGGTGGAGAGTCGGCCGACTCCACCCTAGAGTCGGCCGGCCGGGGACTTCAACCAATCGAGTCGGCCTCGCGGATCCTGTTCCACCGCCTTTGAGGATGAATAATAATCGTCCGTTTAGGTCGGTTTGATCCGAGGGCATGGTGCATCTTAGAGGGCTATATAAGCGGGGCCCTGGCCCCTGGAGGAGGAATCCCTTAAACCCTAATTCATTATCTCCCGACGGGATCGAGTTGTAGAGGCGTCCCTTGAATGGATGACTTCTCTTCTCTAGAGAATTAGAGCTAGACATTCCAATGTAGTAGATTAGATCTAGATGAGAGTTAGGGAGAGCGGAGCTGCGCTCCGGTTAGGAGAAGTCTTCGGAGATTTGGTATGTCTTTGTATCTACTCTTTGTAAGACTTATGGTCTAATATATTTATCTTCTCTATTTACTTTTATGCCTATCTTGTGATTGTTAGTATAGTAGTTATGCTTTAGTATGGGATCTTCGCTCGCATCGAGTGCTCTAGTTTTCATGAGATTAGAGTAGTAATTAATAGTGTAGACATGGTGTCTAGACTAGAGGTTACACGAGATTGCACCCAATCCTACGGATTGTTGTGGTAGCCCGGGGTAGTGATAGCCCTGACGGCCGACGTATTCCACCTCGTTCGGGTTGGTGTTTGTAGGACCGTAGTCGGACCTTCCTAGCCCCTTCTCATCCATGTCCGTGGCTAGTGCTCCGATGTCCCAAAGTGCTATTGTATGATTGCTATATTTATCCATCCCCTGTTATTATAGAACCAAAGTAGTAGAAAAGTATATAGGAACCTTGATCTCTCCCATTGTCCTCTCACTCTAGCTAGCTACTCATTTATCATAGAATTCTCATGTGTGCTTTATTATTTATATTACCTTATTTTTATATATATCATTTACCCCTGCTTTAGTCTAGTTGATTTACAAAGTAGTAGATACATGATGGTGAGTTATCAGATTCTCTAACCCTTGCTTCCCTGTGGTAAAATATAAATAATGCTTGTTGGTAAAAATTAAGTGCAACTAAAATATAGAGGATTCCGCAAGCGCACAGAACATACCATTGTAGCATTTTACCGGGAGTAAACCAGGTATCGTTATTTATATTTTACCACAGGGAAGCAAGGGTTAAAGAATCTGATAACTCACCATCATGTATCTACTAACTTAGTAAATCAACTAGACTAAAGCAGGGGTAAATGATATATATAAAAATAAGTTAATATAAATAATAAAGCACACATGAGAATTCTATGATAAATGAGTAGCTAGCTAGAGTGAGAGGACAACGGGAGAGATCAAGGTTCCTATATACTTTTCTACTACTTTGGTTCTATAATAACAGGGGATGGATAAATATAGCAATCATACAGTAGCACTTTGGGACATCGGAGCACTAGCCACGGACATGGATGAGAAGGGGGCTAGGAAGGTCCGACTACGGTCCTACAAACACCAACCCGAACGAGGTGGAATACGTCGGCCGTCGTACTGTCACTACCCCGGGCTACCACAACAATCCGTAGGATTGGGTGCAATCTCGAGTAACCTCTAGTCTAGACACCATGTCTACACTATTAATTACTACTCTAATCTCATGAAAACTAGAGCACTCGATGCGAGCGAAGATCCCATACTAAAGCATAACTACTATACTAACAATCACAAGATAGGCATAAAAGTAAATAGAGAAGATAAATATATTAGACCATAAGTCTTACAAAGAGTAGATACAAAGACATACCAAATCTCGAAGACTTCTCCGAACCGGAGCGTAGCTCCGCTCTCCCTAACTCTCATCTAGATCTAATCTACTACATTGGAATGTCTAGCTCTAATTCTCTAGAGAAGAGAAGTCATCCATTCAAGGGACGCCTCTACAACTCGATCCCGCCGGGGAGATAATGAATTAGGGTTTAAGGGATTCCTCCTCCAGGGGCCAGGGGCCCTGCTTATATAGCCCTCTAAGATGCACCACAGCCCTCGGATCAAACCGACCTAAACGGACGATTATTATTCATCCTCAAAGGCGGTGGAACAGGGATCCGCGAGGCTGACTCTGATTGGTTGAAGTCCCCAGTCGGCCGACTCTAGGGTGGAGTCGGCCGACTCTCCACCGAGCCGGTTCGGGCTCCCGTTTGGTCCAGAGCCTTCTCGAACCTTCCAGATTACAGAATTTTCACCGGTTCCCGATTATCTCTATGTAAACCTGACATGTGGGCCTTCCTTGGGTATTTTCAGCTTACACCCTGCAGAAACAGACATTCACCAAAACTCGTGGAATTCTGTCACGATAACCCCTATATCTAGTTGGTGAACATATTTTAGTCCTTTCTCATGTCTCGTTGATGGTAAAAATTGGCACTTAACGACCGTCAACAACTCCCCCAAGCTTACCTTTTGCTCGTCCCCGAGCAAAGATAAACTCGATGATGGATCGGGAGTTGCTACTATGCTTTCACTCCTCACAAGTACACATGCGTTCAAACAAGAACTCTCCTCCGAATTAGAGTGAACTATTCTGACTCAAAACTTACTCATATTACCTTTCACCATGGGGCTTGTAACCGTCACTTGGGTCTTGAGTAGTTGAAAGATAGAACAGTCAAGTCAAGCGCCATGTTTCTCGCTCTTTGATCAACTATTATTCCGAAGTTTTTGCAAGATTTTCAAATAAAACTCAGAGTTCCTTGTATGAACCTTTCAGGTCTCTCATTTGTGGTATTTCTGGATCCTCTCCAAGGCATGAGTAGTGTATGCCTTCTCTCTTCTCTCAAAATATATGGTATTTGTGGAACTAAGGCATAGTGAAAAGTGCCATCTCTCTCTCACCCTTCTTTCTAATAGGCTTATGTGGAGCTTATGGGGAGACACTCAAACTCACTTGCATATATTGCACGTTAAACCATGGATCCAATAGGAACTAAAATAATAATAAAGTCATATGTGCATGTGAATGAGGAAATGGGATGAATGATAAGATGATGATGATAAGGAAATGATTATGAGGATTGATCACTTGGTGAACATCTACTTCTACACTTGCTCCTTTGGGGATAACATGACTCCCTTTATTCGGAAACTTTGAAACTTCTTGAAAGGAAGGACTTGGCTACTCTTTCTTTCTTTCTTTCTTTCTTTCTCTTTTTTTTTTTACTAGAGCAACCAATCCTCTAAAAATGAAACTTTAGCAACGGGAGTGTATAACTTGAAATGACAATGACTGGAGCTTTATGTAGGCAAATGGAACGGCGATGATTATTTCTAGATGTTCACTCCCAGGATAGGAGTAGAACCTTTTCTGGATGAAGTGAAATGAGTGGCGTATGTATATGTGGATGGATGGATGGATGGATGGATGCGTACTCCCAGGGTAGGAGCAGCATAAGTGCGTATCTCCAGGGTAGAGACAACATAATATGTGGGGAAATGCGTACTCCCAGGGTAGGAGCAGCATAGGTGCATATCTGTAGGGTAGAGATAGCACAATATGTGGTGGATGTGGATCTATATGTGGGTGGTACTTCTAGGGACAGAAGTAGCACAGAATGAATGTAGTATTTATAAAATGGATGCATGCTTCTGCGGACAGAAGTAGCATAGATCAATGGATGGAGAGCACATAGTATTGACTTTAACTGCATGACTGATTCCTTATGGGTCCATAGCATAACCACACTCAATGCCTATAAAGACTACACTCAATGCCTACATAATGATCTATATAAATAGATGGGTTTTCCTAATCTAGTATGCATGAATATATGGGCATGTGGTAGGAATTTGAACTCTCGTCATAAAGGAACTCATCATGCAATAATTTAAGATTTTCAAAGATAAATTCTCCGGAACTCTAGTATCTCTAGGAACAAGATGGACAAGAGCTCAAAACCTTCCCATATCATACCCGTCAACCACCTAGACTTAGATCAAGTGTTTGCTACCCACAAGTTTCGGGTTCGAGCAAATCTCAAATCTAAACAGGTTGTGTCCAAAACTCGGGAGAGTGCAAGGTTGAAAACTAGGTACTTGAAAGGAATTATGGCGAGCAACTATTCATCATCTCCATGTAGAGTTTATTCCGGGATTACTTAAAGACAGTTAATAAGAGCTCTCCAAAAGTAGAAAAGATAAATAAGGAAATCTTTCTAGGTTTCTATGGTTATCCATCTTTTTTAGTTGTTTTTACCAAGCACGTTCTAACAAGGCATAAATAGATAAGTTGGAAACACTTAGCTTGGTACACGGGGGATGCTCTCCCCCAAGATGGATGTTGACATAGTCTGCGGATATAGCTGACAGGCAATGAAGATGTTCTAGTCTTCCTGGAGTTTTGTAGATAGTTGCTGTTTGAGACAGTGTTCAAGTGTCGCGGGCAGCACTCCGACAGGGGACTGGATGTTCTTCTGCCTGTTTAGCTCTTCTTGATCCTTTATGTTCTGTGAAGCTCAAATAGACAACAAAACTTGTGGAACTGATTAAGCATTAGTCATAAAAATCTCTAAGCCTTGGTTGTCTAGAACTTCTTTAACTCAAATGTCTTCTAACAGGATCACAAGAAATATTTTTATCTTTTTATACTAAAAGGGATGCGAGACGAGATGAAAGAGCATGATCATGGTGAGGAAATTTTTTTTTTCTTTTTAGATGCAAAACGTGTGAATGAATGCAAGAAACTAAACATGCAATGGATGAGCAAACATAAAAGAGTGGAGTGGATGCATGAATTCTTAAAAGTAAACATGTAGTGAGGTGCAAGAATTTAAAAGATAACTACTCATAATTTTAAAGTCCATGAGCAAGACTATCTCACCGTTCTTGATCATACTTACCATGACTCACAGGATGAAATTTGTGAGTAGTGTTGCGGCATCTATGTTCATCACCTATTTTGATGACGACATTTTCTCCAATCTGCACATGGTTAGAATAGTATATATGTATACACAAACCTGTGAGATGGCAGGGTACCAGTTGAATGTTGAGGGACCCTGGGCTCTTTAATGTCTTGTGGAAGCTTGTCGGAAGGTTGAAACGACATCTTTTGTCCTGTCTATTCCACACTCAACAGACCAAGGGGTAATCCTACTAAAGCTAGTGATACACTAAATTAGCAGACATCAAGATCATTATCAAAAACTTAACACCGATTGCTTCCCCGGCAACGGCGCCAAAAATGCTTGTTGGTAAAAATTAAGTGCAACTAAAATATAGAGGATTCCGCAAGCGCACAGAACATACCATTGTAGCATTTTACCGGGAGTAAACCAGGTATCGTTATTTATATTTTACAACGGGAAGCAAGGGTTAAAGAATCGATAACTCACCATCATGTATCTACTAACTTAGTAAATCAACTAGACTAAAGTAGGGGTAAATGATATATATATAAATAAGGTAATATAAATAATAAAGCACACATGAGAATTCTATGATTAATAAGTAGCTAGCTAGAGTGAGAGGACAACGGGAGAGATCAAGGTTCCTATATACTTTTCTACTACTTTGGTTCTATAATAACAGGGGATGGATAAATATAGCAATCATACAATAGCACTTGGGACATCGGAGCACTAGCCACGGACATGGATGAGAAGGGGGCTAGGAAGGTCCGACTACGGTCCTACAAACACCAACCCGAACGAGGTGGAATACGTCGGCCATCAGGGCTGTCACTACCCTGGGGCTACCACAACAATCCGTAGGATTGGGTGCAATCTCAGGTAACCTCTAGTCTAGACACCATGTCTACACTATTAATTACTACTCTAATCTCATGAAAACTAGAGCACTCGATGCGAGCGAAGATCCCATACTAAAGCATAACTACTATACTAACAATCACAAGATAGGCATAAAAGTAAATAGAGAAGATAAATATATTAGACCATAAGTCTTACAAAGAGTAGATACAAAGACATACCAAATCTCTGAAGACTTCTCCAGAACCAGAGCGCAGCTCCGCTCTCCCTAACTCTCATCTAGATCTAATCTACTACATTGGAATGTCTAGCTCTAATTCTCTAGAGAAGAGAAGTCATCCATTCAAGGGACGCCTCTACAACTCTGATCCTGCTGGGAGATAATGAATTAGGGTTTAAGGGATTCCTCCTCCAGGGGCCAGGGGCCCTGCTTATATAGCCCTCTAAGATGCACCACAGCCCTCGGATCAAACCGACCTAAACGGACGATTATTATTCATCCTCAAAGGCGGTGGAACGGGATCCGCGAGGCGACTCGATTGGTTGAAGTCCCCGGTCGGCCGACTCTAGGGTGGAGTCGGCCGACTCTCCACCGAGCCGGTTCGGGCTCCCGTTTGGTCCGAGCCTTCTCGAACCTTCCGGATTACAGAATTTTCACCGGTTCCCGATTATCTCTATGTAAACCCGACATGTGGGCCTTCCTTGGGTATTTTCAGTGACACCTATGAAAAAGGACATTCACCAAAACTCGTGGAATTCTGTCGGTATAACCCCTATATCTAGTTGGTAAACATATTTTAGTCCTTTCTCATGTCTCGTTGATGGTAAAAATTGGCACTTAACAACCGTCAACACAAGAATACCCTCGAGAACTGTCGTATGCTTCGAGGCTACTTCAAGAGGCTCGGTATTGGCAAGGATGATGACAAGAAGGATAAGGGTGGCGACGATCGGGCCAACGACAATGACGACAATGGGTTCCCGCCCGTTGCCAACTGCTACATGATCTATGGCGGCCCTGCGACCCAGATGACGCGGCGAGAGCGGAAATAGGAGCATAGGGAAGTCTTCTCGGTGAAGCCTGCCACGCCTCAGTTCCTCGACTGGTCGGATGCTCCCATCATGTTCGACCGTGATGACCATCCGGAACACGTCACCAACCCGGGTGCGTACCCCCTCGTTGTCGACCCGATCATCCTCGATGCTCGATTCACCAAGGTCCTCATGGATGGAGGCAGCAGCCTCAACATCATCTACATGGAAACGCTCACGCTGCTCGGCATCACGAGGGCGCAGCTCAAGCCGAGCGCTGGGGGCTTCCATGGCGTCGTCCCTGGCAAGAAGGCGCTCACAATCGGCTGCATCGACCTCCCAGTCTACTTTGGTACATGCTCGAACTTTCGCAGGGAGGTCCTCAGTTTCGACGTACCCGGTTTTGAGGGGACCTACCATGCGATCCTGGGCCGTCCGTGCTATGCCCAGTTCATGGCGATCCCCAACTATGCCTACCTCAAGCTCAAGATGCCGGGGCCAAAGGGGGTCATCACCGTCGACTCCACGTACGAGCACGCGTACTCCTGCGACGTGGAGTGCGTCGAGTATGGGGAGTCCCTGACCGCTTCCAAGGAGCTAGCCAAGACGCTCGACTGCCTTGCAGCCGAGGCCGCCGCCCTAGCACCGAAACGATAGGCCGGCAATTTCGAGCCCACCGAGGATACCAAGAAGATCCCGCTCGATCCGAGCTCCTCGGGCGAGAAGACGCTGATCATCAACGCCTCTCTCGACAGTGCATAGGAAGCTGTGCTCGTCGACTTTCTCCGCGCAAACGCTGATATGTTTGCGTGGAGTCCCTCGGACATGCCTGGCATACCGAGGGATGTCACCGAGCACGCCTTGGAGATCCGTCCCGGTTCGAGACCTGTCAAGCAACGCCTGCGCCGCTTCGACGAGGAGAAGCGCACGATCATCCGCGAGGAGGTCAAGAAGCTCGAGAAGGCCGGATTCATCAAGGAGGTACATCATCCCGAGTGGCTAGCTAATCCTATACTAGTAGAGAAAAAGAATGGGAAAATGAGGATGTGTGTAGACTACACTAGTTTAAATATAGCATGTCCCAAAGTTCCATTTCCTTTACCTCGAATAGATCAAATCGTCGATTCCACTGCGGGTTGTGAAGTACTTTCCTTTCTCGATGCTTATTCCGGCTACACCAAATCAAAATGAAGGAGTCCGACCAGCTCGCGACTTCATTCATTACTCCTGTGGGCATGTACTACTATGTAACAATGCCTTTTGGTCTTCGAAACGCCGGGGCAACGTACCAGCGCTGCATGCTCCACGTTTTTGGCAAACACATAGGAGAAACGGTCGAGGCATACGTCGATGACATCGTTGTCAAGACAAGAAAGGTAGAAAACCTTGTCGAGGACCTCAAATTGACGTTCGGGTGCCTCAGGGCCAAGAACATTAAATTGAACCCCGAAAAGTGTGTCTTTGGCGTGCCTCGAGGCATGTTGCTAGGCTACATCGTCTCCCAGCGCGGAATCGAGGCCAATCCCGAGAAGGTCACGGCCATCATGAGAATGGGGCCGATTCGAGACCTGAAGGGAGTGCAAAAAATCACAGGGTGCTTGGCCGCCCTCAGCCGATTCATTTCACGCCTGGGAGAAAAAGTCTTGCCCTTGTATCGACTCCTCAAAAAATCCGAGCACTTTGCATGGACACCCGAGGCAGAGGAAGCCCTCTCGAGGCTGAAGAGCATGCTCACCTCCCCTCCCATGCTCGTGCCACCTCGACCAGCTCGACCAGATAAACCAGCCAAGCCACTCCTCCTCTATATGGCTGCAACCACTCAGGTGGTCAGTGCGGTTATAGTGGTCGAGAGGCAGGAAGTGGGGCACGCGCTCCCCGTCCAGCGGCCGGTTTACTTTGTCAGTGAGGTGCTCTCGGATGCCAAGACTCGATACCCCCAAGTCCAAAAGCTGCTCTACGCGATCGTGCTCACGCGTCGAAAACTCCAGCACTACTTTCTTAGCCACCAGGTGGCCATAGTCTCATCATTCCCACTCGGGGAGATCATCCAGAACCGGGAAGTAGTGGGTCGAATCGCTAAGTGGTCGGTCGAGCTCATGGATGAGACCATCACCTACGCCCCACGAAAAGCTATCAAATCCCAAGTGTTGGCTGATTTTGTCGCTGAGTGGACTGACGTCCAACTCCCCCCAGCACAGAATCAAGCCGAGCTGTGGACCATGTATTTCGACGGGTCGCTCATGAAAACAGGAGCAGGCGCAGGCCTACTCTTTATTTCACCCCTTGGCGTGCACATGCGCTACATAGTGCGGATCCACTTCGTGGCCTCCAACAACATGGCAGAATATGAAGCGCTCGTGACGGGGTTGCGCATTGCTATCGAGCTCGGGGTTCGACGCCTTGACGCTCGAGGCGACTCGCAGCTCGTCATCGACCAAGTGATGAAAGCCTCGAGCTTCCATGACGAAAAGATGGAAGCATACTGCAACGAGGTGCGCAAGTTAGAAGCAAACTTTCACGGCCTCGAGTTCAACCACGTTCCTCGACGATTTAATGAAGCTGCGGACGAGCTCGTGAAAATTGCGTCATCTCGAGCGCCGGTTCCCCCGGACGTCTTCTCGAGAGATCTGCACGAGCCATCTGTGAGGTGGGACTCGGGGCTGGAGCAGGACCACCTGTCGAGCCCACTCCTACGACCGAACCCCCCTCGACAGGGGCTGAGGTCATGGAGATCGATGGACCGTCGAGCCCACCAACGGATTGGCGCGCGCCCTTCCTCGAATACCTAGTTCGAGGGGAACTACCTGAGGATCGAACGGAAGCAAGACGACTAGCTCGTCGAGCCAAAACTTACGTCGTCTATGGGGAGGATGGAGAGCTTTACCGTTGCAGCCCAACGGGCATACTCCAACGATGCATCTCGATCAAGGAAGGCAGAAAGTTGCTCAAGGACATGCACTCGGGGGCTTGTGGCCACCACGCTGCGCCAAGGACCCTTGTCGGGAACGCTTTTCGTCGAGGCTTTTATTGGCCCACGGCAACCGCTGACGCCATCAGGCTCGTTCGAGCGTATGAAGGGTGCCAGTTCTATGCCAAGCAAACTCACCTTCCAGCACACGCGCTACAGATGATCCCCCTCACGTGGCCGTTTGCGGTCTGGGGGCTCGACCTGGTCGGACCCCTCAAGAAAACGATGGGAGGCGACACCCACTTGCTCGTTGCCATCGACAAGTTCACCAAGTGGATCGAGGCCAAGCCCATCACCAACATCCGCTCGGAGCGAGCGGTTGAGTTCTTCACCGACATCATCCACCGTTTCGGGGTCCCGAACGTCATCATCACGGACAACGGCACTCAGTTCACGGGCAAAAAGTTCCTGGACTTCTGCGATCGACACCACATCCGTGTGAATTGGTCTGCAGTTGCCCATCCTCGAACGAATGACCAAGTCGAGCGTGCCAACGGCATGATTTTGCAAGGGCTAAAGCCAAGGATTTTCGACCGCCTCAACAAGCACGGCAAGAAGTAGGTGGCCGAGCTCCCATCAGTTTTGTGGAGTCTATGAACAACCGAGAGTCGAGCCACGGGGTTCACTCCGTTTTTCCTAGTCTATGGGTCAGAGGCCGTCCTCCCCACTGACCTCGAATACGGATCCCCTCGACTCAAGGCCTACAACGAGCAGACCAATGAAGAAAGGCTAGCCAATGCCATCGACCAGGTCGAAGAGACTCGAGATATGGTGCTCCTACACTCCGTGCACTATCAACATAAGCTACGACAATACCACGAGAAGAACGTACGCAGAAGAGACTTCGAGGTCGGCGACCTCGTGCTCCGTCAACGCCAAGACAACAAGGGGCGCCACAAGCTCACTCCGCCTTGGGAGGGCCCATTCATCGTGGTCGAGGTGCTGAGGCCAGGAACCTACAAGCTAGCCGATGAGGACGGCTCGATCCTCACCAATGTGTGGAACATCGAATAGCTACGTCGCTTTTTCCCTTAGGCCTCGATGCCTTGTATATCTTTTCGTATAAAGTACCGCTAATATGAATGAATAAAGGCTTCACGAATTAGCTTCCTACTTTTTTCGTTCATATGCAAGGTGGGCTCGACTCTGTCTGCACAGAGTCAAGCCCCCCTCGGGGGCTAGACCAGGGGGGGCCCCCCTGAAGTCCTCAAAAAAATACCCTTAGTTTTTTCAAAACAATGCTCGTCATGCTCCATTTCCTTTCTGCCTCGAACGCGCTCTCGAAAAGCTAAAGAACAAGCGTCACCTCGAACCCTCAGAGCCAGGACAGTCGAGCACAAAGTCTCCTACACTTCCAAGCTACGGTGCCTTAACTCACCTCCCCTCGAGAGAGTTGGAACACGACGCCCACACTTAGCCAAAAAAGAGCAAGTTCAGGCAAAAGATAAAAAGCATAGAGCATAATAAGAAACTAAAAGAGGTGCATAAATGTAACATCCAAAAGGCCGCAAAGGCCACTGCACGATCAAGTGTTTTCTTACATGGGCCTTCCTGCCCAGATCTCGGCTCGCAGGCCGGCAACAACCAAGACCACTACACGCCAGGAGGAAGAACGAAGGGCTCGAGGCTCTCGGCCAGCCGCGCTCCAGGTTCCTCGGCGTCAACTTTGAGCTGCTCAATCCTGGGATTCACGCCCCCCCTCCTGCTCGCCCTCAGCGTAAGTAAAGCCACCGGAGACAGCCTCCATTCCGGCCTGAGCTTCTGCCCTTGTGAGGTCGAACCCGGAGTAGAAGATGGCGAGGCTCCGACGCACGGCGAAGACAAGGGCCTCCCGGACACGGTCCCGCAGGGAGGCGCCAAACTCGACAACCCGGCTGGTGTAACCCCGGCCGGCGTCCGGCCCCTCGACATCCACCACGGGCGCAAAGCCCCAGTTGGCGCTGAGGGTGTGGATGGCACCAGTGATATGAGCCTTGGCCGAGATCTCGCCATCAAGCATCTCGTGGCATGACCTTGCGTCCTCGTGCGACGTCGCCAGATCGGCTTCAAGAGCTAAAAAAGACGTCAAAAGTTGGGTGCTCGAACGGCAAACGAAACCCACGCACGGAAAGGATAAACGGATGGCTCGAGCGCTTACCGGTGCAGCGGGTCGAGAGCTCCTGCTCACGCTCGAGCGCCTTCGAAAGCTCGGCCTGCTTCTCCTTGAGCGCGCGGCCGAGATCACGCTTCTCCACCCGCATCTCCTCGAGAGCCTTGCCAGCACCTTGGATGGCGAGGTCTTTCTCCGTCACCATCTGGTGGAGATTGGCCACCTCAGCTTGGGAGTCGTCCGCCCGCTTTTTCTCCTCGACCTTCAGAGCAGTCTCTCGCGAGACGGCCGCTTGTAGGTCCTTTATATAGGTCTCGACGGCGGTTTTCTCCTTCTCGAGCTGCTCGACGAGCTGGGCCTTGGCCTTGAAGCCTGCGTTCACCGTGGCCGCGGCTTCCTTGAGTTGAGCGGCGATTTCCTTCAGCCGCTCGTTCTCCTGTCGAGCCGTCTTGGCCTCCTGCTCCGCCCGAGCCTGCCCGTCCTTGGCAGCGGTCAGCGCGGCGTTGGCCTCTCGGAGGAGCCGGGCGGCTCGATGCTGCTCCGCCTCGGCATCGTGGTCCAAACGCACAAGCCGTCGAATCTCCTCCTCACTTTCATGAATAGCGTGGAGGTGGACAGACTTGGTGTAGGACTGACTCTGGGCCGACTGAACCGCGAGAAGAAAAATTAGAACAGCAGCCATTGCGACAGTTCATAAAACATGGGAAATAAGCTGGGCTCGAGATCTCTTACAGTGGACAACCGAGGCATGTCCTCGGAGACGATCCTTAGAGCAAGCCGCAGGGAGTTCTCGAGCCACCGCCGGTTCTCCTCGGACTCTGTGTTAACCCGGAGCTCGTTTTGATCATTCATCACGACCAAAGGAGCTTCCGGGTCGACTGGGTCACGGAGCGCCAATGGCGGCTTCTCCCACTGCGGGAACGCCTCCCGCATGCCCTGGGCGATGACGTCGTGCGCTCCTCGCACCGCCGCCAGGTCGATACCCGCCTCCGCCACTCGATCGGCAAGCGTGGGCGCATCTTGGGATCGGCTTGTAGACGCACCCTGGGCGAGCGCCAGCGCCTCTGCCCGCCTTCTCTCCAAGACGCTCGACTCGGTGGCCTCGTTGATGACGGGCCCAAATCCGAGCGCTTGCACATCGCGGTCGATCACCGTGCCCGCCTCGCTTCTCCGCTGCGCCTCCTCCCAGTGCTCGGCCTGGGACACGGTGATGTGCTCCACCTCGCCCATCACTGAGTCGGGCACGAGACGAGGCACGAGCACCCCCACCGGCTACAGCGGCTACGGCGGCGCCTGATGCGCCACCAAGGAAAGTTCCTAGGGCGGCGCCGTCTCCCCTTGCGCGTCAGCCCGCTGCTCCTCCTCCCGTGCGGCGGCGGGTTGCTCCTCCTGCTCCTCCTCCCGCGCAGGAGTGGGTGGCTTCTCTTGCGGCTCCTCCTGAGCCATGATGCGGGCCTCAGCCTGCTCGACGGGGTGCGTCGGTGGCACCCCGGCTTGTTTCCCGGTGAGGGGGTCGAGCACCATATCTTGAGGAGCGACCGACGTCTGCTCCGGCACCTAGCTCGACTCCTGCATTTCCGCGTCACCCACCGGCCGGTCGATGGCCGCGGAGCTCACCTCCTCCTCCCCCTTCTCCTTGTGCTCCTCCTCAAGTCAGCGCAGACCCTTAGGCCAAGATTTGGTCGAGGCACCGGGGCCTCGGTCGCGGGAGCCGGGCTCGAGGTCTCGTCCCCAAGGGTGATCTGCTGATGCTCCGACCCCGCCTCCGCCTGCGGGATGGCAACCGTTGCCCCGGGCTCCGCTGTCTCGGCCACCACCTCCTGGTGACCGGCCGCTGCTTCACCCTGTGCAGCGGACGACGACCTCTTGAGCGGGTGATGGTGGTGGCGGCTCCCCACACGAGACGCAGCCGCCATCAGCTTCCCGCTCTCGATCGCCTCTCAGGCTTACGCCAACCAGATCGGAGCAGAAGATGGAAGGGTCACACCACCTGAGGCGGACGAGGTTCCGCTCGACCCGCCTGTGACCTTTAGCCGCTTTGAAGGCAGGATGCGAGGGAGTGACGGCAGGGCGCGCTTGGTCCTAAAAAGAAAGGGAAAAAAGGGAGGACGTTGACGACAAAAACTCATAAACGGAATAATGGATGCCAAGGAAGGGAATGACACAAAACATACCTCACTACCGCCCCAGCGGTGGAGCCACTCGAGCCGCCGAGGGGGTTGGCAGTGGGCCCCGACTCGCTCGAGCCACTCAGGGGCTTCCGAGCCACGGCCGTATCGCTCGAGCCACTCGGGGGCTTCCGAGCGTCTGCAGCTCGGCTCGAGGTGCTCGGGGGCTTCGCGGCCTCAGCGGCCTCACCCGCCCCAGCCAGCTCCTTGGCCGGGCCCCGCGTAGGATCCCTTGCGGGCTCCTGAGTCCGACGTGGCGGGGCCTGCTCAGGCCGGCGACCGCCAGAGGGAGCCCGGCGCTCGACAGGGAGCTCGCCGGGCTGAACTGATGAAGATTTGCACGCATCTGCAGCCCTATGCTGCCGGGTGCGTGCGCTCTGTTGACGGTCGTTAAGTGCCAATTTTTACCATCAACGAGACATGAGAAAGGACTAAAATATGTTCACCAACTAGATATAGGGGTTATACTGACAGAATTCCACGAGTTTTGGTGAATGTCTATTTCTGCAGGGTGTCAGCTGAAAATACCCAAGGAAGGCCCACATGTCAGGTTTACATAGAGATAATCGGGAACCGGTGAAAATTCTGTAATCTGGAAGGTTCGAGAAGGCTCTGGACCAAACGGGAGCCCGAACCGGCTCGGTGGAGAGTCGGCCGACTCCACCCTAGAGTCGGCCGACTGGGGACTTCAACCAATCAGAGTCAGCCTCGCGGATCCCTGTTCCACCGCCTTTGAGGATGAATAATAATCGTCCGTTTAGGTCGGTTTGATCCGAGGGCTGTGGTGCATCTTAGAGGGCTATATAAGCAGGGCCCCTGGCCCCTGGAGGAGGAATCCCTTAAACCCTAATTCATTATCTCCCAGCGGGATCAGAGTTGTAGAGGCGTCCCTTGAATGGATGACTTCTCTTCTCTAGAGAATTAGAGCTAGACATTCCAATGTAGTAGATTAGATCTAGATGAGAGTTAGGGA
The DNA here is from genome assembly GCA_018135685.1 of Themeda triandra. Taxonomy (NCBI): domain Eukaryota; kingdom Viridiplantae; phylum Streptophyta; class Magnoliopsida; order Poales; family Poaceae; genus Themeda; species Themeda triandra. Next base: position 204,248 of record JAENPR010000181.1, on the reverse strand, counting down.
GAGCGGAGCTGCGCTCCGGTTACGGAGAAGTCTTCGGAGATTTGGTATGTCTTTGTATCTACTCTTTGTAAGACTTATGGTCTAATATATTTATCTTCTCTATTTACTTTTATGCCTATCTTGTGATTGTTAGTATAGTAGTTATGCTTTAGTATGGGATCTTCGCTCGCATCGAGTGCTCTAGTTTTCATGAGATTAGAGTAGTAATTAATAGTGTAGACATGGTGTCTAGACTAGAGGTTACCCGAGATTGCACCTAATCCTACGGATTGTTGTGGTAGCCCCGGGGTAGTGACGGCCACGACGGCCGACGTATTCCACCTCGTTCGGGTTGGTGTTTGTAGGACCGTAGTCGGACCTTCCTAGCCCCCTTCTCATCCATGTCCGTGGCTAGTGCTCCGATGTCCCAAAGTGCTATTGTATGATTGCTATATTTATCCATCCCCGTTATTATAGAACCAAAGTAGTAGAAAAGTATATAGGAACCTTGATCTCTCCCGTTGTCCTCTCACTCTAGCTAGCTACTCATTTATCATAGAATTCTCATGTGTGCTTTATTATTTATATTACCTTATTTATATATATATCATTTACCCCCGCTTTAGTCTAGTTGATTTACTAAGTTAGTAGATACATGATGGTGAGTTATCGATTCTTTAACCCTTGCTTCCCCGTGGTAAAATATAAATAACGATACCCGGTTTACTCCCGGTAAAATGCTACAATGGTATGTTCGTGCGCTTGCGGAATCCTCTATATTTTAGTTGCACTTAATTTTTACCAACAAGCATTTTTGGCGCCGTTGCTGTCGGGAAGCAATCGGTGTTAAGTTTTTGATAATGATCTTGATGTCTGCTAATTTAGTGTATCACTAGCTTTAGTAGGATTACCCCTTGTTCTATTGAGTGTGGAATAGACGGGACAAAAGATGTCGTTTCGACCTTCCGACAAGCTTCCACAAGACATTAAAGAGCCCAGGGTCCCTCAACATTCAACGGAACCCCGCCATCTCACGGGTTTGTGTATACATATATATTATTCTAACCATGTGCAGATTGGAGAAAATGTCGTCATCAAAATAGGTGATGAACATAGATGCCGCAACACTACTCACAAATTTCATCCTGTGAGTCATGGTAAGTATGATCAAGAACGGTGAGATAGTCTTGGTCATGGACTTTAAAATTATGAGTAGTTATCTTTTAAATTCTTGCACCTCACTACATGTTTACTTTTAAGAATTCATGCATCCACTCCACTCTTTTATGTTTGCTCATCCATTGCATGTTTAGTTTCTTGCATTCATTCATACGTTTTGCATCTAAAAAGAAAAAAAAATTTCCTCACCATGATCATGCTCTTTCATCTCTGTCTCGCATCCCTTTTAGTATAAAAAGATAAAAATATTTCTTGTGATCCCGTTAGAAGACATTTGAGTTAAAGAAGTTCTAGACAACCAAGGCTTAGAGATTTTTATCACTAATGCTTAATCAGTTCCACAAGCTTTGTTGTCTATTTGAGCTTCACGTAACATAAAGGATCAAGAAGAGCTAAACAGCGAAGGACATCCAGTCCCTCGTCGGAGTGCTTTGCCGCGACACTTGAACACCGTCTCAAACGGCAACTATCTACGAAACTCCAGGAAGACTAGAACATCTTCATTGCCTGTCAGCTATATCCGCAGACTATGTCGACATCCATCTTGGGGGAGAGCATCCCCCGTGTACCAAGCTAAGTGTTTCCAACTTATCTATTTATGCCTTGTTAGAACGTGCTTGGTTAAAACAACTAAAAAAGATGGATAACCATAGAAACCCAGAAAGATTTCCTTATTTATCTTTTCTACTTTTGGAGAGCTCTTATTAATCTGTCTTTAAGTAATCCCGGGAATAAACTCTACATGGAGATGATGAATAGTTGCTCTGCCATAATTCCTTTCAAGTACCAAGTTTTCAACCTTGCACTCTCCCGAGTTTTAGACACAACTGTTTAGATTTGAGATTTGCTCTGAACCTGAAACTTGTGGGTAGCAAACACTTGATCTAAGTCTAGGTGGTTGACGGGTATGATATGGGAAGGTTTTGAGCTGCTTTGTCCATCTTGTTCCTAGAGATACTAGAGTTCGGAGAATTTATCTTTGAAAATCTTAAATTATTGCATGATGAGTTCCTTTATGACGAGAGTTCAAATTCCTACCACGACCATATATTCATGCTTACTAGATTAGGAAAACCCATCTATTTATATAGATCATTATGTAGGCATTGAGTGTAGTCTTTATAGGCATTGAGTGTGGTTATGCTATGGACCCATAAGGAATCGAGTCATGCGGTTAAAGTCAATACTATGTGCTCTCCATCCATTGATCTATGCTACTTAAATCCGCGAAGCATGCATCCATTTTATAAATACTACATTCATTCGTGCTACTTGTCCCTAGAAGTACCACCCACATATAGATCCACATCCACCACATATTGTGCTATCTCTACCCTACGAGATATGCACCTATGCTGCTCCTACCCCGGGAGTACGCATTTCCCCACATATTATGTTGTCTCTACCCCGGAGATACGCACTTATGCTTCGCTCCTACCCTGGGAGTACGCATCCATCCATCCATCCATCCACATATACATACGCCACTCATTTCACTTCATCCAGAAAAGGTTCTACTCCTATCCTGGGAGTGAACATCTAGAAATAATCGTCGCCGTTCCATTTGCCTACATAAAGCTCCAGTCATTGTCATTTCAAGTTATACACTCCCCGTTGCTAAAGTTTCGTTTTTAGAGGATTGGTTGCTCTAGTAAAAAAAAAGAGAAAGAAAGAAAGAAAGAAAGAGTAGCCAAGTCCTTCCTTTCAAGAAGTTTCAAAGTTTCCGAATAAAGGGAGTCATGTTATCCCCAAAGGAGCAAGTGTAGAAGTAGATGTTCACCAAGTGATCACTCCTCATAATCATTTCCTTACCATCATCATCTTATCATTCATCCCATTTTCTCATTCACATGCACATATGACTTTATTATTATTTTAGTTCCTATTGGATCCATGGTTTAACTGTGCAATATATGCAAGTGAGTTTGAGTGTCTCCCCATAAGCTCCACATAAGCCTATTAGAAAGAAGGGAGAGAGAGAGAAGGCACTTTTCACTATGCCTTAGTTCCACAAATACCATATATTTTGAGAGAAGAGAGAAGGCATACACTACTCATGCCTTGGAGAGGATCCGAGAAATACCAAAAATGAGAGACACGAAAGGTTCATACAAGGAACTCGAGTTTTATTTGAAAATCTTGCAAAAACTTCAGAATAATAGTTGATCAAAGAGCGAGAAACATGGCGCTTGACTTGATCACTATCTTTCAACTACTCAAGACCCAAGTGACGGTTACAAGCCCCATGGTGAAAGGTAATATGAGTAAGTTTTGAGTCGAAATAGTTCACTCTAATTCGGAGGAGAGTTCTTGTTTGAACGCATGTGTACTTGTGAGGAGTGAAAGCATAGTAGCAACTCCCGATCCATCAGGAGTTTATCTTTGCTCGGGGACGAGCAAAATGTAAGCTTGGGGGAGTTGTTGACGGTCGTTAAGTGCCAATTTTTACCATCAACGAGACATGAGAAAGGACTAAAATATGTTCACCAACTAGATATAGGGGTTATACTGACAGAATTCCACGAGTTTTGGTGAATGTCCATTTTACGGGGTGTCGGTGAAAATACCCAAGGAAGGCCCACATGTCAGGTTTACATAGAGATAATCGGGAACCGGTGAAAATTCTGTAATCTGGAAGGTTCAAGAAGGCTCTGGACCAAACGGGAGCCCAAACCGGCTCGGTGGAGAGTCGGCCGACTACACCCTAGAGTCGGCCGACTGGGGACTTCAACCAATCAGAGTCAGCCTCGCGGATCCCTGTTCCACCGCCTTTGAGGATGAATAATAATCGTCCGTTTAGGTCGGTTTGATCCGAGGGCCGTGGTGCATCTTAGAGGGCTATATAAGCGGGGCCCCGGCCCCCGGAGGAGGAATCCCTTAAACCCTAATTCATTATCTCCCGAGCGGGATCGAGTTGTAGAGGCGTCCCTTGAATGGATGACTTCTCTTCTCTAGAGAATTAGAGCTAGACATTCCAATGTAGTAGATTAGATCTAGATGAGAGTTAGGGAGAGCGGAGCTGCGCTGGTTCTGAGAAGTCTTCGGAGATTTGGTATGTCTTTGTATCTACTCTTTGTAAGACTTATGGTCTAATATATTTATCTTCTCTATTTACTTTTATGCCTATCTTGTGATTGTTAGTATAGTAGTTATGCTTTAGTATGGGATCTTCGCTCGCATCGAGTGCTCTAGTTTTCATGAGATTAGAGTAGTAATTAATAGTGTAGACATGGTGTCTAGACTAGAGGTTACACGAGATTGCACCCAATCCTACGGATTGTTGTGGTAGCCCTGGGGTAGTGACAGCCACGACGGCCGACGTATTCCACCTCGTTCGGGTTGGTGTTTGTAGGACCGTAGTCGGACCTTCCTAGCCCCCTTCTCATCCATGTCTGTGGCTAGTGCTCCGATGTCCCAAAGTGCTATTGTATGATTGCTATATTTATCCATCCCCTGTTATTGTAGAACCAAAGTAGTAGAAAAGTATATAGGAACCTTGATCTTCCCGTTGTCCTCTCACTCTAGCTAGCTACTCATTTATCATAGAATTCTCATGTGTGCTTTATTATTTATATTACCTTATTTATATATATATCATTTACCCCCGCTTTAGTCTAGTTGATTTACTAAGTTAGTAGATACATGATGGTGAGTTATCGATTCTTTAACCCTTGCTTCCCGTGGTAAAATATAAATAACGATACCTGGTTTACTCCCGGTAAAATGCTACAATGGTATGTTCTGTGCGCTTGCGGAATCCTCTATATTTTAGTTGCACTTAATTTGTACCAACACGCTCGATGTTGATGGTTGTCGACGGGAGGAAGACTCCCGCCGTGATGGAGATGGCGCTAGAGCGCCATGACTGGAATGGTGGGGTGACTCCTCTCGCTGAGTCGCTCGAGTCGGTGATGGGTCCCGTGCAGCTCGAGACGAGGTGGCGCCAGGGATCCCTCCTGCACGCGAGATTGAGGAGGCGTCAGGGCTCGAGCGGTGATGGCATCGTCGCTGTCAGTCGCCTCGTCGCCCTCCTCATCATCCTCCTCCTCCTCCTCGTCGTCAGTTGACTCCAAGCTGGGACTCCAATCGTTTGGGTCCGCTCTCAGACGCATCATCCGCTCCCGGCGGCGCCTGGCCTTGCGCTTCTCCCTCTCCTCCAGCGCGGCGGCCTTTTTCGCCTTCTCCTCCTTTCTCGAGAGTTTTTCTGCGTGTTCTCGAACAGATCTAAGGCGTCTCACCTCGCGGTCGGGCGCATCCTCCTTCACCGGGGGCACCGAGTCTGCGTGGTCGATGATCTCCTGTGGGGACACACCTCGATAAGATGGACACAAACCGAAGAAAAAACAAAATCAACAATAAGAAAAGCCTCGAGTAGAACATACGTAGCCGAGCAGGTCGACGTCCGGGCGCATGGGGAAGAGGTCGACCTGATTCTCCCCAAAGCTCCTACCGCCCTCGATCGCCTCGCGCACTCGCGCTACGACCATGGCGGCCGGGAGAGGCTGGCTCGACATCCTGCTGGCCTCGAGCGCCAGGGGGTCGGCATCCTCCATCATCTGGTCCAACCGCAGTTGGCGATCGGCAAGCGGGAGCACCCGGCGGAGATGGAACCCAGCAACGACGTGGGAGAGGTTGAAGAAAATCTCGCCGGCCCTCCGACGGCAGAGCACTTCCATGGCGTTGGTCAGGGGGTCAAGACGGGGATGGAGCTTGCTCGGGTTGCCGTAGCCCCAATTATGATCGGGCTCGGTCAACACCTTGCCGGTGTACTTCGGGAAATAGTTCCCCTCATTTCGGAGGTAGAACCATTCTGAGGTCCACCCGGCGTTGTTCGTCATCCATGTGCCGGGCAGCCAATTCGCCCGCCTCTTCAAGCCAAGCGTGCAGGAACCCGCTCGAACGTAGCGGCGGGCGTTTACCTTCTTCTTCTCCTCGTCGTCGTTGTCATCCCCGCTCACCGCCAAGGTGAACAGCATCGCCTTGAAGATGTGGGCGAAGAAATCCCACTGCGGCGCCATCCCCAAGTACCCCTCGCAGACATCGACGAAGCTGGCGGCGTGCGAGATGGAGTTGGGGTTGAAGTGTTGCAACTCCACCCCGAAGTGATGTGGAAGCGCCCGCATGAAGCGACTCGGGCCCGCCCCGAGCCCCCGCTGGTGGAATCTGACAAAGCTCAGCACATAGCCCTCTAGCACGACGGGCTCGCGGTGGGCGGGCTCCGGCACCTGCCACTCTGGCGGCCCCTCCGGCGGATTGGGGAGGAGTAGCCCTTCGTTGACGAGACCCACCAGGTCCGCCTCGGTCACCGTAGACCGAGGCCACGAGAGCGCCGGGTACATCACCACCGGCACAGGAGCCTTGGCGGGCTCCTTGCCGGCGGTGCCCTTGCCGGCGGCCTTGCTGCCCCTAGCGGCTTGGCTGGACCCCTGGCCGCGCTTCTTCACCATGATAATGGCGGCGGCGGTGGCGAAACCCAAAGAAGTGGAGGCAGCGCGAGGCGAAGAGAGCGGCGATGCAAGGTGTAAAAGACGGCGATTCCGGTGACGCGCACACGCAGACGCTCTCCTTTCTTCTCCTTAACCCCTCTGGCTGATGCGAGATGGGCGCGACGGAGGCGGCGATGACGGCACTTAGGGCTGGATGCAAATGCGACTGGCGGCGGCAGGAGAGAAGAAGGCGAGGAATGCAAAGGAAGGGAACCGGGAGCCCCCTCCTCCGAATTTATAAAGCCCGAGCCGAGCGGTGCCCAATACATCCAACGGCCCAGATCGCGCCATCCGATGGTCACGCGACTCCGACGGACTCGTCGAGAAACGGTAACCGCATTTAATTTCCCTGCCAACTGCCACCTACCTCCACTCACCAGGGGCGCAAGACGCGAGGCGGGACTGAACCGTCGCCAGCCCACGATCATCATGACATGCCGGTTTCCGCCTAAAAAGGCGCGCCACCAACGGACGGATTCCCCTCGACCAGCGTGATGATGGGACGTCTCGACAGGCGGTTCCTTACACGGTAAGACAACCCGGGACTCTGGTCCCACCTGTAAGTCTCGAGGGAGCGGAGGCTGACCCACGAACGGGTTCGAATAGCCGCCCTCGAGCACACAAGTCAGGGGTGCCTCTGGGAAGGAACCCTCGAAAGGTTCTACTCGAGAACGAGCTCTCGAATCCCGAAGGCACATCCAAGGCAGGATGCCAAGCTTTTAAGAGATCCCGTCGACGGGAGGTACTCGAGCTGCCGACCCCCTCGAATAGGGCCGGTCCTCTAAAGGCTATGCACCCAGCTCTAATGAGGGTGCCCCCGGGCCTCGATGCTGTCTCCCCTCGAAAGGAGGCGGACTCTCACTTGGATTCCCCGTTACTAGCTCATGGGGAGGCGTGGCGCTCGCTCGACCGCGGGTAGTGCCAGTCCACCCACCACTTGGATCCAATCCAAGAGATCTAGCTAGAAACTAAATAAATGACTACAGCCCAGCATTTCGAGGCTCGGGGGCTCGAGTCACATGAACAACACCCCTCGACAAGGGAAGAGTAGGAAGCGCTCGGGGGCTCGAGAAGTCGAGGGTAACTGTTGATTACGGATAACCGGCAGTCCACCACGGGGTATCCCACGGTGGTGAGTTTCGGCAAGGGCACATTACGATCTACGATCTGGACGTTGAGAAATGAGACAAACCAAGGACAACCAGGTTTACCCAGGTTCAGGCCGCTCGAAAGCGTAATACCCTACGTCCTGCTTCTCGTGTTATGCTGAAGTGTCAGATTACAATGAAGCGCTAAGCTCTCTAGGTTAGGATGCCAGAGAATAGCCTGTGTTCTAGGGGGGTCCTTGGCTGCTTTATATAGCCGAGCAGCCAAGGGTACACATGAGGTGGTCGGTTACATCAAGTTGTGCCCTAGGAGGACTCTATCTGACCTAACCAACTAAGTCTACTTGCGGGGCAAGCATCCTTATGTGCGATCCACCTCCTGGTTGGTTGCGGACCACGCCATCGTCTTGTAGTCCGGCCCACCAGCCTGGTCGGTAATGGGCCGGGTCTTGTCTGGTCTGGGCCGTCTTACCGAGCAGCCCTGGAACTGTCCATGGTGGTATACCGGATTTATACCCCCACAGCTAGTCCCCGAGCACCATGTATCTTGAGGGAAGTCCATCTTCCTGACCTGTGCTGAACAGTGTAGACGCAGACCATGTTGAGCGCTGGCAATGATGTGCCGAGCACGTAGTACTGACCACGCATAGTGCTAACCACACACGGTGCCAACCACGTATAGTGTTGACCACACGTAGTGCCGACCACGTTCAGCCGAGCAGGTTTCCCGAGCAGTCTGTGTCCGACCACTGTTATGTTAGGGAGCTGTTGATCTTGTCGAAAGATGCATGGTGCTCAAAAAGAAAAAAAAAATTCTTTTTATTGTCCTGAGACGTGGGCCCACATTGACACATGACAAAAATGTCAAGGCAGTGCGCAACGTAAGCCGCCTAAGTGAAAAATCAACCAGAACATATGAGAAATAGTAGGCCCCAAGTTCAATGGAAGATAGTATATGTTCTATTGAACTTTTTAAGAAAAAAGTCCAAAATAATACCTACGGCCCTCTACTTAGGAAACAGAGCAGGAAAAAATCCCTAGGACCAAAGATATAAGCGTGCATAAAAAAGGACGTCCAGGGAGCTGACTGGGCAGTCCCCAGGATAAAAAAGTAGGCCCACGTGCGACGCCAAGGGAACTGGGCCCGTATTAAAAATTTACTAGAACAGTAAATTTTAGTCGGCCGCACGTGAGTGTACGGCCCATGTGACCGCGGCCCACTAGGGTAAAAAATGGGGCGGTCCACATGAGTCAGAGGGGGTCCAACCCTAGAATTCAACCGGACGTCATCCGGAGACTATAAATAGCGGGCACCGCCAGAGGGAGATGGTTCCGCACTCATTGCCACTCGTGCTTAAGCAGTTTTCTCGAGCTCTTCGCATTTCGCCGCCGCGCTCTAGAGAAAACCGTCGCCGCCACCGTCCATTTCTCCGCGAGATCCACCGCGCAGCCACCACCAGCAGGGGCAACCGACGAGATCTGGTGCCTGCACTTGCGCCGAAACCGCTGCGCCGCGTAGATCTAGCCACCGCCGCTGCTCATCCCACTAGGGTTTCACCACCACCGCATCGACCCGCCGCCGCCGGAGATGGGCGCGAAGCGGTCGACCAAGAAGGGCGCGAAGGGCGGGGAGTCAGCAAGGCGCGGGCCGGATTGGGTCCAATCCACCTCATCCCGGGAGTCGCTCCAGGCGCTGGCGGATGGCGGGTACCTGCCGCCACGGGAGATGGGGTGTGGCGGGAGCCACGCGGCGAGGACGAGCCAACGCCGAGGCCAGGTGAGTTCGTCGTCTTCGAGGACTTCTTTCCTCGCGGGTTGGGGCAGCCGGTGAACGGGTTCCTTCGGGACCTGTGCATATAGTTGGCTATCTCCATATGCAACCTGGACCCCAACTCGATTTTTACCGTGTCCATCTTCATCGCGTACTGCGAGATGTTTTTGGGCATCCCCCCACTTCAATCTGTTCTGCCACTTCTTCGTGCTCCAGAAGAAGGGGGTGGAGACCGGGGGGTCTCAAGTGGCCGGGGGATGTTACATCCGGCTCCGGGATGGGTTGACCGCGTCCTGGTGTTGATGTCTATTAAGTGCAACTGAAATAAAGAGGGTTCCGCAAGCGCACAGAATATATCATCGTAGCATTTTAACCGGGAGTAATCCAGGTATCGTTATTTATAATTTTACCACTGGGAAGGGAATGCACTGGATAATGAGTGATGAGCAATGCACATGCTATAATGGAGAGCTTAACCTTGTCTGCGTATCGATCATCTCATACGGGGTAAGTGTCACATAAAATATAGGAATGAATGATAAATGACATAAGATAAATGAGAGCATTTAGCCACATAAAATAATAGTAATAAGCCATCTCAACTTAGCACTCTAAGCTTATAACACTAGCATGGACTAGGACGATCTAGGGTATAATCCTATGTTATTCTAACTATAAAGTCAAAGCATACAATGATTAGTGCAAGAACATCTAGCAATCATGGCGGGAAAAGGTTACATCTATGCATAGTGATATTACCGAGAAGACAAGAGACATAGCAATGACTTCAATGTAATAGGTTTGTTCGCTAGACCTATACTCGGGAGAAGGGCTACAAAGGACTCAACAGGACTGTCACTCCCGCGATCTACCTCACGATCCGGAATATAGGGTGCAATCACAGATAAATACGGTATAGGCACCATGCCTACACAATATCTATCACTCACCCATTGGCCTAATGAGCAAGCGCTATACGATCCTATGCATAAACATAATTCTAGTCCAACTATGCTAAACATATAATCAAAGTAAACTAAGAACGATATAATTGAGAACATAATCAAATAGAGCAAAGTCAAGTCGATATAATAGAATAGAATAAAGTACTACTCATAGTATCACGAACAATGATGAATATTACAAGAATGTAGAGGGGAATTACCAAGAACTCCGACAGATCCGAACTCCAAGCTAGGCTTGATTCCCTCTAGATCTATTCCTATGTAGCTATGCTACTAAACTATGGAGCTCTAATTGAGATGGTGGCTCGGCTTCTCGAATCCTCTCGAGATGAATGAAGAGAGAATGAATTAGGGTTTCACCCGGGGCCGGGGGCTCGAATATATAGCCCCCTAGGATGAACCACGCCCCTCGGATCAAACCGACCTAAATGGACGATAATTATTCATCCTCAAAGGCGGTGGAGGCGGGATCCACGAGACTCAACACCATTGGGCGAGGTGGGGAGTCGGCCGACTCCCCCTTGGGCGGCCGACCGGCCGGCCTACCGGAGTGGGCCCCCGCTTTCGGGTGTTGCCTTCTCGGAGTCTTCTAGAGTATACAATTTTACCCGTTCGGTCTTTATCTCTATGTAATCATGACATGTGGGCCTCCTTTGGTTCTATTTCGATAACCCCCTGCGAAATAGACAATCACCAAAACTCGTGGAATTACGTCGGTGTAACCCCTATATCTAGCGAGTGAACTTAAATTAGTCCTTTCTCTTGCTGCGTTGACGGTATAAAATTGATACTTAACGACCGTCAACAAACTCCCCCAAGCTTACCTTTTGCTCGTCCCCGAGCAAAGATAGACTTCATGATGGATCGGGAGTTGCTACAATGCTTTCACTCCTCACAAGTACACATGCGTTCAAACAAGAACTCTCCTCCGGATTAGAGTGAACTATTCGACTCAAAACTCACTCATATTACCTTTCACCATGGGGCTTGTAACCGTCACTTGGGTCTTGAGTAGTTGAAAGATAGAACGGTCAAGTCAAGCGCCATGTTTCTCGCTCTTTGATCAACTATTATCCCGGAGTTTTTGAAGGTTTGAAATAAAACTCAGAGTTCCTTGTATGAACCTTTCAAGTCTCTCATTTGTGGTATTTCTGGATCCTTTCTAAGGCATGAGTAGTGTATGCCTTCTCTCTTTTCTCAAAATATGTGGTATTTGTGGAACTAAGGCATAGTGAAAAGTGCCTTCTCTCTCTCACCCCTACTTTCTAATAGGCTTATGTGGAGCTCATAGGTGGGGAGACACTCAAACTCACTTGCATATATTGCACAGTTAAGACATGGATCCAATAGGAACTAAAATAATAATAAAGTCAAATGTGCATGTGAATGAGGAAGTGGAATGGATGATAAGGTGATAATAGGATGATGATGGTATGACGGTAAGAAAATGATTATGAGGGGTACTCAACTAGTGAACATCTACTTCTACACTCGCTTCTTTGGGGATAACATGACTCCCTTTATTCGGAAACCTTGAAACTTCTTGAATGGAAGGACTTGGCTACTCTTTCTTTTTCTTTCTTTCTTCTTTTCTCTCTTTTTATTTTATTTTATTTTAGAGCAACCAATCCTCTGAAAACGAACTTTAGCAACGGGGATTCATATAACTTGAAATGATAATAACTAGAGCTTTTATGTAGGCAAATGGAACGGCGATGATTGTGTCTAGATGTTCACTCCCAGGATAGGAGTGGAACCTTTTCTGGATGATGTGAAATGAATGGCGTACGTATATGTGGATGGATGGATGGATGGATGCGTACTCCCAGTGTAGGAGCAGCATAAGTGCGTATCTCCAAGGTAGAGATAGCATAATATGTGGTGGATATGGATCTATATGTGGGTGGTACTTCGAGGAACAGAAGTAGCACAAAATGAATGTAACATTTATAAAATGGGTGCATGCTTCTGAGGGCAGAAGTAGCATAGATCAATGGATGGAGAGCACATAGTATTGACTTTATCTGCGTGACTAATTCCTTATGGGTCCACAGCATAACCACACTCAATGCCTATAAAGTCTACACTCAAACCTACAATATGATCTACATAAACAGATGGGCTTTCCTAATCTAGTAAGCATGAATATATGGCTGTGGTAGGAATTTAAACTCTCATCATAAAGGAACTCATCATGCAGGAATTTAATATTTTCACGAGATAAATTCTCCGAACTCTAGTATCTCTAGGAACAAGATGGACACAGCTCAAAACCTTCCCATATCATACCCGTCAACCACCTAGACTTGGATCAAGTGTTCGCTACCCACAAGTTTCGGGTTCGAGCAAATCTCAAATCTAAACAGTTGTGTCCAAAACTCGGGAGAGTGCAAGGTTGAAAACTAGGTACTTGAAAGGAACTACGGCAGAGCAACTATTCATCATCTCCATGTAGAGTTTATTCTAGGGATCACTTTTAAAGACAGTTGCAAGAGCTCTCCAAAAGTAGAAAAGATAAATAAGGAAATCTTTCGGGTTTCTATGGTTATGCATCTTTTTTAGTTGTTTTAACAAAGCATACTTTAATAAAGCATAATTAGATAAGTTGGAGACACTTAGCTTGGTACACGGGGGATGCTCTCCCCAAGCTGGATGTTGACATAGTCTCGATGTTGCTTACGAGCACGAAGACGTTCTAGTCCTCCGGGAGTGTTGTAGATAGTTGCTGTTGGAGACAATCGTTCAATTGTCACGGGCAGCACTGCGACGGGGACTGGATGTCCTTCTGCTTGTTAGCTCTTCTTGATCCTTAATGTTCTCGAAGCTCAAATAGACAACAAAGCTTGTGGAACTAATTAAGAGTTAGTGATAAAACCTCTAGGCCTTGGTTGTCTAGAACTTTCTTAGACTTGTTCTAACGGGATCACAAGAAATATTTTTATTTTTTTATTATTTAAGGAATGCGAAAGGGGAAATAAATATGCTGAGAAATTATTTTTGTGCCACCACAAAGAATGACTATCCACATGGGGCTTGACGATTTTCGGATGCAAATGCACAACATCTTTATTTTCTTTTCAAATGCGGAGGTAAAAGAGTAAAGATGCAACTAAGATGCAAGTAGGGAAATAAATATGCTAAGGTAAAAATATAATGCTGAAAAGTAATGCTGATAAATACCAAGTTACCTCTTGGCGCGGCGTTCGGTGGTTTTAAGTCCTCCGAACAGGACTTGTCATGTTCGCTCATTTTTCAAGGGGCGCATTGGCTGGCGCCTCGGATGCTGTCGCCTCGTGTGTAGGAATTGATTCTGATTTTTACTTTCACTTTCCACACCTTCTTTGTTGGAGAAGATGACCTTGAGGAGGAAGCTTCTTCGGGCACTTGGTTTTCTTCTGGTAGCACCTCTTCGGGTTCTTCTACAATGTTCTTCTCTTCTGGGTATCGATCTTCATATCTAGACACTTCTCCCTCATAGTCAGCCCATCCATCTCGTAGTGATGTTCTTCTTGTTACGCGACGGTACGCTGCCTTCTCCTTGCTCTGTTCTTCTTGGGCTCCTCGGTGATTATATAATTATTATTGAAGTAGGGAAAGTGGAAATGGATCTCTCCCCGTCCCAATATAGATGATAGCTCGGTGGTGTTCGGGAATGGTCTTCCTAGGATGATTGGAGGATCGTAGTCATCTCCCATGTCAATGACTAGGAAGTCTCGTAGGGACATAATGGTCATCTATCTGGATGAGGACATCCTTCACTTCTCCTTCGACGAAGCGTAATGTCGATCTGCCATTTGTAGGCTGTGCATAGGTGGGCTCCAAAGGCATAGTGCCATATAGATACTCATAGGTTACCTTGGCCATGATGTTGACGCCCGATCCGGTGTCACGATGACTTTATTGAAAGAGCTTCGTTGATGGAGCATTGAATGGTTGGGACACCTGGGTCATCCTTCTTGATTTGACGTGGGGATCGAGTAAGTGGTCATGCTCCTTGTGGACTGCAGTGACCATCCTTCTTGTCTCCGTCTTCTTGGTCTTCTTATTCTTGTTCTTGCTCTTCTTAGCCGGATTCTTCTTCTTCTCACCGTTCTGTGATGAGGATGTGCCGAGAACTGCAGCACTGTTCTTGAAGAAGAAGGTTTCTCGCTTGCCCTTGATGTTGAAGATGATCTTGGCAGTGTTGGCATACATGGCTCCAGCAGTGTTCAAGAATGGTCATCCCAGAATGATAGGGGACCTTTCATTACTGCCTGTATCCAGTACCATGAAGTCTGCTGGATCATACGAGTTGCCCACTCGTACACATATATCTTCTAGTACTCCCAAAGGGACACGGAGTGACTGATCTGCAAGCTGCAAGCACATGGTTGTGTATGCTAAGGGGCATCTGAATAGCTTCTCATATATCACTCTTGGCATGATGTTGATGCTTGCACCGAAGTCACAGATTGCTTCATTGAAGTTGGTACTTCCAATGGAGATCGGAATGACTGGTCTCCCTGGATTGCCCTTCTTGATTGGTAGAGTTGAGTCAATCCATGACCCCTTCGATGGATCACTCCGGCTATCTTCTACATTGAATATATCAACAAGATTTGCAGTTTCGAGCTCTTCGGGTTGTCCTGCCTGTTTACCTTGACCAGTGGAGGGAGCAAGGTTGACAAGCTGTAGCACCTGCGACTCGAGTATCTTGTTGAAGCTGAGCTGACTCTTGATGGCATTGGAAAAGCCATCCATCCTGTTGCTGAGTGTCTCTAGGACCTTGTCATTTGATGTCAGCTTTTTGGACAGATTGTCCATCATCTTGCCTTGATTCAGCACTAACTCTCTCAAAGGCGGCTGGTTGTAATTATTGTAGGAAGAGTTGTTACCTTGATAGTTGCACGAATAATTGCACGAGTAGTTAGGCCTCTGCTGTTGATTCCAACCTTGATTCTCGCGAGGACAATAGTAATTATTATTGTTGTTGTTATTGAGGTAGTTCACGTCCTCCTTCAGCTCGCGCGGTTAGCACCTGTGTGCCCAGTCTCTCCACACTCTTCACATGTCATGCGAGCATCATGTATATGCATGACTTCTTTCTTCTCTCGGGGCTCTCTCATCGAGCCTCTTCATTAGCAAATCCATTTTGGCGACAGCATGTCTACCTCTTTCAGCTGGTGCATTCCTCCACCTCTCTTGCGGGTCCGAGTTCCTTCTTCACTCCAACCTAGGTTGGATGCCATCTTCTCCACAAGAGCCGTGGCTTGAGGAATAGTGAGTGATAAGAATGCACCTCCGCAGCATCCATCGTCTCACGTGTGCTTGTTGCTAAGCCCATGGTAGAATGTCTGCATAAGCAGCCAATTCTCCATGCCATGATGAGGACACTCGAGGATGTAATCTTGAAAGCGCTCCCAAGCTTCTGGGACAGTCTCATCATGGTGTTGCTGAAAGCTTGATATCTTCCCACGAAGAGCATTTGTCTTGCCCATGGGGAAGAACTTCGCCAAGAAATTGGTGGAACATAGTGCCCACGTAGTATTCTTTTCCTTATTGGCGTAGAACCACTGCTTCGCTCTCCCCAAGAGTGAGAATGGGAAGAGGCGAAGTAGTATAGCATCTCCGGGGACATCCTTGATAGTGAATGTGCTACAAATCTCCAGGAAGTGTTGGAGATGAGCACTAGCATCTTTATGGGCCTTCCCACAGAACTGGCTTGCTTGCACCATGTTGATTAGCGCAGGCTTGAGCTCAAAAGCTCCTTCGATGTCCGCAGACTGGTCCAAGTCACGAATGTTGTCCGTAGTTGGAGCCGAGAACTCGCGGAGTGACTTGTTCGCCATGGCTTCAAACGCTGGTGTCAAGTCTCGCACGAAAGGTTGACTTTACGCTTCGACAAACTTCCAAGTTGAGTTGATGATGATGATGATTGATTGGTCTTCTTCAACCTCGCTTCGGCTTTCCCGAATAAAGCTTCGGATCGTCAATATAATTATCGGGAAGAATTGTCTTTTTCATACATTACCCCGCATAAGATATAAAATAGACGAAAGACAAGGGTAAGGCTGTATGAGTAGAGAATGGTGACAGTGCTCAATCTCATTATGTAGTGCAATGCTGCTCATTATCCATTGGCTTTCAACCTTCCCCGGCAACGGCGCCAAAAAATGCTTGTTGATGTCTATTAAGTGCAACTGAAATAAAGAGGGTTCTGCAAGCGCACAGAATATATCATCGTAGCATTTTAACCGGGAGTAATCCAGGTATCGTTATTTATAATTTTACCACTGGGAAGGGAATGCACTGGATAATGAGTGATGAGCAATGCACATGCTATAATGGAGAGCTTAACCTTGTCTGTATCGATCATCTCATACAGGGTAAGTGTCACATAAAATATAGGAATGAATGATAAATGACATAAGATAAATGAGAGCATTTAGCCACATAAAATAATAGTAATAAGCCATCTCAACTTAGCACTCTAAGCTTATAACACTAGCATGGACTAGGACGATCTAGGGTATAATCCTATGTTATTCTAACTATAAAGTCAAAGCATACAATGATTAGTGCAAGAACATCTAGCAATCATGGCGGGAAAAGGTTACATCTATGCATAGTGATATTACCAGAGAAGACAAGAGACATAGCAATGACTTCAATGTAATAGGTTTGTTCTGCTAGACCTATACTCGGGAGAAGGGCTACAAAGGACTCAACAGGACTGTCACTCCCGCGATCTACCTCACGATCCGAAATATAGGGTGCAATCGCAGATAAATACGGTATAGGCACCATGCCTACACAATATCTATCACTCACCCATTGGCCTAATGAGCAAGCGCTATACGATCCTATGCATAAACATAATTCTAGTCCAACTATGCTAAACATATAATCAAAGTAAACTAAGAACGATATAATTGAGAACATAATCAAATAGAGCAAAGTCAAGTCTGATATAATAGAATAGAATAAAGTACTACTCATAGTATCACGAACAATGATGAATATTACAAGAATGTAGAGGGGAATTACCAAAAACTCCGACAGATCCGAACTCCAAGCTAGGCTTGATTCCCTCTAGATCTATTCCTATGTAGCTATGCTACTAAACTATGGAGCTCTAATTGAGATGGTGGCTCGGCTTCTCGAATCCTCTCGATGAATGAAGAGAGAATGAATTAGGGTTTCACCCGGGGGCCGGGGGCTCGAATATATAGCCCCCTAGGATGAACCACAGCCCTCGGATCAAACCGACCTAAATGGACGATAATTATTCATCCTCAAAGGCGGTGGAGGCGGGGATCCGCGAGACTCAACACCATTGGCCGAGGTGGGGAGTTGGCCGACTCCCCTTTGGGCGGCCGACCGCCGGCCCGCGGGCCCCGCTTTCAGTGTTGCCTTCTGGAGTCTTCTAGAGTATACAATTTTACCCGTTCGGTCTTTATCTCTATGTAATCATGACATGTGGGCCTCCTTTGGTTCTATTTCGATAACCCCCTGCGAAATAGACAATCACCAAAACTCATGGAATTACTCGTCGTGTAACCCCTATATCTAGCGGTGAACTTAAATTAGTCCTTTCTCTTGCTGCGTTGACGGTATAAAATTGATACTTAACGACCGTCAACACCTGGCTGGGGAGCAAGTTCAACTCTGCTCCCAAGAAATGGAACAGGAGCTGGTTCTATATGAGCCAGGATGTCGCCATTGGGAGGAAGGTGCCGTGCGACATCCACCAAATCCCGGAGGCTAATCCCAGGTGGGGGGAGGCGCCGCCTGTTGGAGATGTCCAGGTGGAGGAGCTTCTGGCGCTGATTGATAACCAGAAAGTGAACGGGGCGCTGGTGGCCGGGATGTGGATGGTCCATCGCGTTCAACCATGCAAGGAAAGGACCAACCCACTGTGGCTGTACAGTGGGGTGAAGGATCCAGCACGGGAGATGGACGAGAAGGCCGATGAGAACGACGTCCACCATCTGCTCTCGGTCCTGTTTGAGAAGTATAATTCAAATACTTCTCTGTCGACCACCAAGCAGATGCCCTACCGTCTCAGCAACCCACCACTAGAGGTAAAATGACAAAAAGTTTACTTTTTGCGTGATTTGATATTGTGCCCGACCAGTGATATATTGCTGAGCACTGTAACATTTTTGTAGGGGCGAAGCGACCAATATTTTTCAGCTGTACCAGTTGAGGACTGGCCAGAGGGCGATGCCCTTCGTGGTCAGCGGCGTCCAGAGAGGACTGCCGACCAGGGCGAGGTAGAGGACCTTAGCCCTGAAGATGATGATGATGATGATGAGATTGTGGTGGGAGCGACCACCAGGGGGCGACGGCGCGCGGCAAGGAAGCAGCCGGCCGGTGAAGCCCCCAAGGAGAAGAAGAAGCCGGCCAGCCTTGGCATCGGGGGTAAGGTAAACCTCGACAAGGAGGCCGGCGTCGAGGTCGGCAGCAAGAGGCCGGCCCCCGACAGCCCGGTGTCGTCGGACTCTGACGACACCATCACCCTAGCCGAGCACCAGCGCAAGCACCAGGCGTGCGCCGGCGATGGGAGCGGCGGCTCCAAGTCGCCCCATCCAGTGCCGCGGCGGTCGCCGAGGAACGTCGGGCCGCCCCCTGCTCCGCCGAAGCCGAAGCCTGCCGCCGCCCCATCTACACCGGCATCGGGGGCGGCTGCCAAGCAGGGCGCCGAGCAGTCCCCGAGTGGGCAGCAGGTCCCACCCAAGGCAGTCCCCAAGCCCGGAGCGGGGTCTGGGGGTGGTGCCCCGAGGAGCGGCGGCGCGCCCTAGTTCAAGGGTGGTTTTTGCTGGTAAGTAGCTGTGTACCTGTAGTTTGAATTGCTTGCCTGAGAATCAGCTGTGAATGCTCATGTTGATATCTTTGTTATGTACTCAGGCGGGCACTGGCCCCACCCAGAGCTCCACCGGGACCGCAGCCACGCCACCAGCAGCGGCTGCGGCGGCGAGTGCAGAGCCCCAGCAGGGCGAGGCGGATGCCACTAGTGCTCCGCCACATGTGGAGACGCCACGGGTTGAGGAGCGGGCAGAGCAGGATATGGTTCCATCGCCGGAGCCCGTCCACCGCCTTGCCGAACCGAGTCCGGAGCCGACGCGGGCCACCCCAGGGCCGACAGGGCCGCAGCCACGGCCCGGGCCCGACGGCCCGATCCCGGGGTGACCGCTCGCCCAGGCGGAGGGCGGCCGGCGCCAAGTCCCCCATCCTCTCCTGTGGAAGAGATCCACAGGGAGCCTCAGGCACCAGCCGCCCCCTTCCCTCCAAATCGTATCATGATTTCGAGGATGGTGGGGGAGAAGTGGACCTCATACGATGAGGTGCCTGAGGTGGTGATGGAGGAGGGCATCAGGGAGGCCCTGGAGACGCTCACCTCCCGGATTTAGGTATGGTTGTTGCAGTACTTATCATCAGTAAACATGCAGCATACACTCTAATTGTTGTTGTTTATAGACCCTGCAGACCACCAACGCTCAATGTGCACGGACCATAGAACGGTTCACGTCTGTTGATGAGGAATGCAGGAATCTCCGGGAGGAGAAGGCCAACATGCTGGCGCAGGCTTAGGTCTACGAGACCCGGCTCGCTGAGAAGGAGTCTGCTCGGTTGGCGCTGGAGCGGTAGGTGACCGAGCTGGAGGAGGGCCGACAAGGTATGTGACCGTGTCCTTTATAACCAGGCTGAGTAGGGTTCTGTTGCCATGAAAATGTAGTAACTTCTGCCTCTGCATTAGGGCTGGAGGAGAAGGCTGCCGCCTTGGAGCGGGAGAAAACTGCTCTGGCCAAGCAGTTGGAGGCAGCCCAGGAGCAGGCCAAGGCGGACGCTGCATAGATTAATTATGTGGGTTGTCTGCTGTGTGCTGGATCAAACAGTACATGCTGACCACATTATTGTTTGTGGCAGAGACGAGGGATCGCCGCCTGGTGCAGTTCTAGTGCCTGCGGGATACCTGCGCCTGTCTCCAGAAGAAGGTCAATCGGATGACTGAGAACATCAAGCCGGTTCTCCGCACCGTCTTCCCGGAGGAGGAGCACCCGGCGGACCCGGCTGGCGAGGCTGCACTTGTTGCGGGCCAGTGTCAAAGGCTGTGGCCGGCGCTGCAGGACCTCGTCGCTCGGGCTGGCACCTACGCGGTGTCCACGGCGTTGGCGGTGGTTCGCTCGAGGGTGGCGGCGGCTGATCCGGCCACCGTCGCACTCGGGATCGCGCTGGAACTCAGCGACGCTGATGCCGAGGAGCTCCGAACCACCTTCGTCCCTGTCGCTGAGCAGCTGGTCGGCGACATGACGCTCATCGAGGACCCTGCAGCGGAGCACGGTGGTCAGTAGGGCCCTTGTTTTAAACATGTTATGCTAAAAATTGTATATAAGTTGTGCTGAGCACGGGGTGCTCGAAACAAAACTTTAAGGCTGTGTTAAGATGCAGACTGTAGGCATACTTAAGCGGGTGATAAGTATTTTGCCGTTTTTTAATTAGATCGTTATGCATGACTCGGTGCAAAATGTTTTTTTAGAAAATTATGTCGAAAAATAAGTTTTACGCCCACTCTCGAAGCGATTAGCTCTGTCAAGGTGATAAAGGGACGCACTAGTGAATAGCGCGGTACGCCGGGATCACTAGGTATGATCCTAAGTACCTATTAGAGGGTGCCTGCCGGATCTCCTAGTGCCGTGTAGCGCGGAGCTGTAGCACATCGACAGAGGACCGAGACGCAGGACCTTTTCGAATCGTTCTCGGCAAGTGAAACGCAAAGTTTAGATGTGACTTATGCAGGGCGCATGTATGCAAGGTGGTGCGAAATTTTAGAGTAGAAATTGCAACAGGACGAAAAAGAGACAATAAAAGAGGAACATTTGTTAATGGAGGAAAAAATCATGAGTACAAGATACATATCTTTATGGGTAAAAGCGTATGAGCATCTCTATATGCCAAGAGTTTGGCTCTTCGACTCCGTCTAGTGTCTCCAACCGGTACAATGTCGGGCGTGTTACAGCCTTGATTCTGTATGGTCCTTCCCACCTTGGTGATAGCTTGTGGAGTGCATCCGTGTTCTGGATAAGACGGAGCACATGATCGTCGACCACGAACAAACGTCCTCGGACGTTGTGATTGTAGTAGCGTCGTACCGTGGCCAAGTACTTCTCAGTCCGAGCACATGACTCGAGGACCTGCTCTTCCTTAGCTATGATGTCCACCTCTCTAGCGTCGTCGGAGGTGGTTTCATTGTGGTAGGCTACCCGTGGGGATTGGAAAGCGACCTCGGCTGGTATGACAGCCTCTGAGCCGTACACCATAAAGTATGGTGAGACTCCTGTGTTGCGGGCCGGTCCGAGTACGCATCCCGGACCACCGCAGATAACTCCTTGAGCCACCGACCAGGTTTGAGCTTGGTGTCAACCTGGAAGACTCGTTTCTTTAGTACGTCGAGGATCATTCCGTTAGCACGCTCAACTTGTCCGTTAGCTCTCGGGTGAGCGATGGAGACGTACTTGACCTTGATCGAGGTCGTCACAATAATTGAAGAATGCATCACTTGTAAATTGCGAGCCCGATCGGTGATGATGGTGTTCGGGACACCATATCTGTGGACGACCTCGTCGAGGAACTGGACTGCCTTTTCGGCTGTGGCTTTCTTGACTGGTTTATATTCAATCCACTTGGAGAATTTGTCAATAAGCACGAAGACGTTTGTGTGGCCACTAGGGGCTGGTTTGAAAGGGCCAATCATGTCCAGTCCCCAGCATGAGAAGGGCCAAGCAGCTGGGATTGTTTGTAAATCATGTGCTGGGACATGAATCTGCTTGGCGAACATTTGGCAGTTTACACACCGTCATACGTAATCTTCGGCGTCAGTAACGGCTGTTGGTAAAAATTAAGTGCAACTAAAATATAGAGGATTCCGCAAGCGCACAGAACATACCATTGTAGCATTTTACCGGGAGTAAACCAGGTATCGTTATTTATATTTTACCACAGGGAAGCAAGGGTTAAAGAATCTGATAACTCACCATCATGTATCTACTACTTTGGTTCTATAATAACAGGGGATGGATAAATATAGCAATCATACAATAGCACTTTGGGACATCGGAGCACTAGCCACGGACATGGATGAGAAGGGGGCTAGGAAGGTCCGACTACGGTCCTACAAACACCAACCCGAACGAGGTGGAATACGTCGGCCGTCCGTCACTACCCCAGGGCTACCACAACAATCCGTAGGGTTGGGTGCAATCTCGAGTAACCTCTAGTCTAGACACCATGTCTACACTATTAATTACTACTCTAATCTCATGAAAACTAGAGCACTCGATGCGAGCGAAGATCCCATACTAAAGCATAACTACTATACTAACAATCATAAGATAGGCATAAAAGTAAATAGAGAAGATAAATATATTAGACCATAAGTCTTACAAAGAGTAGATACAAAGACATACCAAATCTCTCGAAGACTTCTCCAGAACCGGGCGCGCTCCGCTCTCCCTAACTCTCATCTTGATCTAATCTACTACATTGGAATGTCTAGCTCTAATTCTCTAGAGAAGAGAAGTCATCCATTCAAGGGACGCCTCTACAACTCGATCCTGCCGGGAGATAATGAATTAGGGTTTAAGGGATTCCTCCTCCAGGGGCCAGGGGCCCTGCTTATATAGCCCTCTAAGATGCACCACAGCCCTCGGATCAAACCGACCTAAACGGACGATTATTATTCATCCTCAAAGGCGGTGGAACAGGGATCCGCGATTGGTTGAAGTCCCCAGTCGGCCGACTCTAGGGTGGAGTCGGCCGACTCTCCACCGAGCTGGTTCGGGCTCCCGTTTGGTCCAGAGCCTTCTCGAACCTTCCAGATTACAGAATTTTCACCGGTTCCCGATTATCTCTATGTAAACCTGACATGTGGGCCTTCCTTGGGTATTTTCAAATGACACCTATGAGAAACAGGACATTCACCAAAACTCGTGGAATTACGTCGGTATAACCCCTATATCTAGTTGGTGAACATATTTTAGTCCTTTCTCATGTCTCGTTGATGGTAAAAATTGGCACTTAACGACCGTCAACAACTCCCCCAAGCTTACCTTTTGCTCGTCCCTGAGCAAAGATAAACTCAATGATGGATCAGGAGTTGCTACTATGCTTTCACTCCTCACAAGTACACATGCGTTCAAACAAGAACTCTCCTCCGAATTAGAGTGAACTATTCTGACTCAAAACTTACTCATATTACCTTTCACCATGGGGCTTGTAACCGTCACTTGGGTCTTGAGTAGTTGAAAGATAGAACAGTCAAGTCAAGCGCCATGTTTCTCGCTCTTTGATCAACTATTATTCCGAAGTTTTTGCAAGATTTTCAAATAAAACTCAGAGTTCCTTGTATGAACCTTTCAGGTCTCTCATTTGTGGTATTTCTGGATCCTCTCCAAGGCATGAGTAGTGTATGCCTTCTCTCTTCTCTCAAAATATATGGTATTTGTGGAACTAAGGCATAGTGAAAAGTGCCTTCTCTCTCTCACCCTTCTTTCTAATAGGCTTATGTGGAGCTTATGGGGAGACACTCAAACTCACTTGCATATATTGCACAGCTAAACCATGGATCCAATAGGAACTAAAATAATAATAAAGTCATATGTGCATGTGAATGAGGAAATGGGATGAATGATAAGATGATGATGATAAGGAAATGATTATGAGGAGTGATCACTTGGTGAATATCTACTTCTACACTTGCTCCTTTGGGGATAACATGACTCCCTTTATTCGAAAACTTTGAAACTTCTTGAAAGGAAGGACTTGGCTACTCTTTCTTTCTTTCTTTCTTTCTCTTTTTTTTACTAGAGCAACCAATCCTCTAAAAACGAAACTTTAGCAACGGGAGTGTATAACTTGAAATGACAATGACTTGGAGCTTTATGTTGGCAAATGGAACGCGATGATTATTTCTAGATGTTCACTCCCGGGATAGGAGTAGAACCTTTTCGGATGAAGTGAAATGAGTGGCGTATGTATATGTGGATGGATGGATGGATGGATCGATGCGTACTCCCGGGGTAGGAGCAGCATAAGTGCGTATCTCCGGGTAGAGACAACATAATATGTGGGGAAATGCGTACTCCCGGGGTAGGAGCAGCATAGGTGCATATCTCGTAGGGTAGAGATAGCACAATATGTGGTGGATGTGGATCTATATGTGGGTGGTACTTCTAGGGACGAAGTAGCACGAGAATGAATGTAGTATTTATAAAATGGATGCATGCTTACGCGGACAGAAGTAGCATAGATCAATGGATGGAGAGCACATAGTTATAACTGCATGATTTGATTCCTTATGGGTCCATAGCATAACCACACTCAATGCCTATAAAGACTACACTCAATGCCTACATAATGATCTATATAAATAGATGGGTTTTCCTAATCTAGTAAGCATGAATATATGGCTGTGATAGGAATTTGAACTCTCGTCATAAAGGAACTCATCATGCAATAATTTAAGATTTTCAAAGATAAATTCTCCAAAACTCTAGTATCTCTAGGAACAAGATGGACAGCAGCTCAAAACCTTCCCATATCATACCCGTCAACCACCTAGACTTAGATCAAGTGTTTGCTACCCACAAGTTTCAGGTTCAGAGCAAATCTCAAATCTAAACAGTTGTGTCCAAAACTCGGGAGAGTGCAAGGTTGAAAACTAGGTACTTGAAAGGAATTATGGCAGAGCAACTATTCATCATCTCCATGTAGAGTTTATTCCAGGGATTACTTAAAGACAGTTAATAAGAGCTCTCCAAAAGTAGAAAAGATAAATAAGGAAATCTTTACGGGTTTCTATGGTTATCCATCTTTTTTAGTTGTTTTAACCAAGCACGTTCTAACAAGGCATAAATAGATAAGTTGGAAACACTTAGCTTGGTACACGGGGGATGCTCTCCCCAAGATGGATGTTGACATAGTCTCATGGATATAGGCCGACGAGGCAATGAAGATGTTCTAGTCTTCCTGGAGTTTCGTAGATAGTTGCTGTTTGAGACAGTGTTCAAGTGTCGCGGGCAACACTCCGACAGGGGACTGGATGTCCTTCTGTCTGTTTAGCTCTTCTTGATCCTTTATGTTCTGTGAAGCTCAAATAGACAACAAAGCTTGTGGAACTGATTAAGCATTAGTGATAAAAATCTCTAAGCCTTGGTTGTCTAGAACTTCTTTAACTCAAATGTCTTCTAACGGGATCACAAGAAATATTTTTATCTTTTTATACTAAAAGGGATGCAGACGAGAGATGAAAGAGCATGATCATGGTGAGGAAATTTTTTTTTTTTTTTAGATGCAAAACGTATGAATGAATGCAAGAAACTAAACATGCAATGGATGAGCAAACATAAAAGAGTGGAGTGGATGCATGAATTCTTAAAAGTAAACATGTAGTGAGGTGCAAGAATTTAAAAGATAACTACTCATAATTTTAAAGTCCATGAGCAAGACTATCTCACCGTTCTTGATCATACTTACCATGACTCACGGGATGAAATTTGTGAGTAGTGTTGCGGCATCTATGTTCATCACCTATTTTGATGACGACATTTTCTCCAATCTGCACATGGTTAGAATAGTATATATGTATACACAAACCTGTGAGATGGCGGGTTCCATTGAATGTTGAGGGACCCTGGGCTCTTTAATGTCTTGTGGAAGCTTGTCGGAAGGTCGAAACGACATCTTTTGTCCTGTCTATTCCACACTCAACAGAACAAGGGTAATCCTACTAAAGCTAGTGATACACTAAATTAGCAGACATCAAGATCATTATCAAAAACTTAACACCGATTGCTTCCCCGGCAACGGCGCCAAAAATGCTTGTTGGTAAAAATTAAGTGCAACTAAAATATAGAGGATTCCGCAAGCGCACAGAACATACCATTGTAGCATTTTACGGGAGTAAACCAGGTATCGTTATTTATATTTTACCACGGGAAGCAAGGGTTAAAGAATCGATAACTCACCATCATGTATCTACTACTTTGGTTCTATAATAACGGGGATGGACAAATATAGCAATCATACAATAGCACTTTGGGACATCGGAGCACTAGCCACGGACATGGATGAGAAGGGGGCTAGGAAGGTCCGACTACGGTCCTACAAACACCAACCCGAACGAGGTGGAATACGTCGGCCGTCAGGGCTGTCACTACCCTGGGGCTACCACAACAATCCGTAGGATTGGGTGCAATCTCAGGTAACCTCTAGTCTAGACACCATGTCTACACTATTAATTACTACTCTAATCTCATGAAAACTAGAGCACTCGATGCGAGCGAAGATCCCATACTAAAGCATAACTACTATACTAACAATCACAAGATAGGCATAAAAGTAAATAGAGAAGATAAATATATTAGACCATAAGTCTTACAAAGAGTAGATACAAAGACATACCAAATCTCGAAGACTTCTCCGGAGCCGGAGCACGGCTCCGCTCTCCCTAACTCTCATCTAGATCTAATCTACTACATTGGAATGTCTAGCTCTAATTCTCTAGAGAAGATAAGTCATCCATTCAAGGGACGCCTCTACAACTCGATCCTGGCTGGGAGATAATGAATTAGGGTTTAAGGGATTCCTCCTCCGGGGGCCGGGGGCCCCGCTTATATAGCCCTCTAAGATGCACCACGGCCCTCGGATCAAACCGACCTAAACGGACGATAATTATTCATCCTTAAAGGCGGTGGAACGCGGGATCCGCGAGGCCGACTCGATTGGTTGAAGTCCCCGGTCGGCCGACTCTAGGGTGGAGTCGGCCGACTCTCCACCGAGCCGGTTCGGGCTCCCGTTTGGTCCGAGCCTTCTCGAACCTTCCAGATTACAGAATTTTCACCGGTTCCCGATTATCTCTATGTAAACCCGACATGTGGGCCTTCCTTGGGTATTTTCAGGTGACACCTGCGAAAACGGACATTCACCAAAACTCGTGGAATTCTGTCAGTATAACCCCTATATCTAGTTGGTGAACATATTTTAGTCCTTTCTCATGTCTCGTTGATGGTAAAAATTGGCACTTAACGACCGTCAACAACGGCTGTTGGCCAGTAGAAACCTGCCCGGTAGGCTTTGCCGACTAGTGTTCGGGATGCTGCATGGTTACCGCAAGTACCTTCGTGGATGGCTTTAACAAGCTCAATCCCCGCTTCCCGAGTGATACACTTCTGGAAGATAATGGACTTGGGTGCCTTGCGCATCAACTCGCCATTGACCATAGCATAGGCCTTGGCTCTGCGGACCAGCTTTTGGGCAGCAAGCTTGTCCTCCGGGACAAGGTGGTCATTCAGGTATTTGATAAAGGGCTCTCTCCAGTCTCCCTGGGGAGGCGTCGCCTGGTCGGCTGACTTTGTACCCTCATCATCTGCCTACCGACTGAGGAGACCGTCGTCGTCCTCGACGTTGGCGTTACTGAGCAGTGTGGTCAGGATATTGACCTCTGAAGTGGGTTCTGGTGTGTGTTCAACCTGATCGGGGATCGAAGGTTTGATTAGACCTTGAACAAAGACACCAGGGGGTAACTTGGCATGGGATGAGCCCAGTTTGGACAACTCGTCGGCTCCTACATTCTTTTCACGGCGAACGTGGATGAATTCCACGCCGTAAAACTTGTTCTCAAGTTTGCGAATTTTGGCAACGTAGGCGTCCATCTTTTCATGGACTGTATCCCAATCTTTGTTGACCTGCTTGATGACCAAAGTAGAGTCCCCGTAGACCATGAGTCTTTTGATGCCAAGTTCAATGGCGATATGAAGGCCATGTAGGGCTGCTTCGTACTCGGCTACGTTGTTGGATGTTTTGAAGTGGATATGTAAGACGTACTTTATCGTGTCCTTGGAAGGTGAGATAAAGTAGACACCAGCCCCAGCACCATCGATGTTTAGGGATCCATCAAAGTACATCGTCCAGTACTCGGCGTTTGAATCAGCGAGGGGTAGGCTGATGTCCGTCCACTCCACGATGAAATCAGGCAAGGCCTGAGACTTCACCGCCAGTCGGGCGCGAAACTGGAGTGTGTACTCAGACAGTTCTAGCGCGTATTTCATGATCCGACCACTGGCGTCACGGTTACGGAGGATATCTCCTAGTGGTACGTCAGTGACAACCGTGATTTTGAAGGCTTGAAAGTAATGGAGCAGCTTGCGTTTGGTGATCAGGAGTGCATACAAGAGCTTTTGTACTTGGTTGTACCGCTGCTTGGACTCGCTGAGCACTTCGCTTATGTAATATATGGGGCGCTGGACTCCATAGATGTGTTCTTCTTCCTCGCGCTCGACTACTAACATAGTGCTGACCACGTTGGTTGTTGCAGCTATGTATAGGAGCAACTCCTCGTCCTGTCTTGGGACTGTTAGGAGTGAGGGGGAGGTGAGGTAAGCTTTCAGCTGTTTAAAGGCCTGATCGGCTTCCTCTGTCCATTCGAACTTTTCTTTTGCCTTGTGTAATTTGGAAAAGGGGAGCCCTTTTTCACCCATACGGGAGATGTATCTGCTTAGGGCGGCTAAGCAACCAGTGAGTTTTTGGATGTCCTTGACGCACCGGGGTGGTCGTAATTTCAGGACATCGGCTACCTTCTCGGGATTTGGCTTGATGCCCTCCTGGCTGACCAGGTGGCCGAGCAGGATACCCGATGGTAC
This sequence comes from Themeda triandra, assembly GCA_018135685.1. NCBI lineage: Eukaryota > Viridiplantae > Streptophyta > Magnoliopsida > Poales > Poaceae > Themeda > Themeda triandra. The sequence goes on along the minus strand of JAENPR010000181.1, from coordinate 175,085 downwards.
TCCCAAAACGCACTTGTTTGGGTTGAGTTTCCACTGGAACTCATTGAGTTTCTTGAAGGTGCGTTCGAGGTTTGTGATCAGGGCATCCGCCGTTCTTGATTTTATCACCACGTCATCTACGTAGGCCTCTACAAGAACGTCGGCGATCTCTTTTTCGAGGCACGACCGGATAGCCCGTTGGTATGTAGCTCCAGCGTTTTTGAGACCGAAAGCCATGGTCGTGTAGCAAAAAGCACCGAAGGGGGTAATGAAAGCGGTTTTTTCTTGGTCCTCCTTTTTGAGGGCTATCTGGTGATACCCGGAGTAACAGTCAAGAAACGAGAGCAACTCGCAGCCGGCGGTGTAGTCTACGACCTCGTCGATTCGAGGGAGATTGAATGCCTGCTTGGGGCAGTGTTTGTTGAGATCTGTATAATCAACGCACATCCTCCACTCTTTATTCTTCTTTTGGACAAGCACCGGAATGGCTAACCAATCCGGGTGGTACACTTCTTTGATAAAGCCAGCTGCTGAAAGCTTGGCTACTTCTATCCTAATAAGCTCCTCACGGTCGCGGGCAAACCGGCGCATCTTTTGTCTGACTGGCTTGGCAGTCGTCTTGACGTCGAGGTAGTGCTCGGCCTTTTTCCTGGGAACACCAAGCATATCGGAGGGTTTCCATGCGAATATGCTGATGTTGTCCCGAAGGAACTGGACGAGCGCGTCTTCCTATTTGGGGTCGAGCTCAGCTCCAACCTTAGTGACCTTCGAAGGGTCGTCGTCGGAGAGGCTGACCGTCTTTGCGCTCTTTACCTTGTTGGACGGGCGCCGACCAGTTCCAACAGGTGCCTCGAGCTCTGCGGGTGGTAAGTCGTCGACACCCAGGCTGGTGTGCTGCAAAGCATGTTGCAGGTCTTGGAATTCTGCCGCGGTGTAGGCGGCGGTCTCGCACTCTCGAGCCATGAAGATGTTGGCACGTAGGGATAGTGTTCCCTACTCGGTGGGCATCTTTAGCACCAGGTAGCTGTAGTGGGGGACAGCCATGAACTTGGCAATACCGGGGCGGCCCAAGCTGGCGTGGTAGGTCCCTTCGAAGTCGGCCATGATGAAAGTGATGTGCTCGATACGAAAGTGCTGCTTGGTGCCAAACTGCACGTCAAGGGTGATCTGCCCGAGTGGGTAGGAGGGCTTTCCGGGCATGATGCCCCAGAATGGCGTGTCGTACGGCTGCAGCTTCTCCTCCAGGATGCCAAGTGCCATGAAGGCTGGGTAGAACATGATGTTCAAAGCACTGCCGCCGTCGACGAGCACCTTCTCGAAGCTGATGTTGGCAATCACTGGATCAAGGACCAGTGGAAAGCATCCGGTGTCTGGGATGCGTGCCCACATATCTTTGTGGCTGAAAGATATGGGCTGCTCGGACCACGCCGGAACCTTGACATCAGCCACGAGGCCGTCGGGTTCTTGCATCGCGATGATAGCACGAGTCAGCAACTTTCTGTCCCGACTGGTCTAAAGCCCCACCTTCCCTCCGAAGATTACGGTGGTGAAATTCCGCTCGGGTTCCTTGAATGCGTGACGAGGGTTGACATCTTGTGTTTCTTCTTCTTCTTCTTCTCCTGCCTGGTCGGCAGGCTTGCTCCTAGCCCAGGGGTTGGGGCGCGGTCTTTTAGCGGCGGACTTGATGAGAGTGTCCGACAAGACTCGGCATTTGCCCATGGTGTGACCCTTGCTAGGATGCCGAGGATAGTCCTGGGCAAAGATTTTGTCGAGCACCTCATCCCCCGCAGGCTTCTGTCCCTTGACCGAGTTGACGGTGCTGTCGTTGCGGTTTCGGTTGCGCTTGCCACCGCCGTAGTTGTCCTGGCCCCGACACCTGAAATTGGGTTCTCCGTCGCGGGGGCCAGGTTCACGGATGAAATGCTGGTTATTGTGGCGGTCGTCTTGGCGATGTGGTGGTCGGTCAGCGTCGCTTTCGTCGTCGGTATTGTTATCCCGACGGTAGTTGCGGTTTGACGGACCATCACCGCCTTGGTTGAGGCCGTCGTCCAGGAGCGAGTAATCGTGTGCGATTCTGAGCAGTTCCTCCATGGTCTTCGGCTGCCTCAAGAGAAGAGCCTTTTGGAGGTCCCGGCCACGTGGTTGGACCGAGCCGTCGATGAATGCTTCGATGGCGATCTCCTGAGAGATCTCAGGCACGCGATTCCACGCATCCGAAAAGTGCCGAGTGAAGCCTTGCAGTGACTCCTTTGGGCGAAGGCGGACTTGCTTTAACGCGTACTTGGTTCCTGGTTGGACGCAAGTAGATTTAAAGTGGTCAACGAAGATTTGGCGGAGCTGTGCCCAGCTGTGAATTGATCCGGGTTGTTGCCGGAGCAGCCAGGTGGTGACTGTGTTGCCGAGCACGACGGGAAGATAGTTTGCCATAACATACTCGTCTCCTCCTGCTGCTCGGACGGCAACCTCGTAGAGCATGATCCAGTGTGCTGGATCTGCTTTGCCATCGTATGTCCGGATCTCTGAGGCACGGAAATTTTTGGGCCATATGACAGCCTTGAGTTCTTCAGATAAGGACGGGATGCCACCGATGTTTCTGCGTGCCTGGAGGCGCTCGTCAATCCGTTCTCGAAGATCACGGTGCTCGGGTTCTACTACTTCGTCCTCTTGTCAGCCCTGGTTGCCTCGTTGGCGATTAGGGCGCCGACGACTGTTCTGAGGACGCTCGCGTCGTGGAGCTTTACCTGGTTGCTCGACACGATCGTCGTAATCCGCTCCGTCTTCATAGGCGTATCTGCTGTTGTGGGATGAGTTGTCCCCTCCACTATCCCTTCGCTGCTCTCGCCGGTTTTGGTTCTGTCAAGAACGACGGGATCGGTAGGAGCTAGCCATTGAGCCTATGGAACGAAGGTCGTTCACCTGGTCCTCGGCTGCCGCGAGGAACTCTTGGATCTCGTTGAGGCCAGGCGTCTCGGGGGGGGGAGCTGCTTCAGTTTTTCCATGGCCACGGCGATGTTCGCCGTGGGGGTCTCGTGGACCACTGGGTCGCCAACACCGTCAAACTCGGGGTTGAGGTTGCGACGCCAGGGTCGGTGTCGTGGTCCGGCACCTGCGTTGGGATGGCGCTGCTCGGCAATGCGTCGTCGGGCGCGATCGTTGTTATGATCTTCCCTCGCCTGCCGCTGGGCGTCCGTCTCGTTTGGAGCCGGGGGCTCATCATTGCTGACCATCAAAATCATCGGTCTGAAACCGGGCGGATACTTAGGGAAATCCAGCGCGCTGCTGGGTGTCTCCGTCCGGTGGTCGGGAGTGATCGGCGTGTCCTCGGTGGTCGGATTGAGTTCCGTGTCCATGAGGTAGTCTTCATCCGAGGAGAGGTAATCGGTGTAGCCGGGGGAGTACTCCGCGAGCAGCTCAGAGATGGTTGGTGAGGCCGGGTTGGCGTCCTGAGATGCATCCCCTAACTCTCGAATTTCCACCATCCCGATCACGTGCACGGGACTCCTCGGGACAACATCCTGGATCAGGAGTGCATCGAACTGCTGTTGGATGTCCCTTGTGTACGTCGACGCTGCATTGTTCAATCCGAAGGACAGAACGGTTGGAACACGCGGCGGAACAGGTGGATCTGCTGCAGGTAACTTGTTTGGTGGAGCACGGCCCTCCTGGTGCTGTCGAGCAGGTGCTCGGCGGTTTTTTCGTGCGTTGATAAACTCATTCAACCTGGGGAGAGGAGGAACGTTCAATCTACGCTGCATCTGCTTAGTCAGAATCAGGCGGCTGTCCTGGTTGGGATCTAACCAATGGGAACTTCTAGCCAATCTGAACGGAGCTGGTCGAGCGACGGGCTGATTGTCGCCGACGAGATCTGCGTTGCTACGACTGTTGATGGCAATTATACCCTGTTTTCACCCCATGAAAAGCCATCAACAATGGTTGAGTTCGGAGATAACACCATGCCAATGAGTAGTGACATAGGTACAATTGACATGGTTCCAGATGTACGTGTCATTATTTGGGAGCAGGTGCAAACAGGCACTTTTCAGCATTCGGAAGCTATAAATGAAGGTAGAGCAACCAACCAAGATGGCCAATGACCAAACCAACTCCACATTCATCAATGTCATAGCCTCTGGAGACAGTGTGCAAAAGATGAGCACAAAGGTCAGGTCGGCCGACCTGACATTTGTGGGTCCAATACCACCATTGTGCTTAGAATTGCATGGTGAAGCTACCTGCAGAAGATGGCCCTTTGGTTCCACCAAAGGTAGGTCGACCGACCTACTATTTGGACCATCTCGGACACTACCAGAACACCAGAAGCGTCCCAACACAGTCCCAAGCAAGTGCCACCTTTGTATATATATATATATGTATATATATGTAGCACATGGATCCATGAAGCAACCGGCGAAGCAAATGAGCTTAGATGATGGAGATACTTCACATGACATATGGGGACAACATCTAGAAGCCAGTGGTGGGCCCAACTCACAAAAACCCGGTCGGCCGACCGGGACTTTGTGGGTCCCACCTGTCAGGGTTGCTCCACCGACCTCAAGGACCTTCTAGAAGACTGGTTGGACCCACATGTCAGCAAAACCCTGGTCGGCCGACCTGACATGTGGGCCCACCGAAGCTCGGTTGGCCTCCGACCACCTTCCTGCATGGCCTCCACATGTCCAAGCATCTCAAATGTTGATTGAAGTCGGTGGAAGGTCGTTTTGATCCAACGGCGCATGGTGAAGATCACGCGGATCGCTGACATGGCGTTTCCTTAGCCCCTACTCCACCTAGGACTATAAATACCCCCTCACTCCCTCATTTGTAAGACACACCACAAGGAGGAGGTCTCTACTCTCTCTCAAGATGTAGCGCTAGCAGTAGTGTTAGGAGTTAGAGTGAGTCTCTGGTCTTCAGCTCTGGTCTTCAAGGAGGTCTGCTATGGTTCTAGTCTTCCTTCTCTCTTTGTAAGACTTGAGTTATTTATATAGTTATCTTCTCTACTTTACCTTAGTATTTTACTTTATTGCAACATGACTTGTTATGTTGTCTTGGTTGTTAGTATAGTCATAGTTATTTGATAGTAAGATAATGGTAGTATACCCTTGCTCTGGTTCACCGCCCTTAACCCGGTGCTCTAATCAGTTCCACCGGATATCGGATTAGAGTAGTGAGATATAGTGTAGACGTGGTGTCTAGACTATACGCTTGCCTGTGATTGCGGCTTGTCCAATGGTTTGTTGTGGTACTTAGTAGGTGGTGACAGCCCTAGAAGGCTTTGATTCCACCACGTTCGGCCAAGTTATTAAAACGTAGGCTTTTTTGTGCTAGGCGGTTTAGCAAACCTTCTCACCCCTTTCTGTTGCTAAGCGGTTTAGTGGCCTGAAGTGCAATTGTGTATGAACCTTGACCTTGCTTGATATGACTTGACTTGCTAAGTTAGAACCACGTAAGTAGAGATAGATAATTGGAAACCTTATGCTCACTCGTTGTCCTCGTCGCTCGCTAACCTACTCTGTTATCATTGGAACTCATCCTGTGTGTGTCGCTACACTTATCATATACATCCCTTATCACCCACTCTAGTTTAGTAGGTATATTAGTTAGTAGATATGGGATGGTTGACTAGCACTATCTTTAACCTTGCTTCCCTGTGGATAAATACGATACCTTGGAATACTCCTTGGTGAAAGCTACAGCGGTACTTCGTGCGCTTGCGAACTTAATTGCATATGCTAAGAAATACCAACAAGCTTTCTGGCGCCGTTGCCGCGGAAGCAATTGGCGTAAAGATTTTGGTAGTTACCTTGATGTCTGCCAATCTAGTTTGCCTCTAGCTTTTGTGGGTTAACAATAAAAAAAAGAAAAAAACACTTCATGAGCCCAGGGTGCCTGATCATTCTTGAACAATCAATCACCACCCTGCCATCGCATAGATAGGTATATGTTTGTACACACTAATTCTATGCAGATGGAAAGAAGGTCGTCGTCAGGAGTAAATAAGATCATCAATTGTGATGGAACAACTACATCATTCACAATTCAATCACAAAATTGTGAGTGATGAATCAGCCATTCAAGGCTCGTGCATCCATTTGAATCATCTCATGTTCATTGCTTACATGCTTCCTTCTACATTAGTATGTTCTAGTGTTGGACTGTTGGTTAATGCATTGATCATACTTCAATAGGCTTTTAAATTAAGCGTGGTGCTTAGGTTAAATAGTCTACCTTAATCAAATTAAACATGGTGTCTAGTTTGATTATTGAACTAAAACTGCTTGTGCGGAGACGTTGGTTGTATGCTTGGACTAACCCCTACAGGAATTCCTAAAAATCCATAAGGGTAAGTCTTTGAGATAAATTTAGAGCGGAGGTAAAGTCCATGGACATTCTAGGTCCATATGGAGACCTATTCAGATCACACTCCAAGAGTGCGAACTCCTTACCCATGGGGTAGAGAGAGGCGCCATCAAAAGATGGACATGGACGACTTCATCGACAACACTAAGCTTGGCTCAACAAAATGCCCAACCTCTACAACTATACAAGATGAGCAAAAACCAAGCTTGGGGGAGATCCTCTCCCCCACTAAGGTACGTTTATCCAAGATATGTCTTCTATCTTGCATTTTGTTTTGTTTACTTTATTGCATTATAAATAAAATAAAAATTTGATTCTAATAAATATACCAAAGAGGACTTATCTATCTCCCTCATGCTTCAGGTGTGCTATTCTTCCTATGGAAATGATTGCTAAATTGCTAGTTAATGTTTCTCTAGTGCTTGTTTACAACTGAGCACTTCTCTAAGTATGGATTACTTGGCAACCTTAACCATCATGAACTTGATCACTTAGTGGGTTGCAAGTGCTAAAACAAAGTATAAGTTGTTGTGAGATACGAGATAGTTAAGATAAGAGCTCTATACTATTGTTCTAAGCACGCATGATTGCCAGAGAACTTATTTTGAAAATGAATGAAAAACTTAATTGTTCCTCAATGGTGTTGAATTTCCTACCACGACCATATACACTTGATATCAAAAAGCCTTCTACATAAGCTACTTGCTTGCATTGAGTTTGGTTAAGACTTGTAGAACCTGTGTTAGAGGTTTGTCATGGTCCTAAGATCAAGATCCACATACCACTAAATATCTTTGCTTCTAATCCGTAGTACGCAACCATGCTACTCCTACCCTGGGAGTACGCATCCTCATATCACCATGCTATTCCTACCCTAGGAATACGCATTATCATACCACCATTATTATTCAACTCCAACCCTGGGAGCACGCATCTTCATTCATACCACCATTCTTGTGCTGCTTCTACACTGGAAGTACGCACCTCCATATTTACCATCTCCATCATATAGGTTGCTCCATGTTCCAAAGTTAGAAATCCTGTCTCAAAAATAATCATTTGTTAGGTGAGACACATCCCAAAAAGGCTAGGCATCTATTCCTTAGATAGATCAAAAAAAAGAGAAAAAGAGAAAAAAAAGAGCTAGCCTTGTCTCAATAGAAGTAGAGAGAGAGAGAATCAAATAAAGGAGCAACCTCTTCCCCCATACATCCACCTTTCTTCCATTACCTTACCATCCATTACATTCCCTCACTCCATTCATTCCATTTTACATCTTGATCTGGGGGTATGATGAGTCTCTTCTGTGGTCCAAGATCTTGTTTTTTCTTAACTAAGACAACATATGCAATGCTAGTATGTTATTCCTTGACATACCTACTTAAGCTCCACATAAAGCCTTATTAGAGGTAGGATGTTTTTGCAAGGCAAACACATGATGTGCCTTGGTGAGGATTCATACACCACTTGAGTGACTTGAGAGAAACCATTTGAGGAATATTAAGACTTCTTTTGAAAAATTTATCAAAAACCTCTGGCATGAAACTTGCTAAAAGAATGAGAAAAATAGATGTTCTAGTCAAAGCTGTTCTGTCTTCCAACATCCCAAGACTAAGTAAATGCCATAAGCCCCATGAGTGCTATAGTAATATTGGTGTGTTAGTATTGCTAATTTTTCCATTTAAGGAGAAGTTATTTGTTGTGCACTTAGTATTATTGAGATGTTAACTTAGTGATAACACCTGATCCACTAATGCCAAGTCATATTATTTGCTCGGGACGAGCAAAGGTTAAACTTGGGGGATCTTGTTGATAGCAATTATACCCTGTTTTCACCCCATGAAAAGCCGCCAACAATGGTTGAGTTCAGAGATAACACCATGCCAATGAGTAGTGACATAGGTACAATTGACATGGTTCCAGATATACGTGTCATTATTTGGGAGCAGGTGCAAACAGGCACTTTTCAGCATTCGGAAGCTACAAATGAAGGTAGAGCAACCAACCAAGATGGCCAATGACCAAACCAACTCCACATTCATCAATGTCATAGCCTCTGGAGACAGTGTGCAAAAGATGAGCACAAAGGTCAGGTCAGCTGACCTGACATTTGTGGGTCCAATACCACCATTGTGCTTAGAATTGCATGGTGAAGCTACCTGCAGAAGATGGCCCTTTGGTTCCACCAAAGGTAGGTCGACCGACCTACCATTTGGACCATCTCAGACACTACCAGAACACCAGAAGCATCCCAACACAGTCCCAAGCAAGTGCCACCTTTGTATATATATATATGTATATATATATGTAGCACATGGATCCATGAAGCAACCGGCGAAGCAAATGAGCTTAGATGATGGAGATACTTCACATGACATATGGGGACAACATCTAGAAGCCAGTGGTGGGCCCAACTCACAAAAACCCGGTCGGCCGACCGGGACTTGGGTCCCACCTGTCAGGGTTGCTCCACCGACCTCAAGGACCTTCTAGAAGACTTGTGGGACCCACATGTCAGCAAAACCCTGGTCGGCCGACCTGACATGTGGGCCCACCGAAGCTCGGTTGGCCTCCCACCGCCTTCCTGCATGGCCTCCACGTGTCCAAGCATCTCAAACGTTGATTGAAGTCGGTGGAAGGTCGTTTTGATCCAACGGCGCATGGTGAAGATCACGCGGATCACTGATGTGGCATTTCCTTAGCCCCTACTCCACCTAGGACTATAAATACCCCCTCACTCCCTCATTTGTAAGACACACCACAAGGAGGAGGTCTCTACTCTCTCTCTCAAGATGTAGCACTAGCAGTAGTGTTAGGAGTTAGAGTGAGTCTCTGGTCTTCAGCTCTGGTCTTCCAGGAGGTCTGGTATGGTTCTAGTCTTCCTTCTCTCTTTGTAAGACTTGAGTTATTTATATAGTTATCTTCTCTACTTTGCCGTAGTACTTTACTTTATTGCAACATGACTTGTTATGTTGTCTTGGTTGTTAGTATAGTCATAGTTATTTGGTAGTAAGATAATGGTAGTATACCCTTGCTCTGGTTCACCGCCCTTAACCCGGTGCTCTAATCAGTTCCACCGGATATCGGATTAGAGTATTGAGATATAGTGTAGACGTGGTGTCTAGACTATACGCTTGCCTGTGATTGCGGCTTGTCCAATGGTAGTATACCCTTGTTGTGGTACCTAGTAGGTGGTGACAGCCCTATCTAGGCTTTGATTCCACCACGTTCGGCCAAGTTATTAAAACGTAGGCTTTCTTGTGCTAGGCGGTTTAGCAAACCTTCTCACCCCTTTCTGTTGCTAAGCGGTTTAGTGGCCTGAAGTGCAATTGTGTATGAACCTTGACCTTGCTTGATATGACTTGACTTGCTAAGTTAGAACCACGCAAGTAGAGATAGATAATTGGAAACCTTATGCTCACTCGTTGTCCTCCTCGCTCGCTAACCTACTCAGTTATCCTTAGAACTCATCCTGTGTATGTCGCTACACTTATCATATACATCCCTTATCACCCACTCTAGTTTAGTAGGTATATTAGTTAGTAGATACGGGATGGCTGACTACCACTATCTTTAACCTTGCTTCCCTGTGGATAAATACGATACCTTGGAATACTCCTTGGTGAAAGCTACAGCGTACTTCATGCGCTTGCGAACTTAATTGCATATGCTAAGAAATACCAACAGCGACGGACAGAACTTCGCCGACGTGGTCAGACGGGTGTGAAATCCGAAAAGTCTGGCCCCTTGTGGATCAACTCCTGCGTGGCCTCAACTAGCTTCGTGATCTCGGCCAACCTGCGACCCTGCTGGTCAATGAGCTCGATTAGATCTGAGTTGTCGATCGGCTTTCTTTTGTAGCAAGATAGCCGATCTACGAGTGCTCGGAGATCTGTTGTATCCGCCGTTGCCGAGGGCAAGGGGGAATCCTGCGCGGTGGGTGCTGCGACCGGCGGCGAGGTGGTTGGCGCTGTGGCCGGGGAGCGGATGGCACTGGGGCCATCTGCGCAGTGGGCGGTGCTGGGACCATCTGCCCTGTAGGCGGTGCTGAGACCGGCCCGAATGCTCTCATGGAGGTGAGGGGCGCCGTCATCTTGGTGGTCCAGGTGACTGAACCGAAGGTGAAGGCGCTGCTGTCCTCGAGATTCATGGAAGCGAGGAAGGAAACCATCTGGATCGCCTTGAGATCGAAAACGCCACCCCCTACCTGGCGCGCCACTGTCGATTACGGATAACCGGCAGTCCACCACGGGGTATCCCACGGTGGTAAGTTTCGTCAAGGGCATGTTACGATCTATGATCTGGACGTTGAGAAACAAGACAAACCAAGGACAACCAGGTTTACCCAGGTTCAGGCCGCTCGGAAGCGTAATACCCTACGTCCTGCTTCTCGTGTTATGCTGTATGATCAAGTGTCAGATTACAATGAAGCGCTAAGCTCTCTAGGTTAGGATGCCAGAGAATAGCCTGCGTTCTAGGGGGGTCCTTGGCCGCTTTATATAGCCGAGCAGCCAAGGGTACACATGAGGTGGTCGGTTACATCAAGTTGTGCCCTAGGAGGACTCTATCTGACCTAACCGACTAAGTCCACTTGCGGGGCAAGCATCCTTATGCACGATCCACCTCCTGGTCGGTTGCGGACCACGCCATCGTCTTGTAGTCCGGCCCACCAGCTTGGTCGGTAATGGGCCGGGTCTTGTCTGGTCTGGGCCGTCTTATCGAGCAACCTTGGAACTGTCCATGGTGGTATACCGGATTTATACCCCCCATAGTAACCCCCTCCTATGAGCGCTACAACTCCAGTTAATGATAACTACGCTCAAAACAACTCATTCAAAAGCCCCCAGAGGAATGCCCCATTCCTCTGGGGCCTCGGGGGCTACCCCCGCGGGGGACGCTCGCGCGCCCCCCACGGAAAAAAGGATCAACCCCTCGAAACGAGACAACAAGACCCCAAGTCTAGGTACTTTAACTCCACTTCAAAAATCCCTTGCATGAAGTTTTTCCACAATCAAGCAAGGGCTCGGGGGCTACTGTCGGGTACCTAGATTAGGGGGTCCTAAACTTAGGGGTTTAGAGATAAGCAAACCCTGCTTTGCTTTCCCCTAAACCCAGAAAACGGCCTAAGAAACACCCACGTCATGTATTGGGCCGGCCCACGAGCAGGCCTGCAACCAAACCGCAAAGCCAGCCGTCCGGATACGCGCCCGCTCGACCGCTCGAGGAAAAGTGACGGAAACCGCTCGAGCGAACGACCGCTCGAGACGGTAGGCGGAAGCCGCTCGAGCGAGCAACCGCTCGAACCCGCCTTCCATGATCACTTTTCCTGTGTTCCCACATGGCTACAAAGCTTGATACAGTGTCGCAGTACACCGACTCTGCCTAACTCCATGGCTACATGGCTCGTAACAGTGGAAGGTACACCGATCGCTTCCACCATTACGCTACCCATGCCCAGGATTCGAGGATGGTAGGCGCCACTGTGACACCATGCCACGCACTGTGCCGTGTACGGCACCCCCTCAAACACCATCGTCAACTCTCCGTACCTACAAATTTGTTGCTCAGTCCCGTCGCACGGATCATCGACCCCTCGAGGCGATCTCCAGCCGCTCGAGGAATGATGGTGGATGTGACCGGCGTACGAGGCGCGCAGTGACCCGTCCATCCCACCTCGATGGCCACTCGATGGGATTCCTGGGCAGGCTATCATTGCCCACACCTCGATTACGCCAGCTCGCGTCAGGTAAGGACTGTCAGGCCATCATCGACCATACTGCTACAGGCTCGAACTGGGTAAAAGCCTGGATCCATAGGCTCGAACCGGACCAAAAGGGGCATCCACAGTCTCGATGACTCGACGGAACGACCGTACCTCGACATCACGCCTATGATCGCCCTAGTCATCATGTGATCCTGGGCCTCCCCTTGGCCTATAAATGGGGGCGCCAGGGCCTAGTTTAGAAAAAAAGGGTTCTCACGCTCACAAGCTTCTACACTTTCACACACCCACAAAAGGCTAAGTCTTAGGACTCTTGTACTCGCCCCTGTGCAAGCACTTCGGTGCAAGATAATACAAGTCTTCCTCCCCCCGCTGGACGTAGGGCCTTCTTTTGCCCGAACCAGGATAAAAATCTTGTGTTCTTCTTGCATCACCATCCGGATTAGGGAGCACGCTTAGAAATTTACTTGTTGGTGTGACACCCCCCGGGGTACGAAACACCGACACACTCCTAAGGAGGAAGAGGACTCGTGCCCTTTCCTCTTCTGCTACTCCGCCGACAGATAAACCAGTCACCACCGCACCTACTACGCCACACTCCATGGCCAAGTCCCTGCGCGAGTTCTCTTTCCCCAATGTTGCCAACGTTCCCACTGGGCCCGCCGTCAACTTGGGAGACAAAACTTCGAGCTCGGGGCCAGGCTCATTACCATGGTGCGGGCAAGTTCATTTTGTGGACTGCCTAGTGAGGATGCCAATGCTCATCTTCAGCGTTTCTTGGAGATATGCGACACCATCGTCATCAAAGATGTCGTACCTGATGCAATCAGGCTCAGGCTCTTCCCTTTCTCCCTAATGGGAAAGGCGAAGACCAGTTCTACAAGGACAAGGCCGCGTTGACACATGGAGCAAGTGCTCCACCGCGTTCCTCGCTAAGTTCTTTCCCATGGGCAAAACCAATGCCCGCGGGAAGGATCGCCAACTTCCGGCGGGGTCGCTGGAACCCATCCCCGAGGCATGGGAGAGGCTCCGGGAGTACATCCGGGAATGCCCTCACCATGGGATGGAAAGTTGGTTGGTGCTCGAGACTTCTACAACGGGTTAACACCCATGTCGAAGGGGCACCCGGACGCCGCAGGCGGTGGCGCCTTTCTATCATTGGCGTTGACGGTGCTACGGCGATCAACAAAATGGTAGAAAACCAAACTTGGGGGGAGGACCGCGCTCCCACCAAGGGACAAAAAGGCATGCATACCGTGAAGGAGGCGGATATGCTTGCCGCAAAAATAGACCTACTCCTGAAGAAGATTGACGGTGGTGCCATCAATGATGCATCTGGCACCGTCAACGCCATGGATGCTCGCATGATATGCGAGGTCTGTGGTGAAGCTGGACACTCGGGGAATGACTACCCTGAGACCCGTGAAGAGGCCGCCTACCTCAACAATGGGTTTCACCAGCAGCAAGGAGGAGGGAATGGCTGGAATAACCAGTCCCGTCCTCCATTCCAAGGTAATTCGAATTATGCCTCCGGGTTTAATTCGAATCAACCTTCATTGAAGGACCTGGTTTACAGCCAAGCCAAAATAAACGAAAATCTCGCCAAAAAGATGGTGCAACATGACAAGATCCTAGGAGACATGGATAAAAAGCTGGAAGGTCTCTTATCCGCTATCAAGAGTCAGCAAAGTTTTAACAACATGATAGAGACCCAGCTTACCCGGTTAGGCGCGCTCTGCCCAACACTGGGGATAAGGATGCCAAAGCTGAGCTAAAATCAGTAACAACAAGGGGAGGGAGGTCCACTAGTGATCCACCATACCCTGACCAAGCGGCATCAGGAAGGCAGAAAGCGCAGAAACAGAGGGACCTCCTGTAGATGAAGAGCCACAGGAAGCAACACCAACAGAAGCAACGATAGACTATCCTGATACAAGTAGCCTACCGTTCCCCACCAAAACCAAGAAGATGACCGCGGATGAACAATTCGCACGCTTCGTTGAGATGATAGGAAAGGTACATGTGAGCGTCCCACCCATGGACATCTTGCATGTCCCTTCCTATGCAAGATATGTGAAAGATATCATCAACAACAAGCGTCCTCTACCATCCACGGAGACGGTCAAACTGACGGAGGAATGCAGCGCAGCAATACTTAACCAGCTGCCTAAAAAGAGAAAGGACTCTGGATGCCCAACCATCACTTGTTCAATCGAGGGCCAACAGTTTGACCATGCTCTTTGTGACCTGGGAGCCAGCGTGAGCGTCATGCCAAAAATAGTCTTTGACAAGTTGGATTGCACACGGCTTGCACCAACAACCATGACGCTCAACCGGCCGACTCCTCCATTCGCTACCCACGCGGGATTCTTGAGGACATCCCGGTAAAAATCCGAGGGTACTTCATGCCGGTCGACTTCGTGGTCTTTGGACATGGAACTTACCAAAGAGAACCCTCTCATCCTGGGAGGCCATTCTTGAGCACCACTTGAGGCCCAAATAGATGTTGGAGGCTGGAGAAATCCGCTTCAACATAAATGGCGAGGAGGAGAAGTTTGAATTCCGACCCATAGCGGGAACAATGCAACGTGATCCGTATCAAATACGGACCAAACACTCAAGGCATACGGGAGGTCAAAATCCAGCCCCAGGCTTTTGTGAGCAAACCAAGGAAAGAAAACAAGGAGAAGCCAAAAGCAACTCCTAAAAAGGAGCAAAAGGCTGTGACACAGCCTAAGAAAAAGAAAACGCTTCCAAACAAAAGGGCAAGAAAGAAGAGGTTTCCACACCACCAAAGAAAGTGGTGCGAGAAAGGGCGGAGGAGCCACTGCTGCTGCCCCACCCAAGGTAATCAAAATGGAGTGGAGACCCAAGAAACCATTGGCAACAACGGACATACCATCCACGAGCACAAAGATGAAGTCCTGCCCAAATAAAAGATCAACTCGGGCCATGAGATTCGGGATAGCTTGGGGAGGACCCCCAATTGAAGTACTGCATTGCACATTTAATTTCTCGTAATTTTATTTTTTAGCATGTTTAAATTCAAGTTTCTTGCATTGAAAAAATTCAAAAAAATAATTTATTTATATAATTCCATTCCATATATGTGCTATGAAATGTTTAGTTCCACCCATGTTGAAATGATTGGTTGCTTTCTTTGTTTTATGTCTCGTTTGTACTTGTCCAAAATAGAGTTTTCTCTAATATTTGGGTTTATCGGCTTTACATTATCATGCTCTAGAAACTTGATTTAGTGGGTTGCGTATAATTACTCTCATCTAGGTTATTGCGCGATATGATATAGTGACTTAGACCACAACAATGACTTTGTCCCTTTGAGAAAACGATGTCCGGAGTTTTTATTTTAAAATGTTCAAAAACAATAGTTCCTCAATGATCGTGAAATACCCACGAGCCATATGATTTATCTGTAGAATAAGAACCTTCATACGCTGCTTGTTCGTACATTGAGTTCGGTCGGATTGTTACCGACGCGAGATTATGACTCTACACCCATGATTGAGATTCACTTGCACCCACCAAATAAACGCCAACTCTTACACTGAGAGTTGCACACAACATGCACCCTTCACACCATCCGCCGACTCTTACACTGAGAGTTGCGCACCATTTTCCACCAAATAAAAATGCCGACCCTTACCACGAGGATCGCGCACCCCTCTCTTGTAGTTTGCAAAATTCTCCATGCATTTGTTCATCATGACATCTCTCTCCACCTCATCCTATCCATCAATAAAGTTTTGGGCTATGTTCTTAGTCGGAAAAAAAAAGTGAGAGAAAAGAAAGAGAGGAAAAAAAAAAAAGATATATATATATAGTAGAAGATTTATCACTCTTGTAGGCAAACGGAAAAATCTTAGATCCCCGTTAAAAAAACAAAAAAATGAGAGAATAAATTTAGTTGTTCTTTGATAGCCCATCATTTCTTCATCTCATTCACCAATAAAAAGAGTATGTCATGATGCATGGAGATCCAAAAAATACCACAAAAATTAGGAATCATCTTTCATTCCATCCACACACTTGTACATCTCAATCAAGGTGTATAGCTTAATCTCCGTAAGGTTCAGTTCTTGACCTTACAAAATATGTGATACAAGTATGCCTACTTACATACCTACCCAAAACTCCACTCTCAGCTTTTAGTGGTAGGTAGAAGGCAAAAAAATCTAAAAATGCCTTTGGTGAGGTTAATATACACTTTTGAGCGATCGAGTGGGTCATTTGAGGAACTTGGTTTATTTATAAAAACTTACAAAACCTCTGGACTGAAAGTTGATCTCGGGACGAATGAAAAGCACCGGTCTTTGAAACTGTTCTATTTTGCAATCGCCCAAGACTTGAGACATTTAGAAGCCCCACTCCATCAAGAATCATAGAGTAGATACAATTGCCGATTTATTCAAATAGCAGTAGAACGCTCTCTTTTAGCTTGTACACTTGAAATATAATCGGCATCATAGCAACCCCGATCAACAACCCAAAGCAAAGACTTGCTCGGGACGAGCAAGGGGTAAGCAGGGGGATCTTGTTGGCGGTCCTTAACTCAGATTTTTACCCGCCAACTATAGGTCATTATGGGGGAAATAAATATTTTATTTCACATATATCCTTACTATTGACATAGTTCCACATTACTGGAGAAAATATTGTTTTGCGGGAATGTACACCAAGTGCGGGGAATTTTCGAATAAAAAGGCGCTTTTCGGAAAGGCGCAAAAGAGCAAGAAAACAAGGGCCAGCCACCTGGGGTCGAAATGGGCCAAAAGCACCCGGCATGGACAAGACCCGAGATGGCGGCCCGGGCCCCTGCCAAAGGCGGTCGAGGCGCGCCAACCCGACGCGGGCGTGCACAGGGCGCGCGCACGCCCACCTGCCGCCCGGTGGGCCCGGCCAAGCGGTTCGCCTCCTTCCATCGGGGATGACGGTTTCTTTGGTGATTTTACACCACTACCCCCGAACCGCCTTACGGGGGCTATAAATGAAAGAGGAGAGGCCCCCACCTTCACACACCATTTGGAGCCATCTCTACACCTCACACTTGTTCTTTAGCATTAGTGTTAGTCATTTGGAGCTAGGCAAAGCTACTTGGAGAGCTTGTCTCCAGGAGGAAAAGCTACATCTTTGGTATAAATCTATGGAGCATTCTTCCTTAGTCAAGTTCTCATTACATTTATATAGTCGTGCATATGAACTAGAGTATAGTCTAGTACACGATATATTCGATGATCAAGAACTAGGCCATAGTTCTTGTGAGAGTTGTTCATCGTGTTCTACATTGTTCTTCATCGTTCATATGTTTTACTTGTTTAGATTAGATTGTAGGAGAGGAATAGCGGTTCGATGTGCCTTCGGGTTTGCCTATGTCCTAGCTCGTCCATCCGTAGGGTGGGAGTCCTGGGGGGATGTAGGTAGCTCCTTAGTATGCGGACATGGTGTCCAGATGTGAGGGAACCTTTGGATATGTCGGCATGCCACGGTTGAGGTGGTAGGCGGCAGGTGGTGACAGCCCTGTCCATCCTTTGTAATCCCCCACGTTCGCATGTTGAGTAGGAGTTCGTAAATGCCGCCATCGGCGCGGACCCGGTTACCGCGGTCTCCCCATATTCCTAGTCTATAGTCGAGTCTTGACTTGTATAACATGTGGAATTAGGTTGTTCTAGCATTGACTATATAGGACACCTGCTCGCATAGATTATTCTTTATTCTTTATTTTACCTTTATTCCTTTGAGGTTGCTCTAAGTGTGTGTCCACTATCCAAACTACCGTATGCTTACCCTGTATAGCACATTGGTCAGTTTCTCCTCATGCTAGATATTGTATTCATACCCATGCTAGATTACTTAACTACCCCATGCCTTCCTTTGGGAAATTATAAATAACGATACCACGAATACTTCCGGGTGAAATCTTTGACGATAGATCCGGCGCTTGCGGATATTTATTCTAATAGGATGTGATCTATCTCTTGGCAACACTCGCGTAGTTGTTAGAACCAGTTTCTAGTAAATATGCCGAGTAAAGCCATTTAGCATTTCTGGCGCTGTTATCAGAATTAGGCTCTAAGTCTATTTTGGTAATCGCGCTAAGAAATGCCAACAAGGAGCCGGGGTTGTTAGTTGGTTGCTAGGTTTCCCGGATGATGCGGAAACTTATCGGAGCCGCAAAAGGAGTAAGAAGTCAAGAGAGGAGGAGACGCTGTTGACGGTCGTTATGTGCCAATTTTTACCATCAACTAGACATGAGAAAGGACTAAAATATGTTCACCAACTAGATATAGGGGTTATACTAATAGAATTCCACGAGTTTTGGTGAATATCTGTTTCTACGGGGGTGTCGGTGAAAATACCCAAGGAAGTCCCACATGTCGGGTTTACATAGAGATAATCGGAAACCGGTGAAAATGCATGTCTGGAAGGTTCGAGAAGGCTCGGACCAAACGGGAGCCCGAACGGGCTCGGTGGAGAGTCGGCCGACTCCCCCTTGGGCGGCCGGCCCATTTGGCACCTCGGCCAATCGCGTCGGCCTCACGGATCCCTGTTCCACCGCCTTTGAGGATGAATAATAATCGTCCGTTTAGGTCGGTTTGATCCGAGGCTGGTGCATCCTAGGGGCTATATAGCGGGGCCCCGGCCTGGAGGAGGCATCCCTTAAACCCTAATTCATTATATCCCGACGGGAGTCGAGTTGTAGAGGCGTCCCTTGAATGGATGACTTCTCTTCTCTAGAGAATTAGAGCTAGACATTCCAATGTAGTAGATTAGATCTAGATGAGAGTCGGGGAGAGCGGAGCTGCACTCCGGTTACGGAGAAGTCTTGAGAGATTTGGTATGTCTTTGTATCTACTCTTTGTAAGACTTATGCTTTAATATATTTATCTTCTCTATTTACTTTTATGCCTGTCTTGTGATTGTTAGTATAGTTGTTATGCTTTAGTATGGGATCTTCGCTCGCATCGAGTGTTCTAGTTATCTTAAGTAATTAGAGTAGTAATTGTTAGCATAAGCGTGGTGCTTAGTTTGTCGGTTACGAGTTTGAGCCCTATTCTCACGGTTGTGTGGTAGTTACGGGAGGTGACATACATCCACACCGAATTGAGTAGGTTCTTAAATTAGTAGGACCGTAGTCACGTCGGTAGAGTTATCCTTTGTGGTGCTTTCCCGTCTAGTGATGTCCCGAAGTACTATTGTGTGATCGCTATATCTAACCATTCCCTGTTATCCTAGAACCAAAGTATTAGAGAAGTATTTAGGAACCTTGATCACTCCCGTTGTCCTCTCACTTTAACTAGCTACTCATTTATTATAGAATTCTCATGTGTGCTTTTATTCTTATATCCTATCATATATCATTTACCCCTGCTTTAGCCTAGTTGGTTTACTAAGTTAGTAGATACATGATGGTAAATTATCAGGTTCTTTAACCCATGCTTCCCTGTGGTAAAATATAAATAACGATACCTGGTTTACTCCCGGTAAAATGCTACAATGGTATGTTACGTGTAACTTGCGGAATCCTTCTTATTTTAGTTGCACTTAACAAATACCAACAAGCATTTTTGGCGCCGTTGCCTGGAAGCAATCGGTGTTAAGTTCTTGATAGTGATCTTGATGTCTGCTAATTTAGTGTATCACTAGCTTTAGTAGGATTACCCCTTGTTGTTGAGTTGTGGAATAGACGGGACAAAAGATGTCGTTCGACCTTCCGACAAGTTTCCACAAGACAATGAAGAGCCCGGGGTCCCCCAACATTCAACATTCATCAACATTGGAACCCTGCCACCTCACGAGAATGTAGAAAAGGTCATCGTCACAAGAATTTCAAATCACTTCACAAGTGATGAACATAGGCATTTGCTGCACGCTCATAAATTTCATCATGTGAGTCATGGTAAGTATGATCAAGAAAGGTGAGATAGTCTTGGTCGTGGACTTTAAAATTGATGAGTAGTTATCTTTTTGAATTCTTGCACCCCACTTGCATGTTTACTTTTAACAATTCATGCATTCACTCCGTTTAGCTTATTTATGTTTGCTTATCCATTGCATGTTTAGTTTCTTGCATGCATTCACATCGCCTGCATCTAAAAAAAAATAAATAAAAAAAATGTTGTTATATTTCCTCACCATGATCATGCTCTGTCATCTCCATTTGAGTAAATCTCTATAGTGCTTTCATGTCACCTTTGTTTGCTATAGTATGTTTTGGTTTGAAAGTACTTCTAAGGGTATTTCCAAAGGCTTTTTAAATTAAGCATGGTGCTTAGGTTAAATTGTCTTCCTTGACCAAATTAAGACATGGAGTCCGTTTGGTTATTGAACTAAAAATATGCTTTAGTAGATATTGGTTATTTTGTTGGACTAACCCTACTTGAGAAACTCTCAAATCCAATTTGGGTAAGTCAAGAGATGAACTCACTTCATAGATGAAGCCAGGCATATGATGAATTCCAACAACTTCGCATAAAAGACACAACTCATTCATCGTCCAAGGAAGAATTAATCCATGATGTGCCTATCCATGGTTTGTCACGAACACCAAATCACCACTTCGAGTGATGGAACAAAGGAGAAGACAAGAGTTCCACAAGAAGGATCATCATTTGAACTTACTCAAAGAAGTGGATGAACAAGGCAACAAGCTATGAGCAACATTGAAGACAACATAGCATTGGGCCCAAAACTCGAGCTAGGATACCAATGAGGAATATGGTGTAACTCGGCTCATTTTGGCCAATCAAAGACACCCTCGTTGTTCTTGAAGACACCATCTTGCACGTCGGCGGCAAGGACAAGGATGGCATGATAAGCATACGTCCTTGTGTCAACCAATCATCATCAAGGGTTGACTACCGACCAAACCCAAGAAGACCGGGAACAACCACATTTGCAAGATGATGTCTCTAAGCCATTGGAGATGAAGACCCTTCCTTGATCATCAAGACGGATGGCGTATCATTAATTGCAACTCTTCGCCATGCTTAGATAAAAGACAAAGACCATCAAGGAAGAACTCAAGTCTACATCTCCAATGAACATCAATGCGTCAACCAAGACTCGATGAAAATCAAGAATGGTTGATGAAAGAAGATCATGCAATGCTGTCTGTCTCCTCATCTTGGATTGGATAGTCCAAACAAAAGCGAGAATGCAAAGGAGATATCTCTACTCAACGAGACCTATAATCGAAGTCCCTCTCGGATACATGAAGGCTTACAAACGAGAGGACAAACGATTAATGCGAGGACATAGGAGTACAACACACTCGAGGATGACTCAACACTCGTATTTGGTTTCACGTGGCGGCGACAACAAGGTCAAGCTTGGGGGAGGAAAGCCGATGACTCTTCAAACAATGATCCGGCAATGCTCTTCCTCTTTTCAAGCCCCGTCGCTCCGGCACGTTGAGAAGAAACAATGAGTGGAGCACAAGGTCTAGGCATAAAAAAAAAGAAGAGGAAGGAAAAAAAAAGGAGGAGTGAAATTTTAGAAGACAAGATGCTCAAGGGAGAGGTCAATCAAGCAAGGCAAACTCCAAGAAGAAGTAAAGGACCACTAGAAGCATCTACTCTTCATCACAAGGTTCTCCGAGTGATAAAGGCTGCTTTTGGACAAGAAAGAACATGGGTGACTCCTTTCCTAGAGTTACCATCTCAAGAGGTGCGAGTTCTCAAGGTCTCTACCTTTGGGATCAAATGATGCACTAAAGGAGTGAACATGACAAGAAGTCCTGTTCAGAGGACTTAAATCATTGAACCCTCGCCAAGGAGGTAACTTGGTATTTGTCAGTATTTCCTTTCACAGCATTGCATTTTCCTTTAAGAATATTTATTTTCCCTACATGCATCTTAATTGCATCTTCGCTTTACTATCTACGCACTAGAAAAAGAAAATAAAGATGTCGTGCATTTGCATCCGAGAAAACTACTAAGCCCCATGTGAATAATCATTCACTGTGGTGGCATAAAAATAATTTTTCAGCATATCTATTTTTTAAATCCGCATCCCTTTATTATAAAAAGATAAAAATATTTCTTGTGATCTGTAAGAAGACACCCGAGTTAAGGCGGTTCTAGACAACCAAGGCTTAGAGGTTTTATCACTAACACTTAATCGGTTCCACAAGCTTTATTGTCTATTTGAGCTTCCTGAGAACATAAAGGATAAAGAAGAGCTAACGAGACGAGAAGGATGTCCACTCTCTGTCGAAGTCTTGCCCTCAACGGTTGAGCAGCTGTCTCCAACGGCAACTATCCACGAAACTCCGGGAAGACTAGAACTCCTTCAACTTGCTGTCGGCAATATCCATGAGACTATGTCAACATCCGGCTTGGGGAGAGCATCCCCGTGTACCAAGCTAAGTGATCCCAACTTGTCTATTTATCTATGTTATAGTTTGTTTTGTTAAAACAACTAAAAAGATGCATAACCTTAGAAACCCAGAAAGATTTTATTATTTATCTTCTCTACTTTTGTAGAGCTCTTATTAATCTATCTTTAAGTAATCCCCGGGATAAACTCTACATGGAGATGATGAATAGTTGCTCTGTAGTAATTCCTTTCAAGTACCTAGTTTTCAACCTTGCACTCTCCCGAGTTTTGGACACAACTTTGTTTAGATTTGAGATTTGCTCGAACACGAAACTTGTGGGTAGCAAACACTTGATCTAAGTCTAGGTGGTTGACGAGTATGATATGGGACGGTTTGAGCTGTGTCCATCTTGTTCCTAGAGATGCTAGAGTTCCCGGAGAATTTATTTACGAAAATATTAAATTCCTGCATGATGAGTTCCTTTGTGATGAGAGTTCAAATTCCTACCATAGCCATATATTCATGCTTACTAGATTAGGAAAACCCATCTGTTTATATAGATCATATTGTAGGCTTGAGTGTAGTCTTTATAGGCATTGAGTGTGGTTATGTTGTGGACCCATAAGGAATCAGTCATGCGGTTAAAGTCAATACTATGTGCTCTCCATCCATTGATCTATGCTACTTACGTCCTCGAAGCACGCACCCATTTTATAAATACTACATTCATTACGTGCTACTTAATCCCTAGAAGTACCACCTACATATAGATCCATATCCACCATATATTGTGCTATCTCTACCACGGAGATACGCACCTATCTTTACTCTACCACAGGGAGTACGCATTTCCCCACATATTGTGATGTCTCTACCCTGGAGATACGCGCTTATGCTGCTCCTACCCTGGGAGTACGCATCCATCCATCCATCCATCCATTTATCCATCATCTACATATACATACGCCATTCATTTCACTTCATCCAGAAAAGGTTCTACTCCTATCCTGGGAGTGAACATCTAGAAATAATCATCGCCGTTCCATTTGCCTACATAAAAGCTCTAGTCATTATCATTTCAAGTTATACACTCCCCGTTGCTAAAGTTCGTTTTCGGAGGATTGGTTTCTCAAAAAAGAAAAAAAAAGAAAAAGAAAAAAGAAAAAAAAGAAGAAAGAAAGAAGAAAAAAAAAGAGAGAGTAGCCAAGTCCTTCCTTTCAAGAAGTTTCAAGAAGTTTCAAAGTTTCCGAATAAAGGGAGTCATGTTATCCCCAAAGGAGCAAGTGTAGAAGTAGATGTTCACCAAGTGATCACCCCTCATAATCATTTCCTTATCATCATCATCTTATCATCTATCCCATTTCCTCATTCACATACACATATGACTTTATTATTATTTTAGTTCCTATTGGATCCATGTCTTAAGCTGTGCAATATATGCAAGTGAGTTTGAGTGTCTCCCCACCTATGAGCTCCACATAAGCCTATTAGAAAGTAGGGTGAGAGAGAGAAGGCTCTTTTCACTATGCCTTAGTTCCACAAATACCACATATTCTGAGAGAAGAGAGAAGGCATACACTACTAATGCCTTAGAGAGGATCCAAAAATACCACAAATGAGAGACCTAAAAGGTTCATACAAGGAACTCTGAGTTTTATTTGAAAATCTTGCAAAAACTTCGGAATAATAGTTGATCAAAGAGCGAGAAACATAGCGCTTGACTTGACCGTTACATCTTTCAAGCTCAAGACCCAAGTGACGGTTAC
Source organism: Themeda triandra (assembly GCA_018135685.1). Lineage (NCBI taxonomy): Eukaryota > Viridiplantae > Streptophyta > Magnoliopsida > Poales > Poaceae > Themeda > Themeda triandra. The sequence goes on along the minus strand of JAENPR010000181.1, from coordinate 150,919 downwards.
AAGCCCCATGGTGAAAGGTAATATGAGTAAGTTTTGAGTCGGGAATAGTTCACTCTAATTCGGCGGAGAGTTCTTGTTTGAACGCATGTGTGCTTTTGAGGCGTGAAAGCATAGTAGCGCTCTGATCCATGCGAGTTTATCTTTGCTCGGGGACGAGCAAAAGGTAAGCTTGGGGGAGTTGTTGACGGTCGTTATGTGCCAATTTTACCGTCAACTAGACATGAGAAAGGACTAAAATATGTTCACCAACTAGATATAGGGGTTATACTAATAGAATTCCATGAGTTTTGGTGAATGTCTATTTACTGCGGGGTGTCGGTGAAAATACCCAAGGAAGGCCCACATGTCGGGTTTACATAGAGATAATCGGGAACCGGTGAAAATTCTATGTCTGGAAGGTTCGAGAAGGCTCGGACCAAACGGGGCCCGAACGGGCTCGGTGGAGTCGGCCAACTCCCCCCAGGCGGCCGGCCCAGGCACCTCGGCCAATCGGCGTCGGCCTCGCGGATCCTGTTCCACCGCCTTTGAGGATGAATAATAATCGTCCGTTTAGGTCGGTTTGATCCGAGGCTGCGGTGCATCCTAGGGGGCTATATAAGCGGGGCCCTGGCCCCTGGAGGAGGCATCCCTTAAACCCTAATTCATTATCTCCCGGGGGATCGAGTTGTAGAGGCGTCCCTTGAATGGATGACTTCTCTTCTCTAGAGAATTAGAGCTAGACATTCCAATGTAGTAGATTAGATCTAGATGAGAGTCGGGGAGAGCGGAGCTGCACTCCGGTTCGGAGAAGTCTTCGGGAGATTTGGTATGTCTTTGTGTCTACTCTTTGTAAGACTTATGCTTTAATATATTTATCTTCTCTATTTACTTTTATGCCTATCTTGTGATTATTAGTATAGTTGTTATGCTTTAGTATGGGATCTTCGCTCGCATCGAGTGCTCTAGTTATCTTAAGTAATTAGAGTAGTAATTGTTAGCATAAGCGTGGTGCTTAGGCTGTCGGTTACCTGAGTTTGTGCCCTATTCTCTGGTTGTGTGGTAGTTACGGGAGGTGACAGCCCTGTCGACACCGAATTGAGTAGGTTCTTAAATTAGTAGGACCGTAGTCACGTCGGTATAGTTATCCTTTGTGGTGCTTTCCCGTCTAGTGATGTCCTGAAGTACTATTGTGTGATCGCTATATCTAACCATTCCCTGTTATCCTAGAACCAAAGTATTAGAGAAGTATTTAGGAACCTTGATCTCTCCCGTTGTCCTCTCACTTTAACTAGCTACTCATTTATTATAGAATTCTCATGTGTGCTTTTATTCTTATATCCTATCATATATCATTTACCCCTGCTTTAGCCTAGTTGGTTTACTAAGTTAGTAGATACATGATGGTAAATTATCAGGTTCTTTAACCCATGCTTCCCTGTGGTAAAATATAAATAACGATACCTGGTTTACTCCCGGTAAAATGCTACAATGGTATGTTCTGTGCGCTTGCGGAATCCTTCTTATTTTAGTTGCACTTAACAAATACCAACAGACACTCAAGATGCGCTTAAGAAGGTGGAGGATAGATGGAACTCCAAACTAGATCAACTAGTTCAAGAGAAGGTCGAACGAGAAATTGTGTCCCAACAATCTCAAGGACCACAAGCACCTGTGGGGTTGCAGCAGGTATGGGGTTGCAGCAGTTGTGGGTCCACCCCTGTTGGTGAACCAGATGTGGATGTGCATCACCCGGTCAATAGCATCACTGACCGTGTGAATGTCAAGTTGTACATCAAGCAATAATGGACGAAAGACAAGGTGGCGCTCGGCCAAGCCTTACCCATGTTAGATGGGACCACTAAAGGCACCCCAATTCCGCCGGGGTACACCAAAGTCACCATTGACAAGGTACTCAAGAAGAAGTACGGAAAGATACCCATCGACCACCCTGCATCGGAGGACATGCCAAAACTTGAGCAGAACATAGGATTTGTTGTGGCGTGGAGCAAGCGCCTCATTAAGCTTGAGCACGAAATGTCCTCTGATGAAGAGGACGAATGCGAACCCTCGCCCCACAACTCAGCATCTCCAAGCAGGGGACATCCTTAATTGCCATCAACCCCGTCTTCTTCTCCTCGTCCTCATCAGGAGTCTCCTCTGCGTCAGCAGAATCCTCTTCCTTCTCCTCCGCGCAAGCAGCCTACTGCTCCTTTGCCTCCTCCTCCTCCACCTCGTCAGCAGACTCCACCACGTCGGCGGACTCCTCCCCTCCTCCTCCGCCTCGGCGGACTCCACCCGTCGGCGGACTCCTCCCCTCCTCCTCCCTCCTCCTCCTCCTCCTACGCGTCAGCAGACTCCTCCTCCTGCTCCTTCTCCTTCTCCACCTCGACAGCAGAATCCTCCTCCTCCTCCTCCTCAGGAGACCGCCCCTCCTCTTATTGTTCGCTCTTCAGGAACCCGAGCGAGAAAAGCGAATCCCGGTCGCCCTACATCCGGGACTAGAGGACATGCTTCTCGTTGTCCTCAGACGCAGGCAACTTCAACATCCTCGCAGTCAAGGAAAAGGTCCTCGGCATCGGTTTCTAATGCTGCCCATGGCGATCAAGGGCAAAACAAAAGGCCGTTCAGTGGTAGCACTACAAACCCAATGGACGAACTGTGGACAGCCAGAATACCCAAGTCCCAGTATGTACCTTTTTTCAATCTCATCGCTGTTTTTCCTCAGGCTTTGAAGAGGAACGAATATGAAAGGCACACCCAGAACAAGTACAATAATGAAAAGGCCGACGAAGAGTTCAAAGAGCATATACGCAAGATGGATGAATTGTGCCGAGGATGTCCGGAGATGACCAGGGAAGCAATCGAGGAGATGTATTGGGATTCAGTTGGGATGGCACCATTGGCGCGTAAGTCTGAATACGGATCACTTTTGGTCTCCGATGAAGAGTACCAAAAACTTCCCACGTCTATGCTTAAGTTGCACGAATATTACATGGCCGTATGCTTAGAGCACCAGGATTTTGCATTTATGGATATTATCCCTCCGAAGCTAGTCTACTACTATGCAGAAGAAGAGAGGGTGGACATCGAGTACGAGGCTCTTTTTCAGCTATATCAGGGAAAAAATCTCGACGTACAACACATGACATTGTGGACTATGTAAGTACCATAAAACACATGAAATCCTAAGTAATGCTCTTTCGAGTCACCAAGCTGTTTATTTTTTTCAACTTTGAATGTTTTTATGCGAGGTTAATTTCGTGCTATGCTTCAATAAAGCGAAATGGAAACACTTAGGCTTCATTGACCCCATCAGAGTCAATCAAAGGCTTATCATCAGTAATCCGAATGAGGTGCTAAATCTCTTGGCCCCAATTTTCGAAGAGTTTGTGAAGAATGGGAAAACCACGATATTACGCCCTACAACTTCGTATGAATTCTCCACCTTTGTTTTTTATACTTCTCTTTTAACGTCAAGATTATTTGTTAATTTAGATCATGTGATTGCGAGAGATCATTGGGTTTTCATCACCGTCGATCTTGACACCAATCTGATTGAGGTGTGGGATTCAAAGAAGATTCTACTTAAGGAATTGGATCCCTTTGTTGCAACTATTCAATAAGTAAGTGATACTAATAACATATACAAGATTTTTGGTCAAATGCAATGCCGAAAAAGTGTAGCAAAAGACCCAAAAATGGTAGCAATTGTACTTTGTCTACCTTTTTTTTGGTTAAATGTCGTTGCACTTGTAAGGGTAGCAATAGCAGAATGCAACGGGTTACGTTTTAGTTGCGACACATGGCCCCTCTATTGCAACACTTTTGACGCTTTTGCAACACATGGTGAGTGTTGTAACAAGAGCAATTGCAACCACTATGGGTGTGGCAATAGTATCAATTGCAACGAACTAGGCATTGCTAGCGATACGTATTACGACACGCTGGTCGTGTAGCAACATAATGCAATCGCAACGCAATACAGGTGTTGCAATCGTGGTTATTGCTACGCGGAGAAAGCATTGCAATAGAGGTTCTCTATTGCCACGTCACCTAAATGGTTGCTATAGGTGGCTTAGGTTATTGCAACGTCTATTTAGGTTGGTTGCTATAGAGAGGTCCTCTATTGCCACGTTTCTGAATGGTTACTATAGATGGCATAGGCTATTGCCACGTTACTTAGGTTGGTTGCTACAGATAGGTCACCTATTGCCACGTTACTAACTAGCTAGTTGCTATAGGTAGATTCCTCTATTGCCACCGTCATCTTTTTGTAGTTGCAATAGATAGGTTCTCTATTGCCACGATCATCATACCTATTGCCACGACTAAATGTGGTTGTTATATATGCCATCATTTATTGCAACGCTAGATTAATATATTAATAATTCATGTTGTGATGCTTTGTTTAGTAGCTTAAATCAATAATCGCAAAACGACAAATACATAATGAATGAAGCATCGACATCCATTAAAATGAAATATAATTTGTTCATACAAAATCTTTAATAAAACACACCGAGTGTCAAACTAAATGAGAACACAAGTAGATAGCTTAACACATAATAATGTGTCAAGGACAGACAACTATTTTAACAATTATTATCTGATCACATATGTGTCTTTCTAATGTTCCCCCTATTCAATATTTTTACACAGGCTTCGGACAAGATATAGTGGCGCGACGCAAAGAGCATTCAAGATTCAAATAATGAAAAAGATCGTGCACTTGAAGCAGCCTAATGGCAACGCCCAATGCGGTTTCTATGTGATGTGGGCCATGTTTCGATTCCTCGGCTACACCGAGCGAGCCGAGATGATCTTGTAAGTATAATCCTCTTTTCTATGTCTGTTAATAATTTAAATAAATTATGATTGTACTGATTCCATGTTTGCGTTTTGGAATGACGAGTGGAAGAAACAAAAGCACCAAATGTTGTTAGACTTCGAAGTCGCCGCATTCCAAGCGGAGTTGGCGGACTTCATCAACAACATGGTGCTTTCGAAGAATGGATTATTTTCAATTGCTCGAGTTGAAGGGAAGTACACGGAAGAGTTGGCAAACCAAGTTAATCGTCTCATGTAATTTTTATTTCATTGAACTAGAAGTTACATTTTGAGGGTTGTACAGAACATGTTAGAAGGAACCTGGATGCCGTATTATAATTGTAATTAATATAATTATAATTATAAGTACATTATTTTAAACAATAAAGCATTATAAAATAAAAGCTAAAATATATAATTTATTTAAAGTTTTAAAAAAATAAATTGAAAAAAACCACCATCACTTTATCGGCTGCAACGAGCCGTCTTGCTCCGAACAACACCGTCGGCTCATTGCACAAGCCGTTCGTGTTGTCAGAGCCAACACGGCCGGCTAATTCTACGAGCCGGCAGTGTCGTGTATTACAACACTGTCGGCTCCACGAACCAGCCGACAGTGTTCGCCCTGACAACACTGTCGGCTCCTGGAATGAGCCGGCAGTGTTTGCGCTTACAACACTGTCAGCTCCTAAGACGAGCCGGCAGTGTTGTCATCGAATAACACTGCCGGTGCATTCTAAGCGCCGGCAGTGTTGTGTGCTCATCACAGCCGGGGTGAAAATTCCGGCTGTGATGCACCACCCACAACACTGCCGCTTGCTCACTGCCGGTTCACTTTCCGTCAGTGATTAGGGTTGCGAACCGGCTGTGATATGAAAATCTGTAGTAGTGTGAAGCACACAAAGTACCTTCACATTCTGGTTAATCTATAGGCGGATTAACATTAACATGCTCCATACTATTAGCATCTTCTCCAATCGCAAAAGAATTGAAAACAACAATGACAATATTTTCCCATCGTATTATTTGTTCGGTACTAATCCTAGTGATTTGCTGGTTCCGTTTTCAACACTCCAAAGATACACTACACATTGCACATCCCATGCCAAAGATTTCAACCAATTTCTTGGATTCAAGTATGCAATCCTCAGATCCTCTTCACATAACATCCTATCTGAAGCATAACCAGAAATCAACCAAAACGCAATTTGAAGCTCCAAGGAACCAAACCTGAGCCATCTCTTGCTTCTCCTTCTCTGCTTCGCAGTAGTGTCGGCGACACTAGAACACGAGTCACGACCATGAGCCACCCATGGTAGAGGATCGATAGCCAGAAGGCGCTCAAGGGGAGGCATCAAAACTGACTAGGGCATCATCAGTACACGTAGCAACGGCGTGATAGTACTAAGCCCGTGATGGAGCAGTTGGGAAGCCGGCACTTGGGTTTGCAACAATGCAGCTCCAGACTGTAGGTCATGCCGGTTGGCAGCATCATGTGACAGAAAAGATGTGAGCCAGAAAAGCTATGCCCATGCCCCTGGCATTCGTACTGAGATTCTTATTGGTGATGCACCTTTTTGTATAGCTACGCAGTGAAGGATTGCAAGTTTTTGGATCCAACATGCGCTCGTGAATTTGCTGATTCCTCTCATTCCTAGCTAGCTGCATGGTCGAGCTATGTCACTAGACGGGGAGACCCTATGAATCGAAAGTCACACACGAAAATAATTGTTGGGGTTGTGGAGGGTTATATGATAGCATGCGAGCCCAGATGCGGAGTCACAGCTACATATGACAAGAGCTTAGAGTGTGTATGGAAAAGACAAATAAATATGGTAGGCAGCAGGTTCAGTTATTAAATATAGAAAACATTCACTTCAGCATCTGCATAGTAGTATTCGAGTTATTATAAGGTATTAGTAGGAACCGATGAGTAGCATAAAAACAAGATTAATTTACCTATCTTTGACATTTTAGAATTTCTAGTTAGATCAATACAATCTCAAAGGATCATATAGTCTCAGGCTCTCAGCAAATTCTGCATTCTGCAAGTTCACTCAGCCATAATGCCATAGGTCGGCACTTGAACTAATAAAGTAGCATCATTTAATCGAGCTTGTATCATCTGTCACTTGTGACTGGATCAAACTATTCCACAATATGCATTACTAAAGACACCAAACCCCACTCAATGGAGTACATACAAATTATACAACAAGTGTATGAACTCACAAATGAAGTTACAACACCCTTAATTTCTAGATTAATAACATGACTTTACACAAAATTTGAGATCAATTGTGAATTCATTGAGATCACAACAGATATAGTCATTACCAGATCTATCTCTATCCTTCTATGTATGTATGTTAATTGATTATAATTCATAAATAACGATGTGCATCAATAATATAGGTGATCACCACCATTAGTTGAAGAAATGGAGGACAACACATGCATGAATGATCGCCAACATTAATGCGCAAGACAAAGAGACAATCACATGGCTGAGTATGTTCCTGTAATATCCAGAAAATAATAATAATAAATAAATAATCATAACTATTTGTGTTTAAGCCTAATGGGCTTAGAGTGGAGGAAACAAAGGCCTAATTAGAGTCCAATTAGGGAGGCTAAGGGCTTAGGAACAAAACTAGAAAACATCTACCGTAACCCCTTCACCTCAATCTAAAAAAAAAAAAAAAAAAAAAAAAAAAAAAAAAAAAAAAAAAAAAAAAAAAAAAAAAAAAACCTTCACCTCCCTCGCCTGATCCGACCTTCTCGGTTTCACGAGGCTGAGGCGGCGCGTTCGCCATATCCTTCTCTCCCCATCGCCAGGTTCTAGTCGCAGGTTTGAACCTTCTTCCCCAAATCAGCACAAGAGAGGTCGAAGAGAATTCTGGCTGCTGCTGCTGCTTCTCATCATCGTGCCCTTGTTGGCTACAGGACGGGAGACAGAGAGCACGTAGCAGGCAGGAGGCACGGAGGTGATCAAAGGAAGGTCTATCGTAGGTAATTAACAAATCGTTGGCCTTCTAGTTGTATCTCCAGTTAGCGATGCCTGCCTGTGTTAGAGTTAAATCTCTTTAGAAAACTCGCCTGCTACGTGGAAGAAGTGGGAGGATTAGTTCTGCTGTGTTTCGCATTGGGTGCACAGAGGAGTTAGCCTTCCTTTTTAATACCTTTGAATTTAATTAGACCAGATCCAAAAGCTACATACTAGAATTTCTTATCATGTTTTATCTGCTTTCTATAGAATACCTAATAACTGAATTTGGCCAACAAATCAGAATCTACAGAATTTCAAAGTCAGTCTATCTTCCGGTTATAGCAGGAATAATCTTCATGGATCCTACATTGTAACTCAAATTAGGAATAGTAGATGACCGAATTAAATTTTGTGGTGAACACAGAAGTTATAAATAATTTTATGTAGATGTCTTTACTGTTTTCAATCATATGATTTGGTGCTATATAAAAATAGTTATGAAAATAACAATTGTCTGTCCTGAAAATAGAGATGGTGTCGTTTGACCATATTTATTGTTACTTTAATGGTTTGTTTGGCAACTAGAAAATATGGGAAGCGATCGATAAAGCGTAGAGATATGTATTTACTCTTTATATGTTATGAATGATTTATTGAGTAGTTCTATACATTTATTTCTATTAGGAAGTGGATCTCTTAATCGTTCTTGATCGACGTGCTTGTCCAGGTTGCTTTCTTCGGTGAAAAGGCAAGTAACGTAGGGGTGTGGCCAATGCTATGTTTATATTCATGTCTTGCATCTTCTGAAATTTAATGAAGTACACTAAGCAAAGATTAATAATATGGATCATTGCTTTGTTTGTCGAATTATATCTGCTTGCGTACTTATTTATTCATTGGACTGGATTGCTTTGTCGCTTGAAATAATGGCCGTTGTGGGCTGATTCTATATATATATATATATATATATATATATATATATATATATATATATATATATATATATATATATATATATATATATATATATATATATATATATGCAAGTGGAGTTATAATTTTTATGTATCATGCATACATATGCATTTTCATATGTCGTTAAAGGCCGGTCACCGCCATCGTGCTGTGACTAGTACCGGTAGATGGAGTTGCATGAGAGGTTGGCATCGTACAACACAAAGCCCTCAATGGAGTTGCATCATAGCATGCATACATCTTCTATGTGATGTTTTGGAGAATACATAAATGAGTTGATCGATACTCTAATCCTGTCGTAATAATGGAATGTCGCTGCAGTGAAGTTGCATAATTTATTTATGTGTTGCCTATCTCACTGTTATGGATGCTCGGATGTTTTTCTAAATCTAATAACTCAAACTTTGTGAGATGTGTTTATATTCATAGCCGTTACTTGTTGAGTTTATCTCACCCCTTTAATTCTTTACAGGTGTCTATTCATGATTGTCAAGCATGTTGGGATTGGGACATAGATGCACGCACATTACTTCATCACCACCGGAACAAATATTCCTATTTAAAGAATTCAGATTGCATTATGAACCTTTGTCTAAGCTATAGTGTTGTTGACGCTAAATAAGATATCTTGTTCAGATGTTATACTTATGAGGTGTAACCCATGGATTCCATGTTTAGTTAGTTCATTTATCTTGTTAATGACTCATCTAATTATGCTTGGTAATTGTGATCTCTTTATCACCTGTTAAGTTGATGCTGAAATTTCTAATTTTATAATAGCTTATTAGTTTTAGGAAAAGTAGGGTCTTACCGTTGGTATTCAGCTCCTAGGTTTTAATCCATGGTTTAATGTTTAATTTGACACACTGCACATATAGGTTGGGCTGGGTTTTGCATATTTTCCTGTACTTTGTTTGTTTTGTATGTCGACACCTTTATTTCACTACAAGGTTTCCCCCCTGATGCAACATCCTAAAAGTGTTGCAATAGGCCAAGAAGTGTTGCAATAGCCACAATTGCAACACAAAAATTTTGTTGCGAGGCGTTGCAATTGTGATGGCAGCAATAGGATTGCGCAACACTTTATTCTGGTGTTGCAATAGACTTTTCTCTATTGCAACACAATGGAGTGTTTTTGCAACACCATTAAATGTTGCGAGCCATATTAAAAGCAACCACTGTGGGTGTTGCAATAATAACTATTGCAACACACTAGGTGTTGCCATAGATATCTATTACCACATGCTCGAAGAGTAGCAATAGGTATAGTTGCAATGACGATGACTGTTGCAATAGACCCTATTGGCACACATCAATAGTGTTGCAATAGATACATCCTTTATTGCTACACTATCTTTGTGGTTGCTATAGATAGACTCTCTATTGCCACAACATATATTTGGTTGCTATAGCTGGTCTCCCTATTGCAACACTTATGTATGTGGTTGCTATACATGGAACCCTCTATTGCTACGACGGATGTGTTGGTTGCTAAAGGAGATATCTCTATTGCCACACTTGTCGATGTGGTTGCTATAGGTGGAACCCTATATTGCCACAACAAATTTTTGTTGCAAAATATAGTCTCTATATTGCCACACTAAACATTGTGGTTGCTATAGGTAGAGCCATCTATTGCCACACACACTATTTTATTGGTACGAGATATTGCAACGTCAACAATATATGATGAATGAAACAATAATATCACGACCAACAATATATGATGAATGAAACATTTATAAACATCCATCAAACCAAAATGTGCTTTGTTCTTACAAATAATTAATGAAACAAAAACAACCCAATGTCAAACTTAGTAGATAACACACGCACAACTAAAACACATAAGGTATCCGACAAAGATCACAATCTTTTGATCACATCAAAATGCAGTGAGCTATGGAGCACTACAACAAAGGTACGGTTGCCTTGAAGTTGATCATCCCAACAATCCTGCGCTCCACTCAAACTCCACATGTTGCTCCTAAAAAGAATAATTAACAATTAGAATATACATTAGGTAAACTGAAATTGTATTGTTTTGGCAACACAAGCATGGAATCGACACGATAAGAAATTTGGAATCTTCAACTAAAGAATAGCTTGCAGGTTTGTTTCTAATTTTGTAGAATTATTCAAAAGTAAAATGCCGCATGTAAAGCGTCTAAGTCAAACCAAGAAGTCAATCAGGTATATATTCTTAATAGGAATCATGTTCACAAATATTTATAGGTAGTGGAGTTACAAAAAAAATCACCTATGTATTGCCAGCTTGGTCTTTCCTTTTGCCCAATGCTCGTTTCTTAGCCGCATCATCCTTCAGTGCTTTTGTAGTAGTATAAGAAACTGGTGGATTCCCGTTTTGGCTTGTTTGTGATTTATTTGTAGCACTCCTAGTTGCACGAGTATTAACGATAGCTGCCAGTGCTGCAGGAGAGGGTTGTGCTTGCGGTGTGCTGCTAGTGTGATCAGTACTTGTTCCTGCTGCGGGCTGTGTTTGTAGCAGGCTGCTATGTGTGTTATCCTGCAAATCAATAGTTGAGGGAAAATTAGGCCCCATACTATGGACTATGACATGACAACATTAAACACTCTTCGATTCTCAAACTACCCGCTGATTTGATATTTCGTCACTTTCTGTAGTTGTTACATTTCCTTCAACCATGTTTGTTGTTGCAGCAACCTCGGCAATTAGTCCCCCATCTTTGTTACCCTGCATTAAAAGTTTGGTCAGAAAAATCATGTCTAGAGTTTGAAAGTACAAAGATGATGTTTACACGTTCAATCAAGCAAGCTCATCTCTCTGAAAAGTGTGGATCTCATTCAAATTCCCATGACGATCAAGCATATAATGAATTGTTACTATTAACTGAAGATAATTTGGCTCTAAATGGTGGTAATAAGGATTAATGGACTTTCATTTGGGGAAGTCAGCATTTTTCATTAGATGGTTCCATCAGCATCATTTTTAAGCCATTTGGCCTACCTTTGGAAAACCAAGTGTGTTCCCGAATTAAATTCTTCACTTGGTTACTTCTAAATGACAAAGGCTAACATAAGGAATATATTCAGAAGAAGGAAAAAGTTTCTAAAACCTTTCTAAAAAGTTATAGTTGCCTTATGAGTGGTGATAATTTAGAGGATCTTCTTGTTAGTCTTTAAACTTATCTTTGGGTTCTTCCTTTTTTATATATAAATGCCCTCGGGGTATGATATCCCACGATTTTTGTTCAAAAAAATTAGCAGATATATGCATAATGTCTACACCATAACAACACCTTTGGTAAGAAATAGAGTACTATAAGCACGGTTTGTAGCCAGCTGCCTGAGCACATGCATGATTTCACTTCAACAAAATAAGAAAACACTAAACCATCAGGTAGGTATATAACCAAGAGATAGATAAACAAATTAACTTAATTTGTTTGGCAAGTTAAGATTTTACACTAAAATTACGTGTTGCAATGATGCTTGTCCTTGCATTGCTTTCATCATTGACATAAACTCTTCCATCTGACGCCTATGTGCTTCTCTATCGGCCTCCCTTGCCTTCTGCATTTCTTCCATCTGACGCCTATGTTCCTCCCTTTCCGCTTCCCTTTCAGCCTCTTGACTTTCATGCATTTCCTGTAGCTTTGCAAATGCGTCGGTGAAACATCCTCAATTTTCCGCGAAGGGAAAATCCACAGAATGATATACAACAGTTGATAATCAATCCCATACATCGAATTCTGAGAACACAGAGTACAAGTAGAAGGGTTTACATTAATAATTACAACGCCGCACTGGCGTAAACAAAATATTTCTAACATCCAGAATAGCTTGCGAAGGTGGAAGAAAACGCGGAAGCAGCTTCAAACTCCAACTTGAGCGTAGGCACGAGACCTTCTAATCCTTTCAATCCTAACATCACAGGAAATCTGCACACCGCCGGATGTGTGCGAGGCCATGGTCAAGACCGAATGAGCTTTAGTGGAAAAGAGAAAATAAAGGGATCCGCGATCCTATATTTGGCCGTGGTTTGCATCCTAGCGCATGCGAAGTAGCAACAAGTATAATAATAATAATAATAATAATAATAATAATAATAATAATAATCAAGTTTAACACATTCCCAAATCCCACACACACATCCATCCACCATCCCATCCATCCCATCCACACATCACCACACCTCACACCCCACACACCACACCCCACCATGCTTCACGTGGCCGGCAAGACGACTCCCTCTCGTCAGGCCTCAACGACCCGCAGCCTCCCAGGCTCACGGCCGGATGTAACATACCCATATCCCAAGAAAGGCAGAAAACTCCTCTCCTAGTCAAGCAAGCATCACACGGGACTAGTCCATAGCCAACGAGTCAGCTATGTATCGATCGATCAACCATACACTCTGCAGAGGTTTCACTATTCCACAAGATAGCCATCATCGATGCGGCCACATCTAGGCAGATTTCGATCGCCATAAGCCTAGAACGAATACCATCCTGCCACTCGACCCGGCCGCCGAGACCGTGAGACATAGTACCGGCCTCGGGGGTCACTATGTTGGTTAAGGAGGGTGTGAGCACTCTCAGCCCGTACCTCCCGACACATCCGCTTACCCCTGCATTAGTAATGGCATTCGTTCTACCGGATGGTTAGACCGTCTCCCTTCCCATTAGAGAGCGAGTGGAAAGTAAGCGTCCAATGATCCGGTCACTAGCACTCAAGTCCTCGGGTATTGGCCGGACAGCGATGTCTCCCCCGTATGGGCTAATCTTTACCGTGCTTTGCCACGGCACCCCCTTTCCAAGGCTCCACCCCAAGGAGCTCACACCAAGGACACCTCAATCCAAACCAGTTACCCGCCACGGTACTCACAAAGCGGGATACCCGGGCCGTATCCCCTCGGCAAGACTCGCTCGAAGCTCGTCGTAACCCCGTCTGGCCGACTCAACCCTCACCACACACCCAAGACTCACGCGACACACCGCTCATCACCATAACCACAAGTCCGGCATCCCAAGCCAAACCATTCCCAGGGGTTCACCACCCGCACCACATACACAATGCGAAGTGGAGTTATAATAAGTATGGTGATAATAAATGCAAGCACGCGGAAGGGCGGTAATATATAAGTGCGAGCGCAAGGCTGGGTAACATGGTAAAAGGGCTTCGAACAAGGTAAATATAGCTCAGACAATATCATGCATCATATACTAGTAAAGGAATAAATATAAAGCGCTAGCAGTTCTAAACATGCAATGCCTAATAGGATTCTCTAAAATAAAGGTCTTTGCCATGACACTGCGATGTCGAGGAAGTAGTTGTACAAGTCGTAAGTAGGGGTACAAGTCCTCCGTAGTCGTACGGCGGATCTCCACCTCACGTCCTTAGGTCGCTCCTTTCCCGAATCGACTCGAAACCGAAACGTAATAGTCGCGTTAGCGCTCTATGGAATCCACAAAGAAGCAAATGAAATATAGAAGAACCAAAAGCACTCAAACATAGTCTTAAACTGTACATCTCGATTTTAGAAGAATTTCCATATAAAGATCATATTTTTCGGAGTTCGTATGAATAAGTTATGAATTTTTGAAGTTTATACAATATTCTAAAAATAATAAAAGGCTGATTAATATAGAGCCGACACGTGTCAGCACCAGAATAGGCCACGTGGCATGCTGACTGGACACTGACACGTGGCAGCTGACTGGTGGGGCCAGGGTGACGTCAGCATGACGTCATGATGACGTCACCCGTTGACCGGGTCAACCCTAATTGGGCCACTAATGGGCCTAGATGGGCCGCTACTGGGCCGGATGGGCTTCCTGGGCCAGGCTCGGCCCGCCACGTGGCGCTTCGTGGTTCTGCCACGTCGTCTTTCTGGATCCTGAGCGGGCTTGGTCTACGGCGTCGGTCTATGGTGGACAAGGGCACCTTGGTCCATGGACCACCCTTTGGTCCACGGTGCACCGCGTGCACCCTCCTTCTCCTCCTCTTGGTCTACGATAGACTGGGTTCGTCGGCAGTTTGCTCGGGGTTCTAGTCTGCGAGATCCTGGTTCATGGTGGACACGAGGTCGTGGGTCCTGCTGTCAGTCGCTCAGGTTCATGTGAACCGCGTCCGTTTCTCCACACCAACTCCTTCTCCCCATCTTCATCTTCTCCCCAGCTCACCCCGACGGCACGGCATGAGTGCCGGCGGCACGGTGGTGAGTCCGGGCGCCGTGGTGAGGCTCTGCCAACGCCGGCGAGCGCGTCGGCTCCGCGGCGGTGTAGCGTACACGGCGAGTCTATCTCCGTCTCCGTCTCCTTCTCGTCCCCAATCTCTTGCTCTGCCCCGCGACACAGTGCCTCGCCGGCGGCGGCATGGCTGCCCAATCCGGCGACTTGGGGACCCCCATTCATAACTGGCGAGCGCATGTGCTCTGCGGCAGCATGGCGAATGTTTCAATGCCCAAGGACGACGGTCGCAAGGGCGAGGCACCACTTCGCCGCGACGGCGGCGGCACCGTAGCGGCGGCGCACCGCGGCGGGGGCGACGGAGCAACTCCGGCTCAATTGAGGGTGCGGACGGTCGATTGACGTCACAGCAGCCCAGTTAGGTCCATCGGCGACGACCAATTTGCACGGCGGCGCACGACTCCGCGGCGGAGGCACGCGGCGGCGCTCAGCGGCATGGCGGTGCGTGGCGAGGCGTCAAGGTGAGCACTTCAAGGCTCCATCTTCACCAACGGAGGTGCCGCGGCGTGCAGCGGCCCGCGGCGTGACTCAGCGGCGCTGCCTCGGCAAGCGAGGTGGCCGGAGTCGGCCGGCGCAAATCGCGCCACGGTGGCGCTCCCAGAGCGCCCCGTGCGGACTCGTCCTCCGGTGGCGAGTCGGGGTAAGTCTTCCCCGCAGGCGTCTCCCACCGGCGACGCGCGCATGGAATGCGCCTCGTTGCGGCGGATGTGTTCCCCGGGGTCCGGCGTGTCCAAGGCATCTACTTTGCCGGGAAAACAGCGGCGCACCATGGTGTGGCTCGGCCATGGCGGCGAGTATGGCGGGCGAGTCGTCGGCGTGTGGTGGCGCCGAATTCCAGTGGCTCGGGTCAGGCGCGTGCTGGTGCGTGCGTGTATCCGAGAGGCCGGCGGTGGCCCTCGCCTATGCGCCTCCGGTGTGAGGCGCCATGGCGGCTCAAGCAGGACCGAGGCTGGAACGGGGGCATGGCGGCGTACCGGGACGTGTAGTCGAGCAAGGTCTGGCGTCGGTTGAGGTGAGGTCGGGGATGCAGCAGCGGCTCGCGGTCCTCTTGACAGCAGCGGCTTCTTCTCCCGCGCGTCCTTGCTCCGGTTCGGCGGCAGCGGTGGCTTCTTCTTCTCGGCCGGCGGCGATCTTTCCCCCCGCCTCCCTCTTCTCCTTTCCCCACTTCTTCTTCTCCTTCTTCGACTTGGGTGAGCGAGGGCTGGTGGGGTGGTTGCAATCCACCAACGGCGGCGGTAGCTGGGGAAGCGCTAGGGCTTTGGCACCCGGGTTGAAGCTTTTATAGCCGGGCGGCCATGGCTATGGCGTGCGGACGGCGATCGCGGCATCGGCGAGATCACGCGGTTCCGGGCGTGGCCACGTCGCGGGTGTGCTCGAGTGGGGCTGGCGTGTCAGCGAGGGCGTCAGGGCGGCAGCGCGCGGGCGAAAGGCGTCCGCTTTTCCCGAAAATCGCCGCGGAGAGGAAAAAGTTGCGCGCCGCGAGCGCTATGTGGCAGGGCTTGTCGGCTCCCGGTCGGGAGGCATGGCTGTTCTTGCGGCCGTTGATGTCCTCAGTCGAGGATCGAGCGGAGGAGGAAGATTGCGTGGGGAATCCGTCGATCTGAGCACGCACGTTCGCGTGAGGAGGAAGAACGGGGAGACAGTGAAGGCTATGACAGTGGGGACGGCTGTCGGCGGCCGCCGGCGGCTGTCTGTCGCGACACGGGGACGGTGGCGTCCGGCGTTGCTCGTGGGCCGCGATGGCTTACCGGGCCGGTCCGTTTGCGAAAGGAAGAAGGTGGCGAAGCGGCCGGGCGAATTTATTTCGGGAAAAAGAAAAAGGAAAGGAGGAAGTCGGTGGGCTGGGCGATAAAGAAAGGAGATGAGGTGCCGATTGGGCCGGTTTGGTCGCATCGGGCCGGGAAAATAGAAAACGAGAGGGAAAAGACTCGGCGGGGCGTGGGCCGTTTCATGGTCACGGGCCAGAATGGAAAGGGACAAAGAGAAAGAGGAGATGGCGAGCTGGGCTTTAAGTTGCAGGCCGAAATGGCCACTGCCATTTCCTTTTATATTTCTCTGCCTTTTTCTATTTCTGTTTCCTTTTGTAAACATGTATGTGTATACTTTGTGATTTGCGTATCTTGTATAAAATTTCATGGTGGTCATAATTAGTCATAGGCCAAGGTAGGGTATTTTTCCCCACAACAATATTGTATATTGCACATCTGTTTATTGTAGGTGATTTATTATTCATCACAAAGGAAAATCCAATAAATTCCAAATCACACAGTTGCATATCACTTTAATAGATCTAGTGTGGGTCCCACTAGTGCATGAACTAAGTGGTGTGGTACCTAATTGGGATCTGTGTACTTGCCTAATACAACTAGCTCATGGTGCATTGAGGTGCAAGGCTAGGTCTAGTCCAACAGGCGACCGTGGGTAGGTTTCTACGTGGCATACTAGTTCTTCTAGTGTTAGTACTAGATACTCTATTTAGGTTGGCTAGGCATCTAGATCATGGGTGGACAACTAGGTAGTTATACCTGAGTCTAATTGCTAGTCATACTCCATATAACACTATGGCGACCTGATGTCCCACTAAGTCATAAGCATAGGGTTAGGGCACGTCCCTCCAACTTGGCATAGTCAGTAGGTTGTCCCACTATGGTGGTCTAGTGGGGGTTTATCCATTGGAGTGGTGAGGTAGCTAGTCGAGCTAAGGTAGGTAGTTTCTAGTGTCGGGGTATGTAGTTTGGCAACTACCTTCTCAGGGGTAAAGGTATTCTCCTAGGTTGGCATGGTGCCACTAGTCTCTAACCAACTAGAGTCAAGTAGTTAGGCTCTTGGTGTACTAGATAGGTTCTACTATCATGGCTTAAGGTCAAGGAGAATACTCCCCCATGTGGAGTCATGGTCATAGGTTTAAGTTACTAAGTCACGGTTAGTGTGATAATGCAACTACTAGCTAGCTCTAGTTAGGCACTAGTTGGTTGTAGGGTTTATACTATGGTAGGTGTACTCACATACACATTACGCCATGGTTACATTGCTACGAATTCTAGCATAGGAATACTAGGGTTTAGGTTCATGGCCTAGGGCTAACACTAGGGCTTACTATAGTGAAAGGTTGGTCATAGCAGGCTCTCGCTCATAGGTATAGTAGGTTTGCCTTGGGTCCTATTCACATGTGGCTTAAGGACCACATTAAGACACATGTGATGTTGTTGCATCGCAATGCTTAACAACTAAACAAGGGTACTTTGTATGCGAACTAATAGGGTTTCGTACAAGACAAGCAACAAACAAAGGTTTATTTAGAAAAAAATTTGTAGTTCGGATTTTTGGGATGTTACAGTCCTACCCCCTTATCAGAATCTCGTCCCCGAGATTTAAGGTGTGTAGTACCCTATGAAATAGTATGGCGATGCTTCCCATAAGTCTAACTTCTAGTTCCATGTAGCTTGATGTGGTTGCTCCACCGGGTTGCGGG
Organism: Themeda triandra; assembly: GCA_018135685.1. NCBI lineage: Eukaryota > Viridiplantae > Streptophyta > Magnoliopsida > Poales > Poaceae > Themeda > Themeda triandra. The sequence goes on along the minus strand of JAENPR010000181.1, from coordinate 132,444 downwards.
AGTGAGTAGTAGAGTCGATTTCCTTGACTAGATCATTGATCAAGTGTGCGCAGTTTGGTGTTTGTGTACATGCACTAAGTCGATCTTGAGGGTTTACAAAAAGATACTTCGACGATGGTCGAGGAGTTGTCACAGTAGGATGTTTCATCGCAGGGTTTAGCATGTGGGAGGAACACATATTAGTTTAGGCTATATCATGTCTTTCTAAATTTAAGAGGTGTGATCTAGGCTCCTGATTTCGATCCAGGGTCCAGTGGGTTATGGTTCCACCACACTTCCGCTGTGCTACTTTGATAAGTGTAGTTGCTATCCTTGCTTTTTGTCGGTGTAGTCGCTTCAGAAGATCTTGAAAAAGGAATCGTCATCCTTTTGCCTCATTCGGTAACTCGATCCAAATCTGTACAGGGTATCCAAGATGCTTAAGCAATTCTATAGTTATCGGTTGGGGTTGTCGTTCATTGGACTCTCATTGTCATGATGATTTTCTAAAATCTTATTTTAAAATAGATGGTGATTTTGTAGGCCTTAAGGCCCAAGGGAGATTTTTGAAGAGGTTTGAAATCAATGCGAGTTTTAAAATCAAACACTTTTGAAACATGGTTTTACTCTTCAAACAAAGCGTGACTCTTTTTCAATCATTTGAAACATGGGTAGTTTGAAAATGGTTCACAATTACTTTGCTCGTTTTGTGAAACTTGGTTTTCACAATCAAACAAAACCTTTTCACAATTATTTTGTTTAGCAAACGTGTTGCAAAACATTTTGATGATGAATTTTATTTAAAATAAGTTTGGCTCCTTGGTTGAAATCAAAAGATTTTAAAATAAAACTTGAGCCATTTTTAGTTTGCAAGCATTTTATCAAAGGTAAATGTGCAAAGTAAAACTTTTGTTTTGAAATGAAAGACTTTCGCGGATGTTTTGAAACGAGCTGGCTTTCCAATGCACTCGGGGAGATAGATTTTTAAATCGGATTAGGCGAGAGATACCTATATCCGGAGATCTTGGAATCATTCACAAGTGTTCTTGTACGAAGGGAAAATCCTTGTATTTAGTGATAAGATGAACTCTCATACAATCTTGAAGACATGTTCAAGCATGTTACATCGAGATAAGATTGAATACTTGACTACATGCTTAGTGAGTACCATTGTCTAGATTGAGGACGGGAGTTGTAGTAGGGGTAGTCTTTCTTTACGGGCACTTGGCGATCATGTGGCCCATTTTGTCGCATCCATAGCGAGGTGATAAACACGCTACTTGTGATTGCCACGAGGTTCTTTATACTAAGGTTCTGAATTGGCGGAGTGGTCTTCATCCCTTTGTTGTCGGCATCCACGAGGTTAGAGTGGTCGGATCCATAGTAAGTGAACGGCACCTTTGCTGTAGAAGTAGGTGCGATGGCGTTCCACATACTTCGAGCCTGGGTACGATATGAGTCCGTGATTGCTCTCATTTGTCGTACTAGTGAGCCTTTGAATGATCCATCAATGCGGCATCTCTTCCTTCCATCAACTATTTCATACTCGAGGAGGTCTTCTTCTATCTCAATTGCCTTGTTAATTACTTCTTCAATGGTGTGGTAGGTGCTTCCGGCAAGGACCATTCGGATGCTATCGTTTAGGCCCCAACGGTAGTAGAACACCATATCTTTCTTCGAGTCACGTACGGCAGGTGCGTAACCCAACATGCGGTTGAAGCGGATGTTGTACTCGTGAACACTTCCTATTCCTTGCCTTACGCTTCGAATCTCTCTTTTCAAGTCTTCCATTGCATCATCTGGTACATAGTGTTTGCGAAAGGCTTCGCTGAACTCTCTCCATGAGATGTTGGTTGGGTTGGAATGGGCATTGCTGAATGTGTTCCACCATGTATGTGCGGAACCCATGAGTTGATGGGCTGCAACCTTCACGTTTTCTTCTTCAGTGTAGGTGGTCACGTCTAACTCTTCTGCCATATCATATAGCCAGTCTACAGCGGTGATAGGATCTTCGTCAGTTCCATCGAAAGTAGGGAGCTTCATCAGAGATGAATTCCCTTGCTCATGCTGAGATTTGTTGAATGGTTCCTCAGTGGGGGTTCCATGGAGTTCTTCCTCTCGGGGTTGAGTCCTGGGGATGGCTTGTGACTACCTTGATCACTGTCCATGGTGTCTTCTGAAGGGGTTGAGCAATGGTTCAAGCTACCCGATTACTTGGCCGGGCATCTGTTGTAAGGGTCATAAGGATTAGGAATCATGTGCAAGTGACATGATTTATTAACAATTTTTAACTTGAGTTTAGATGATCTAAACAATTTAAAAACATTTAAATCTATCCTACACTCATACAAGGAAGCATGAAGAACCATAAAATCCGATAAAAACCAAGCACTCATTACATTGGGTTTATTACAAAGCGATACCCTTGGTAGCTACGCCAAGAGATCCGCGGAGAAAACGTACTACACGTAAGTAGCTTAAAATGGTAGACATTCTACTCTACTCATGGTACAACTTCTAGCTATACATGGCTTATTCTAATCATCCTCTTCCTACCCCCTTATCATGATGAGTCTTGTCTAAGAATTTAGATAGGTGGGGTCGAAGAACTTCCTTCCGTTCTAATGGTAGGGCATTAGTCAGGAATTTTAGCTATGTGCATTGGCGAGCTTCCTCCTATTTCAAGGGCGGATTCAGGTGCAGCTGGAAGTAAGCAACGATGGTGAGGTTTAAAGGCTCTAAAGCAAATCTTTCTTCACAGGGCTACTTTTGATAGCGCTTTAGCAACTTGGCATGTTCTAGCTCTAGCATGAGTCTATCTTGGATAAGCAGGTGTTTCCTTGGTAACCCTGAGGTTGTCATCAGTCCCCTTTTGCCTAGATGTGTTCGGCTTCATCCCATTACCCTATGGCACTATTGGAGGCATCGAGGGCACGGGGTAATAGACGGCAGGAGGCCATGCTCGAAGAGTTCGTACGCATGAATAGCCGTATGGACAATAAGTTGCACAGCAATGATGGGACCGTGTCTTCTACCTTAGGAATGGTGCAAGGCTTTGGTACGACGTTTCCTTTCCTAGGAGATTTTACGGGGTCATCATATAGTAGACTACGGCTCTTCTAGGCACTTCCTATTTGTGGCACGTCTATTGTCGTGGGTTCTAACTCTTGAAGCACTTCTTGTAGGACTTGGGCGTATCGATCATGGTGCTTGAGGTAGAAGGCATGCTTCTAAGAGATCACCATCATTTGCATTGGAGTCCAAGAACATAGTTAGTAAATCCATTATGAGAGGTAAGCCATGCACGAAATGGTGCAAGGTCGGTATTATAACCGAAAGAAGGGCTGGTTCATCCTATTCTATCATCCAATCCTGAGGGTCTCGTCCTAGGGTCAAGTGCAGGAGCTGATACCAACTGAAACATCCTCAATTTTCCGCGAAGGGAAAATCCACAGAATGATATACAACAGTTGATAATCAATCCCATACATCGAATTCTGAGAACACGAGTACAAGTAGAAGGGTTTACATTAATAATTACAACGCCGCACTTTGGCGTAAACAAAATATTTCTAACATCCAGAATAGCTTGCGAAGGTGGAAGAAAACGCGAAGCGACTTCAAACTCCAACTTGAGCGCGAGGCACGAGACCTTCTAATCCTTTCAATCCTAACATCACGGGAAATCTGCACACCGCCGGATGTGTGCGGGCCATGGTCGACACCGAATGAGCTTTAGTGGAAAAGAGAAAATAAAGGGATCGCGATCCTATATTTGGCTGTGGTTTGCATCCTAGCGCATGTGAAGTAGCAACAAGTATAATAATAATAATAATAATAATAATAATAATAATAATCAAGTTTAACACATTCCCAAATCCCACACACACATCCATCCACCATCCCATCCATCCCATCCACACATCACCACACCTCACACCCCACACACCACACCCCACCACGCTTCACGTGGCCGGCAAGACGACTCCCTCTCGTTAGGCCTCAACGACCCGCAGCCTCCCAGGCTCACGGCCGGATGTAACATACCCATATCCCAAGAAAGGCAGAAAACTCCTCTCCTAGTCAAGCAAGCATCACACGGGACTGGTCCATAGCCAACGAGTCAGCTATTTATCGATCGATCAACCATACACTCTGCAGAGGTTTCACTATTCCACAAGATAGCCATCATCGATGCGGCCACATCTAGGCAGATTTCGATCGCCATAAGCCTAGAACGAATGCCATCCCGCCACTCGACCACGGCCGCCGAGGCGTGAGACATAGTACCATGCCTCGGGGGTCACTATGTTGGTTAAGGAGGGTGTGAGCACTCTCGGCCCGTACCTCCCGACACATCCGCTTACCCCGCATTACGGTAATGGCATTCGTTCTACCGGATGGTTAGACCGTCTCCTTCCCATTAGAGAGCGAGTGGAAAGTAAGCGTCCAATGATCCGGTCACTAGCACTCAAGTCCTTAGGTATTGGCCGGACGGCGATGTCTCCCCGTATGGGCTAATCTTTACCGTGCTTTGCCACGGCACCCCTTTCCAAGGCTCCACCCCAAGGAGCTCACACCAAGGACACCTCAATCCAAACCGGTTACCCGCCACGGGTACTCACAAAGCGGGGATACCCAGGCCGTATCCCCTCGGCAAGACTCGCTCGAAGCACGTCGTAACCCCTGTCCGGCCGACTCAACCCTCACCACACACCCAAGACTCACGCAGCACACCGCTCATCACCATAACCACAAGTCCGGCATCCCAAGCCAAACCATTCCCAGGGGTTCACCACCCGCACCACATACACAATGCGAAGTGGAGTTATAATAAGTATGGTGATAATAAATGCAAGCACGCGGAAGGGCGGTAATATATAAGTGCGAGCGCAAGGCTGGGTAACATGGTAAAAGGGCTTCGAACAAGGTAAATATAGCTCAGGCAATATCATGCATCATATACTAGCAAAGGAATAAATATAAAGCGCTAGCGATTCTAAACATGCAATGTCTAATAGGATTCTCTAAAATAAAGGTGTTTGCCATGACACTGCGATGTCGAGGAAGTAGTTGTACAAGTCCGTCAGTAGGGGTACAAGTCCTCCGTAGTCATACAGCGGATCTCCACCTCACGTCCTTAGGTCGCTCCTTTCCCGAATCGACTCTGAAACCGAAACGTAATAGTCGCGTTAGCGACTCCTATGGAATCCACAAAGAAGCAAATGAAATATAGAAGAACCAAATGCACTCAAACATAGTCTTAAACTGTACATCTCGATTTTAGAAGAATTTCCATATAAAGATCATATTTTTCGGAGTTCGTATGAATAAGTTATGAATTTTGAAGTTTATACAATATTCGAAAATAATAAAAGGCTGATTAATATAGAGCCGACACGTGTCAGCACCAGAATAGGCCACGTGGCATGCTGACTGGACACTGACACGTGGCAGCTGACTAGTGGGGCCAGGGTGACGTCAGCATGACGTCATGATGACGTCACCCGTTGACCGGGTCAACCCTAATTGGGCCACTAATGGGCCTAGATGGGCCGCTACTGGGCCGGATGGGCTTCCTGGGCCGGGCTCGGCCCGCCACATGGCGCTTCGCGGTTCTGCCACGTCGTCTTTCTAGATCCTGAGCGGGCTTGGTCTACGGCGTCGGTCTATGGTGGACAAGGGCACCTTGGTCCATGGACCACCCTTTGGTCCACGGTGCACCGCGTGCACCCTCCTTCTCCTCCTCTTGGTCTACGATAGGCCCGGGTTCGTCGGCGGTTGCTCGGGGTTCTAGTCTGCGAGATCCTGGTTCACGGTGGACACGAGGTCGTGGGTCCTGCTGTCAGTCGCTCAGGTTCATGTGAACCGCGTCCGTTTCTCCACACCAACTCCTTCTCCCCATCTTCATCTTCTCCCCAGCTCACCCCGATGGCACGGCATGAGTGCCGGCGGCACGGTGGTGACTCCGGGCGCCGTGGTGAGGCTCTGCCAACGCCGACGAGCGCGTCGGCTCCGCGGCGGTGTGGCGTACACGGCGAGTCTATCTCCATCTCCGTCTCCTTCTCGTCCCCAATCTCTTGCTCTGCCCCGCGACACAGCGCCTCGCCGGCGGCCGCATGGCTGCCCAATCCGGCGACTTGGGGACCCCCGTTCATAACTGGCGAGCGCATGTGCTCCGCGGCAGCATGGCGAACGTTTCAATGCCCAAGGACGACGGTCGCAAGGGCGAGGCACCACTTCGCCGCGACGGCGGCGGCACCGTAGTGGCGGCGCACCGCGGCGGGGGCGACGGAGCAACTCCGGCTCAATTGAGGGTGCGGACGGTCGATTGACGTCACAGCAGCCCAGTTAGGTCCGTCGGCGACGACCAATTTGCACGGCGGCGCACGACTCCGCGGCGGAGGCACGCGGCGGCGCTCAGCGGTATGGCGGTGCGCGGCGAGGCGTCAAGGTGAGCACTTCAAGGCTCCATCTTCACCAACGGAGGTGCCGCGGCGTGCAGCGGCCCGCGGCGCGACTCAACGGCGCTGCCTCGGCAAGCGAGGTGGCCGGAGTCGGCCGGCCCAAATCGCGCCACGGTGGCGCTCCCAGAGCGCCCCGTGCGGACTCGTCCTCCGGTGGCGAGTCGGGGTAAGTCTTCCCCGCGGGCGTCTCGCGCCGGCGACGCGCGCATTGAATGCGCCCCGTCGCGGCGGACGTGTTCCCCGGGGTCCGGCGTGTCCAAGGCGTCTACTTTGCCGGGAAAACGGCGGCGCACCATGGTGTGGCTCGGCCATGGCGGCGAGTATGGCGGGCGAGTCGTCGGCGTGTGGTGGCGCCGAATTCCAGTGGCTCGGGTCAGGCGCGTGCTGGTGCGTGCGTGTATCCGAGAGGCCGGAGGTGGCCCTCGCCTATGCGCCTCCGGTGTGAGGCGCCATGGCGGCTCAAGCAGGACCGAGGCTGGAACGGGGGCATGGCGGCGTACCGGGACGTGTAGTCGAGCAAGGTCTGGCGTCAGTTGAGGTGAGGTCGGGGATGCGCGGCGGCTCGCGGTCCTCTTGGCGGCGGCTTCTTCTCCCGCGCGTCCTTGCTCCGGTTCGGCGGCGCGGTGGCTTCTTCTTCCGGGCCGGCGGCGATCTTCCCCCCGCCTCCCTCTTCTCCTTTCCCCACTTCTTCTTCTCCTTCTTCGACTTGGGTGAGCGAGGGTGGTGGGGTGGTTGCAATCCACCGCGGCGGTGGTGGCTGGGGAAGCGCTAGGGCTTTGGCACCCGGGTTGAAGCTTTTATAGCCGGGCGGCCATGGCTATGGCGAGCGGACGGCGATCACGGCATCGGCGAGATCACGCGGTTCCGGGCGTGGCCACGTCGCGGGTGTGCTCGAGTGGGGCTGGTGTGTCAGCGAGGGCGTCAGGGCGGCAGCGCGCGGGCGAAAGGCGTCCGCTTTCCCGAAAATCGCCGCAGAGAGGAAAAAGTTGCGCGCCGCGAGCGCTATGTGGCAGGGCTTGTCGGCTCCCGGTAGGGAGGCGTGGCTGTTCTTGCGGCCGTTGATGTCCTCAGTCGAGGATCGAGCGGAGGAGGAAGATTGCGTGGGGAATCCGTCGATCCGAGCACGCACGTTCGCGTGAGGAGGAAGAACAGGGGAGGCAGGTGAAGGCTATGACAGGTGGGGACGGCCTGTCAGCGGCCGCGGGCTGTCCTGTCGCGACACGGGGACGGTGGCATCCCGGCGTTGCTCGTGGGCCGCGATGGCTTACTGGGCCGGTCCGTTTGCGAAAGGAAGAAGGTGGCGAAGCAGGCCGGGCCGAATTTATTTCGGGAAAAAGAAAAAGGGAAAGGAGGGAAGTCAGTGGGCTGGGCTGATAAAGAAAGGAGATGAGGTGCCAGTTGGGCCGGTTTGGTCGCATCGGGCCAGGAAAATAGAAAACAGAGGGAAAAGACTCAGCAGGCTGGCGTGGGCCGTTTCATGGTCACGGGCCAGAATGGAAAGGGACAAAGAGAAAGAGGAGATGGCGAGCTGGGCTTTAAGTTGCAGGCCGAAATGGCCACTGCCATTTCCTTTTATATTTCTCTGCCTTTTTCTATTTCTGTTTCCTTTTGTAAACATGTATGTGTATACTTTGTGATTTGCGTATCTTGTATAAAATTTCATGGTGGTCATAATTAGTCATAGGCCAAGGTAGGGTATTTTTCCCCACAACAATATTGTATATTGCACATCTGTTTATTGTAGGTGATTTATTATTCATCACAAAGGAAAATCCAATAAATTCCAAATCACACTGTTGCATATCACTTTAATAGATCTAGTGTGGGTCCCACTAGTGCATGAACTAAGTGGTGTGGTACCTACTTGGGATCTGTGTACTTGCCTAATACAACTAGCTCATGGTGCATTGAGGTGCAAGGCTAGGTCTAGTCCAACAGGCGACCATGGGTAGGTCTCTACGTGGCATACTAGTTCTTCTAGTGTTAGTACTAGATACTCTATTTAGGTTGGCTAGGCATCTAGATCATGGGTGGACAACTAGGTAGTTATACCTGAGTCTAATTGCTAGTCATACTCCATATAACACTATGGCGACCTGATGTCCCACTAAGTCATAAGCATAGGGTTTGGGCACGTCCCTCCAACTTGGCATAGTCAGTAGGTTGTCTCACTATGGTGGTCTAGTGGGGGTTTATCCATTGGAGTGGTGAGGTAGCTAGTCGAGCTAAGGTAGGTAGTTTCTAGTGTCGGGGTATGTAGTTTGGCAACTACCTTCTCAGGGGTAAAGGTATTCTCCTAGGCTGGCATGGTGCCACTAGTCTCTAACCAACTAGAGTCAAGTAGTTAGGCTCTTGGTGTACTAGATAGGTTCTACTATCATGGCTTAAGGTCAAGGAGAATACTTCCCCATGTGGAGTCATGGTCATAGGTTTAAGTTACTAAGTCACGGTTAGTGTGATAATGCAACTACTAGCTAGCTCTAGTTAGGCACTAGTTGGTTGTAGGGTTTATACTATGGTAGGTGTACTCACATACACATTACGCCATGGTTACATAGCTACTAATTCTAGCATAGGATTACTAGGGTTTAGGTTCATGGCCTAGGGCTAACACTAGGGCTTACTATAGTGAAAGGTTGGTCATAGCAGGCTCTCGCTCATAGGTATAGTAGGTTTGCCTTGGGTCCTATTCACATGTGGCTTAAGGACCACATTAAGACACATGTGATGTTGTTGCATCGCAATGCTTAACAACTAAAGAAGGGTACTTTGTATGCGAACTAATAGGGTTTCGTACAAGACAAGCAACAAACAAAGGTTTATTTAGAAAAAATTTTGTAGTTCGGATTTTTGGGATGTTACAGTTGGCCAGTGTCGCATCCTGACGGACACGGTATTGGTATTCCTCAGAGAGTAGCTGCCTTCTAGTTGGGTACTTTGCCATGTATCCGTTAGCATGGATCTTAGTTGATTTGCAGTTTGTTGTTTCCTTGTAGGCTGTCTGGAAAATATGATATTGCTCCACATCTGAGATGAAGTTTGTATTTCCATTTTCTTCCCTCTCTAAAATTTTCCTGATTGCATTATCCTAGCAAAGAGAGGATAATAAATGTAGTTAATTAAAAAGAAATTGTAGTTCAGTTTTCATTGATTAATAAGGTCTGTACATGCTGTTATATACTCACGTAGACATCCCTAGATTCTTGGCTTGTCCATCGCCCATTCTTAGAGTGTGTCATCATATAAAGGTCCAAAATCATTTGGCTCGTCACCAGTGAGTGGGTCCCTCTAATGTGGTCAGAATATAACAAATTAGTGACATTTCATTAGGTAAGGAAACATGTACATGTACTTATGAAGTTATTACCTTCTCATAGCTTAACTCGAAAAGGACTTTGATCCAACATATGGTTTATCTTTCGATTTTGCCGATTTTGAGAATTCTTGTCACTAATCCTCTGCACAAGGAATTGTTTTTTTCTTAAAAAATAGTGAATTGATTGAAACATATCATGTGCAATTGGCAAGAATAAAATAAATGTCATCAAACCTCAAATTCTTCACTGTCAAAATACATCACCAGATAGTGCCATTCAACAATGTCCAATTCTTCTGGTTTGTGTCTCATTCTCTCGTCATAGGTGGTGTATGCTTTGTACGTAGAACTAAATGCTGAGCGCCATCCTCTGTAACGCTCATTTGCAATTTTCCATATCTTTTTCCTGTTTTCCTCATTATCCTCGATGTCCCACTTACTCTATTGAACAAAAAAACATTAATACTAGGCCACTTCTTAAATAATTTGTTACTAGTGTACATAACCAAAAGCAAATCAAAACTTACCATAATATGAGATTTTATTTTCTTTTTTACATCTTCGTGGATATTTCTCCATGTTCTCACTCCAATGAGAGGGGCATTTCTCCTTGTAAAAAATACTATTTCATCAACAAATGTGCGTGTGTTCTCACCTGCAACTCCTCCAATTCTAGAGAATTCGACTTTAAGCTTCGCACCACCGTGCTTGGATCTCTTGTGGGAGGCTGCCAATCCTTTCAAGATACCTCGTGCCTTCCTCGTGCCTTCCTCTTTTGGGAATCTTGTCAATTGAAACAATATACAATGCAATATATTAGACAAAATTGGTTACTTGGGACAACTGAACTGAACCTCAAAATAAAACATAATAAGCATTACTTACTATATCCATGTGTATTCCCACACCGAGCATGAGATGGTAGGTTCAGAGGTGGTGTTGGATTGCTATCTTGACTTGAATTTTGTAAATCTATCTGATTCCTATGGTTGTCATATGCACCTACAGACAATATATAGGTCAATAAATGGTTTGTGAATAACTTATTATAATTTGGTTTCAATTTTGGGAAAATTGTTTATTACAAATATCATCAAGTTGTCCTTGCACCCTTAACCATTCTTTGTAAGTCTCGACTGTGTCGTCCCTGTGTATATCTTTAAATTCTGCAAAAACTTGTTGATATCAGTGATGTTGCCATTGCAATATATTATAATATAACCATTTAGAGTAGGGCAGCAACATAACTTACCCATGAATTTTCCCTCTTTATGCATTTTGCTAAGCCACACCTTGTAATCATCAATTGACTCATCCGTAGAATCGTCACTAACTGATGCCATTCTTGGCAATTTAATGGGTGTTATCGCCACATTTCGCTCTATTATTTGATCCCTTGACAATACAAGTCTAACCTCCCTCTCCTCCGCATTACTCGACAACATTGCAGTTGTATCCTCATAATATTCAATCTCGTTTAGTGTTGCTACAGCGTTACCACATCTCCTCTTATAGTACATGTAGTCCCTGGCACCATACCCCAAATTTGATTTCATTGTTATTAAGTTACCAAATGTGACTGCATCCCTGTCTATCCTATAGTGAGCAGATTCTTGTCCCCCCGGTGCCCCCTTGCAAGTGAAAGACATAGTCCATGTTTGTTCCACGCTGCACAAAATATGAGATACATAAGGATAGGCGATGAAAAAAAATTTATAGAAGGAACATCTGAGCAAATTAAGTTCAGATAATAGAACACATTAGATACAAATGAAAAGGCATTTCTTGATTCAGATAATAACATATGGCAGTCCTCATCAAAATGCTTACTGAAGCCCAGTGCATACACAATCTGAAAGCCACAACCAGAATTAAAACGTACTTGAGATAACAACTATGTTGTAATAGAAACAGCCACCATGAGCATGTTAGCAAAAATAATTGTCTCAGTTTTCATTTTCATCTTCCAATTTCTAGCAACATGGTTACAATAAACACTACAATCTTTTATATAACACTAACTGCAAAACCATTTAAATTGGAAGCAATGGATTGGGCTGTTGCAGAAGCCTTGGCCTTTTCAACACTTAGTGTGGAAAGCAATCATATTAGATCATGTGAATTGTACTTTGAGAAAAAAAGATTCAGGAAGTGTCTCTAAGGGCAGGATATGATGTGCATTGTTTGGTGAGTTCATGGTTCACGTAGGTACCTGAAAATAACAAATGTATGTACTGTGTTCTCAGATAAAAGATGATTGCTTTTGAAAAAAGTGTAACCTTCGTCAGATGTGTGCACAACAGCAGCGCAGCCTGCTAATGATAGGTTCTAATGATATATAGGTCCCTGTACATAAGAAACATGGAGCGACACATGCACCCAAAAAAAAATACTTCTTGCCCCACGTGTTATTACCTTTCCAATCAAATTTTAGGCACATATGGAAGTGATCCTTCTTTCATGTAATTAGATCAGATCCGAAAATAGATAGACAATTAGCTTATGGTAGGGTTGCTCGGTTTCACACAGCAGGAAGGGATGAGAAGCGGTTTGCACAACAGGATTACAGAATAGGTAGATGTGCCCTTACCTATCATCGGTCTGAGAGGAAGGCTGACGATGCCTTTCTCGTCCTTGCCTGCCGTCACCTCCATCTTCATCGCCAGGAGGTGTGGCCGTCCTGGACGAAGGTGTCCGAAACAGCGACATCGTCGCCATGGGTCTGGATGTCGTGGAGGCATGTCGACGCGGCGACGTAGGGGTTCCCGTGTAGCACGAAGGTGCCATTGCCGCCGCCGCTGCAGGCGTGGCCATCAACGACGACGCAGGTGTCGCCGTTGCTGGTCTCGCTGGTGCCTCCGGAGGGGTCGCCATCTTGTTCCTCCTGGTCGAAGCCCAAAACCCTAGCTAGCGCCTGGCGGCTGCGGTTATCTTCTCCCCCACCCGATTAGAATAGAGTATTAGAAAGGGAGATGAATAGTCCGTAATGTGGGGAGGGGAAAACGCGAGGCCAGTTGTGGGCGCGGGATTTTTTTTGTGCTCTTTTTATTCGCTTCGGAGGCGCGGGGACTTTTGGCGCTAGAAATTTGGCAGGAAAGAATGGCGCCACTGACTTTTATTTAGAAAGTTTGGTGGGATCAGCGGTGCAGGTTTTCAAAATTTTCAAACTTATATAAGCTGGCTGTCGTCTCATCACGTAGATGGTACATAACGATTTGATGATATTTGATCAAGTTTAACAAACATTCCAATAAATAAAATGTTAGATCGATTAAAAAAAGTGCACCAAGAGCCCTACGACACATCTATTTCTTTATGCCGCTATGGCCAGATGATTTTTTTTATTCTATGTCATATTTTAAAATCAGGAATCTTAGATGGCTCTCAAAATTTGATTGCTAACCATCCATGAACTTCATGTCTCCGAATATGTAAAACGTGTGAAGCTCACCATTCGGCCTTTGTGCTCGCGAATCCTTCCCACGTGAAGGTATACTATCCTTCCCGCGAATCCTTCCGGCGGCAGGTCACCACTGATGGACATACATGTCCTGGACATACATAACCCAAAACACCACCCATGACCTGATAAAACTGGATGAGCCGGTGAAATGACCAAGTCTATAGTAGTAGCTGTAGTAGTAGGAACACAATAGTAATTCGTTGAGCGTGCCATGTCGTCCCTAATCCTCCTCCCATGGGTTGTAGCGCCATAAGTCCGCAAGAACATCCAGGTGTACTGTCCATGTCGTCCCTTTACGTGAGCTTGGACAACGAGGTGCCCAGCGGCATGGTGCAGAACATATGGCATTGCCCACGGAGAATGCGCATGCCGCCCTGCAATGGTCGGGCTAGGCCACATTAAGGTGACGATGTTGGTGTTACAGGCTTCTTGGGCATGTATAGCCCGTCGGCGACGGCGCAATTCCCAGGCGAGGCGTGACAGAATCTAATATCTCTATATGGTTCATACCCACTAAGCAATAAATGTTAGCCAAAGCTCACCTCTCATGCTTCCACGTCGCCTTCCTTTTCCAACCCTCTCATGCTTCCACGTCACCTTCCTTTTACAACCCTCTGTTTTTTATCCAGTTTACAGTTCTAAAGGTGTAGTAAAATGTTTCTTAACATTAATTTATGGGAGAATAAAACAATAAAGAACATCAAAAAAAATTCATCAAAGTAGCAGAAAGCAATAATGTCAAAGGATTTTTGGAAAGTATATATAGATTAATTTCTGGGAGAATAAAACAATAAAGAACATCAAAAAAATTCATCAAAGTAGCAGAAAGCAATAATGTCAAAGGATTTTTGGGAAGTATATATAGAATAAAAATTAACAAAAATTGCTCAAAACTAGGTGGCAAATGTCAAGGAAAGCTGCTTGTACCACTGAGCTACTGAAAGTTTATTTGGCAACTAGCGGCCTTTTCTTTACTTGTAGATTTAGGCAGGTGTTTTTCTTAAGTGCATTGTGCTGTGGCTGCGGAGCTAGGAGCTAGGAGCGAAAGGTTCTCGACCCAATCGAACCAGGGAGGCTCCAATACCACTGTCAGGCGAACAGGTATTGGAGCAGTATGAAACTTTTGACCAAGTGAGTTTTGGAAAGGTGACATCAAAAAAGAGAAAGCGTGACGAAGATGAAAGATGGCACAATTGGAGGAAGAAGAGTATTTTTTTTGAGCTCCCTTACTGGTCTTCTTTGCTCATAAGGCATAATTTGGACGTGATGCACATCGAGAAAAACATATGTGAGAGCATACTAGGTACTTTGCTTGAAATTGAAGGTAAATGTAAGGACGGCGAGAAGGCCCGACTTGACATGGAACAACTAGGGATAAGGCAAGATCAGCACCCTGTTATTGACTATGATAGTTATACCTTGCCACCAGCCTTATACTTTTTAGATAAAGATGACAAGAAAAAATTATGCCAATTTCTAGAAGGAGCAGAGATGCCCGATGGGTTTAGCTCCAATATAAGGAGATGTGTTGATGTCAATGCATGCAAGGTATCTGGACTCAAAACTCATGACTACTATATTATTCTACAAAAATTGTTACCCTTAGTTGTCAGAAAGATTTTGCCAGAAGACGTTGTTGCTCCATTGATTCAGCTCAGTAGGTTCTTCACCACACTTTGTTCGAAGGAGCTGGTGGAAGATGATCTTGACAAACTTAGTACTTCGATTAAAGAGACTCTTTGCCAACTAGAGATGGTATTCCCACCTGCGTTTTTTGATATCATGATTCATTTGCCGGTTCATCTAGCTGAGGAGGCCAAACATGGAGGGCCCGTCTGTTATAGATGGATGTATCCAGTTGAGAGGTATCTACGTACTGCTAAAGGCTATGTGAGGAACAAGACACACCCAGAAGGTTCAATAGCTGAGGCATATATATCCGAAGAGTGCCTTACATTTTGCTCTAGATTCTTCGACGTCGACACCAAGCTGAATCGCATTGAGGGTCATGAAAGTACAATTGTGAATGAGCCGCCATCTGGTCTGAGCATATTTGGTGAAATGGATTACAAGAGGAGAGGACAGACTTCTGAGATATTTAGTGGAGATGAGGTTCGGAAGATGAGGCACTACATAATTAGTAACTGCCCTGAAGC
This sequence comes from Themeda triandra, assembly GCA_018135685.1. NCBI lineage: Eukaryota > Viridiplantae > Streptophyta > Magnoliopsida > Poales > Poaceae > Themeda > Themeda triandra. Next base: position 117,063 of record JAENPR010000181.1, on the reverse strand, counting down.
GAAACCATGGGTCGAGTAAGTTGCAAAATATCGTCATTAATTATTGTACCATTTGTTTGTGGCATCGACTAATTAATTGGCTATTTTGATGTAGGGAGCACATGAAAGAACTCAAAGAAAATAGTATAAGGAATCTAAAGAAACGACATGAGCAGCACTTTGTAAGGTGGTTCGAGGAGAAGGTTAGTTTTATTTTTTTATTCAATTTGATGGTTAAACGGTGTACTAATTGATAGAGACACTTTTTTTTTAAATTGAATTTTTCAGATCACCAAACTACATGAGAAAGGGGAAGCAAGTGAACTGATGTATGCTCTTTCTCAAGGACCGGACCCTCGAGCTCGTGTGTTCAATAGATGCTATATCAATAATTGGCTATTTCGAACGACTGCCATTGAGAGAAACCTCGTCACACAAAACAGCGGTGTGCTTGTGAGGGGTGATGTTACTACTGGCAACATGACCTAGTACGGAGTGATTAGAAGAATTATCTCACTCGAATTCAATACAGAAAAAGAAGTTGTATTGTTTCAGTGTGATTGGTATGATGTGCCAGCTGCCAGTACCAACAGAAGTAGGGGATACAGTAGGGATAAATATGGTGTTATTGATATCGATACTTCCAGGTTTCGATATTCAAATGAACCTTACATTCTGGCAACACAGGCTGAACCGGTGTTTTTTGTCAACCTCGTGAACAAGCCGGGATGGTCCAGTGTTGTTGCGGTGAGACCAAGAAATTTATTTTCTATGCCAGAAGCAGAAAATGAGGGTGACATGGAAGTCGGTCTACTTGTTGTGGGAATCCAAGACATGAATTTAGTAGGGCCAAATGAGGATTTGTCAAATTGGACAAGAGCAGATAAGGAAGCCACAACCGGTGACACTTCCTTTATTAATCAGGTGCGTCGTGAAGCAGTTCTTGAACCAGATGATGCAGTGTTACTTGATGAGGATGATGATGATGAAGATGACACCTACATTGATGATGGAGTTGTTGCACCAGTTATGGTAGAAAGCGAAGAAGATGATTTCTTTGTTTAAATACTTATTTTTTGTTCAACTGCGACGCATACTATAGTTGATTCCCTATGTATTTTGTGACGCTTACTGTAGTCAATACTATGTATTATTCTTGATTATTGATGTCCAGACCCCACGAAAGTCCACGACGGGACTCTTTCAGGCCAATTGGTTCCTGTCATTATTGACGGCAGCATGTCTTTTATATTGCTCAATCCATCTTTTGTATATACTCCTAGTAGTAGCATATCCTGAGCGTGCCATGGAAGCGTCACTGTGTGGGGGTATAGACCCCTATACCCGCATGGCCCGACCTTAGGACTGCTCGGATGAGGATCCTTGGCCCAAGAATGCAGGGCCGACCAGGGCCCAGGTCTGGTCGGCTATCTTGGAAGACAAGGAAGGAAGGGCGAGCTAGTCTGCGCTACTGGTCGGCTACCAAGATATCAATCATGGAAGATTGGATTAGATTGATTCGGTTGCCTTGCATGTAAATCCATATCCCCGAGATATCGGGCTTGTAATCCTGCTCCCCCACTATATAAGGCAAGCAGGACGCCCACCCAAAACTCATCTCCACATTAATATACAGACTTGATCAAGAGCACATGACGTAGGGTATTACACGATTCGTGGCCCGAACCTGTATAAACACAGCGTCTCATGCTCCTTGATTACATCTTGTTCGTCATCTAGCATGCCTAACCGATCAATCTACTACCTTAGGCATACCCTAGGTAGACTGCCGCCGATATTTCGTCGACAGTGGCACGCCAGGTAGGGGCTGTGCGTTTAGATCTCAAGATGAACAGGATGGTTTCGTTCCCTGCCTCCATGGACCTCGACGACATCGCTCCAATCACCTTCGGCTCTTTCGGCTCCTGTGACGTAACCGAGGTAGCGCCGGCTGTCGAGGCGACCGCACTCGACGCTCAGGACGCAACTCCACCGCAAGAACGAGACTCCGACCTCACGGAGAGGCTGCTAAGGCCGATGGTTCGACCATCGATCCCGCGCTATCAAAGACGCCGGGTCGATAATTCAGATCTGATCGAGATGATTGATCGCCATAGAGAAGGATTGGCGGAAACTCTCGCCCACGCGAAATCCGCGCTCAAGCAACTTGCCGACCTCCGGGTCGATGACGGGTTCATCCCCGTACAGCGACGAAGGCGCTGCAACACACAAGGGTCCCGGTCAGATCCAGATCTATCCAGATCAGATCGCCCGAGGCCATCGCTCACCCGCCCGCCACACCCTACGCTGGACGACAGATCAGGGAGATCAGGCAGCCCCTTCATGTTTGGGCTCAAAAACGCCGCCGCGTCCTACGAGGAGCTATTCCCTCCATTGGTCCCTCAGCACGCTGGTCGGATTCGGCATCCACCGACCTCGCCCCACTAAGTTAACATGATCACCTCAGGAGGGACGCCTGATGCCACAGCACAGCCATCGGACATGGAGGAGTCGAGCATCCCATCGCTCCCCTCTGCCATAAAGGCAGCTCTCGAAGCAGGATCTCCAGGTCAACTCCTCGATGCAATTGGTTATATGCCTCCCGCTCCCACCGAGACGCCGAGCTCCATGACGACACAAGTGTCGCCAATGGCGATGGACGTCGACAAAATCACCGATAACAACGCCCCAGATGTGGAGATTCACCAGTCGGTTGCTGAGCCAAGCAGAGAAGAGGACAGCCCCCAGTGCCCTCCAGGCTTTGGCAACACCGTATTCATGGTCAGCAATGACGAGCCGTCCATCGAGAACGAGACTTCCGATCAACGCCGCGACCGCACCGCACGCAATGCGCACCATGCTGTTTGGCGCGATCGTGAACGAGACGAAGAGCAACGACGGGCCGATTAGGCTCGCCATGTCAACCGCAACTTGGCCGACGAATTTGATCTGGTCGGACAGCGTCGGGTTCACAAAACTCCGACAGCTAATATCGCGGTGGCCAAGAGCAAGTTGGAGGCAATGCCTCACAAAACTACCTGATGGCAGCTGAAGGGCAGGTAAATCACATGCGCCGGGCCGAGGTACCTCCAGAGGTCCCGGTAGCGTCCGCTCAACGCAGCCGCCGCCCAGAGTTAGGGGAAAGATCCGTGAATCACGACCCAAGCAACAGACCGGCGCACTCTTCAGATCGCTCCAGCAACTCCAGTTCTGATTCATCCAGCCGCGACGTACGATCCAAAAACCACGACCGCCGCCGACGATCGCCGGATAGACGCCGCCGCGACGACTCACCACGACGACCCCGGGAGCGGCGCGGCCGCCGAGCTTCCCGTGATGACGACGCCGACCAGCACCGGCACAGGGATCGCTACGACGACGTTGATCGGCGCTACGATGGGGGCCGTTTTGAGATCCCCGGCCCCAAGCCATATTCAGAGCGACTCAGGGAGGTGCATTGGCCGCGGAACTTCAAGGCCAGTGAGGTGCAGCCGTACGATGGCCGCAAGAATCCCGACCAGTGGCTCTTCCTGTATGAAACTGCAATCCGAGCCGCAGGAGGCGACGAAAGTGTGATGGCAAACTACTTACCGGTAGTCCTGGGTCCTTATCCAACCAACTGGCTCATGTGCCAACGCGAGGGCTCGATTCACAGCTGGCCTCAACTTCGCCAGATGCTGTCCGAGCACTTCAAGGCTACGTGTCATCAGCCTGGCTCCAAGTACGCCTTGGCCCAGATCCACGACTACCCCAACGAACCTCTACGAGAGTACATACGTCGCTTCAATGACATGTGGACGACGGTGACGGACATCACACAGCACGAAGCCATCGAGCTCTTCATCAAAGGGCTCACCCAACCCCGCAATGAGAAGTGCAAGATCGAACTCCTCCGAACTCAGCCGAAGACGATGGGCGAAGCCCTGAAAATCGCCGGTGAATGGACACGTGTCGACGACGCCTTGCGATCCAGCAAAGAGGACAGTGCATCTCGACGACCTCCCCGCCGCGACGACGACGACGACCGCGATCGCGATCATCGCACGCGGAACCGCAGAAACCGCGACGACAGACGCGATTCTCGGTGCCCCGAGCGGCGCAGCCGCAGCCGTGAGGACGACCGACGCGATTCCCGCCGCCGTGAGCAGCGCAGCCGCAGCCGCCAGGACGATCGTCACGGACGCAAGCGTAACCGACGCGATGATGGCCAGCGCTACCGCGGAAACCGCGTCTACAACGTCAACAACCAGGATAAGCCATATGATGATGGCTATGACAAGGTCCTTAGCCAAGATTGCCCAAGGCACCCAAACAAAGGCCACACGATGGGTCGGTGTTGGGGCTTTGCGAACATTTTCAAAAAAAAAAACACGCGGCGACCGCGGGTGGCAACAAGAATCGGAAGGACAACCGCAACGCCGACAAGGACGTCAAGAAGGATAAAGACGACAACACCTCGGACGATGATGGACGCCGGGGTTCAAAGAACCCGAAAGAAATGTCGCTGTCATCTTTGGCGGCAAGGTCGCCACGGAGTCCCGAAGGGACAAGAAGCTACTCCGACGGTCGATAATCGCCTTCAGCAGCGCCGACCAGGAACGCGTTGCAGACGTCAAGGCACCCGCCTGGTCGGAGCAGCCAATCTCCTTCAGCCGAGCAGACATGTGGGCATGAGGGGAGGACTCCGGTCGTTTCTCCCTTGTTCTTGACCCCGTCATCCAGCACCTCCGCTTCGAGAAGGTGCTAGTCGACGGAGGCAGTGCCTTAAACATACTGTTTTTACAGACATACAAGGAGCTCGGCCTGAAGACAGAAGACCTGGAGCCCTATGACTCGCCGTTCTGGGGGGTGATGCCAGGAAAGCCCTCCATGCCCCTTGGCCAAGTCACCCTCCGAGTCCAGTTTGGTACAAAGCAACATTTTCGCTTCGAGCACCTTAACTTCATCGTCGCCGACTTCGAAGGCGTCTACCACGCGATCCTTGGCCGACCAGGTATCGCCAAGTTTATGGCAGTCCCGCACTACGGCTACATGGTACTAAAGATGCCCACGGAGAAGGGCATTCTCTCCCTCCGCAGCAACGTCCTTATGGCGTGCCACTGCGAATCAGCTTCGTTTGCCGCCACCGACCTCGTCGACCTCCGTGCTCGCATGGCGGATATGGTATTGGAGGCCAAAGCCATCCCCCCGGCCGACCTCCAGATACCACTCAAGGAGGCCAAGCGCTCCTCCAAGAAGAGCCGGGACTACAAAGAGATCGAGCTCGTCCCGGGTGACAAGACAAGGACGGCCCTGATTGGGGCCAACCTCTCCAGCAAATAGGAAAGCGCGCTCGTCCAGTTCCTTAGGGATTACATCAGTGTGTTTGCGTGGAAACCAGCAGACATGCCGGGTGTTCCCAGGGAACGGGCCGAGCACTTCCTGAATGTCTCCGAAACCGCTAAGCCGGTCAAGCAGAAGCTCCGACGGTTCGCGAACGACAAGAGGGAGGTGATTAGGATAGAGGTAGCAAAACTCTTAGCCGCAGGCTTTATAAAAGAGGTGTATCATCCTGATTGGCTTGCCAATCCGGTACTTGTACGCAAGAAGAATAATGAATGGAGAATGTGCATTGATTACACCGCTCTCAACAGATGCTGCCCTAAAGACCCCTTCACCTTACCTCGAATCGACCAGGTCGTCGACTCCACCGCGGGCTGCGAGCTGCTCTCCTTTCTGGATTGCTACTCCGGCTATCACCAGATATCTCTTGCTATCGCCGACCAGGAAAAAACTTCCTTCATAACACCTTTCGGCGCTTATTGCTACAAAACGATGTCCTTCGGCCTCAAAAATGCTGGGGCCACATACCAGCGAGCAATCCAGAATTGCCTAAAAGATGAAATCAGGGACCAACTATTTGAGGCGTACGTGGATGATGTGGTAGTAAAAACCACTAAGTCTGATTCCCTTGTCGCCGACCTCCAGCGAACGTTCGATGCCCTAAACGTGTTCCAGTGGAAACTAAACCCTACAAAGTGCGTATTCGGCGTACCCTCCGGCATACTGCTCGGCAATGTCATGAGCCAAGACGGTATACGCCCAAACCCTGAAAAAGTACAAGCCGTGCTTAAAATGCAGCCTCCTCAATGTGTCAAAGACATCCAAAAATTGACAGGATGCATGGCAGCCCTCAGCCGTTTCATCTCGCGACTAGGGCAAAAAGGGTTGCCATTTTTCCGATTGCTAAAAGCAAAAGAAAAATTCGAGTGGTCAACAGAAGAAGACAACGCCTTCGCGGAACTTAAAACTTACCTAACCAACCCTCCGGTACTGACAGCGCCCACCGACGGCGAGGAGATGCTCCTATACATCGCCGCTACCGACCGGGTAGTCAGCACGGTACTGGTGGTCGAGCGAGTGGAAGACGGCCACGTTTAGCTGGTCCAGCGCCCGGTTTACTATGTTAGCGAAGTGCTCAACGATTCCAAGCATCGCTACCACCACATCGAAAAGTTGCTTTATGCAATCCTGATCACAAAGCGCAAGCTCCTACACTACTTCCAGTCTCGGCAGATCATGGTGGTTACAAGCTTCCCGCTAGGCGACATCCTATACAACAAGGACGCCAGCGGTCGTATCGTCAAGTGGGCGCTCGAGCTCATGGCGTACACCATCAAATTCTGAAACAGCAACACTATCAAGTCACAAGCCCTCGCTGATTTTTTAGCTGAGTGGTCGGACCTTACCACCCCTTGGTATGAGTCTAACCACAAGTACTGGGAAATGTACTTTGACGGTTCGCTCAAAATTGATGGCGCCGGCGCCGGAGTACACTTCACCGCCCCTTCCGGAGATGAGCTCAGCTACGTCCTCCAAATCCACTTTCCAGCATCAAATAACGCCGCTGAATATGAGGCCGCGCTCCATGGGCTACAGCTAGCTGTCGAGCTTGGCATCAAGCGCCTCATGGTATACGGTGACTCTCTCCTTGTATTCAATCAGGTGAACAAAGTATGGGATACCACCAGCGAGCGAATGAAAGCCTACGTCACCGCAATACGGCAGCTTGAAGACAAGTTTTATGGCCTTGAATTCCATCACGTCGTCCGGGACAATAACGATGCTGCCGACAAATTGTCAAAACTCGGCTCCACAAGAGCCGCCATTCCGCACGGCATGTTCGTTCACGATCTGGTCGAGCCCTCCGTTACGGTGGCCTCAGAGGCACAAATCCCTTTCCCGGCAAAGCCGGATCACAACCCTCCGCGCCCCCAATTACCAGGCAATGCCGCAGCCGACCAGGTCGCGTTGATGGACATAGACGGCGACGAGGAGGACTTGGCCGACCACGCGCCGGTACCATGTGTGACGTCGCCTGAAGCCACGCCGACCACATCCAACAAGTCAGACTGGCACCTGGACTTCATTCGCTACATAACCAACGAAGACGTACCTGACGATCCTATCCTACGCGAACGCATCGTGCGACGCAGCAAACACTACGTCCTCATGGATGGTGAGCTCATGCGAAAAAACGCTAAACAAGAGATCTTGCAGAAATGCATAACCCAAGACGCGGGCATAAAACTCCTCGACAAGATACACTCTGGTGAATGTGGTAATCACGCCGCCTCCAGAACGCTGGTCGGCAAGGCCTATCGCGCTGGCTTCTACTGGCCAACCGCCGTGGCCGACGCCGAGCAGCTGGTTCGGCACTGCGTCAACTGCCAGTTTTTCGCCAAGCAGACCCACGTTCTGGCTCATCAGCTGCAGACGATCACGGCCTCTTGGCCCTTCTCATGTTGGGGCCTCGACATGATCGGCCCCTTCAAGAAAGCTCCTGGGGGATTTCGGTATGTTTATGTGCTCATCGATAAGTTCTCCAAATGGATCGAATATATGCCACTGGTCAAAGCCACCGCTAAGAAAGCAGCTGACATGCTAAACGACGTCATCCATCGCTCCGGTGTTCCAAACTCCGTCATCACAGACCTTGGCTCTACATTCACCGGGAGTGATTTCTTCGACTTCTGCAACAGCAAGTGTATCAAGGTAAAATACGTCTCCGTTGCCCATCCACGGGCCAACGGACAGGTCGAGCGAGCAAACGGCATGATACTCGATGCTTTATGTAAATGCCTCTACAAGGATGACGAAGATGAACAACGTCCCGGCCGATGGCTCAAAGAGCTCCCGGCCGTAATCTGGGGACTCCGCACACAGCCAAGTCGCAACACTGGCGTCTCTCCTTACTTATGGTGTTTGGATCCGAGGTGGTCCTCCCCGACGAAATCGCCTTCTGCTCCCCACGTATCGTTCAATACGACGAAGACATCTCCAACGACACTCAGGCTCTAGAAGTCGATTATGTTGAAGAAAAATGACTCGAAACTTGCGCGTGCACGGCCAAGTACTTGGCCTCCATGCGCCGATACTACAACCGTAACATCAAAGAGCGTTTCTTCGTGGTCGGCGACCTGGTTCTACGACGAAAACAAAACCTCGCCGGCATCCACAAGCTCGCCTCCCATTGGGAAGGGCCATTCATGATCAAGGCGGTCACAAGGCCGACCTCGTATCGGCTGTGCACCTTGGACGACCCCCCGATAGATGTCCCGAATTCGTGGCATATCGACCACCTACGGAAGTTCTACCCGTAGCACCTAGCGCTAAGAGTTACATGTACCTATCTTATGTATTCTCGATTCACGTCGATTGAATAAAAGATCGTTACTGTTTCATCTTGTGTAACGCGCGCCTCCGGGCGTCCTCCGCAAATCTTTTACTCCTACCGCTACCGGCATGACGAAGAATAAAAGCTAAAGTACGCTTACATATAATAAAGCGGCCATAGCCGCAATGTAGCAAAAGCCACTATATCCCGCATCTAGCCACATAAGTTTTTCATCCCTCCGGCACAAGCAAAACAAAGAGTACCACCACAACACTCAGGGAACTATGCGGATATTCTTCACCATCGCCTTGGACATCTCCAGGGAGTCGCGCCCGAGTTCTTCCGCCGCGTTTACGTCGGTGCCTGGCGCCAGCCCTTGCCGCAGGCGCTCCAGGCTGATCGAAGGGCAGTGGGAGCGCACCACGGCGAGCACGTGGGAGCCCACGTGCTCGGCACCTTTCCGGACAAACTCCTGCAGCCGGGCCCAAGACGATCGGCTCGCGGTAACCACCGCACCGAGAGGAGTCGCCGGCGTGATGGCCTCCGCTTCATCTTCGGCCAACACGTTCAGTACCGGGGCAATACCGCCGATGAGCTCCGCCACCTCGCCTTGAACACGCTGGGCATCCGCGTGCAGTCCTTGCACTTGCTCCTGCGACTCACGGAGGCGACCTGCATATCACGAGCAGTATCTGTTGATGCACCTACGAGCATCTATGTCGAGAATAGACTATAGGGACGAGTCATACCTTCCAGGTCCCGCTCCGTCGCCGCGTGACGTTCGGACTGCTCCTCCAGTTGCTTGTGCAATTCCTCCACCTTCTTCTCCGCCTGCTCAGCGCGTTCCTCTACATCTGCATTCAAACAACATGTCGCTACAACAACTGCAACCGGAAGATACAACTTTGTCGCGCTCAAGATGTTACATACCTCTTTTCTGCTGCACCAGTTGCCTTACATGCTCAGCTACCTCCTCCTGCTCGGCCACGCGTGCTGTCATCTGTGCATTCAGCCCCTGGACGGAGCCCCTTAGCTGCTCAACCTCACTGTGCAATCGGGCGTTCTCCGCCACCGTCGCTTCAAGTTGCTCCAGGGCATGCTTACGCCGATCAGCGGCTCATCCAACGCTCTGCCGAACATACTATGAAGTCAAGCCACACAACATGATCAACTCCAGCAAGAAGAAATGGCTTCCCGTGCATTGATATACCTGTACTTGGCGCAGCAGCTTGGTCACGGTTCCCTCCATCTAACGCATGGCGTCTTCTGGAATTTCTTCCTCCATCGCCGCGTCGACGGTTCCACCTCCTGAGCTCTGCCCAGTCTCCTGCGTGGTCGTCGTGGCGTCCGGGCGCGGAGATGGCCAAATACCGGCGTGTATGTCACCAGTGTGCCTGGCTCACCAGCCGGCGCACTTGCCTCGGCGCCTGTCCCGTCACCAGCACCTCCCTCGACGACGGTCACCTCAGCCACCACCTCCTGCGTTTCCCTGCACATCACCAGCAGGTTTTCAGTTGTTAATCCGATGCGCACCTCACAAATACCTGTGATGCATCATTCTTACCTCGTAACCACGGGGAAAGTTGACTAAAAGCGATCACGGCGACGGCCGTGACTGCTTTCCCCGTCAAGGGCTGTGGTTCCGGTGGGTTGCTACACCGTCACAGCCACCTGCTCCACTGCCGCTGCGACCGGGCCTTCGTCGATTCCCGTGGTCGGCACGGTGTCACCCGCCTCGGCCTGCTGCTCCGCCGCCGTCGCGCCTAGTTTCTCGCCAAGATCCGTGGTCGGCGCGACGCTATCTGCCTCGCCCACCTGCTCCGTTGTTGCAGCCACTGGTTCCTCCGCGACCGCTGTGGTCGGCACGGTTTCACCTACCTCTCCACGTGGCGTGTCCAGGGAAGCATCCAGGATGGCCTCCGAGATCACGGGCTGCTCCTCCAAGGGCACTTCCTGGCTTTGCCCCTCCTCTCCACCACCATCCGCTTCCGCGTCGTCCGGCCTTAGTGGCGCCGGCGAGGGCCCTCGATTTGGCGTCCCGCCGGGCGTCGGCATGTCCGGCGCGACTGCTCCAAGTGACGCCTCCGGGCTCCCAGCTGGCAGCGTCGCGGTCGGTGACGCCTCCGTTCATGCTTTCTTGTACAGTTGACTCAATGGAACACTGTCCATTGAGCCTCCCGACGACGACGATGAGATCTGTGCCTTCCTCCTCCTCTTGGTCAGCGTCTTGGTCTTCGGCGGCGACGCTCGGGAATCCGACTGCTTGGCGGCCACGCGCCGCAGTGCCCGCTGCGCCCGTGGTGTAGAGCCCTGCACGGCCTCTTCCTCACCGTCCCCGTCGCTTGATTCGTCGTCCAGGGCCGCCACTCGAGCTAGAAGCTCTTCCAACGTGCGCTCGTAGCCCTGGACCTCGCCGCGGGGCCATTCATCGGACGGAACGTCCGAGATGTACACAGCGCGCCCCTGCACAAGCACACTACCATCAGCGATTATAAACAAGAAGCATGCAATTTCAAATAGATGCACAATGGTGCCAACATACCGCTGGTGGTGGGTGGGCAGTGGTGTACGGCGTCTGCAGTTTCTTTGGCGCCGTCCTCGCCGAATCAAAGTTATGAAAGCACTCGGTGCCCCGGGCGGTCATCTCCTTCGCATCAACAGAGTCGGTCCCCGCGCGGGACGGGTCCGTCAGCCCCCGGTACTCATACATCAGGGTGGGTCTCTCCTTGCACGGCTACAAGTGACGTTGCCACCACATCACGGCCACTATCACGCCGTGAACACGCTCTCTATTCACGAGCGGCAGCAACTCTTCCACCTGCTCCATCTCCGTGACGTTGGGCTTCGCCGACCACTTCACGTTCGGCTTCAGGATCAGCGCAATGTCACTGGGGACTGGCCTCCCCTCTGGATTTTGCCTCATGTAGAACCACTCCTCGAACCAGTTCTTCATGGAGGTGGAGTGGGGGATGGTCACCCACTGGGATTTCATCCCATCGCGCAGCATAATGTAGCAGTCCCCAACTATTTGAAACCCATCAGTTCCCTCCCCCTTCTTCTTCAGATAATAAAAATGGCAGAACAGATTGAAGTTCGGCCGAATTCCCAAGAATGCCTCGCAAATGGCGATGAACTCCGACAGCGTCAGGATCGAGTTGGGGTGGAGATTGCAAAGCGAAATCTCCCAATGGTGGCACAAATCACGAACGAACGGATGAACTGGCGACCCCAACCCCCACACGAATTAATCCTCCAGAACAACTATCTCGCCCTCGCGGGGAAGTGGAAACCGCTCACCTGACGGTGGCGCTCGCCAGATCCCGCTGTCCTCCGGCGGCAGCAGGCCCCGCTCCACCAGCTTTAGCAGCGACTCCCTCGACGTCTTCGATGGGCCCCAGTGCTCCGCCAAGAGCTTCCGCCGCGCCGCCTCTGATAGCCACAGTTGCCCGCTCGCCATTTCCGGTCTACCCCACCTCCTTCTTCGCCTCGCTCACCGGTTCGCTGTCGTGCGGCTCCGGCCCGGCTCGATAGGCAGCGGCGGGTCGCGGGGCGGCGGGATTTGGCGTGCGACGGGGGTGGCGGTGGTTAGGGTTTGGAGAGTGTGGAGTGTGCTCGAGAGGGAAGACGATGAGTGTGGAACCGCCTGGAAATGAAGAGACTGAGCGGCGGCGGCCGCCTCCCTCCTTTTTATACGGCTCGGCGGTCCCCGCACGGGACCTAGGGTTGACTCACCTGGGTCCTTTTCTAAATGGGCCGACAAAAGGTGGGCCTCTATACTTTATCCCCACAACGGCGTCTCTTATTTGGCCTGCTATGTCCCTCGACAAAAATGGAATGGCGGGATCGCCCTACTTTTGGCGCTTCCACCTGACGTTTTGCAGCTCACGTGGACGCACGTGCGCACAAAGCTCATTTTTGCTTTCTAAAATTTCGCCCACGTGAGATTTTTTCCACGTGCTTCACTTTTTCTTTGACCTCTATTGGCCTAGTTCACCAGCAACATGCTGGGGACTGAGTACAAGGAGCACAGCTTTTTCATCTCTCCTGACAAAGTTAGGATGGTTCAACGCATATGTATGGACACATGGTAACAGAGGGTTCGGCCGACCAGCAGAGCTTCGGTCAGAGTAATGACTAAGTCATTTTCCTCTCCTTCACTTTTTCGAAACACTACCATGCTTTCTGGGATAATGCACAGCGTCGACCAGAACACGGCATAGCCGTGGTTCACCATGAGGCTCTTGTGCTTAGCACGGGTCCACATCGACCGCATATTACGCAAGGATACATCAAAGATGTATCATTTCCACCAAGTTTGCCTTCGGCGCAGCCAAGGACTGGAACCTTGCGGTTATAACCGTGTTCCCCATGCCAAAGGCATGGAGCTAGCGTTGGGTATGTTTTTCTCTTTCGACACATGGCATTTGGGGTTTGGCCGGTATGCAAAGCTACCCTCCATTCAACCGACAATGTTGGTTTTCCCTACTCCACCCTCTTGTGTACATCAGCCATGTTCACTAGACAATTGCAAAGCTCTGTGTCTAGACACAACACAGTTGTGGTCGATCTCCTGTTTTTCCATCACCAGAACTGGTCGGCCAAGTCGCTTTCTTGTCACTAGGGACTGGTTAGCAGAAGCTAACATAGTTTCATCCCCATTGCTGGGGACTGGTCGGCACAGCCGCCATTTTGTCTAGGACTGGTTAGCAGCACAAACACAGTCTCATCCTAAGGGACTACTCGGCCCGGTCGCTATTTCATTAATGGGGACTGGTATACGTCGTTATCTCAGTCCCATCCCCGTCCCTGGGGACTGGTCGGCACTGCCGCCGTCATGAACTCGGTGCACCAGGCTCCTTTTCTTGATCCTGATACAACCTGTGCCACATCTTATATCTGGCTCGGGGACTACGTGGGCCTGTTGGCGTTTCTTAGCGTCGCTACCAAGCATGGAGGTTTTAAGTCCATCCCATGTAACGGCACCAGAAAGCCAATTGGTATAAGTTACGCAAACAGTGAAATCCGCAAGCGCACAGATACCGTTGTAGCTTTCACCCAAGAGTATTCCAGGGTATCGTATTTATCCTCAGGGAAGCAAGGGGTAAAGAAGTTGATAATTAACCGTCATACATCTGCTAACTAATATACCAACTAAGCTAATGAGGGGGTAAAAGATATGATCGGGTTTTCAGATAAATGACACACACAGGAGAACCCTAAAAAGATAGCAGAGCAGACTAGCTAAGTTGGGAGGTCTACAGGAGATGCCAGGATTCCTATTTCCTTCTCCATTACTGTGGTTCTATTCTAGTCTAAACCAAAGGAATAGCTAAGCGGAGGTCGCATAGCGTTATACCGAGACACTTCGGAGCAAATTCCTTTCCGGTTCTCGAAAAGATGGGAAGGGGTAACCGGGGTCGAGGCAGCCAAAGCTCTACGAAACACCAGCCCGAACGTGGTGGAATACAAAGGTCAGTCGGAGCTGTCACCCCGGGGCTACCACAACTATCCGTGGGGCTGGGCGCATTCTCCGGTAACTCGCTAACCCAGACACCACGCCTGCGCTAGCGGTTACGTACTCTAGTCACGATCTATAACTAGAGCAATTGGTCGACCAGAGAACCCATGCCAAGGTATAATCACTACACTAACCAAGATTAGCTAAAGAACTAAGGCATGACAAGATAACCAAATGAATAGTTCAGTAATGTAAAGAAGATAAATATAAGATAAAACTCGAGTCGCACAGAGGACCGATACAAGGTTGGCCGAGCCTCCGAGGACTCTTCCGGAACTTGAACTCTCGCCCTCACTCCCAACTAGGCTAGCACTACTACTACATCTTGGAACTTTGGAGGTGGAGGTCTTCCTTGTGGTGTGTGTTCAATGAGGGGGGAGAGAGCCTCCTTTTATAGGTGGAGAAGAGGGGGCTCTATGGAAATGTTCCATCCCCACATGGAAAGACCAAAACCGACCTCTATAGGGTGGTTTCACACCTTCCATACGGGAATCACCACCGTCATTGGCCTTGGGCTGTCGGCATGGGCCACCTGGCAAAAGATGGGCCTGTTTGGCGCCAGGACTGGCGCGCCCACGCCTTGAGCGCGCGCGCGCCCAGTGTGGGCCGCCTTGGCCCCATCTTTTGCCAGATTCTTGTGGGGCTTTTCCTTAGCTTCGAAACGGTGGGTATTTTGTCCAATTCCGAGTTCGGATGCATCCGGGGCGTCCGTTTTACTAGGACGTGTCCGTGCAGTCAAAAAACGAACTCGACCCTGATTTGGTGCTTGGGCTAGGTCACTCCCATGTCGGTGGTTTGGCCCAAACTATCTGGCAGCTGGACCCCTCTTCCTAACTCCTCTGTTTTGCTTGAGCCATGTCATATTTTTAGTGTATTTTCATATAAGCCCTGCAAAATAAGTGAGACACCAAAACTCATAGAATCGGTTAGTCGTAAGCCCTATATCTAAGTTTTGGCAAACATTTTATTTGTAAGTTGGCGGTAAAAAGTATGCAATAAGGAGCGCCAACAGGGCCCACGTCACTTTGCAGTGACTTGGGCTAATTTTTATGCAGCATTTTATGATGACATGATTGTTTCTACGCAGTCAAGAAAACTTTTTTCTTTCGACTGTGGGCCCACATCATGGGACGTCCAATAAATTATTCTTTTTACAAAAAGAGCAACATGCATCTTTCGATTACAATGGCATGCAAAAGCTTAAAGAGCCCGACCAGTTACTGGTCGGATGCACGCAAATCTCCAAGCACCTCAGGACACATGATGCTCGGGGACTAGCTGTGGGGGTATAAACCCCTATACCCGCATGGCCCGACCTTAGGACTGCTCGGATAAAGATCCTTGGCCCAAGAATGCAGGGCCGACCAGGGCCCAGGTCTGGTCGGCTATCTTGGAAGACAAGGAAGGAAGGGCGAGCTAGTCTGCGCTACTGGTCGGCTACTGTTGATGTCTATTAAGTGCAACTGAAATAAAAAGGGTTCCGCAAGCGCACAGAATATATCATCGTAGCATTTTAACCGGGAGTAATCCAGGTATCGTTATTTATAATTTTACCACTGGGAAGGGAATGCACTTTGGATAATGAGTGATGAGCAATGCACATGCGATAATGGAGAGCTCAACCTTGTCGTATCGATCATCTCATACGGGGTAAGTGTCACATAAAATATAGGAATGAATTATAAATGACATAAGATAAATGAGAGCATTTAGCCACATAAAATAATAGTAATAAGCCATCTCAACTTAGCACTCTAAGCTTATAACACTAGCATGGACTAGGACAATCTAGGGTGTAATCCTATGTTATTCTAACTATAAAGTCAAAGCATACAATGATTAGTGCAAGAACATCTAGCAATCATGGCGGGAAAAGGTTACATTTATGCATAGTGATATTACCAGAGAAGACAAGAGACATAGCAATGACTTCAATGTAATAGGTTTGTTCTGCTAGACCTATACTCGGGAGAAGGGCTACAATGGACTCAACAGGACTGTCACCCCCGCGATCTACCTCACGATCCGGAATATAGGGTGCAATCGCAGATAAATACGGCCTAGGCACCACGCCTACACAATATTTACCACTCACCCATCGATCTAATGAGCGAGCGCTATACGATCCTATGCATAAACATAATGCTAGTCCAACTATGCTAAACATATAATGAAAGTAGACTAAGAACAATATAATTGAGAACATAATCAAATAGAGCAAAGTCAAGTCTGATATAATAGAATAGAATAAAGTACTACTCATAGTATCACGAACAATGATGAATATTACAAGAATGTAGAGGGGAATTACCAAGAACTCCGACAGATCCGGACTCCAAGCTAGGCTTGATTCCCTCCAGATCTATTCCTATGTAGCTATGCTACTAAACTATGGAGCTCTAATTGAGATGGTGGCTCGGCTTCTCGAATCCTCTCGAGATGAATGAAGAGAGAATGAATTAGGGTTTTACCCGGGGGCCGGGGGCTCGAATATATAGCCCCCTAGGATGAACCACAGCCCTTGGATCAAACCGACCTAAATGGACGATAATTATTCATCCTCAAAGGCGGTGGAGGCAGGATCCGCGAGACTCGACCTGATTGGCTGAGGTGGGGAGTCGGCCGACTCCCCCTTGGGCGGCCGGCCGGGAGGCTGCCGGGTGGGGCCCACCTTCGGGGGGTCGCCTTGGAGTCTTCTAGATTATACTTTTTCACCCGTTCGGTCTTTATCTCTACGTAGTCATGACATGTGGGCCTCCTTTGGTTCTCTTTTCGATAACCCCCTGCGAAATAGACAATCACCAAAACTCGTGGAATTCTGTCAGTGTAACCCCTATATCTAATAGGTGAACTCATATTAGTCCTTTCTCTTGCTGCGTTGATGGTATAAAATTGATATTTAACGACCGTAACAAACTCCCCCAAGCTTACCTTTTGCTCGTCCCTGAGCAAAGATAGACTCAGTGATGGATCAGGAGTTGCTACAATGCCTTCACTCCTCACAAGTACACATGCGTTCAAACAAAAACTCTCCTCCGGATTAGAGTGAACTATTCTGACTCAAAACTTACTCATATTACCTTTCACCATGGGGCTTGTAACCGTCACTTGGGTCTTGAGTAGTTGAAAGATAGAACGGTCAAGTCAAGCGCCATGTTTCACGCTCTTTGATCAACTATTATCCCGGAGTTTTTTGCAAAGTTTTGAAATAAAACTCAGAGTTCCTTGTATGAACCTTTCAGGTCTCTCATTTGTGGTATTTTTGGATCCTCTCCAAGGCATGAGTAGTGTATGCCTTCTCTCTCTCTCAAAATATGTGGTATTTATGGAACTAAGGCATAGTGGAAAGTGCCTTCTCTCTCTCACCCTACTTTCTAATAGGCTTATATGGAGCTCATAGGTGTGGAGACACTCAAACTCACTTGCATATATTGCACAGTTAAGACATGGATCCAATAGGAACTAAAATAATAATAAAGTCATATGTGCATGTGATTGAGGAAGTGGAATGGATGATAAGATGATGATAGGATGATGATGGAATGATGGTGATAAGGAAATGATTATGGGGGTTGATCACTTTGGTGAACATCTACTTCTTCACTTCCTCCTTGGGGATAACATAACTCCCTTTATTGGAAACCTTGAAACTTCTTGAAACTTTTTGAAAGGAAGGACTTGGCTACTCTTTCTTTCTTCTCTCTTTTTTTTAATTGAATAACCAATCCTCTGGAAACAAAACTACGAAAACGAAACTTTAGCACGGGGAGTGTATAACTTGAAATGATAATGACTGGAGCTTTGATGTAGGCAATTGGAACGGCGATGATTTTTCTAGATGTTCACTCCCAGGATAGGAGTAGAACCTTTTCTGGATGAAGTGAAATGAATGGCGTATGTATATGTGGATAGATGGATGGATGGATGGATGCGTACTCCCAGGGTAGGAGCAGCATAGGTGTGTGTCTCCAGGGTAGAGACAGCACAGTAAGTGGAGAATGCGTACTCCTAGGGTAGGAGTAGCATAAGTGCGTATCTCCTGGGTAGAGATAGCACGATATGTGGTGGATATGGATCTATATGTGGGTGGTACTTCTAGGGACAGAAGTAGCACAGAATAAAAGTAGTATTTATAAAATGGGTGCATGCTTCTGAGGACAGAAGTAGCATTGATCAATGGATGGAGAGCACATAGTATTGACTTTAACTGCATGACTGATTCCTTATGGGTCCACAAAGATAACCACACTCAATGCCTATAAAGACTACACTCAAGCCTACAATATGATCTATATAAACGAGATGGGTTTTCCTAATCTAGTAAGCATGAATATATGGCTGTGGTAGGAATTTGAACTCTCATCATAAAGGAACTCATCATGCAGGAATTTAATATTTTCACAAATAAATTCTCCGAACTCTAGTGTCTCTAGGAACAAGATGGACATGACAGCTCAAAACCTTCCCATATCATACCCGTCAACCACCTAGACTTAGATCAAGTGTTCGCTACCCACAAGTTTCGGGTTCGAGCAAATCTCAAGTCTAAACAGGTTGTGTCCAAAACTCGGGAGAGTGCAAGGTTGAAAACTAGGTACTTGAAAGAAATTACGGCATAGCAACTATTCATCATCTCCATGTAGAGTTTATTCTAGGGATCACTTTTAAGACAGATTGTAAGAGCTCTCCAAAAGTAGAAAAGGATAAATAAAGAAATCTTTCGGGTTTCTATGGTTATGCATCTTTTTAGTTGTTTTAACAAAGCATACTTTAATAAAGGAATTACGGCAGAGCAACTATTCATCATCTCCATATAGAGTTTATTCTAGGGATCACTTTAAAGACAGATTACAAGAGCTCTCCAAAAGATAAATAAAGAAATCTTTCTGGGTTTCTATGGTTATGCATCTCTTTTAGTTGTTTTAACAAAGCATACTTTAATAAGACATAGATAGATAAGTTGGAAACACTTAGCTTGGTACACGGGGGATGCCCTCCCCCAAGCTGGATGTTGACATAGTCTGCTGATGTTGCTGACAGGCAATGGAGACGTTCTAGTCCTCCTGGTGTGTCGTAGATAGTTGCTGTTGGAGACAGCGTTCAAGTGTCGCGGGCAGCACTCCGACAGGGGACTGGATGTCCTTCTGCCTGTTGGCTCTTCTTGATCCTTGATGTTCTGTGAAGCTCAAATAGACAACAAAGCTCGTGGAACTGATTAAGCGTTAGTGATAAAAACCTCTGGGCCTTGGTTGTCTAGGACTTCTTAACTTAAAACTTATTCTAACAGGATCACAAGAAATATTTTTATCTTTTTATAATTTAAGGAATGCAAACAGGGAAAAATAAACATGCTGAGAAATTATTTTTTTGCCACCACAGTGAATGATTATCCACATGGGGCTTAATGATTTTCTGGATGCAAATGCACAACATCTTTATTTTCTTTTTCTAATGCGAGAGATAAAAGAGTAAAGATGCAATCGAATGCTAAGGTAAAAATAAAATGCTAAAAAGTAATTGCTGATAAATACCAAGTTACCTCTTGGCGCGGCGTTCGGTGGTTTTAAGTCCTCCGAACAGGACTTGTCATGTTAGCTCATTTTTCAAGGGACGCATTGGCTGGCGCCTCTGATGATGTCGCCTCTTGTGTAGGAATAGTTTTTGATTTTTCTTTTACTTCCACACCTTCTTTGTTGGAGAGGGTGACCTTGAGGAGGAAGCTTCTTGGATCACTTGTTTTTCTTGTTGGTAGCACCTCTTCTTCTTCTACAATGTTCTTCTCTTAAGGTACCGATCTTCATATCTTGACACTTCTCCCTCATAGTCGGCCCATCCATCGTAGTGATGTTCTTCTTGTTACGCGACCGGTACGCTACCTTCTCCTTGTTGTTCTTCTTAGGTTCCTCAGTGATTATATAATTATTGTTGAAGTAGCGGTGTACCTTTTCAGTGGGAAAGTGGAAATGAATCTCCCCTGTTCCAATATAGATGATAGCTCTGGTGGTGTTCAGGAATGGTCTCCCTAGGATGATCGGAGGGTCGTAATCATCTCCCATATCGATGACTAGGAAGTCTGTGGGGACATAATGGTCATCTATCTGGATGAGGACATCTTTTACTTCTCCTTCGACGAAGCGGAATGTCTGATCTGCCATCTGTAGCTGTGCATAGGTGGGCTCCAAAGGCATAGTGCCATATAGATACTCATAGGTTACCTTGGCCATAATGTTGACGCCAGATCCGATGTCACGAGCCTTTATTGGAAGAGCTTGTTGATGGAGCATTGAATGGTTGGGACACCCGGGTCATCCTTCTTGATCGACGTGGGGACTTGAGTAAGTGGTCATGCTCCTTGTGGACTGCAGTGACCATCCTCACTGTCTCCGTCTTCTTGGCCTTCTTATTTTTGTTCTTGCTTTTCTTAGCTGAATTCTTCTTCTTCTCACTTTTCGTTGATGAGGGTGTGTTGGGAGCTATGAGCACTCGTTTTTGAAGAAGAAGGTCTCTCTCTTGCCCTTGATATTGAAGATGATCTTGGCAGTGTTGGCATACATGATGGCTCCAGCGGTGTTCAAGAATGGTCATCCCAGAATGATGGGGGACCTTTCGTCATTGCCTGTATCCACTACCATGAAGTCTGCAGGAACATACAAGTTGCCCACTCGTACACATATGTCTTCAACTACTCCCAAAGGAACACGGACTGACTGATCTGCAAGCTGTAAGCACATGGTTGTGTATGCTAAGGGGCATCTAAATAGCTTCTCATATATCACTCTTGCCATAATGTTGATGCTTGCACCAAAGTCACAGATTGCCTCATTGAAGTTGGTACTTCCGATGGAGATCGGAATGACTGGTCTCCCTGGATCGCCCTTCTTGATTGGCAGAGTTGAGTCAATCCATGACCCCTTCGATGGATCACTCCAGCTGTCTTCTACATTGAATATATCAACAAGATTTGCAGTTTCGAGCTCTTCGGGTTGTCCTGCCAGTTTACCTTGACCAGCGGAGGGAGCAAGGTTGACAAGCTATTGTACTTGCGACTCAAGTATTTTGTTGAAGCTGAGCTGACTCTTGATGGCATTGTAAAAGCCATCCATTCTGTTGCTGAGTGTCTCTAAGACCTTCTCATTTGATGCCAGCTTCTTGGACAGATTGTCCATCATCTTGCCTTGATTTAGCACTAACTCTCTCAAAGGCGGCTGGTTGTAATTATTGTAGGAGGAGCTGTTACCTTGATAGTTGCCTGAATAATTGCCTGAGTAGTTAGGCCTCTGCTGCTGATTCCAACCTTGATTCTACTGAGGATGATAGTAATTGTTGTTGTTGAGGTAGTTCACGTCCTCCTTCAGCTGCGGGCGGTTAGCACTGTGTGCCCGGTTTCTCCACACTCTTCACATGTCATGCGAGCATCATGTATATGCATGACTTCTTTCTTTTACTGTGGCTCTCTCATCGAGCCTCTTCATTAGCGAGATCCATTTTGGCGACCGGCATGTCTACCTCCTTCACTGGTGCATTCCTCCACCTCTCTTGCGGGTCTAAGTTCTTTCTTCACTCCAACCTTGGTTGGATGCCATCTTCTCCACAAGAGCCGTGGCCCGAGGAATAGTGAGTGATAAGAATGCACCACCGGCGGCATCCATCGTTTCACGTGTCTTTGCCGAGCCCATGGTAGAATGTTTGCATAAGCGGCCAATTCTCTATGCCATGATGAGGACATTCAAGGATGTAGTCTCGAAAGCGCTCCCAAGCTTCGGACAGTCTCATCATGATGTTCTTTGAAAGCTTGATATCTTCCCACGAAGAGCATTTGTCTTGCCCATGGGGAAGAACTTCGCCAAGAAATTGGTGGAACATAGTGCCCACATAGTATTCTTCTCCTTATTGGCATAGAACCACTGCTTCGCTCTCCCCAAGAGTGAGAATGGGAAGAGGCGAAGTAGTATAGCATCTCTGGGGACATCCTTGATAGTGAATGTGCTACAAATCTCCAGGAAGTGTTGGAGATGAGCACTAGCATCTTCATGGGCCTTCCCACAGAACTGGCTTGCTTGCACCATGTTGATCAGCGCAGGCTTGAGCTGAAAAGCTCCTTCGATGTCCGCAGCTGGTCCAGTATGAATGTTGTCCGTAATGGGAGCTGAGAACTCGCGGAGTGACTTGTTTGCCATGGCTTCAAACGCTGGTGTCAAGTCTCGAACGAAAGGTCGACTTTCTGCTTCTGACAAACTTCCAAGTTGAGTTGATGATGATGATTGATTGGTCTTCTTCAACTTGCTTCTGGCCTTCCTGATTAAAGCTTCTGGATTGTCAATATAGTTATCAGGAAGAGTAGTCTTGATTACCCTGCATAAAATACACAAGTAGACAAAACAAGGGTAATCCTGTAGAGATGGATTAGTATGAAAAAGACTACTCGATAACATTATCTAGTGCAATGCTGCTCATTATCCATTGGCTTTCATCCTTCCCCGGCAACGGCGCCAAAAATGCTTGTTGATGTCTATTAAGTGCAACTGAAATAAAAAGGGTTCCGCAAGCGCACAGAATATATCATCGTAGCATTTTAACCGGGAGTAATCCATTTATCGTTATTTATAATTTTACCACTGGGAAGGGAATGCACTGGATAATGAGTGATGAGCAATGCACATGCGATAATGGAGAGCTCAACCTTGTCTGTATCGATCATCTCATACGGGGTAAGTGTCACATAAAATATAGGAATGAATGATAAATGACATAAGATAAATGAGAGCATTTAGCCACATAAAATAATAGTAATAAGCCATCTCAACTTAGCACTCTAAGCTTATAACACTAGCATGGACTAGGACGATCTAGGGTGTAATCCTATGTTATTCTAACTATAAAGTCAAAGCATACAATGATTAGTGCAAGAACATCTAGCAATCATGGCGGGAAAAGGTTACATTTATGCATAGTGATATTACCGAGAGAAGACAAGAGACATAGCAATGACTTCAATGTAATAGGTTTGTTACGCTAGACCTATACTCGGGAGAAGGGCTACAAAGGACTCAACGGGTGTCACTCCCGCGATCTACCTCACGATCCGGAATATAGGGTGCAATCGCAGATAAATACGGCCTAGGCACCACGCCTACACAATATTTACCACTCACCCATCGATCTAATGAGCGAGCGCTATACGATCCTATGCATAAACATAATTCTAGTCCAACTATGCTAAACATATAATCAAAGTAGACTAAGAACAATATAATTGAGAACATAATCAAATAGAGCAAAGTCAAGTCGATATAATAGAATAGAATAAAGTACTACTCATAGTATCACGAACAATGATGAATATTACAAGAATGTAGAGGGGAATTACCAAGAACTCGACAGATCCGGACTCCAAGCTAGGCTTGATTCCGTCTAGATCTATTCCTATGTAGCTATGCTACTAAACTATGGAGCTCTAATTGAGATGGTGGCTCGGCTTCTCTCGAATCCTCTCGAGATGAATGAAGAGAGAATGAATTAGGGTTTTACCCGGGGGCCGGGGCTCGAATATATAGCCCCCTAGGATGAACCACAGCCCTCGGATCAAACCGACCTAAATGGACGATAATTATTCATCTTCAAAGGCGGTGGAGGCAGGATCCGCGAGACTCGACGTGATTGGCTGAGGTGGGGAGTCGGCCGACTCCCCCCTTGGGCGGCCGAATGGGGAGGCTGCCAGGTGGGGCCCAGCCTTTAGGGGTCGCCTTCTGGAGTCTTCTAGATTATACTTTTTCACCCGTTCGGTCTTTATCTCTACGTAATCATGACATGTGGGCCTCCTTTGGTTCTCTTTCTGATAACCCCCTGCGAGAAATAGACAATCACCAAAACTCGTGGAATTCATCGTGTAACCCCTATATCTAATAGGTGAACTCATATTAGTCCTTTCTCTTGCTGTGTTGATGGTATAAAATTGATATTTAACGACCGTCAACAGCTACCAAGATATCAATCATGGAAGATTGGATTAGATTGATTCGGTTACCTTGCATGTAAATCCATATCCCCGAGATATCGGGCTTGTAATCCTGCTCCCCCACTATATAAGGCGAGCAGGACACCCACCCAAAACTCATCTCCACATTAATATACAGACTCGATCAAGAGTACGGGACATAGGGTATTACACGATTCGTGGCCCGAACCTGTATAAACACAGCGTCTCGTGCTCCTTGATTACATCTTGTTCGTCATCTAGCGTGCCTAACCGATCAATCTACTACCTTAGGCATACCCTAGGTAGACTGCCGCCGATATTTCATCGACACACTGTGATTTGCTGATGCTTAATGACAACAGTGGGCCTATGAACTATGATCATCCCGGTGCCCCTGATTTTGTCTACTTTGGTGAGTAATTTTAGTACCCAAAAAAAAGTACTACGTTGCATTTTACTAAAAAATGGAGTCTAATGCGCGCGAGGCCGCTGGGCACAGGCGAGCGTCGCCGGTCCGCGCAAGCAACTATTGGTCGAGGGCTCCGCGGTCTCCGCCGGTCGCAAGGTCCGCTGGGCGAGCTCTGCCTTCCACGCATCCGTCATCGCTGAGCGAGTTCTGTCTTGCGCGCATCCGGCGCTGCTACGTGAGTTGTACCTCGCCGCCACGGGCGAGTTTCGCCTCGACACCGCAGGCGTGGCCGGCTCTACCTCGCCGCCGTGGGGCGGGCGTTTGTAAGCTTGGCCTCGCCACTAACGCGGGCTCCGCCTTGCGGGCAAGCTAGCTCCGTCTCACCGCCGACGCGGGCTATGTCTCGCCGGACGCGCGTGCTCCGTCGGCTGCTCTGCTTCGCACACGGGCTCTGCCACCGTCGGGGTCAACTCCAACTTCGTATTGGTGACGCTGCTGGACTTGCCACACATGGCGCTACCAGAGCTGGTGGAGAAGGCGCTATTGTCTACTTGCCCTCCGACGCTTTGTAAAGGCCTACCAAATACATTAGTCTATAGCAACGCAAAAAAACCATTGCAATTGTAACATGATATTGCATCCATTTAGGATTCTAGTTGCAATAAATACCTTGCAATGGCAAGGCCATAGAAGGTTATTACAACACCAAGAAACTGTGGCAATAGGAACATTCTATCGCATTCATTCAGAAATTTTGTTGCAATAACCACCTAGCAATTGCAACATCACTAAAGATAATTGCAACCCAAAACAACCGTAGCAATAGTTATGAGTAAAAGCAACCAAATTCAATATAGTTGCAATAACACCAAGTAATTGCAACGAAAATCAATACTAATACAACTCCAAAGTACCATAGCAATAATGCCAACTAATTGCAACACAATTTTAAATTGGTTGCAGTAGCACGCATCTGTCGCAACGACTAACCACACATATTGCAACACATTTTGTCTGTTGCATTATAGGCACATATTGCAACATTTTATGGAAAGGTTGCAATATGACCCCCCTAAGGCAACAAAATTAGTTGTGTTGCAACCATGTGGTGTGTCATTAGACCTGAATCCTTGTAGTGTTTCTAGAAGTTCATTTGTGTGTTTATGTTTTATTGTGGTGGCTGCAGTCATGCCACCTAAGAAGAAAGGTAAAGGTAAAGGTCGAGCTCGAGGTGCTGCCCAGCCAGAGGGTGACACTCAAGAAGACCTAGCAGCCACAGTGCGGCAATTGCAGAATGAGTTGAGGACTCTTAGGCAAGCTAATCGTGGGGGTGCTGCCCAACCTGAGGGTGTAGGAATTGTCCAACCTAATGGCACAGGTGATGTTGAACCTATTGCTGAAGTAGATGGTCATCAAAGTGGAGTGACCCTGAAAGATTGGGTTCGCCTAAAGCTGGACAGTTTTGATGGTACTGGAAATCCTATCCAAGCTGCAGATTGGCTTTGTTATATTGAGATGCAGCTTGATGCCTTTGAGGTGTTGCCTCAAGATAAAGTTCGCTATGCTTTGCAAATCATGAAGGGTGAGGCTCAAATTTGGTGGAGAGGTGTACAGTCAGCTAGGACCGCTGCTCATGGTGTTCCCACGTGGTCTGAGTTTTTTGCACAATTTGAGAGGAGATTCAACTCAGCTACTTTCTCAGATAAGGTGCAAATTGATCTAATAATTACACCCAAGACAAGATGACTATAGCAGAGTATCAGGTGGGATTTAATAAGATTGTTCGCTTTGTCCCTCATGTAGCCAAGAATGATGCAGAGAAGGCTAGAAGATTTAGGCAGGGTTTGAGACCTTTTATTCGTCATATGCTTGGTGCTTTTCCTGTTACTGACTTTCGCACCATGGTTGAGCAAGCTTCAGGTATTGAGCTGCAACAAACTTATACATGCAACAGACTTATACAGATGACACTCGCAAAGCATCTGGAACAGATCATCACAAGGGACAAGTTGAGAAGAAAGGTTAGTCGGGTGGTCCAACCCATAACAAGCATAAGGGTCAGCATCGTCATCATCCATATCAAGGTGGATATTCCCAGGGGCGTCATACTGGGACTGGTCCTCAGTTTCGTGCGGTTGTTAAGCCAGGTCTTGGCCTAGTGTGCTTTAGGTGTGGTGATGCACATATGAAAACTGAGTGCTCTTGGAAAGGAAATTGTTCAGTTTGTGGCCACTTTGGTCACAAGGATGTGGTATGCCGCAAGAATGCCAATGGAAAAATTAAGTGGGAGAAGGTGACTTCTTCTAGTGGTTCTTCTTCTAGGGGTTCAGCACATATGTTGGCTTCTGCTCCAACTCCACAGTTCTTACCATCACCTATTGCTCCGCCACAGCAGTATCTTCCTGCACCTACTGGAGCTTATTGGTTGCCTGCAGCAGCAATTACCTCAGCTCAGGGCCCAGCTTTACCTCACCAGTGGCTTGCACCACCGGTAGTGACAATGGTTGGGACTTCTTCTACACAGGATGTGGGAGCTTCTACTTCACGTGCACCTCCTGGACTATACACTTTGCCTTCTGCTGACTCTGGAGGTCGCAACGATGTTGTGACAGGTATCTTACCCATTGATTCTCATAATGCTCGGATTTTATTTGATACTTTGGAGCAATTTTTTCTTTCGTATCATTTGATTTCGCTAGAAAGGTGGGGTTGTCATCACAAAGAATTAGAGAGTCAGTTGTAGTCAGTTCTGCTAGTGGAATTATTTCCAGCTGCACTATTTGCCCGGGTTGTTCTATAGCTATTGGTGATGAGGTGTTCATTGCTAACCTCGTGATAACTAGTATGGAGCCTTTTGATGTTATTTTAGGCATGGATTGGCTTTCTCGATATCATGCACTGATCTCTTGTTATTGGAAGACAGTTACCTTGTTGGCTCCATCTAGGGAGATCATCTTCCAATGCAGCAGTCTACTATATACACTCTCTTTCTTGTGTGCACTCTATCCTAAAAGATGGATGCTGAAGTCAGGTGCTCTTTGGTCCCTCGTAGAAGGGCAAGATGCTATTTTGCGTATTGAGGATATTCCTATTGTACGCATGTTTCCTGATGTGTTCCCTGTAGAGCGTCCAGGCTTGCCTCCTGGTAGGGAACAAGACTTTCAGATTGAACTTATCCCTGGAACAAGGCTTATAAAACCCCATATAAGATGGCTCCTGTTGAGCAAGTGGAGCTGAAGAAACAGTTAGATGATGTGATAGCAAAGGGTTTTATTTGACCAAGCAAGTCTTCATGGGCTTTTCCTGTTTTGTTCGTGGAGAAGAAGGATGGTACTAAGAGGCTTTGTGTTGATTATCAAGCCCTTAATCAAGTGACTATCAAGAATAAGTACCCGCTACCTCGTATTGATGCCTTATTTGATCAATTATAGGGTGCAAAGGTGTTTTCCAAGATTGATTTGCAATCTGGTTATCACCAATTGAGACCTAGATAGAGAAGAGGAGATCGAGAAAACTGCTTTTAGCACAAGGTATGGGCATTTTGAGTATACTGTTATGTCTTTTGGACTAACAAATTCCCTTGCTGCTTTTATGGGAGCTATGAACAGGATGCTACATGAATATTTGGATGTGGTTGTCGTGGTGTTCATTGATGATATATTAGTGTACTCTAAATCCGAGTAAGAGCATGAGGTGCATCTTAGATTGGTATTAGAGGCCCTTCAGAAGAACAAATTTTATGCTAAGCTAAAGAAATGTGCTTTCTGGTTGACGGAAGCGGCCTTTCTAGGTCATGTCATCAACCAACATGGTGTCACAGTTGATCCAAACAATGTGGCATCAGTAGTGAAGTGGCAAAGGCCATCAAGTGTGTTGAGGTCAGAAGTTTCTTAGGTCTTGCTGGCTATTACCGCCGTTTTGGGAAGGATTTCTCTATCATTGCCAAGCCAATAACACAGCTCACACAGAAAGGGGTTCCTTTTATTTGGAGTGAAGAGTGTGAGCATAGTTTTCATACCTTGAAGGACAAGCTCGTGAATGCACCTATTCTTACCTTGCCTCAGCATGGCAAAAGATATACAGTGTATACGGATGCTTCTCGTATTGGATTGGGTTGTGTGCTTATGTAAGAGGGCAAGGTTATTTCTTATGCATCACAACAATTGAAGACTCATGAGCAAAACTATCCTACCCATGACTTAGAGTTGGCAGCGGTGGTTTTTGCATTGGCATTATCTTTATGGAGAGGCTTGTGATATTTTCACAGATCATAAGAGTCTCAAATATATCTTCACACAGAGGGAGTTGAACATGAGACAAAGGAGATGGCAAGAGTTAATCGAGGACTATGATCTTACCATACAGTATCATCCAGGCAAGGCAAATGTGGTGGCAGATGCACTTAGTAGGACAGGTGTTCCTAAGACTTTAAATTCTTTGATAACAGAGTTTGATAGGATGAGCATTTCCTATTGTTATGCTGGTGTTGAACAGGCTGAGACATAGTTGATAATTGGGTCTGCTATTACTGAGCGAGTGCAGGAAGCTCAGCGACATGATCATCTTCTTCGAGAAGTTAGGAGGCGGATTGCTGAGGGTAGACCAAGAGAATTCAGCATTGATGGACAAGGGGCTATTCGTTTTCGAGGTCGCCTTTGTGCTCCTCAAAAGGCTGAGGTGAAGATGGATATCCTAAAGGAAGCCCACCGTACCCCATACACCATTCATCCTGGGAGACTAAGATGTATAGACATCTAAAACCACATTTTTGGTGGAAGAGGATGAAGGTGGATATAGCTAAATATGTTGCATCTTGTGGGGTATGTCAATAGGTGAAAGCAGAGCACAAAAGTCCAGCGGGCAAACTACAACCGTTGGCTATTCCAGAGTGGAAGTGGGAGAATATCACTATGGACTTTGTGGTTGGTCTACCTCGATCACCGCGAGGGATGGACGCTATATGGGTTGTGGTGGATAGGCTCAATAAGTCAGCACATTTTATTGCAATCAAGAATACTTACACAGCTCCCGATTTAGCACCCATCTATGTTTCTCAAATTGTGAGGTTGCATGGTGTGCCAAAGTCCATTGTTTCTGATCGATATGCAAAGTTTGTATCTTTGTTTTGGGAGAGCTTGTTGAATGCTATGGGTACAAGGTGAGATTTAAGTACGGCATTTCACCCACAGACAGATGGTCAATCAGAGCGGACCATTCAAACACTAGAGGATATGTTGTGATGTTGTGTGCTTTCTTGGAAAGGCAGTTGGGAGGAGCATTTGGCTCTAGCTGAATTTGCTTATAATAATAGCTATCATTCTAGCATTAAAATGGTGCCATTTGAGGCATTATATGGACGGAAGTGTAGGTCACCGCTATGTTGGGATTCAGTTGGAGAGAGGGCACTTGTAGGTCCTGATTGGATTCAACACACTGTTGATAAGGTGGCTGAAGTACGTCTCAATCTCATAGCTGCACAAAGTCGACAAAAGAAATATGCTGATGTGAGGAGGCGTGAGCTAGAGTTTGAGGTTGGTGACTGTGTTCTCCTGAGAGTGTCTCCGACCAAAGGTGTTGAAAGGTTTGGAACAAAAGGAAAACTTAGCCCAAGATACATTGGTCCTTTCGTAATCATTGCACGCATTGGGAAGCTTGCTTATAGGTTAGAGCTGCCACGATCTATGAATGGAGTACATAATGTTTTTTATGTCTCAATGTTGCGAAAGTATTTGCATGATCCAGAGCAGAGGATTGAATTGGGACCTATCACCACCGAACAAGACCTTACCATCAAGTCTCATCCTGTTCGTATATCATTGGTAGAGAATTGACTTCTTGTCTCGGTTGGAAAACCCCATTTTGTCTCGGTTTCCCAACCGGGATTGCTCAAGCGGGACTAAAGGTCGCCCCTTTAGTCCCAGTTGGACAACCAGGATTAAAAGGGGTCCTTTAATCCCGGTCTGTACTCCCAACCGGGACTAAAGAAGGCTTCAGACCAGCTGCTCTACGCACCCAATTTTCTTTTCTTTTATTTTTCTTTTCCTTTTCTTTTCTTTTCTTTTCTTGTCTTGTCTTTTCTTTTATAGTTCCTTCACATAGGTTACTATGAGATATCCCAAAATAATCACATATTACAAAATAATAAGCAATAACATAGTATATTACATTATAATTATGAATCCATACAACAAAGTATAGGTTCATTCTAACCAAACTAAGAGTTTGCGACAAGTGTTACAATAAACTAATTGATGCTCAACCGCGAAGTTAATTACACACTTGTCCAATGAATCCCCAAAGTGAGGTATAGGGATTTTACTCTCTCCCACTTCGAAATCGGTGAAGTGTAGGTCACCGATCTTTAATTCAAGAACACCATCTACGTACTCCAGAGTATTGAACAGTGCACTCTCAGTTGCCTCATGTTGACGGTCGTTAAGTGCCAATTTTTACCGTCAACTAGACATGAAAAAGGACCTAAACATAATTACCTTCTAGATATAGGGCTTACACTAATGGAATTCCATGAGTTTTGGTAAATGTCTGTTTTGCAGGGACTAAACTAGAAAAGTACCAGAATCATCAAATGGAAGTATGTCAAATTATAGAATAAAGTGCACCATTGCATAGAGCTCATCGAGACACATGAAATAGAGTTTTGGTTCACCCAAATCAGAGTCCAGACGACAAAGTTACGCCATCCGAAAGATTGCAATTGTGCTCCAAGAGCTGTCCGGAGTAAAACGGGCATATCTCCCTCATACGAACTCCGATTTAGGTGATCCACGCGGCAAATCGAAGCTAACGAAGAGATCCATCAGCCCACAAAATATGAGCCCATTTGGTCCCAGCCAAGGGTCGGCCGCCTCCACCCTAGGTTCGGCCGACCCGTCATCTCGACCAATCAGAACGAGTCTCGCGGATCCCTGTTCCACCGCCTTTGAGGATGAATAATAATCGTCTGTTTAGGTCGGTTTGATCCGAGGGCTGTGGTGCATCCTAGAGGGCTATATAAGCGGGCCCCCGGCCCCCGGAGGAGGCATCCCTTAAACCCTAATTCATTATCTCCCGAGCGGGACCCGAGTTAGAGGCGTCCCTTGAATGGATGACTTCTCTTCTCTAGAGAATTAGAGCTAGACACTCCAATGTAGTAGATTAGATTTAGATGAGAGTTAGGGAGAGCGGAGCTGCGCTCCGGTTCTGGAGGAGTCTTCAGATATTGGGTATGTCTTTGTATCTATTCTTGTAAGACTTATGCTTTAATACATTTATCTCCTCTATTTACTTTATGCCTTCATATGTATGATTAGTATAGTTGTTATACCTTGGCATGGGATCTTCACTCGTATTGAGTGCTCTAGTTATCTTAAGTGATTAGAGTAGTAATCGATAGTGTAGGCATGGTGTCTAGACTATAGGTTACCCGAGGTTGCGCGCAATCCCACGGATAGTTGTGGTAGCCCCGAGGGTGACTCTGTCGGGCCTTCGTATTCCACCACGTTCGGGTTGGTGTTTCGTAGAGCTTCGGCAGCCTTGTCCCAACTACTCTTTACCCAGTCTTCTTCGAGAGTTGGAAAGGACCTGCTGCTCCAAAGTGCTATTGTGTGATCGCTATATCTAACCATTCCCTGTTATCCTAGAACCAAAGTATTAGAGAAGTAGTTAGGAACCTTGATCTCTTCCGTTGTCCTCTCACTTTAACTAGCTACTCATTTATCATAGAATTCTCATGTGTGCTTTATTATTTATATTACCCTTTTATATATATAAATCATTTACCACTGCTTTAGTCTAGTTGGTTTACTAAGTTAGTAGATACATGATGGTGAATTATTAGATTCTTTAACCCTTGCTTCCCTGTGGTAAAAATATAAATAACGATACCTGGTTTACTCCCGGTAAAATGCTACAATGGTATGTTCTGTGCGCTTGCAGAATTCTTCTTATTTTAGTTGCACTTAGCAAATACCAACAAGCATTTTTGGCGCCGTTGCCGGGGAAGCAATCGGTGTTAAGTTTTTGATAGTGATCTTGATGTCTGCTAATTTAGCGTATCACTAGCTTTAGTAGGATTACCCCTTGTTCTGTTGAGTTGTGGAATAGACAGGACAAAAGATGTCGTTTCGACCTTCCGACAAGTTTCCACAAAACAATGAAGAGCCCAGGGTCCCCCAACATTCAAAATCCATCAACATTGGAACCCTGCCACCTCACAGAGTGTAGAAAAGGTCGTCGTCACAAGAATTCAACTCACATCTCGGGTGACGAACATAGATGTTCCACCACTCTCAAATTTCATCATGTGAGTCATGGTAAGTATGATCAAACGGTGAGATAGTCTTGCTCATGGACTTTAAAATTATGAGTAGTTATCTTTTAAATTCTTGCATCTCACTGCATGTTTACTTTTCATGCATTCACTCCATTTAACTTATTTATGTTTGCTCATCCACTGCATGTTTAGTACCTTGCATGCATTCATGTCGCTTGCATCTAAATATTTTTTTCATATATATAAAAAAATTCCTCACCATGATCATGCTTTGTCATCTCTCGTTTGAGTAACTCGTATAATGCTTTCATGCTACCTTTGTTTGCTATAGTATGCTTTGGTTTGGAAGTGCTACATATGGCCGTATGGGTGCTTCTAAAGGCTTTTAAATTGAGCATGGTGCTTAGGTTAAATAGCCTTCCTTAATTAAATTAGACATGGAGCCTAGTTTAGTTATTGAGCTGAAAATTGCTAGTGTAGACATTGGTTATTTTGTTGGACTAACCCCTGCAGAAAACTTTCAAATCCAAATTAGGTATGTCGAGAGATGAACGACCTTCAGAGATGAAGCAAGGCATATGATGAACTCCAGCAACTTCACACAAAAGACAATTCATTCATCGTCCAAGGAAGAATTGTAAGTATCAAATATCATTCGCATTGTCTTTTGTTGCAAGTTAACTTTGCCTTGAACCATGTTAGCGTGCCATAAAAAAGAGTCATTAGAAAACATGATAAATAAAGTCTATGCTAAAGTAACTCAAAAACCATCTCTTTATTGGCATAGATGAAATTCTAAAATAGATAGTGGATAATAGCCCATAGTTTGAAATTGTTGCAATCCTTCGGGTATGTGTCCCCTAACATTTTGCAGGAAAGAACTTATGATCTCGCCTATTCGTGGATTGGCATCACCGCGAATTTGCCACTTCGCAATGGAACAAAGAGAAAGACAAGAGTGCCACAAGAAGGATCATCATTTGAACTCACTCAAAGAAGTGGATGAACAAGGCGACAAGCTATGAGCAACATTGAAGACAACATAGCATTGGGCCCAAAACTCGAGCTAGGATGCCAATGAGGAGTATGGTGTAACTCAGCTCATTTTGGCCAATCAAAGACCTGCTCTCGTTGTTCTTGACGACACCATCTTGCACGTCGGCAGCAAGGACAAGGATGGCATGATAAGCATACATCCTTGTGTCAACCAATCATCATCAAGGGTTGACTACCGACCAAACCCAAGAAGACCGGGAACAACCACATTTGCAAGATGATGTCCCTAAACCATTGGAGATGAAGACCCTTCCTTGATCAACAAGACGGATGGCGTATCATTAACTGCAACTCTTTGCCATGCCGCTAGAAGACAAAGACCATCAAGGAAGAACTCGAGTCTACATCTCCAATGAACATCAATGCGTCAACCAAGACTCAATGAAAATCAAGAATGGTTGACGAAAGAAGATCATGCAACTGTCTATATGCTCATCCTGGATTGGACGGTACAAACAAAAGCAGAATTCAAAGAAGAGATCTTTGCTCAATGGACCTATAATCAAAAATCCCTCTCGACAAAATGAAGGCCTAAGAATAGAGGATAAACAAACGTGTCTAAGGACATAAGCACAACACACTCGAGGGATGACTCAACACTCATATTTGGTTTCACGTGGCGGCGACAACAAGGTCAAGCTTGGGGAGGAAGGCCGATGACTCTTCAAACATTGATCTAGCAATGCTCTTCCTCTTTTCAAGCCCCGTCACTCTAGCATGCCGAGAAGAAACAATGAGTGGAGTACAAGGTCTAGGCATAAGAAAAAAATAAGAGGAAAAAAAAGAAGGAGTGAAATTTTAGAAGACAAGATGCTCAAGGAGAGAAGTCAATTAAGCAAGGCAAACTCCAAGAAGAAGTAAAGGACCACTAGAAGCATCTACTCTTCATCACAAGGAACTCCGAGTGATAAAGACTAACTGGACAAGAAAGAACATGGGTGACTCCTTTCCTAGAGTTACCATCTCAAGAGGTGCGGTTCTCAAGGTCTCTACCTTTGGGATCAAATGATGCATTGAAGGAGTGAACATGACAAGAAGTCCCGTTTGGAGGACTTAAATCATCAACCCTCGCCAAGTAGGTAACTTGGTATTTATCAGCATTTCCTTTCACAAAGATTGCATTTTCCTTTAAGCATATTTGTTTCCCCTACATGCATCTTAATTGCATCTTCGCTTTACTATCTCTACGCACTAGAAAAAGAAAATAAAGATTTCTGCATTTTGCATCCGAAAACTACTAAGCCCCATGTGAATAATCATTCATTGTGGTGGCATAAAAATAATTTTTTCAGCATATCTATTTTCTCCGTCTGCATCCCTATATTATAAAATGATAAAAATATTTCTTGTAATCCCGTTAGAAGACATTTGAGTTAAGGCAGTTCTAGACAACCAAGGCTTAGAGGTTTTCATCACTAATGCTTAATCGGTTCCACAAGCTTTGTTGTCTATTTGAGCTTCCTGAGAACATAAAGGATCAAGAAGAGTCAATAAACGAAGGATGTCTAGTCTCCCGTCGAGTGCTGCCCTCAATAGTCGAGCGCCCCCCCCAACAGCAACTATCAACGACACTCCGGCATACTAGAACGCCTTCACTTTGCTAGTCGGCAACATCGACAGACTACGTCAACATCCAGCTTGGGGGAGAGCATCCCCCGTGTACCAAGCTAAGTGTTTCCAACTTATCTATCTATGCTTTCATAGAGCTTGCTTTGTTACAAACAACTAAAAAAGATGCACAACCTTAGAAACCCAGAAAGATTTATCTTTTCTTTTTAGGAGAGCTTTTTTTAATCTATCTTTAAAATGATCCCTACAATAAACTCTATATGGAGATGATGAATAGTTACTCTGCCGTAATTCCTCTCAAGTACCTAGTTTTTAACCTTGCACTCTCCCGAGTTTAGGCACAACTGTTTAGATTTGAGATTTGCTCTGAACCTGAAACTTGTGGGTAGCAAACGCTTGATCTAAGTCTAGGTGGTTGGCGGGTATGATATGAGAAAGTTTTGAGCTGCTGTCCGTCTTGTTCCTAAAGATACTAGAGTTCTGGAGAATTTATCTATGAAAATATTAAATTCATGCATGATGAGTTCCTTTATGATGAGAGTTCAAATTCCTACCACAGCCATATATTCATGCTTACTAGATTAGGAAACCCCATCTGTTTATATAGATCATTTTGTAGGCTTGAGTGTAGTCTTTAGGCATTGAGTGTGGTTATGCTGTGGACCCATAAGGAATTAGTCATGCAGTTAAGAGTCATTACTATGTGCTCTCCATCCATTGATCTATGCTACTTCTGTCCTCAGAAGCATGCACCTATTTTATAAGTACTACATTCATTCTGTGCTACTTCTGTCCCTAGAAGTACCACCTACATATAGATCCACATTCACCACATATTGTGCTATCTCTACCCTGGAGATACACACCTATGCTGCTCCTATCCTGAGAGTACGCATTCCCCCATATATTATGCTGTCTCTACCCTGGAGATACGCACTTATGCTGCTCCTACCCTGGGAGTACGCATCCATCCATCCATCCATCCACATACACATTCTCCATTCATTCATAAATTGTTCTACTCCTACACTGGGAGTGAACACCAAAAATATACGCCACTCATTTCACTTCATCTAGAAAAGGTTCTACTCTTATCCTGGGAGTGAACATCTCGAAATAATCATTGCCGTTCCATTGCCTACATAAAAGCTCCAATCTTTATCATTTCAAGTTATACACTCCCGTTGCGAAAGTTTCGTTTTCGAAGTTCGTTCTCGGAGGATTGGTTTCTCTAAAAAAAATAATAATAAAAAAAAGAAAAAGAAAAAAAGAGAGAAAAAAAAGAAAAAAAAAAAGAGAAAAGAGAGAGCAGCCAAGTCCTTCCTTTCAAGAAGTTTCAAGGTTTCCGAATAAAGGGAGTCATGTTATACCCAAAGGAGCAAGTGTAGAAGTAGCCGTTCACCAAGTGATCACCCCTTATAATCATTTCCTTATTATCATCATCTCATCATCATCTTATCATCCATTTCCTCATTCACATGCACATATGACTTTATTATTATTTTAGTTCCTATTGGATCCATGTCTTAACTGTGCAATATATGCAAGTGAGTTTGAGTGTCCCCCACCTATGAGCTCCACATAAGCCTATTAGAAAGTAGGGTGAGAGAGAGAAGGCTCTTTTCACTATGCCTTAGTTCCACAAATACCACATATTCTCGAGAGAAAGAGAGAAGGCATACACTACTCATGCCTTGGAGAGGATCCAAAAATATCACAAATGAGAGACCCGAAAGGTTCATACAAGGAACTCGAGTTTTATTTGAAAATCTTGCAAAAACTCGGAATAATAGTTGATCAAAGAGCGAGAAACATAGCGCTTGACTTGACCGTTCTCTCTTTCAACCGCTCAAGACCCAAGTGACGGTTACAAGCCCCATGGTGAAAGGTAATATGAGTAAGTTTTGAGTCGAATAGTTCACTCTAAGTCGGAGGAGAATTCTTGTTTGAACGTATGTGTACTTTTGAGGCGTGAAAGCATTGTAGCAACTCCTGATCCACACTGAGTTCATCTTTGCTCAGGGACGAGCAAAAGGTAAGCTTGGGGGAGTCGTTGACGGTCGTTAAGTGCCAATTTTTACCATCAACTAGACATGAAAAAGGACCTAAACATAATTACCTTCTAGATATAGGGCTTACACTAATGGAATTCCATGAGTTTTGGTAAATGTCTCTGCTTTGGGGACTAAACTAGAAAAGTACCAGAATCATCAAATGGAAGTATGTCAAATGATAGAATAAAGTGCACCATTGCATAGAGCTCATCGAGACACATGAAATAGAGTTTTGGTTCACCCAAATCGAGTCCGACGACAAAGTTACGCCATCCGAAAGATTGCAATTGTGCTCCAAGAGCTGTCCGGAGTAAAACGGGCATATCTCCCTCATACGAACTCCGATTTAGGTGATCCACGCGGCAAATCGAAGCTAACGAAGAGATCCATCAGCCCACAAAATATGAGCCCATTTGGGCCCAGCCAAGGGCCGTCCGCCTCCACCCTAGGTTCGGCCGACCCGTCATCTCGACCAATCAGAACGAGTCTCGCGGATCCCTGTTCCACCGCCTTTGAGGATGAATAATAATCGTCTGTTTAGGTCGGTTTGATCCGAGGGCTGTGGTGCATCCTAGAGGGCTATATAAGCAAGGCCCCTGGCCCCTGGAGGAGGCATCCCTTAAACCCTAATTCATTATCTCCCAGCGGGATCAGAGTTGTAGAGGCGTCCATTGAATGGATGACTTCTCTTCTCTAGAGAATTAGAGCTAGACACTCCAATGTAGTAGATTAGATTTAGATGAGAGTTAGGGAGAGCGGAGCTGCGCTCCGGTTCGAGGAGTCTTCGGATATTGGGTATGTCTTTGTATCTATTCTTGTAAGACTTATGCTTTAATACATTTATCTCCTCTATTTACTTTATGCCTTCATATGTATGATTAGTATAGTTGTTATACCTTGGCATGGGATCTTCGCTCGTATTGAGTGCTCTAGTTATCTTAAGTGATTAGAGTAGTAATTGATAGTGTAGGCATGGTGTCTAGACTATAGGTTACCCGAGGTTGCGCCAATCCCACGGATAGTTGTGGTAGCCCCGCAGGTGACAGCTCTGTCGCCTTCGTATTCCACCACGTTCGGGTTGGTGTTTCGTAGAGCTTCGGCAGCCTTCTCCCAACTACTCTTTACCCGAGTCTTCTTCGAGAGTTGGAAAGGACCCGCTGCTCCAAAGTGCTATTGTGTGATCGCTATATCTAACCATTCCCCGTTATCCTAGAACCAAAGTATTAGAGAAGTAGTTAGGAACCTTGATCTCTTCCGTTGTCCTCTCACTTTAACTAGCTACTCATTTATCATAGAATTCTCATGTGTGCTTTATTATTTATATTACCCTTTTATATATATAAATCATTTACCACTGCTTTAGTCTAGTTGGTTTACTAAGTTAGTAGATACATGATGGTGAATTATTAGATTCTTTAACCCTTGCTTCCCTGTGGTAAAAATATAAATAACGATACCTGGTTTACTCCCGGTAAAATGCTACAATGGTATGTTCTGTGCGCTTGCAGAATTCTTCTTATTTTAGTTGCACTTAGCAAATACCAACACCTCACTACTACGACGACAGGGGCGACTAACAACGGTTAATGGTACTCTAGCTGGAGTTGGTTCTCCCCTCTTAGTCACAATCACCTTTGCGTGATATCCTTTTGTAGTTAGTATTGGGTCTTCAGGATTATATTTCCACTCATAACCCAATGAATGAATTGCTTGGTTTAGAATGGCTTCAAAACCGCATGCCGCATAAGTCATGTCATACTCCTGTACCTGTCAATGTTGTCAACAAATAGAGTTATGAGAACTGATATATATATCTTTACAAATTATAACAACAAATGTAAATATAAGCTTCGAGTTTGACTTAGAATTACCTCAGGACGGGTCCGTGCCATCTGTGCACACAAATCTGAAACTTTGTCATACATGTTGAGGTCTATAGCTTGCATCTTCACAGAAGATAGAGTAGGCAAGGTAATCCCAAGCCTTTCGAGCCTCTTCACACATACTTGAACTGCATATTTGACTACGATACCTCGATCGGGATTCTTTATTCCGACCTCTGAGGTTTGTACAAGTCTGCGACCACGACCTTGACCAAGAGCAATTTGAAAGCGAATTCGACATTGGAGTCTTTGACCATCATCAATAGTGTTGGTCTGAGCATCCAATTCTGTAACTCCAAAATATGATAGTGTCTCTTTGAGCCAAATGAGTGGGTCAATTACCTGTGGCATATTACAAAATCATATATAAATACATTCCACGCGTGGTTTGAGCCAAATGAGTGGGTCAATTTCCTTACAATGTTTGGATGATTCCAAGGTACAAAACTCATTCCATGCATGGTTTCTATATTTGAGAAATCCTGACATACGAGATAGCCATTGAAACCTATTATTTGTGGTTCAGGGAGCACACGTCTAGCCATCTACCTAATTAAACAAACATGTTCATCAAAAGAAATTATGTTACAAACAAGTACCAACACAACTATATAGTATTATTAGAGAACCATACAAGTTCTATTTAAATGAGTTAACAACTAAGCAATTGTGTCATGTTAAGTGGATGACACAAGCAAGATCAACAATTATCTAAATAATCCAATGAGAATGATCCAAAAATGTTATTTTTATATAGAATTGGTTAAACTTATATAATAAAACATGATATTATGCTAGAAAATACTCGGGGCTGCTCTTGGCTAAAACATATTGTGTCATTATATACTAAGACATATTTTTCATTAAAATGTACTAAACTTATATACTAAAACATGATATTATACTAAACTTATATACTAAAACATGACATTATACTAAAACAATTGTGTCATTATATACCAAAACATATTTTTCATTAAAATGTGATCTCGGTTATATACTAAACCATACCTTGCTCTTGGCGGCGGTGTGGCTCGGTGAAGGCGCCCGACCCGGTGGTGGTCAATGTCGGGGGCGAAGTCGGGGTCGGGGTCGGGGCGTCGGGGTCGGGGTCGGGTCGTCGGGGTCGGGGCGGGGCCGGAGGGGCGTCGGGGTGGTTGGAGGCGGCTGCACATCGGGGTCGGAGGCGGAGGCGCGTCGAGGTGCGTCGGAGGCGGAGGCGTGTCGGGGTGGTTGGAGGAGGAGGCATGCGGTCGTCGGCGGCATAGGGATGGGACGCGGTGTCGAGTGCGGCGACGATGTGGTCCCGTCGGGGGCGGAGGCGCGTCGGGGTCGGGAGGCGAAGGCGCGTCGGGGTTGCCGGCGCGCGTCGGGGTCGGCAGCGGAGGCGTGCGTCTGTCCGGGGAGGAGGATGGGTGGCGGTTGTCGGGGTCGGAGGCGAAGTGTCGGTGGCGATGGGGTGGCGGCGTGGTACGAAGTGAGTCGAGTGGCAGGGAGGAGGGGCGGTGGCGGCGGCTAGGTTTTATAAAAGGTTAGGTTTAGTCCAGGGTTGGGCCTCCAACCGGGATAAAAGGCCTTTTAATCCCGGTTTGGGCTGTCAACGTGATAAAGGTTCACATTTAATCCCGGTTCGGAGCCCGACCCGGATTAAATGGAAAATTTTGGCGCGCTCCAAATTTTCCTGTGTGCCACCATTTGGTTTGCCGCGCTTCTTTTCATATTATTTTTAACAAATAATTCTTATAGGGCCTAATCGAAAAGCGTCTGTCCTTTCTGATTTAAGAAATTGTTTTCCAGAAAATCATTATAGTCTTGTTTAATCCATATCTCACTCATTTCTTGTCCAAATTGAGTGATTGTTGACGGTCGTTAAGTATCAATTTTATACCGTCAACGCAGCAAGAGAAAGGACTAATTTAAGTTCACCTGCTAGATATAGGGGTTACACTGATGTAATTCCATGAGTTTTGGTGATTGTCTATTTCGCGGGGGTTATCGAAATAGAACCAAAGGAGGCCCACATGTCATGATTACATAGAGATAAAGACCGAACGGGTAAAATTGTATACTCTAGAAGACTCCGAGAAGGCAACACCAAAGCGCGGCCCACCGGTAGGCTGGCCGGTCGGCCGCCCAAGGGGGAGTCGGCCGACTCCCCACCTCGGCCAATGGTGTTGAGTCTCGCGGATCCCGCCTCCACCGCCTTTGAGGATGAATAATTATCGTCCATTTAGGTCGGTTTGATCCGAGGGCTGTGGTTCATCCTAGGGGGCTATATATTCGAGCCCCCGGCCCCCCGGGTGAAACCCTAATTCATTCTCTCTTCATTCATCGAGAGGATTCGAGAAGCCGAGCCACCATCTCAATTAGAGCTCCATAGTTTAGTAGCATAGCTACATAGGAATAGATCTAGAGGGAATCAAGCCTAGCTTGGAGTTCGGATCTGTCGGAGTTCTTGGTAATTCCCCTCTACATTCTTGTAATATTCATCATTGTTCGTGATACTATGAGTAGTACTTTATTCTATTCTATTATATCGAGACTTGACTTTGCTCTATTTGATTATGTTCTCAATTATATCGTTCTTAGTTTACTTTGATTATATGTTTAGCATAGTTGGACTAGAATTATGTTTATGCATAGGATCGTATAGCGCTTGCTCATTAGGCCAATGGGTGAGTGATAGATATTGTGTAGGCATGGTGCCTATACCGTATTTATCTCGATTGCACCCTATATTCCGGATCGTGAGGTAGATCGCGGGAGTGACAGTCTGTTGAGTCCTTTGTAGCCCTTCTCCCCGAGTATAGGTCTAGCGAGAACAAACCTATTACATTGAAGTCATTGCTATGTCTCTTGTCTTCTCTCGGTAATATCACTATGCATAGATGTAACCTTTTCCCGCCATGATTGCTAGATGTTCTTGCACTAATCATTGTATGCTTTGACTTTATAGTTAGAATAACATAGGATTATACCCTAGATCGTCCTAGTCCATGCTAGTGTTATAAGCTTAGAGTGCTAAGTTGAGATGGCTTATTACTATTATTTTATGTGGCTAAATACTCTCATTTATCTTATGTCATTTATCATTCATTCCTATATTTTATGTGACACTTACCCCGTATGAGATGATCGATACGAGACAAGGTTAAGCTCTCCATTATAGCATGTGCATTGCTCATCACTCATTATCCAAAGTGCATTCCCTTCCCGGTGGTAAAATTATAAATAATGATACCTGGATTACTCCCGGTTAAAATGCTACGATGATATATTCTCAGTGCGCTTGCGGAACCCTCTTTATTTCAGTTGCACTTAATAGACATCAACAAGCATTTTTGGCGCCGTTGCCGGGAAGGTTGAAAGCCAATGGATAATGAGCAGCATTGCACTACATAATGAGATTGAGCACATCACCATTCTCTACTCATACAGCCTTACCCTTGTCTTTCGTCTATTTTATATCTTATGCGGGGTAATGTATGAAAAAGACAATTCTTCCGATAATTATATTGACGATCCGAAGCTTTATTCGGGAAAGCCGGAAGCGGGTTGAAGAAGACCAATCAATCATCATCATCATCAACTCAACTTGGAAGTTTGTCGGAAGCGAGAAAGTCAACCTTTCGTGCGAGACTTGACACCAGCGTTTGAAGCCATGGCGAACAAGTCACTCCGCGAGTTCTCGGCTCCAACTACGGACAACATTCGCATCTTGGACCAGTGCGGACATCGAAGGATCTTTTGAGCTCAAGCCTGCGCTAATCAACATGGTGCAAGCAAGCCGGTTACGTGGGAAGGCCCATGAAGATGCTAGTGCTCATCTCCAACACTTTCTCGGAGATTTGTAGCACATTCACTATCAAGGATGTCCCCGAGATGCTATACTACTTCGCCTCTTCCCATTCTCACTCTTGGGGAGGGCGAAGCAGTGGTTCTACGCCAATAAGGAAAAGAATACTACGTGGGCACTATGTTCCACCAATTTCTTGGCGAAGTTCTTGCCCATGGGCAAGACAAATGCTCTTCGTGGGAAGATATCAAGCTTTCAGCAACACCATGATGAGACTGTCCCAGAAACTTGGGAGCGCTTTCAAGATTACATCCTCGAGTGTCCTCATCATGGCATGGAGAATTGGCCGCTTATGCGGACATTCTACCATGGGCTTAGCAACAAAGACACGTGAGACGATGGATGCTTTTTGCTCGGAGGTGCATTCTTATCACTCACTATTCCTCAAGCCGCAGCTCTTGTGGAGAAGATGGCATCCAACCTAGGTTGGAGTGAAGAAAGAACTCAGACCCGCAAGAGAGGTGGAGGAATGCACCAGCTGAAAGAGGTAGACATGCTGTCTGCCAAAATGGATTTTCTAATGAAGAGGCTCGATGAGAGAGCCCCGAGAAGAAAGAAGTCATGCATATACATGATGCTCGCATGACATGTGAAGAGTGTGGAGAGATGGGCACACAAAGGTGCTAACGCCCGTAGCCGAAGGAGGACGTGAACTACCTCAATAACAACAACAATAATAATTACTATCGTCCTCGCAGAATCAAGGTTGGAATCAACAGCCAGAGGCCTAACTACTCGTGGCAATTATTCAGGCAACTATCAAGGTAACAACTCTTTCTACAATAATTACAACCACCGCCTTTGAGAGAGTTAGTGCTTGAATCAAGGCAAGATGATGGACAATCTGTCCAAAAAGCGACATCAAATGACAAGGTCCTAGAGACACTCGGCAACAGGATGGATGGCTTTTCCAATGCCATCAAGAGTCACTCGGCTTCAACAAGATACTCGAGTCGCGGGTGCAACACTTGTCAACCTTGCTCCCTCCACCGGTCAAGGTAAACGCGGGACAACCCGAAGAGCTCG
The DNA here is from genome assembly GCA_018135685.1 of Themeda triandra. Classification (NCBI taxonomy): domain Eukaryota; kingdom Viridiplantae; phylum Streptophyta; class Magnoliopsida; order Poales; family Poaceae; genus Themeda; species Themeda triandra. The sequence goes on along the minus strand of JAENPR010000181.1, from coordinate 72,809 downwards.
AAACTGCAAGTCTTGTTGATATATTCAATGTATAAGATAGCCGGAGTGATCCATCGAAGGGGTCATGGATTGACTCAACTCTACCAATCAAGAAGGGCGATCCAGGGAGACCAGTCATTCCGATCTCCATTGTAAGTACCAACTTCAATGAAGCAATCTGTGACTTCGGTGCAAGCATCAACATCATGCCAAGAGTGATATATGAGAAGCTATTCAGATGCCCCTTAGCATACACAACCATGTGCTTGCAGCTTGCAGATCAGTCACTCCGTGTCCCTTTGGGAGTACTAGAAGATATATGTGTACGAGTGGGCAACTCGTATGTTCCAGCCAGACTTCGTGGTGCGGATACGAGCGGTAATGAAAGGTCCCCTATCATTCGGGACGACCATTCTTGAACACCGCTAGAGCCATCATGTATGCCAACACCGCCAAGATCATCTTCAACATCAAGGGCAAGCGAGAAACCTTCTTCTTCAAGAACGAGTGCTTTGTTTCTCGACATCCTCATCGCGAACGGTGAGAAGAAGAAGAATCCGGCTAAGAAGAGCAAGAACAAGAATAAGAAGACCAAGAAGATGGAGACAGAGTAAGGATGGTCACCGTAGTCCACAAGGAGCATGACCACTTACTCGAGATCCCCACGTCTAATCAAGAAGGATGACCCGGTGTCCCAACCATTCAATGCTCCATCAACGAAGCTCTTTCAATAAAGGCCTCATGTGACACCGGATCGGGCGTCAACATCATGGCCAAGGTAACCTATGAGTATCTATATGGCACTATGCCTTTGGAGCCCACCTATACACGCTACAAATGGCGAGATCGGACATTCCGCTTCGTCGAAGGAGAAGTGAAGGATGTCCTCATCCGGATAGATGACTATTATGTCCCTACGAGACTTCCTAGTCATTGACATGGGAGATGACTACGATCCTCCAATCATCCTAGGAAGACCATTCCCGAACACCACCGAGCTATCATCTATATTGGGACAGGGAGAGATCCATTTCCACTTTCCCACCGAGAAGGTACGCCGCTACTTCAATAATAATTATATAATCACCGAGGAGCCCAAGAAGAACGAGCAAGGAGAAGGCAGCGTACCCGTCGCGGAACAAGAAGAACATCACTACGAGATGGATGGGCCGACTATGAGGGAGAAGTGTCTAGATATGAAGATCGATACCCAAGAGAAGAACATTGTAGAAGAACCCGAAGAGGTGCTACCAAAGAAAATCAAGTGCCCCAAGAAGCTTCCTCCTCAAGGTCATCTTCTCCAACAAAGAAGGTGTGGAAAGTAAAAGCAAAATCGAATCAATTCCTACACACGAGGCGACAAGATCCGAGGCGCCACCAATGCGCCCCTTGAAAAATGAGCGAACATGACAAGTCCTGTCGGAGGACTTAAAACCACCGAACGCCGCGCCAAGAGGTAACTTGGTATTTATCGGCATTACTTTTCAGCATTATATTTTTACCTTAGCATATTTATTTCCCTACTTGCATCTTAGTTGCATCTTTACTCTTTTATCTCCGCATTTGAAAAGAAAATAAAGATGTTGTGCATTTGCATCCGAAAATCGTCAAGCCCCATGTGGATAGTCATTCACCGTGGTGGCACAAAAATAATTTCTCGGATATTTATTTCTGCATTCCTTAAATAATAAAAAGATAAAAATATTTCTTGTGATCTGTTAGAACAAGTCTAAGAAAGTTCTAGACAACCAAGGCCTAGAGGTTTTATCACTAACGCTTAATTAGTTCCACAAGCTTTGTTGTCTATTTGAGCTTCACAGAACATTAAGGATCAAGAAGAGCTAACAAGCAGAAGGACATCCAGTCCCCTGTCAGAGTGCTGCCCGTGACAATTGAACGCTGTCTCCAATGGCAACTATCTACAACACTCGGAGGACTAGAACGTCTTCGATGCTGTCGGCAACATCGCCGAGACTATGTCAACATCCGGCTTGGGGAGAGCATCCCCGTGTACCAAGCTAAGTGTCTCCAACTTATCTAATTATGCTTTATTAAAGTATGCTTTGTTAAAACAACTAAAAAAGATGCATAACCATAGAAACCCGTAAAGATTTCCTTATTTATCTTTTCTACTTTTGGAGAGCTCTTGCAATCTGTCTTTAAAAGTGATCCCTAGAATAAACTCTACATGGAGATGATGAATAGTTGCTCTGCCGTAGTTCCTTTCAAGTACCTAGTTTTCAACCTTGCACTCTCCCGAGTTTTGGACACAACTTGTTTAGATTTGAGATTTGCTCAACCCGAAACTTGTGGGTAGCGAACACTTGATCTAAGTCTAGGTGGTTGACGGGTATGATATGGGAAGGTTTTGAGCTGCTGTCCATCTTGTTCCTAGAGATACTAGAGTTCTGGAGAATTTATCTGTGAAAATATTAAATTCCTGCATGATGAGTTCATTTATGATGAGAGTTCAAATTCCTACCACAGACCATATATTCATGCTTACTAGATTAGGAAAACCCATCTGTTTATATAGATCATATTGTAGGTTTGAGTGTAGACTTTATAGGCATTGAGTGTGGTTATCTTGTGGACCCATAAGGAATTAGTCACGCGAGATAAAGTCAATACTATGTGCTCTCCATCCATTGATCTATGCTACTTCGTCCTCGAAAGCATGCACCCATTTTATAAATGTTACATTCATTTTGTGCTACTACGTTCCTCGAAGTACCACCCACATATAGATCCATATCCACCACATATTGTGCTATCTCTACCTTGGAGATACGCACTTATGCTGCTCCTACACTGGGAGTACGCATCCATCCATCCATCCATCCACATATACATACGCCATTCATTTCACATCATCCAGAAAAGGTTCCACTCCCATCCTGGGAGTGAACATCTAGACACAATCATCGCCGTTCCATTTGCCTGCATAAAAGCTCTAGTTATTATCATTTCAAGTTATATGAATCCCCGTTGCTAAAGTTCATTTTCAGAGGATTGGTTGCTCTAAAATAAAATAAAAAAAAAAAAAGAGAAAAGAAGAAAGAATGAAAAAGAAAGAGTAGCCAAGTCCTTCCATTCAAGAAGTTTCAAGGTTTTCGAATAAAGGGAGTCATGTTATCCCCAAAGAAGCGAGTGTAGAAGTAGATGTTCACTAGTTGAGTACCCCTCATAATCATTTTCTTACCGTCATACCATCATCATCCTATTATCACCTTATCATCCATTCCACTTCCTCATTCACATGCACATATGACTTTATTATTATTTTAGTTCCTATTGGATCCATGTCTTAACTGTGCAATATATGCAAGTGAGTTTGAGTGTCTCCCCACCTATGAGCTCCACATAAGCCTATTAGAAAGTAGGGGTGAGAGAGAGAAGGCACTTTCCACTATGCCTTAGTTCCACAAATACCATATATTTTGAGAAAAGAGAGAAGGCATACACTACTCATGCCTTAGAAAGGATCCAGAAATACCACAAATGAGAGACTTGAAAGGTTCATACAAGGAACTCTGAGTTTTATTTCAAACCTTGCAAAAACTCCGGGATAATAGTTGATCAAAGAGCGAGAAACATGGCGCTTGACTTGACTCGTTCTATCTTTCAACTACTCAAGACCCAAGTGACGGTTACAAGCCCCATGGTGAAAGGTAATATGAGTGAGTTTTGAGTCGAGAATAGTTCACTCTAATCCGGAGGAGAGTTCTTGTTTGAACGCATGTGTACTTGTGAGGAGTGAAAGCATTGTAGCAACTCCTGATCCATCACTGAGTCTATCTTTGCTCAGGGACGAGCAAAAGGTAAGCTTGGGGGAGTTTGTTGACGGTCGTTAAGTATCAATTTTATACCGTGAACGCAGCAAGAGAAAGGACTAATTTAAGTTCACCTTCTAGATATAGGGGTTACACTGACAGAATTCCACGAGTTTTGGTGATTGTCTATTTCTGCAGGGGGTTATCAGAAATAGAACCAAAGGAGGCCCACATGTCATGATTACATAGAGATAAAGACCGAAGGGTAAAATTGTATACTCTAGAAGACTCCGAAGGCAACACCCGAAAGCGGGGGCCCACTGGGGGGCGGCCGCGTCGGCCGCCCAAGGGGGAGTCGGCCGACTCCCCACCTCGGCCCAATGGTGTTGAGTCTCGCGGATCCCGCCTCCACCGCCTTTGAGGATGAATAATTATCGTCCATTTAGGTCGGTTTGATCCGAGGGTCGTGGTTCATCCTAGGGGGCTATATATTCGAGCCCCCGGCCCTCGGGTGAAACCCTAATTCATTCTCTCTTCATTCATCTCGAGAGGATTCGGAGAAGCCGAGCCACCATCTCAATTAGAGCTCCATAGTTTAGTAGCATAGCTACATAGGAATAGATCTAGAGGGAATCAAGCCTAGCTTGGAGTTCGGATCTGTCGGAGTTCTTGGTAATTCCCCTCTACATTCTTGTAATATTCATCATTGTTCGTGATACTATGAGTAGTACTTCATTCTATTCTATTATATCGAGACTTGACTTTGCTCTATTTGATTATGTTCTCAATTATATCGTTCTTAGTTTACTTTGATTATATGTTTAGCATAGTTGGACTAGAATTATGTTTATGCATAGGATCGTATAGCGCTTGCTCATTAGGCCAATGGGTGAGTGATAGATATTGTGTAGGCATGGTGCCTATACCGTATTTATCTCGCGATTGCACCCTATATTCCGGATCGTGAGGTAGATCACGGGAGTGACAGTCTGTTGAGTCCTTTGTAGCCCTTCTCCCGAGTATAGGTCTAGCGAGAACAAACCTATTACATTGAAGTCATTGCTATGTCTCTTGTCTTCTCGGTAATATCACTATGCATAGATGTAACCTTTTCCCGCCATGATTGCTAGATGTTCTTGCACTAATCATTGTATGCTTTGACTTTATAGTTAGAATAACATAGGATTATACCCTAGATCGTCCTAGTCCATGCTAGTGTTATAAGCTTAGAGTGCTAAGTTGAGATGGCTTATTACTATTATTTTATGTGGCTAAATGCTCTCATTTATCTTATGTCATTTATCATTCATTCCTATATTTTATGTGACACTTACCCCGTATGAGATGATCGATACGTACAAGGTTAAGCTCTCCATTATAGCATGTGCATTGCTCATCACTCATTATCCAAAGTGCATTCCCTTCCCGAAAGTGGTAAAATTATAAATAACGATACCTAGATTACTCCCGGTTAAAATGCTACGATGATATATTCTCAGTGCGCTTGCGGAACCCTCTTTATTTCAGTTGCACTTAATAGACATCAACAGTGATTCAAGTTCCAGCATTTTTCTTATGACATGAGCTATGCATAGAAAAATATCATATGGCCTGTTTGTAGACTTTTTCTATGTAGGTTTTATTTAATTATGGGTTACGATTTAATCTTAGGAAATTCATAGATAATTATGGGTAGCTCAGAAAAATATGGTTATTGTTGCTATGATCTTGTATTGTCATGCTTTTGCTGTGTTTAGAATTTCAAGTATGCTTTCTATGTGAAATTATGGAGTTGTAGTTCAAGTGCCATTTGTTGTCTATGTCTAAGATAATTCATAAGTCAAGTTTGGGAGTATGATCTGAGGTTCCTAATTTTTGGAGGCACATTATATTCTATAATGTAGCCTCTGGTGCAATGAAATGCATGATTGGGTTTGCCGACCCGAGATTAAAAGGAAAATTTTGGCGCGCTCCAAATTTTCCTGCGAGCCACCATTTGGTTTGCCGCGCTTCTTTTCATATTATTTTTAACAAATAATTCTTATAGGGCTCGCTTGGTTGCTAGCCAATCTTTGCTAAACCAAAATATGAGCAACCAATAATTCTTATACTCACTAAAAGGATACTAAAAAGATTGTCATTAAAAACCTAATATTTCCAAGTTTGTTAACTCAATATTCATCACATCAATTACCGTACCGCTCATTGTCTCGTTGAACTTCCAAATCCCATGAGTGTATGTCTTCAATGCAGATTTCTCTCTCAAAACTAAGGTAGATCAACAAATTAAGTAATGCACTTTCAGTTGCTTCACAACTTCGAGTACAGGGTGTACTAACAACTATTAATGCTTTGGTGAAGTCGGGGGCTTGTCCCCTCATTGTCACATGCGACTTTGCCTGGAATCCTTCGGTAGTGAGTGTTGGCCATTCATCAATAAATTTCCAATCGTAGCCCAATGTATCCATTGCCTGGTTAACAATTGCTTCAAAACTACACCCTGCGTAGATTAAGTCATTGTCCTCATCTTGTCAGTGTTATAAAAAAGTAGTTAAAACTAAATTTTATAACACTAAACAAATATCTCGATATTATGTGATTGACAACAACTTTACCACATCATCTTGGTTGTTTTGAGCATATCCTTGGACAATACCTACGGACAAAATGCCCTCTGTCCTCATTACCCTAATCTAACTCATATGAATATTCCTCATCTTCAGCTTTCCTTATTATAGAGGACAGTGTAGGTATCGTGTACCCAATATCAGCAAGCTTGTTTAAGCATGACTTTATACAATCTCTTTCTGCAAAAGCCTTATCATGCCCCCTGCTCCCCGTCTCTAAAATTTGTACAACATCTGTACCCACAGGTGGTAGGATGGAGAATCCAATCCGACATTGTCATCTTAATGGCTAATCAACGGGATGAAAGGTCACAACATCCAATGCTTCAACATCAAAATGATTGATTAGTATCTCCCTAATCCAAACAATATGGTCAATTACCGACGATACATTTAAGAAACACACATATGAATATATATTAGAAATTTTTTTTTGAAATGATATCTAACACACATTATTTTCTTGAAACAAATAGGGTTGCTTACTATAGTGGGAAAATGATTGTTCAACACATTTGGGTTGAAAAGTTCTGGACTACACATTATGTGGCCGAAGTCCCCTATAACTTCCGGCGGAGGGAGAGAAGAACGTCCAGCCATCCCTTATAAAGGTAAGACAATGTCATTGTCGATTACAAAAATTACATAGCCTATCATCAAAGTGTACAAACACATTAAAAGAAAATTACATATAAGGTAACAAAGACCTTAATCAAAGTGTACAAACACATTTATAAGTAACCACCTCAAAAACACTCTTCTAGCACCAAGAAACGTCAAACATGTGCCAAAGAATGTTAGAGGTGGAGGATACAAACTATGTCTATTCCAAGACGATGCGCAGACGAGTGAGCAACGAGAACATTCATGGCTTACTGCATGACTAAGTCCGCAGCAGCCCATGCAACAACTTTCCCGAATGGGATGGATCATTCCACCTATTGGGAAGTCCCTGTAACAATCTCATTGCATTAACCGCTTGCTCAACTACTGCAAGGTCTGGAGTAGCATAGAACTTCAAAAATACTCTTCTAGTACTAGTTGTGAGCATCATCACTAACTAAGCACACCACAATCTGTATGTGAAGGGCTTTATCCCACAAATAGCATATTTTTATGGATACAAATGCAAGGAAACAACAGATCCATATTGGAGCGGAAGGTAGTTCATCGCAAACCATCATACCTATGCAAAAACCTGAAAAATACTTCTAAACATTTTAGAGAAACACTCATATAAATAGCAAGAACTTGATGTATGACAAATACAAATAAGTTAAGAGAAATGATGTAAAAATCTACTAAATCCACCATTGTTATAAATATACCATGCGATGTATATTAGAAACAAATATATATATCATCAATATATTTAGAGAAAGATCCCTATATAAATTTGATGCCTATATATAAATCCACCATTCTTAATCCAAAGCTACAAAACCACATATCCCTGTGATTCTAAAGTTATCATTGAAAGATTCAAAGATGAAGATGATCGACGGCAGTGATGAAGAACTCCCACGGGCAGAGCAAGAACACAGCGCGATGAACACGAGCTGTCGGTGTGGCTGTCGGTGCAAGCGAACCTGGCTATTTATAGCCACAATTGTTATCCCGGTTTGTTATAAAAACTGGGATTATAGGACAAAGATCTAGTCCCGGTTGGACTTACCAACCGGGATAAAGTTCACCGACCGGGACTAAAAGTCCCTAGCTGACCGCCAGCCTGAGCCTGGCAGTACAGCACGCCGGTCAGGAGCCGTTGCAGGGGGATTTAATCCCGGTTGGCGTCACCAACTGGGACTAATGGCCCCTTTTGTCCCGGGCCAAAAAATGGCCGGGACTAATGTTGAGGTTCAAAAATCCGTTCTCTACTAGTGTATTGGACCCTGCGAACCGTGTACTAAGGAGGAGGGTGATCAAGACTATAAAGGTACTCTGGTCAAATCAGACAGAGAGGGAAGCAACATGTGAAATTGAGGAGCTTATGCGCAAAGAATATCCTGAGTTCTTTCAAAATGGTACGTTTAAGGTTTCCTCCAAGTTCATTTCTCAGCTAAGCTTTAAGTGAGTGAATTCGGGGTCGAATTCTTTAAAGCGGGGAAGAATGTAATATCCAGAAAAAATAATCACTGGTAGAGAAACGGCTTCATGTTCTTGAAACGAAAAATAATGAAATCCAACAGACCTCCCTTGCTCTACGTGAGATTCAAACCCAAGACCCCTTGCCTTGCATATAGATTTCTTTACCAACTCAGCTGCACACAACATGTGACGAGTCCTACGCTGTCCTTTTAAATTGACCCACGTAGGACCTTTAGTCCCGGGTGAAAGACCTTTAGTCCCACTTCGTAATGCCACCCTTTAGTCCCGGTTGGTAATACTAACTGGGACTAAAGGTTGCATGAACTTTTGTCCAGATTTGTAACACCAACCGAGACTAAAGAGGGTATCTTTAGTCCCGGTTGGTTCCAACCGGGACTAACCTTCCCGGTCTCTGCCACCAGCCTGGAAAAGCTGTTGGTGAGCCGTTGGAAGGGGATTTAGTCTCGGTTGGTGTCTTCAACCGGAACTAAATCACCCTTTTATCCCGGACCAAAAAAATAGCCGGGACTAAAGCCAAGGTTCGAAAGTCCATTCTCTACCAGTGAATAATAAATAAATAATCATAACTATTTGTGCTTAAGCCTAATGGGCTTAGAGTGAAGGAAACAAAGGCCTAATTAGAGTCCAATTAGGGAGGCTAAGGGCTTAGGAACAAAACTAGAAAACATCTACCGTAACCCCTTCACCTCAATCTCAAAAAAAAAAAAAAACCTTAGTGCCATAATGCCATAGGTCGGCACTTAAACTAATAAAGTAGCATCATTTAATCGAGCTTGTATCATCCGTCACTTGTGACTGGATCAAACTATTCCACAATATGCATTACTAAAGACACCAAACCCCACTCAATGGAGTACATACAAATTATACAACAAGTGTATGAACTCACAGATGAAGTTACAACACCCTTAATTTCTAGATTAATAACATGACTTTACACAAAATTTGAGATCAATTGTGAATTCATTGAGATCACAACAGATATAGTCATTACCAGATCTATCTCTATCCTTCTATGTATGTATGCTAATTGATTATAATTCATAAATAACGATGTGCATCAATAATATAGGTGATCACCACCATTAGTTGAAGAAATGGAGGACAACACATGCATGTATGATCGCCAACATTAGTGCGCAAGACTATGAGACAATCACATGGCTGAGTATGTTCCTGTAATATCCAGAAAATAATAATAATAAATAAATAATCATAACTATTTATGTTTATGCCGTATGGGCTTAGAGTGGAGGAAACAAAGGCCTAATTAGAGTCCAATTAGGGAGGCTAAGGGCTTAGGAAGAAAACTAGAAAACATCTACCGTAACCCCTTCACCTCCCTCGCCTGATCCGACCTTCTCGGTTTCACGAGGCTGAGGCGGCGGCGTTCTCCATATCCTTCTCTCCCCATCGCTAGGTTCTAGTCCCAGGTTTGAACCTTCTTCCCCAAATCAGCACAAGAGAGATCGAAGAGAATTCTGGCTGCTGCTGCTGCTTCTCATCATCGTGCCCTTGTTGGCTACAGGACGGGAGACAGAGAGCACGTAGCAGGCAGGAGGCACGGAGGTGATCAAAGGAAGGTCTATCGTAGGTAATTAACAAATCGTTGGCCTTCTAGTTGTATCTCCAGTTAGCGATGCCTGCTTGTGTTAGAGTTAAATCTCTTTAGAAAACTAGCCTGCTGCGTGGAAGAAGTGGGAGGATTAGTTCTGCTGTGTTTCGCGTTGGGTGCACAGAGGAGTTAGCCTTCCTTTTTAATACCTTTGAATTTAATTAGACCAGATCCAAAAGCTACATACTAGAATTTCTTATCATGTTTTATGTGCTTTCTATAGAATACCTAATAACTGAATTTGGCCAACAAATCAGAATCTACAGAATTTCGAAGTCAGTCTATCTCCCGGTTATAGCAGGAATCTGCATGGATCCTACATTGTGACTCAAATTAGGAATAGTAGATTACCGAATTAAATTTTGTGGTGAACACTGAAGTTATAAAGAATTTTATGTAGATGTCTTTACTGTTTTCAATCATATGATTTGGTGCTACATAAAAATAGTTATGAAAATAACAAGTGTCTGCCGTGAAAATAGAGATGGCGTCGTTTGACCATATTTATTGTTACTTTAATTGTTTGTTTGGCAACTAGAAAATATGGGAAGCGATCGATAAAGCGTAGAGACGTGTATTTACTCTTTATATGTTATGAATGATTTATTGAGTAGTTCTATACATTTATTTCTATCAGGAAGTGGATCTCTTAATCGTTCTTGATCGACGTGCTTGTCGAGGTTGCTTTCTTCGGTGAAAAGGCAAGTAATGTAGAGGCGTGGCCAATGCTATGTTTATTTTCATATCTTGCATCTTTTGAAATTTAATGAAGTACACTAAGCAAAGATTAATAATATGGATCATTGCTTTGTTTTTCGAATTATATCTGCTTGCGTACTTATTTATTCATTGGACTGGATTGCTTTGTCGCTTGAAATAATGGTCGTTGTGGGCAGATTCTATATATATATGCAAGTTGGAGTTATAATTTTCATGTATCATGCATACATATGCATTTTCATATGTCGTTAAAGGCCGGTCACCGCCATCTCTAATCCTGTCGTAATAATGGAATGTCGCTGCAGTGAAGTTGCATAATTTATTTATGTGTTACCTATCTGGATGCTCGGATGTTTTTCTAAATCTAATAACTCAACCTTTGTGAGATGTGTTTATATTCATAGCCGTTACTTGCTGAGTTTATCTCACTCCTTTAATTCTTTACAGGTGTCTATTCATGATTGTCAAGCATGTTGGGATTGGGACATAGATGCACGCACATTACTTCATCATCACCGGAATAAATATTCATATTTAAAGAATTCAGATTGCATTATGAACCTTTGTCTAAGCTATAGTGTTGTTGACGCTAAATAAGATATCTTGTTCGGATGTTATATTTATGAGCTGTAACCCATGGATTCCACATTTAATTAGTTCATTTATCTTGTTTTTTTGACAAGAAGTTCATTTATTTTGTTAATGACTCATCTAATTATGCTTGGTAATTGTGATCTCTTTATCGCTGCGTTTTCTGTTAAGTTGATGCTGAAATTTCTAATTTTATAATAGCTTATTAGTTTTAGGAAAAATAGGGTGTTACAGTTCCAACTAGGAGCACATTATAAATAGGAACATGTTTACCTAACGGCTTGTTGGGTAAAGTGCTGATTCGTTCTTTGTAGAAACTAATTCTCACTGTAAATGCAGAGCGTCCTACAGAATCAACAACAGAAGTGCTCTGAAAGCTCTGCCAAAACAGGCCTTTCTAAACAACAGCACAAATGATGTGTGCTTTTAATTAAGGGCGATTCTTCACGGTAATATTTAACCAGTGTTCAGAGCTGGCGGATGTACAGGCTGGCTGGTGGAGACATTGTTGAACCAATCCGGCTGAAATTCTTCAGAACATAAATGAAAAAGGAGCCATGTGAAACGAAATTTCGGACAGGACTTGAACACCACGTCCTCTACTTATAACAGCTCGATCTAATGTGCGTATAAATCAAAGTGTGAGCTTGAAAGACTAAACCATAGAGACACCCAGAATTCAATGTTTGCGTGTTGTCAACGAGAGATCCAACTCCAAAGAGCATTCAAACTCTATCAATTAAACAATTATTTCCTGCATGGCACACGTGTCCAACCCAGCAGTTCGTGCACTCAACCCCATCTTCCCTTGATGCGTAGAGACCAGACAAAATTTTTTATTCTCCTGTCGAATCCAATCCATACACACACAAGTGCACCCATACCTTAGAAATCAAACCACATTCTGGTTCTTCGATTTCATGCCCACACTGGAGCCACACGTATTACTCTCTTATGTTTGGTTTCGAGATTAAAGTTACCCAGGAAATTTAGCATATGAAAGTGCACCTCAAGATTAAGATTTTTCTTTGGTTCTTAAAGAAGGGCCCGATACTGACAAAAGACAATCTTGCTAAAAGCAATTGGAATTGTAATAAGTCTTGTTGTTTTTGTAGCAAGCCTGAAACCATCCAGGAATTGGTTTTTGATTGCCATCCAACAATTCGTTATTTTGTTTGGCATTAATCCACTAAGGAACACCAAATTTAGCATATGAAAGTGCCCCTGAAGATTAAGATTTTTCTTTAATTCTTAATTAAATAAGGAAGCTAATACTAACAAAAGACAATCTTGCTAAAAGGAATTGAAATGGTAATAAATCTAGTTTTTGAAGTGAGCCTGAAACCATCCAACAATTAGTTTTTGATTGCCATCCAACAATTCATGATTTTGTTTGGCATTAATCCATTAAGGAACACGAATCATCTTTTCAATAGTTTGGTCAAAGCTAGGAGGTTCCAAACATAATCATCTTTTATTGACAGGGGCTGCAGCGTTTCGCATGGCAATATGGTTCACATGGAACAATGTGGTTTTTCATAAAGGTCACCCAAACAAAAACTTTGCAGGTTCTTTATAGGGGAACACACTGGTTATGGTTTTAGGCACTATTGCAGCGCTAGGATGAAGGCAAGGAATGGATTCTTGACGCTTGCAACTAGAATCGACTTCAACATTAGTTCTGAACATGTAATAAGCTTTAATTATGGGTGTGCTAGTAAGTTTGAACTGACGCTTCTTCATCCTTGAGGAAGGATGAAGCCGGAAAGTTTCCAAAGAAAATATGCTGTTGAGAGCTAATATAAGGACCTTACTGTTCTATTCGCAAAAAAAAGGAGCTTACTGTTCTAGTGTACCTCAAGAAGATGAAGATACTAGCTGTTAAGATCCGGACGTGGTGCTGAACCAACATGTTATGGTGAACTTGCTGATTCTTCTCGTTCCTTGAATATTTGTGAGCAGTAATCGATTTCCTTTTGTGGTCTGTGTTCAGCCACAACCGCACATTCATTTGATTTCTAGGGGTAGTCAGCCGCTCCTAAAATCATCTATATAGTCGGACTCGACACCGCCTGTACTATAAGCACTGGCTTATATAGAAAACTCAACCACAAGCGGAATGAAGTTGCACGTTGCCAATCAAATGTGTATTGGGCTTCACAACTCAGAAACTGAAGACACCGACTACACTTTTTTAGATAAAAGGCACTGCCCGGCTTTGTATTGAAAGCTTAACGGATCAATAAGACACCGACTACTCAGAACTCATACTTCTAATGGCAAAGAATTGATAGAATAATGGAAGTATTTTTCCATGTTATTAATTGGTCTGTACTAAGCTTAGTGATTTGCACCATATATGCATTTGAAGGGCTAAACCAGATTTTTTTTTTTTTGAGGGGAGGGCTAAACCAGATTTTGGGATTATGTATTACTCAAGTGAATTGTAATATCTGTAGTATTTCCTATTAAGAGGAACAAGGACGCACGGTTACGACGACGTTCGGCCTAGCCACGTTAGCAAAAAAAAATTTCATCCTTTCGATCGACCTCTTAACGGTAAGATTTGATTCGACATACTGTGAACTTTTATCTTAGTGTAATAAATGCATTCCTACCCTTGTACATGCTACGGAGGAGAATAAAAAAAAATTAAGCCGCCCGCTTCTTCCCCTCCCGTTCCTTCTCACGGTAAAGGTAAAAAAAGGGTCCCGCCTCTTCCTTATCTTCTTCCCTCCCGTTCCTTCGCGAAGAAAAAAAAAATAGACGAGACAGCGACGCCGCGTGCCGGCGCCTCCATATTGGCATAAATTAAGTGCAACTAAAATATGAAGGATTCCGCAAGCGCACAGAACATACCATTGTAGCATTTTACCGGGAGTAAACCAGGTATCGTTATTTATATTTTACCACAGGGAAGCAAGGGTTAAAGAACCTGATAACTCACCATCATGTATCTACTAACTTAGTAAACCAACTAGACTAAAGCAGGGGTAAATGATATATATATATATATGGTAATATATAATAAAGCACACATGAGAATTCTATGATAAATGAGTAGCTAGCTAGAGTGAGAGGACAACGGGAGAGATCAAGGTTCCTATATACTTCTCTATTACTCTGGTTCTATGATAACAGGGGATGGATAGATATAGCAATCATACAATAGCACTTCGGGACATCGGAGCACTAGCCACAGACATGGATGAGAAGGGGGCTAGGAAGGTCCGACTACGGTCCTACAAACACCAACCCGAACGAGGTGGAATACGACGGCCGTCAGGACTGTCACGATCCTGGGGCTACCACAACAATCCGTGGGATTGGGTGCAATCTCGGAGTAACCTCTAGTCTAGACACCATGTCTACACTATCAATTACTACTCTAATTACTTAAGATAACTAGAGCACTCGATGCGAGCGAAGATCCCATACTAAAGCATAACTACTATACTAACAATCACAAGATAAGCATAAAAGTAAATAGAGAAGATAAATATATTAAAGCATAAGTCTTACAAAGAGTAGATACAAAGACATACCAAATCTCCGAAGACTTCTCCAAACCGGAGCGCAGTTCCGCTCTCCTAACTCTCATCTAGATCTAATCTACTACATTGGAATGTCTAGCTCTAATTCTCTAGAGAAGAGAAGTCATCCATTCAAGGGACGCCTCTACAACTCTGATCCCGCTGGGAGATAATGGATTAGGGTTTAAGGGATGCCTCCTCCAGGGGCCAGGGGCCTTGTTTATATAGCCCTCTAGGATGCACCACAGCCCTCGGATCAAACCGACCTAAACGGACGATTATTATTCATCCTCAAAGGCGGTGGAACAGGGATCCGCGAGGCTGACGCTGATTGGTCCAGATGGCCAGTCGGCCGCCCAAGGAGGGGAGTCGGCCGACTCTCCACCGAGCCGGTTCGGGCTCCCGTTTGGTCCAGAGCCTTCTCGAACCTTCCAGATTACAGAATTTTCACGGGTTCCCGATTATCTCTATGTAACCTGACATATGGGCCTTCCTTGGGTATTTTCGGTGACACCCCGTTGCGAAACAGGACATTCACCAAAACTCGTGGAATTCTGTCAAGATAACCCCTATATCTAGTTGGTGAACATATTTTAGTCCTTTCTCATGTTTAGTTGACGGTAAAAATTGGCACTTAACGACCGTCAACAACTCCCCCAAGCTTACCTTTTGCTCGTCTCGAGCAAAGATAAACTCGATGATGGATCGGGAGTTGCTACAATGCTTTCACGCCTCAAAAGTACACATGCGTTCAAACAAGAACTCTCCTCGAATTAGAGTAAACTATTCTAACTCAAAACTTACTCATATTACCTTTCACCATGGGGCTTGTAACCGTCACTTGGGTCTTGAGCAGTTGAAAGACAGAACGGTCAAGTCAAGCGCTATGTTTCTCGCTCTTTGATCAACTATTATTCTAGAGTTTTTGCAAGATTTTCAAATAAAACTCAGAGTTCCTTGTATGAACCTTTCAGATCTCTCATTTGTGGTATTTCTGGATCCTCTCAAAGGCATGTGTGTAGCGTATGCCTTCTCTCTTCTCTCAGAATATGTGGTATTTGTGGAACTAAGGCATAGTGGAAAGTGCCTTCTCTCTCTCACCCTACTTTCTAATAGGCTTATGTGAAGCTTATAGGTGGGGAGACACTCAAAACTCACTTGCATATATTGCACAGTTAAGACATGGATCCAATAGGAACTAAAATAATAATAAAGTCATATGTGCATGTGAATGAGGAAATGTAATGGATGATAAGATGATGATAGGATGATGATGGGATGATGATGATAAGAAAATGATTATGAGGGGTAATCACTTGGTGAACATCTACTTCTACACTTGCTCCTTTGGGGATAACATGACTCCCTTTATTCGGAAACCTCGAAACTTCTTGAAACTTTTTGAAAGGAAGGACTTGGCTACTCTTTCTCTTTCTATTTTTTTTTCTTTTTTTCTTTCTTTTTTTCTTTCTTTTTTTTTTCTTCTCTCTTTTTTTCTTTTTTTTCTCTCTCTTTTTTTCTCTTTTTTTTTTAGAGAAACCAATCCTCGAGAATGAACTTTAACTTGAAATGATAATGACTGGAGCTTTTATGTAGGCAAATGGAACGGCGATGATTATTTCTAGATGTTCACTCCCGGGATAGGAGTAGAACCTTTTGGATGAAGTGAAATGAATGGAGTATGTGTATGTGAATGGATGGATGGATGGATGCGTACTCCCGGGGTAAGAGCGGATAGGTGCGTATCTCCGGGGTAGAGACACCACAATATATGGGGAAATGCGTACTCCCGGGGGTAGGAGCAGCATAGGTGCGTATCTCCAGGGTAGAGATAGCACAATATGTGGTGGATGTGGATCTATATGTGGGTGGTACTTCTAGGGACAGAAGTAGCACAGAATGAATGTAGTATTTATAAAATGGGTGCATGCTTCTGAGGACAGAAGTAGCATAGATCAATGGATGGAGAGCACATAGTATTGACTTTAACTGCATGACTGATTCCTTATGGGTCCACAGCATAACCACACTCAATGCCTATAAAGACAACACTCAATGCCTACAATATGATCTATATAAATAGATGTGTCTTCCTAATCTAGTAAGCATGAATATATGGCTGTGGTAGGAATTTGAACTCTCATCATAAAGGAACTCATCATGCAGGAATTTAATGTTTTCAAAGATAAATTCTCCGAACTCTAGTATCTCTAGGAACAAGATGGACAAGTGGCTCAAAACCTTCCATATCATACCCGTCAACCACCTAGACTTAGATCAAGTGTTTGCTACCCACAAGTTTTAGGTTGAGCAAATCTCAAATCTAAACAGGTTGTGTCCAAAACTTGGGAGAGTGCAAGGTTGAAAACTAGGTACTTGAAAGGAATTACGCGAGCAACTATTTATCATCTCCATATAGAGTTTATTCAGGGGGTTACTTAAAGACAGATTAATAAGAGCTCTCCAAAAGTAGAAAAGATAAATCTTTTTGGGTTTCTAAGGTTATGCATCTTTTTAGTTGTTTTAACAAAGCACACTCTAACAAGGCATAAAATAGATAAGTTGGAAACACTTAGCTTGGTACACGGGGGATGCCCTCCCCCAAGCTGGATGTTGACATAGTCTGCTGATGTTGCTGACAGGCAATGAAGACGTTCGAGTCCTCCTGGAGTGTCGTAGATAGTTGCTGTTTGAGACAAGGTGTTCAAGTGTCGCGGGCGGCACTCCGACGAGGGATGGACGTCCTTCTGTTTAGCTCTTCTTGATCCTTTATGTTCTGTGAAGCTCAAATAGACAACAAAGCTTGTGGAACTGATTAAGCATTAGTGATAAAAACCTCTAAGCCTTGGTTGTCTAGAACTGCCTTAACTCAAATGTCTTCTAACAGGATCACAAGAAATATTTTTATCTTTTTATAATAAAAGGGATGCAGACAGAGATGAAAGAGCATGATCATGGTGAGGATTTTTTTTTTCTTTTTAGATGCAAAACGTATGAATGAATGCAAGAAACTAAACATGCAATGGATGAGCAAACATAAAAGAGTGGAGTGGATGCATGAATTCTTAAAAGTAAACATATAGTGAGGTGCAAGAATTTAAAAGATAACTACTCATAATTTTAAAGTCCATGAGCAAGACTATCTCACCGTTCTTGATCATACTTACCATGACTCACGGATGAAATTTGTGAGTAGTGTTGCGGCATCTTGTTCATCACCTATTTTGACGACGACATTTTCTCCAATGCGCACATGGTTAGAATAGTATATATGTATACACAAACCCGTGAGATGGCGGGGTTCCGTTGAATGTTGAATGTTGAGGGACCCTGGCTCTTCAATGTCTTGTGGAAGCTTGTCGGAAGGTCGAAACGACATCTTTTGTCCTGTCTATTCAACACTCAACAACAAGGGGTAACCCTACTAAAGCTAGTGATACACTAAATTAGCGAGACATCAAGATCATTATCAAAAACTTAACACCGATTGCTTCCCCGACAACGGCGCCAAAAATGCTTATTGGTATAAATTAAGTGCAACTAAAATATGAAGGATTCCGCAAGCGCACAGAACATACCATTGTAGCATTTTACCGGAGTAAACCAGGTATCGTTATTTATATTTTACCACGGGAAGCAAGGGTTAAAGAACACTGATAACTCACCATCATGTATCTACTAACTTAGTAAACCAACTAGACTAAAGCGAGGGTAAATGATATATATATATATATATGGTAATATATAATAAAGCACACATGAGAATTCTATGATAAATGAGTAGCTAGCTAGAGTGAGAGGACAACGGGAGAGATCAAGGTTCCTATATACTTCTCTATTACTCTGGTTCTATGATAACAGGGGATGGATAGATATAGCAATCATACAATAGCACTTCGGGACATCGGAGCACTAGCCACGGACATGGATGAGAAGGGGGCTAGGAAGGTCCGACTACGGTCCTACAAACACCAACCCGAACGAGGTGGAATACGACGGCCGTCGGGGCTGTCACGATCTGGGGCTACCACAACAATCCGTGGGATTGAGTGCAATCTCGGGTAACCTCTAGTCTAGACACCATGTCTACACTATCAATTACTACTCTAATTACTTAAGATAACTAGAGCACCTTGGATGCGAGCGAAGATCCCATACTAAAGCATAACTACTATACTAACAATCACAAGATAAGCATAAAAGTAAATAGAGAAGATAAATATATTAAAGCATAAGTCTTACAAAGAGTAGATACAAAGACATACCAAATCTCTGAAGACTTCTCCAGAACCGGAGCGCAGTTCCGCTCTCCCTAACTCTCATCTAGATCTAATCTACTACATTGGAATGTCTAGCTCTAATTCTCTAGAGAAGAGAAGTCATCCATTCAAGGGACGCCTCTACAACTCTGATCCCGCTGGGAGATAATGGATTAGGGTTTAAGGGATGCCTCCTCCAGGGGCCAGGGGCCTTATTTATATAGCCCTCTAGGATGCACCACAGCACTCGGATCAAACCGACCTAAATGGACGATTATTATTCATCCTCAAAGGCGGTGGAACAGGGATCCGCGAGGCTGACGCTGATTGGTCCAGATGGCCAGTCGGCCGCCCAAGGAGGGGAGTCGGCCGACTCTCCACCGAGCCGGTTCGGGCTCCCGTTTGGTCCAGAGCCTTCTCGAACCTTCCAGATTACAGAATTTTCACCGGTTCCCGATTATCTCTATGTAAACCTGACATGTGGGCCTTCCTTGGGTATTTTCAGGTGACACCTGCGAAAAGACATTCACCAAAACTCATGGAATTCTGTCGGTATAACCCCTATATCTAGTTGGTGAAGATATTTTAGTCCTTTCTCATGTTTAGTTGACGGTAAAAATTGGCACTTAACGACCGTCAACACTCCGCCGCTCCGGCTCCGGCTCTGGCTCCCGCCCGCGTGCTCGGAGACGACGCGTGTTGGCGCCTCCGCCCCTCTACGGCTCGGCCGTTCCCGCTCCCACTTGTTCTCCGTCTCGTCCGATCTGGGCGCAGCGGGATGGCCGAGGCGGCGGCGTTGGGCGCGGCGATGGTGGCCGTCCTTCTCCTTCTTCCCTCTCCCTCTCTCACGACTTCCTGGGGATTGGCAGCCCGGCCTCGGATGGGGGGCTGGAGCTGCCGCCGGGTTTGGTGCCCGCTGAAGGGCCGGAGTTGGCTTCGATTCGGCTGCCCTGCTCCTCCCCTCCATGGCGCAGCACCTCGTCGCAGTGTACCCTGGCGCGGCGGCGGTGCGGTGGGCGTGGCGCCCAGGCGAGGTCGCCCCAGCGCGGCGGTGTGGCAGCAGGGCGACGCGCCGTCCAGGTGAACCCACGTCCCGGCGAGGTGCCCCTCGGCGCCCATCCTTCCGCTTTCGCTTGCGTTAGAATCAAGGCTGGCAAAGAATGACAGCATTGTGCTAACCTCATGCAAGTCAACATGTACAACGCAACTCTAGAACACCGGAGGATGACAATAACTTCAACCATAAGTGCAGAGTACGTGTTCATCCAAACTCACTCCATCCACGCACATTTATTCAGTTAGAAAAACCCAGACTTCAAACTAAGTTGCCTTGACAATTCTGAAGCTTCACCACCAAAACTCCTTTACAGCCACACCAAGGCGCAACTCCGAAGAAGACGAAACGAGCTTGGAAACCAACACCGGCAGCGGCAGCCTCTGAACTGCCTCATGGCGCCACTACATACGAAACCTGTCAACGCTCCGCCGAAGCAGCCCTCACCCCTAGCTATTATTAGAACTAAGCTACCTATTGCATTATGCTACAATGTTAGTCCCCTCCCCCGCTTAATGTAAAATCATGTTTCTTTCAGCAGTGTAATGGACCACGCTAATGTGACGGTATGGCACCCTACATTGAACAATCGTACTATAATATTCCCGTGTGAAATCCTGAACATTTGTCTATGCTATTTGAGCGCTGTAAACAATTGTCGCGTTTTCAGTCAGTGCTTTCCTTTCAACACATGACATGGTTCCCATGTTTTCTCTCCATGGTTTTTAGGTGATGCAAGATGCACAGGTGCAGTCGGTTGAAATAACAGTTTTATGCGCTACGCCAAAGCTTCCATGTGGTTATATTTAGACCAAGAATCACCGACAGTGGTGTCCACACGGGTGCTATGGGCGCGCGAAAAGCGCGCGCCCAGCCACTAGTTTGGTACAAGCATCTCTGATTTCTATTCTGGTCTTCTCTGAAAAAGGGCTATCCTTCAATTTCTACTTGTAAGCAGTGACTCAAATAATACAGCTGGGGCCCAGACTGGCTTGAAGAGAAGGTACAGGTCATGGTTCTGGTTGGTCAGCTGTGGGTGATGATGCAGAATGAACTAAGAACACAAGATGGCATATGGTTGGCATGATGGATGACGCAAGTACAAGGTTATGCCATCAGAATGTAGCCTGCATTATTCCGACTAAAAGCGGTCGTTTAGAAACTTGGAGAGAATCAAGACTGTAATCTTCTTCCTCTTTTGTTTTGGGCTTGAAAGCCTTGTAACCTTTTGTTGTAACTATTCATTCATTTAATTGAAAACCAAAAAAAAAGGGGTCGGGGATTCCCCGACCGGTTCGGTCAAAAAAAAAAAAAAAAAGCTTAGTGATTTGCATGTTCCCTTTTTGACAATCCAAAGATCCACTCCAAAGAATACTCAGAACTCTTCTTCGTTTCTTGATCTCTGGTATTTGGATCCTTTAGCCTCAAGAAAAGCACAGTAGGGGTTCGAAACTCCTACTGTATTCCCTAAAAAAAACTACACATCCTGTCCAAAAGATTTCAATCATTTTCTCATATTCATGTATGCAATCCTATCTATGAATCATAACCAATAATCAACAAAAACACAATTTGAAGCTCCAAGAAACCAAACCATGCCTCATTCTCCTCTTCCCAGCGCGTGGAGCATAGGTAGCAAGAGGGACATCAGTGATTCAGTAGGAGAGGCGGTGTCGTCTAAGGGCACACGGCATGGGCTCGTGGCCGAGGCTCAAAACCATGCTGGTTGCATGCATTCCTACTCAGATGCTCACAAGCGAAGCACTGTTTCTGTTGCTTAGTTGTTCCGCTGTTGATAACTATCGTGCTTGGCAACAAGTCCAGTACTTCAGTCAGTGGAAAAACTGTGGCATGTTGTTGGAAGCAACGTGTGCTTCTGGATTTGCTGATTCCTGCCATTTCTAGTTAGTGCTTGATCGAGTCATACCAATAGAGAGATGGAGATCCTAATAAGAATGAAATATCATGTATGTAAATAATTGTTCAAGAATATGTGGAGGGTTATATGAGACCATGCGAACCCCCAGATGCAGAGTCACCTGTATATATGGCAACAGATTAGAGGGTATGCAGGGACAAGGCAAATAAATAATCTCCATGAAAATGACATAATTGAGCAGCTATGGTGGACAGCAGGTTCATTTATTAGATATAGTCTTATAGATAACGTTCACTTCAGCTTCAGCATACTCACTTCAACCCATGAGTGAAAACACGATCCGGGCCTTCTGCCTCGCGTCGCCTCCCCTAGGGGGCGACCCGGGGCCTCCCCCACTGCCGCCAGCGCCGCCTCCGGCTCCTCGCCGGCGGCGGTGGCCCGTGGTGGGGCGCTCAACAAGGCAGCCTCCGCCGCACCCCCGCGCACGGACCTCCTCACCGTCTTTGTCCTCCTCCCCGTCCTCCCCCCGCCACCCCCTCTTCTCCTCCGGACCCGGCGGCCGGCCGCGGGCGATGGCGGCGCGGCGGCGACCCACCCCTCCCACCTCCCGACGGGCGCGGCGGCGGCCTCCCCCTCCGCTTTCTTTCAGCGATGCCGGCGGGCCGATGGTCGAGGGGTGGTGAGGCGGTCCGCCGGGGCCGAATCGGCCCCCGGTGGCCGGATCTGCCCCCCCTCCCTTTGGGCGCGTGGCGGCTGTTGGCATTTCTTAGTGCAATCATCAGAGATAGGTTAAAAGGTCTATCCTTGACGACGAAGCCAGAAATGCCTGTTTGCAAACCGTAATGCCATCACTAGAATTGTTACATCCTAGCGATCACAGCATGGAACGCCAAGTGATAGATCGTATTCTTTTAGATAATATCCGCAAGCGCACGGATCTATCGTTGTAGAATTTCACCCGGAAGTATATCAGGGTATCGTTATTTATATTTTCCCAAAGGAAGGCATGGTGTAAAATACCTCTAGCACATGGATATGGAACCTCATATCATTGAAATAAGCCTTAGTGCTATGCAGGGGTAAGATAAATGGTAGTTTGAGGATAGTGGACATGCACTTGGGCCAAACTCAAGGATAAAGAGAAATAAAGAATAAAAGTAACAGAAAGAATAAAGAATAAATCTACACGGAGCAGGTTGGTCGTATACAGCTATGCATAGAACAGCTAAGTCATATGTTATACAAGACTAGAGGCGAGTCAGAGCCTAGAGTAACAGGGAGACCCCCGCAGCTGGTCTACCAGCCGATAGAGGCATTTACGAACTCCTACATGACATGCGGACGTGGGGGGTTATGAGGGACGGACAGGGCTGTCACCACCTGCCGCCTACCCCTCAACCATGGCATGCCGTCATATTCGAAGGCCCTCTCGTATCCGGACACCACGTCGGCATACTAGAGAACTATCTATGCTCCCCCAGGACTCCCACCCTACGGATGGATGAGATAGAACATAGGCAAACCTGAAAGAACATCGAACCATTACTTCATTCTCATCGTGGACTCTAATCCTATAGAACATATGAACGATGAAGAACAGGGATGAACAAGCTATGAACTGATCATATGAACTTTGCTCTAGTTCATACATATCAACATGAACTTGATCAAGACTATGCTCTAGTTCATATGCTAAACTATATATAAAGAATGAGAGCTTGAACAAGGAAGAACACTCCATAGAGGATTACCGAGTTGAATCTCTTCTTCCTAGGAGACAAGCTCTCCTTGGTAGCTTCCCTAACTCCACACTACTAAGGCTAAGCTAATGAACAAGTAGAGAGGTGAGGGAGAGAGGGGCTCCAAATGAATGTTTGTGTGTGAAACTCATTTCTTCTCCCCTTTTATATCTTGCCTAGGTCGGTTTCGGGGTAGAAATGGAAGGTACACCGCGCACCCACCTCCCTTGGCATTGATTGCACCGCCTCCAGCCGGCCGGGCCACGCGCCAGGCGGGAGGCACGGCCGCGCCTGGGCAACGCCGCCCCCTGACCGCCTTTGCGTGGTCGGTTGTGGAGTGGGCCTGGGCCGTGGTGGTTTGGTGTTTTGGCCCATTCTGGTCCCGAGGTGGCCTTTCTCCACTTGGGGTGGTTTGGCGCTTTCCAGAAAGCGCCTTTTCGTTATATAATTCCTGCACTTTTTATTAATTCCTTCAACAACAGTATTTTTTCTAGTGCACGTGGAATTGGGTTAGTTGTAAAAGTATATGCGTATAGAAATATATAATTCACCCTTTTTCATATATAATTGGCGGTGTAAAATCATCGATAAGGACCACCAACAAGATCCCCCAAGCTTACCCTTTGCTCGTCCCGAGCAAAGCTTAGCTTTAGGTTGTTGATCAGGAGTTGCTACTATGCCGATCATGAATCAAATATACCAAATGTATAAGCAAGATTTCTACTATGATTTGAATGAATCGACATAATCGTCCACCCTGTTATTGTCTCAAGACAAGTGGGGCTTTCCAGCTTTCTCGAGTCTTGGGTAATTGCAAGATAGAACAGATTCACAGGCATTGCTTATCATCTGCCTAAGATCGACCAATTTTCCGGAGGTTTTGAAAGTTTTGTAAAAGAAACTCAAGTTTCTCGAATGACTCTCTCAGTCGCTCAAGAGTGTTTGTTCCTCACCAAAGGCACTGTGATTTTGCCTTTCTTTCAAACCTACTACTATGGCTGAAGGTGGAGTTTTGGGTAGGTATGAAAGGTGGGCATGCTTGGATCACAAAAATTTGTAACGTCTAGAATTGAACCTTCCAGAGATTAAGGCCATACACTTTGATTGAGATTTGTGCAAGTGTGTGAGAGGATGAATGATTCCTAATTCTAAATGTTTTTGGTGCTTCATGCATCATGACTCCCTTTTTATTGGCGGAAGGGATATATGAGAGAGTTTGGGCTGGAAAAGGGAAACTAAGATCTTTCTTTTCTTTCTTTCTTTTCTTCTCTTTTCTTTTCTTCTCTTTTTTTGAACGGGGGACTAACTGGATTTCCCGTTTTGTCTACTTTGGAATCTTATTGTTGCCCGTTGGCGTTTTTTAGCTACAAGAGATGATAAGATTTTTAGTGGAAAGGAGTCATGATGAAAAGCGAGGAGTGGTTTCCGATGGATGATGGATGCGTGATTCTCAGTGTAAGAGTCAGCATGCTTTATTTTGGCGAAGAGGGTGCACAACTCTAGGGTCAAGAGTTGGCGTTTTTGGTGGATTGGATGAGGAGTATGGGTTGTGCAACTCGCAGTGTACGGGTCGGCAAGTTTATTTGGTGGGTGCAAGTGAATCTCAATCATGAGTGTAAGACCATAATCTCATGAAGGTCACAGCAATCTGACTAAGCTTAGTGATCAAACAAGCAGCATATGACAACTGGTTTTTGTAGAGGATTTGAAATACGTCATATGGCCTTGGTAGGAATTTCAAAATCATTGAGAAACTTTTGTTTTGATTGTTTTGAAAATAAATCTCCAGTCGGGTTTTCACTCAGGACAGAGTCATAGCGTTACTCAGGCACTATATCATACCCGGCAATCACTTGGACAAGAGCCAACCTATGCAACCCACTAATCTCAAGTTTTCAAGGATGAGACATTTTAGCCGACAAACTCAAATCTTAGAGAAAACTTGATTATAAACAAGGTACAAGCGAGTCACGAGACGTAGAAAACTTTTCATCATTTCAACAAGGGTGGAATCATATATTTCTATGACACATATATATAGGAAATGACGAAGCATTTTTTTTAGATGCGTAAGTGTTTAGTAAAGTACGTACCTCTTATTGGGGGTCCTCCCCAAGCTTGCTTGGAAACGGGGCCCTTAATTTTATTTTGAGGTAACAATTTATTTTATTTTACCTTAAGTCGTAAATCGGGACTTCCTTATGATTGAGGACCATCCCGCAAGGGTTAGCTCATAGCAAACTACCGCATTTCGCTAGCAATCTGTCTCAATGATCAACAAAGTTGACCAAGGTAAACTAGCAACCTAAGCACCATGCTTAAGCTACAAGTCTATGGAACGTGCTAAGCTTAAACACATTCCAAAACATCATACTAATCACAGGAACAAAGATGGCATGATAGAACTTTATTTGACAGACTATGTAAACATGATGAATAAAATAATATTTTTTTTGAAAATAAAGGGTAACTTACCGATTATCCTGTCGGTCAGGGCTCACAGTTTATAGTCCATGAAGCGAGACCTTTCTCCTACTCAGTTTGAGCTTGACGATGGGGCATCTGTTTTAGGAGAGGTAGACGGGGATGCCTGCTTGGGTCTCCACACCATTTTCTTCTTTGGAGGTGTGGTTACGTTTGGTGTAGATGGTGGTTGATCGTCCTCTTTTGGAGGCGTGGAAATTTTGTCCACCTTTAACACCTTCGTCTCCTCCTTAGGGACCAGCTTTGGTGCCCAGAGGTTTTGAGTGGAATTGGTTTCACCTTGGGTTCCACTTTTTCTTGGGCCGGAGCTTTGCCTTTGTTCTTTTTCTCTTTGAGTTGAGCAGGAACAACTTTTGGATTTGTTTCCTCCGTAGGAGCTTTCTTCTTTTCTTTCTTGGGAGCTTTACGCTCCTTCTTTTCCTAGATGATATTGGGAATCCTAATCGCACCATGTGGTCAGATTTCAACTTCCGTGACCTTCCTCGTGGTTGGCTCATACCTGATGCGAATCATGTTGCACTCCTCCGTCTTCCTTGGCCCGAATTGGAACTTCTCCTCATTGCCATTGATGTTGAACCGGATTTCTCCAGCTTCAACATCAATCTGTGCTCTAGCGGTACTGAGGAATGGTCATCCCAAGATGAGTGGTGTTTCTTTGGTGGCCTCCATGTCGAGCACCATGAAGTCCACTTGGACGAAGTATCCTCGGATATTCACAGGAATATCTTCAGCTATTCCCGCTGGGTAGCGTAAGGAGGAGTCGGCCATTTGGAGTGTGATCGTTGTAGGTGACAGTCGTGTATAGTTTAACTTGTCAAATACCGTCTTGGGCATGACACTGACGCTGCCACCAAGATCACAGAGTGCGTGGTCAAACTGTTGCCCTCCAATGGAGCAAGTGATAGTGGGGCATCCGGGGTCCTTCTTCTTCTCTGGTAAGTGATTGAGGATTGCCGCACTGCACTCTTCTGTCAGTTTGACCACAACTGTGGATGGTAGTGGTCGCTTGTCGTTGATGATGTCTTTGATGTACTTGGCGCAAGAAGGTACATGTAGGACGTCCATGAGTGGAACGCTCACATGTACTTTCTTGACCATCTCAACAAATCAAGCGAACTGATCATCCACTGCTTGCTTCCTGGTCCTCGTGGCGAATGGCAGATGTGTAGTGTCTGGATAATTCATAGTTGTCCCTGATTCTGCGTCGCCTTGAGGTTCAGGTGATGAAGGTTCTTCTTGCTACGGTGCTGCTTGTTTCCTAGCTGCATAGTTAGGATATGGTGGATCGCGAGTGGCCTTACCGCCTCTTGTGGTCACCGAATTAATTTTCTCAAAAGTACTAGCAGCTTGATTCAATGTTTTACCATTGGGATCAATAGGAACATCAGAAGCAATTTCAGCTAACTGCCTTTCTATCATTTTGTTAAAGCTCAACTGGTTCTTGACAGCAGAAGTTAAACCTTCTATCTTAGTATTGATACTCTCTAAGATTTTGTCATTGGCCAAAGATCTTCTTGGTAAGATTTTCGTTGATCTTTGCTTGGCCAAGGACTAAATCTTTGAGAGTAGGCTGATTCGAATTGTAATTGGAAGAATAATTCGAATTACCTTGATATTGTGGACGGGACTGATTGTTCCATCCATTATTACCTCCTTGCTGTTGACGATACCCGTTGTTGATGTACGAGGCATCTTCACGGGTTTCAGGGCAATCATTCCTCGAATGTCCGGCATCGCCACAGACCTCGCATGTTGTGCGAGATTCCATGGCTTTGACGGTGCCGGATGTGTCTCCGGCTCTCTCGTCAAACTTTTGCAAAAGTAGGTCTATTTTTGCGGTGAGCGCCTCCGTCTCCTTCACGGGGTGCGTGCCTTTTTGTTGCTTGGTTGGGGCCTTTTTTCCCCGAAGCTTGGTTTTTGTTGGGGCGGGGCGGGAATTGGCCACCCCGTCCCCATACTTATGCGCGCCGCATACGTTATTTGGGTGCAGGCAAGGCCGAAAGCTCGGGCCCCGCTGCGCATCCGGCGCTAGAAGACTGATCATCGTCAATGGAGCTGAGCCGACCACGGAAGAGGAGAAAGCGCATGCCCCTTTGCGCATTCGGTGCCCGGGGCTCGGCGGCAGCCGCGACGCACCGATAGCGCGAGCTCAGCCACGCATTCGGCGTTGGGTGCCCGGCGGGCGCTAATGGCTAGGACGAGGCCGAGCTGAATGCGCGAGCACTTGTGCGCATTCGGCGTCTGATGTCACTTGGGCATCTACGACACGGTCGAGGATGAAGGTGTAGAGGATCGTCGCTTCGGGGGTTTTGGCCGCCTGACGTCATCGTTGGGCCGAATGCGTGGGGTCGGACACGCATTCGGGCCCGCGACCGGGAAACACACTCTACCACCCAATCGGGATTTTGTCCCAGATGGATCTGTTGGCATTTCTTAACGTCGTTACTAGAATTAGCAACGTCGCCAAGAAATACCTCAACGATAGTTCTGTTTGTTTACAGAATGAATCCGCAAGCGCACGGAATTATCATTGTAGCACTTCACCCGGCAGTATTCGGGTATCGTTCATTTATAATTTCCCGTAGGAAGGCATGATGTAAGAGTCTATAGTAGGAACATAGATGTATGATAGACCACTACTCGATACAGGGACAAGCCATGATAGTTTGTGATAGTGCGACACACACTCGGGCCAACCTCAAGGATAAATGGAAAACAAAGAATGAATGAATATTCCTAAGTGGAGCAGGCGTTCTAAAATAGCCGTGCAAAGAACCAGTCAATGATCACACAACATATATAACTATAATTAGAGTTGAGCATGAGATAGACAGGGAGACCGCGGCAACTGGTCTGCTAGTCGATGGCGGCATTTACGAACTCCTACACGACATACGAACGTGGGGGATTACAAAGGACGGACAGGGCTGTCACCACCTGCCGCCTACCACCTCAACCGTGGCATGCCGTCATATCCGAATGCCCCCCTCGCATCCGGACACCATGTCCGCATACTAAGGAACTACCTATGCCCCGATGGACTCCCACCCTACGGATGGACGAGCTAGACATAGGCAAACCCGAAAGTACAACGAACCGTCATCTCTACTCCGTCATATAAATGTGTTGCATGAATGATTGAGCATAAAGTTCCACATGTTAAGATTATGACATTTGGACTATATACTAGTTCATATATTAAGAACATAACATGATAACAACTATACTTGTCGGTGTTTCGTACCCCGGGGGGTATAACACCAACGAGTAAATTTCTATGCGTGCTCCCTAATCCGGATGGTGATGCAAGAAGGACACAAGTGTTTATCCTGGTTCAGGCAAAGAATGCCCTACGTCCAGCAGAGGGGAGAGATTTGTATTATCTTGCACCTAAGATTTTTAGTGGAAAGGAGTCATGATGAAAAGCGAGGAGTGGTTTCCGATGGATGATGGATGCGTGATTCTCAGTGTAAGAGTCAGCATGCTTTATTTTGGCGAAGAGGGTGCACAACTCTAGGGTCAAGAGTTGGCGTTTTTGGTGGATTGGATGAGGAGTATGGTTTGTGCAACTCGCAGTGTACGGGTCGGCAAGTTTATTTGGTGGGTGCAAGTGAATCTCAATCATGAGTGTAAGACCATAATCTCATGAAGGTCACACAATCGACTAAGCTTAGTGATCAAACAAGCAAGATATGACAACTGGTTTTTGTAGAGGATTTGAAATACGTCATATGGCCTTGGTAGGAATTTCAAAATCATTGAGAAACTTTTGTTTTGATTGTTTTGAAAATAAATCTCCGTAAGTCAGGTTTTCACTCAGGACAGAGTCATAGCGTTACTCAGGCACTATATCATACCCGGCAATCACTTGGACAAGAGCCAGCCTATGCAACCCACTAATCTCAAGTTTTCAAGGATGAGACATTTTAGCCGACAAACTCAAATCTTAGAGAAAACTTGATTATAAACAAGGTACAAGCGAGTCACGAGACAGAGAAACTTTTCATC
This sequence comes from Themeda triandra, assembly GCA_018135685.1. Taxonomy (NCBI): domain Eukaryota; kingdom Viridiplantae; phylum Streptophyta; class Magnoliopsida; order Poales; family Poaceae; genus Themeda; species Themeda triandra. The sequence continues at coordinate 42,439 of JAENPR010000181.1, read as the reverse complement.
ATTTCAACAAGGGTGGAATCATATATTTCTATGACACATATATATAGGAAATGACGAAGCATTTTTTTTAGATGCGTAAGTGTTTAGTAAAGTACGTACCTCTTATTGGGGGTCCTCCCCCAAGCTTGCTTGGAAACGGGGCCCTTAATTTTATTTTGAGGTAACAATTTATTTTATTTTACCTTAAGTCTGTCGTCAGGACTTCCTTATGATTGAGGACCATCCTGCAAGGGTTAGCTCATAGCAAACTACCAGTATTTCTGCTAGCAATCTGTCTCAATGATCAACAAAGTTGACCAAGGTAAACTAGCAACCTAAGCACCATGCTTAAGCTACAAGTCTATGGAACGTGCTAAGCTTAAACACATTCCAAAACATCATACTAATCACGGGAACAAAGATGGCATGATAGAACTTTATTTGACGAGACTATGTAAACATGATGAATAAAATAATATTTTTTTTGAAAATAAAGGGTAACTTACCGATTATCCCGTCGGTCGGGGCTCACGGTTTATAGTCCATGAAGCGAGACCTTTCTCCTACTCGGTTTGAGCTTGACGATGGGGCATCTGTTTTAGGAGAGGTAGACGGGGATGCCCTTGGGTCTCCACACCATTTTCTTCTTTGGAGGTGTGGTTACGTTTGGTGTAGATGGTGGTTGATCGTCCTCTTTTGGAGGCGTGGAAATTTTGTCCACCTTTAACACCTTCGTCTCCTCCTTAGGGACCAGCTTTGGTGCCCAGAGGTTTTGAGTGGAATTGGTTTCACCTTGGGTTCCACTTTTTCTTGGGCCGGAGCTTTGCCTTTGTTCTTTTTCTCTTTGAGTTGAGCAGGAACAACTTTTGGATTTGTTTCCTCTGTAGGAGCTTTCTTCTTTTCTTTCTTGGGAGCTTTCTGCTCCTTCTTTTCCTAGATGATATTGGGAATCCTAATCGCACCATGTGGTCAGATTTCAACTTCCGTGACCTTCCTCGTGGTTGGCTCATACCTGATGCGAATCATGTTGCACTCCTCCGTCTTCCTTGGCCCGAATTGGAACTTCTCCTCATTGCCATTGATGTTGAACCGGATTTCTCCAGCTTCAACATCAATCTGTGCTCTAGCGGTACTGAGGAATGGTCATCCCAAGATGAGTGGTGTTTCTTTGGTGGCCTCCATGTCGAGCACCATGAAGTCCACTTGGACGAAGTATCCTCGGATATTCACGGGGAATATCTTCAGCTATTCCCGCTGGGTAGCGTAAGGAGGAGTCGGCCATTTGGAGTGTGATCGTTGTAGGTGACAGTCGTGTATAGTTTAACTTGTCAAATACCGTCTTGGGCATGACACTGACGCTGCCACCAAGATCACAGAGTGCGTGGTCAAACTGTTGCCCTCCAATGGAGCAAGTGATAGTGGGGCATCCGGGGTCCTTCTTCTTCTCGGTAAGTGATTGAGGATTGCCGCACCGCACTCTTACTCGTCGGTTTGACCACAACCGTGGATGGTAGTGGTCGCTTGTCGTTGATGATGTCTTTGATGTACTTGGCGCAGAAGGTACATGTAGGACGTCCATGAGTGGAACGCTCACATGTACTTTCTTGACCATCTCAACAAATCAAGCGAACCGATCATCCACCGCTTGCTTCCCGGTCCTCGTGGCGAATGGCGATGTGTAGTGTCTCGGATAATTCATAGTTGTCCCCGATTCTGCGTCGCCTTGAGGTTCGGGTGATGAAGGTTCTTCTTGCTACGGTGCTTTTGTTTCCTAGCTGCATAGTTAGGATATGGTGGATCGCGAGTGGCCTTACCGCCTCTTGTGGTCACCGAATTAATTTTCTCAAAAGTACTAGCAGCTTGATTCAATGTTTTACCATTGGGATCAATAGGAACATCAGAAGCAATTTCAGCTAACTGCCTTTCTATCATTTTGTTAAAGCTCAACTGGTTCTTGACAGCAGAAGTTAAACCTTCTATCTTAGTATTGATACTCTCTAAGATTTTGTCATTGGCCAGCATCTTCTTGGTAAGATTTTCGTTGATCTTTGCTTGGCCAAGGACTAAATCTTTGAGAGTAGGCTGATTCGAATTGTAATTGGAAGAATAATTCGAATTACCTTGATATTGTGGACGGGACTGATTGTTCCATCCATTATTACCTCCTTGCTGTTGACGATACCCGTTGTTGATGTACGAGGCATCTTCACGGGTTTCAGGGCAATCATTCCTCGAATGTCCGGCATCGCCACAGACCTCGCATGTTGTGCGAGATTCCATGGCTTTGACGGTGCCAGATGTGTCTCCGGCAGCTCTCTCGTCAAACTTTTGCAAAAGTAGGTCTATTTTTGCGGTGAGCGCCTCCGTCTCCTTCACGGGGTGCGTGCCTTTTTGTTGCTTGGTTGGGGCCTTTTTTCCCCCGAAGCTTGGTTTTTGTTGGGGGCAGGGGCAGAATTGGCCACCCTGTCCCCCATACTTATGCGCGCCGCATACGTTATTTGGGTGCAGGCAAGGCCGAAAGCTCGGGCCCCGCTGCGCATCCGGCGCTAGAAGACTGATCATCGTCAATGGAGCTGAGCCGACCACGGAAGAGGAGAAAGCGCATGCCCCTTTGCGCATTCGGTGCCGGGGCTCGCGGCGGCCCGCGACGCACCGATAGCGCGAGCTCGGCCACGCATTCGGCGTTGGGTGCCGGCGGGCGCTAATGGCTAGGACGAGGCCGAGCTGAATGCGCGAGCACTTGTGCGCATTCGGCGTCTGATGTCACTTGGGCATCTACGACACGGTCGAGGATGAAGGTGTAGAGGATCGTCGCTTCGGGGGTTTTGGCCGCCTGACGTCATCGTTGGGCCGAATGCGTGGGGTCGGACACGCATTCGGGCCCGCGACCGGGAAACACACTCTACCACCCAATCGGGATTTTGTCCCCGGATGGATGCTGTTGGCATTTCTTAACGTCGTTACTAGAATTAGCAACGTCGCCAAGAAATACCTCAACGATAGTTCTGTTTGTTTACGAATGAATCCGCAAGCGCACGGAATTATCATTGTAGCACTTCACCCGCGGTATTCGGGTATCGTTCATTTATAATTTCCCGTAGGAAGGCATGATGTAAGAGTCTATAGTAGGAACATAGATGTATGATAGACCACTACTCGATACGGGGACAAGCCATGATAGTTTGTGATAGTGCGACACACACTCGGGCCAACCTCAAGGATAAATGGAAAACAAAGAATGAATGAATATTCCTAAGTGGAGCGGGCGTTCTAAAATAGCCGTGCAAAGAACCGACCAATGATCACACAACATATATAACTATAATTAGAGTTGAGCATGAGATAGACAGGGAGACCGCGGCAACTGGTCTGCTAGTCGATGGCGGCATTTACGAACTCCTACACGACATACGAACGTGGGGGATTACAAAGGACGGACAGGGCTGTCACCACCTGCCGCCTACCACCTCAACCGTGGCATGCCGTCATATCCGAATGCCCCCTCGCATCCGGACACCATGTCCGCATACTAAGGAACTACCTATGCCCCGATGGACTCCCACCCTACGGATGGACGAGCTAGACATAGGCAAACCCGAAAGTACAACGAACCGTCATCTCTACTCCGTCATATAAATGTGTTGCATGAATGATTGAGCATAAAGTTCCACATGTTAAGATTATGACATTTGGACTATATACTAGTTCATATATTAAGAACATAACATGATAACAACTATACTTGTCGGTGTTTCGTACCCCGGGGGGTATAACACCAACGAGTAAATTTCTATGCGTGCTCCCTAATCCGGATGGTGATGCAAGAAGGACACAAGTGTTTATCCTGGTTCAGGCAAAGAATGCCCTACGTCCAGCAGAGGGGAGAGATTTGTATTATCTTGCACCTAAGTGCTTGTACAGGGGTGGATACAAGCGGGACTTAGCCGTGAATGAGTGTGTGAAAATGTGGGAATGTGTGTGAGTGAAGGCCTAAAACCCATCCTAGGCTAGGTCCTGGCATCCCCTTTTATAGGCCAAGAGGAGGCTCAGGAGTACAGAGTAGATAGGGCTGTCGTGGGTGTGACGTCGAGGTACATGCGCCATGTCGAGTCGTCGAGACTGTAGATGCTCCCTTTGGTCCGGTTCGAGCCTGTAGCAGCGTGGGCAATGATGGCCTGTTCGTCCTCCTCGATCATGGGCTGACGTAGTCGAGGTACGGTGCCGGCGTAGACGAGCACGTGCGTCCGGGAACCCCGCTGTATGGCCGTCGAGGTGGGAAAGACAGGACACTGCGCGCCCCATGCTCAGGTCGCGTCCGTCATCACTCCTCGAGTGGTTAATGTCTGTTTCGAGGGGTAGATGGTCTGAACGATGGGACTGAGGAGCGGGTTTGGTGGTGCGCAGAGTTGACAATCGCGTTCCAAGGGCGTGCCGTACACGGCATAGTGTTCGGCGTGGTGTAATAGTGATGCCTGGCACGCTCGAATCCCGGGTATGGGCGGTGGAATAGGAGAAGTGACCGGCGTACTTCTCGCTATTTCACGCACTGTAGCCATGGGGTTAGGCGGAGCAGGCGTACTTCTTACTATTTCCGAGCCCTGTAGCCATGTGCATGCCTTGGATAGGCAATTATTGCGGGCGGACTCGAGCGGTCGCTCGTTCGAGCGATCTCCACCTTCGTCTCGAGCGGCTACTCGCCCGAGCAGTTTTCGTCACCGTCTCGAGCGATCGCTTGCTCGAGCGGTTTCCGTGCTGTTTTATCGTGCGCTCGAGCGGCTGCCGCTCGAGTCGATGGGCTTTGTGGTTTTGCGGTCCTGGTCGTGGGCCGGCCCAGTACGGGGAGAATTGGGGATTTCCTTTAGTAGCTTTTGGGATTTAGAGAGGGGTGAAGCTGGTTTGCCTGTCTCTAATCCCCCTAGTTTAGGACCCCCTAATCTAGGTACCCGACAGTAGCCCCCGAGCCCTTGCTTGATTGTGAAAAACTTCAAGCAAGGGATCATGAAGTGGAGTTGAAGTACCTAGACTTAGGGTCATGTTGTTTCGGGAAGTTATTTCGTCCTTTCTCCGTGGGGGGCGCGCGAGCGTCCCCCGCGGGGGTAGCCCCCGAGGCCCCAGAGGAGTAAGTAAGAACTCCTCTGGGGGCTTTTAGTTGCGTTTTATCGAGAGGGAGTGGTATTAACTGGAGTCGTAGTGCCCTATCGAGGGGTCGACTCTTGTCGTCGAGTCCTCGAGTGTTTTCGACCCTCTTTCGTTGAGGGGTGCCGTGCGTAGTCGAGCCCCCGAGCCCCGAGCGGCTGGTGCATTGCTACCTCATAGCGTCCTTCCCACGGATCCTTGCGTTCGGATGGTGGGGCGAAGAGCGTCGTGCTATCCTCGTTTGGACGAGCCTCGAAGTCCTCTGTGAGCTGGTAACGGGGGAATCCAAGTGAGAACTCGCGCCCCGTTCGATTGGGGTCGATAGAAGCCCGGAGGCGTCCTCATCGAGCGAAACCATACGGATTACTCAGGTGCCAACTCCGTTCGATGGGAGTTGGCGGCTCGATGCCTCCCGTCGTAGGGATCCTGTGGTATTCCCAGGTTTTGCCTTGGATATGTCCCGGGGGGCCTCGAGAGTTCGTTCTCGAGCTGGGCCTCGTGCTGGCTCCTCCTGGGTCATCCCTGACTCGGGTACTCGAGGGCGGCTGTTGAACCCGATTCGAGGGCCAGCCTTCGCTCCTTCGAGATTTGGGGGTGGACCGGAGTCCGTTTTACTCCCCTGGGAATGACTGCTCGAGGGCGGCCGTCGAAAACCCGTTCGAGGGTCAGCCTTCGCTCCCTCGAGAGTTTAATTGTGAAGCCGGAGCCCACTTACCTTCTTGTAGAAGGAATCGCCGGGAGTAACTCCTCCCTCCCGTTGGGCGCGTCTTTTGAGGAGGAGTTACCGCAGCACGGTCGTGGTGGGCCCGTGAGGAGTGGTTCGAGCTGTCGGTTGGGCAGCAGGTCACGGAGGACCCGTGGCAGGAATGCTGGATGGTGGAGAAGAGGTTGACGGCGTTTGGTGAGGCGCTCGGGGTGAGGCTGGCGTAGAGGTTCGAGGACGACGTTCTCCCTGCTTGAGCCTGGTGATGATAAGGTGGCCTGCGAGCCAAATCTGGGAAAAAGGGGCCATGTAAATGAATTACATTAGCATTATCGTGATGTCATGGCCCGAGGGGCCTTAACCACTCGTTCGTATTTTGCGCGAAAGAAGTTAAGCTCTTTTGTTCTCGAGAGGTCCTATTTCCTGACTCGTTCGAGCTTTGCCTTTGACTTAGGAGTTAGATGCGTGCTTAAGCTCCTCGAGGGGTGGAGTAGTGAGTGGAGGTGCCTTAGCCCGGAGGCGTGGGCGAGCCCCCGGCTCGACCGTTTTCGTCCCCTTAGGGGCTCGAGCCGTTCATCCCACCTTAGTCGCGGAGCGCACTCGAAGCGTGAGAGGAAAAAGAGGCGTCGAGTTTTCGAAAAGAAAGCGCTTGTGTTTTTCGGGGACTTTTTAGGGGTACCCCCTTATTAGCCCCCGAGGGAGGCTCAACTCTGCGGGAGCAGGGCCGGGTCTACCTTAAAGTTACGAGTCTGAATGCATTTTAGTTGCTTTTATTTCTTGAGCCGCTCTGACTTCTACCAGCCTGGATGCTCCGCTTCTTGACGTGAGTGTTGGACGCGCGCTCGAGTCCCTCGAGGGGGGGGAGCAAGTGGGAGTACCTTAGCCCGGGGGCGTAGGAGAGTTCCCGGCTTGGCAGCCCGCGACCCTTGAAGGTCTCGGGGCGCTTCCTACTCTGTCACGAAGCGTACCTCGAGGAGTAGAAGGAAGAGAGGCGTCGAGGGGTAGAGTCAACTCTGCCTCGAGTTACGGATAAGAAATGAACTAAAGTGCATCTGAATGCTTCTTAGTTGATTTTATTTCTCGAGCCGCTCTTATTTCCACTGGCCTGACTGTTCTACTTCTTGACGTGAGTGTTGGACGCGTGCTCAAGTCCCTCGAGGGGGGAGCAAGTGGGAGTACCTTAGCCCGGGGGCGTAGGAGAGTTCCCGGCTTGGCAGCCCGCGACCCTTGAGGGTCTTGAGCACGTTTCCTACTTTGTCGCGAAGCGTACTTCGAGGAGTGGAACGAAGAGAGGCATCGAGGGGCAGAATCGAGTCTTCCTCAAGTTACGAATGAAAGTAAAAGTACTGGGGTCGCGGACTTTTTATTCATTCCTGGTGCGATACAAGTACATAAATACGAAAATGTACAAGGCCTCGAGGCCTAAGGGTAAGAGTGACGTAGGCCGCTTGATGTCTCATGCGGCGATGAGGGTCGATCCCTTGCTTTGTCCGCCAGCCCGTACGTCCCTGGCTTCACTGTACATCGTGGCGGTCGAAGTCGAGGTCGAAGGTGCCAGAGTAGAAGGCGCGCGGCTCCCCGCGTGGCTCCTCCTCGAGCTGCCGTCTCGTGATGTCGAGGGTATTGTGTCTCGGGCCTGGGGCGCGCACGGAGCCGCGGTTCTGGGAGGCTGGCCACGCCGGCTCGAAGTCCATGGTAGCGTGCGGGAGAGCCCCCGGGCCGTCCTCGCGCGCACCCATAGTGGCGTGCATCCCGGCGGAGTACGTTGCGGCGGCGTTGGTGAGACCGAACGGGAGGTGCCGACGGGCCTCGTAAATCCCGTCCCGGCGAGGTTGGGTGGCGATGGCGGCGCACGTGCTTTGGGGGCCACGCCGGGCTCCCTTGATGTGCGCATGGTGAAGGTGAAGTCGGCGTCCTGGTCGAGGCCTGCCGGTTCGTTCCCCACCCCCGGGCGTGAGTTGGACAGGTTCCCAGCAGGGAGACCCGCGTCCAATGCCGGGGACGGGGGAATCGCAGATTGCGCCTGCCCGGGCGCACACTGGCGACGATGGTGGCGCCGACGACGCCCCCTCCTGGGAGGAGAAGCATGATGGCGTGGTTGGCGCAGCGCCCCTCCTGAACGCGGGGGCGCGCTGCGGCCTCCGCTCGAGTCACCGACCGAGAGCAGAGTTATGTCGTGGCCCGAGCCGAGCGACACGAACTCTAAGCTCCCGAACCAGATGATCGTAGCACGCGGAAGCGGGGAAACGGAATCTGCCATCCGGAAGAAAAGCGGGAAATCGTTAGTAACACGCGCTGCCCCTACCTGGAGCGCCAACTGTCGGTGTTTCGTACCCCGGGGGGTATAACACCAACGAGTAAATTTCTATGCGTGCTCCCTAATCCGGATGGTGATGCAAGAAGGACACAAGTGTTTATCCTGGTTCAGGCAAAGAATGCCCTACGTCCAGCAGAGGGGAGAGATTTGTATTATCTTGCACCTAAGTGCTTGTACAGGGGTGAATACAAGCGGGACTTAGCCGTGAATGAGTTTGTGAAAATGTGGGAATGTGTGTGAGTGAAGGCCTAAAACCCGTCCTAGGCTAGGTCCTGGCATCCCCTTTTATAGGCCAAGAGGAGGCTCAGGAGTACAGAGTAGATAGGGCTGTCGTGGGTGTGACGTCGAGGTACATGCGCCATGTCGAGTCGTCGAGACTGTAGATGCTCCCTTTGGTCCGGTTCGAGCCTGTAGCAGCGTGGGCAATGATGGCCTGCTCGTCCTCCTCGATCGTGGGCTGACGTAGTCGAGGTACGGTGCCGGCGTAGATGAGCACGTGCGTCCGGGAACCCTGCTGTATGGCCGTCGAGGTGGGAAAGATAGGACACTGCGCGGCCCATGCTCAGGTCGCGTCCGTCATCACTCCTCGAGTGGTTAATGTCTGTTTCGAGGGGTAGATGGTCTGAACGATGGGACTGAGCAGCGGGTTTGGTGGTGCGCAGAGTTGACAATCGCGTTCCAAGGGGGTGCCGTACACGGCATAGTGTTCGGCGTGGTGTAATAGTGATGCCTGGCACGCTCGAATCCCGGGTATGGGCGGTGGAATAGGAGAAGTGACCGGCGTACTTCTCGCTATTTCACGACCGTAGCCATGGGGTTAGGCGGAGCAGGCGTACTTCTTACTATTTCCGAGCCCTGTAGCCATGTGCATGCCTTGGATAGGCAATTATTGCGGGCGGACTCGAGCGGTCGCTCGTTCGAGCGATCTCCGTCTTCGTCTCGAGCGGCTACTCGCCCGAGCAGTTTTTGTCACCGTCTCGAGCGATCGCTTGCTCGAGCGGTTTCCGTACTGTTTTATTGTGCGCTCGAGCGGCTGCCGCTCGAGTCGATGGGCTTTGTGGTTTTGCGGTCCTGGTCGTGGGCCGGCCCAGTACGGGGAGAATTGGGGATTTCCTTTAGTAGCTTTTGGGATTTAGAGAGGGGTGAAGCTGGTTTGCCTGTCTCTAATCCCCCTAGTTTAGGACCCCCTAATCTAGGTACCCGACAATACTCTAGTTCATATGCAATGCAATATAAAAGATAGGAGAACTTGAATGTGGAAGAACTCTTCATAGTAATCTTACCAATATTTGATCTTTCTTCCATGGAGACAAGCTCTCCAAGTAGCTTTGCCTTACTCCAAGGTACTACTAATACTAAACTACTACTAAGGCTAAGTACTACAAGAGAGGAGGTGGAGAGGAGGCTCCAAATGAGGTGTGTGGAAGGTGGGATGCTCTTCTCCTCTTTTATAGGGCGTGGAAATCGGTTCGGGGGCACTATCGTCAAAAGCACCCGCGGGGCCGCCTTCTCCACATGGAAAGAGGATGAACCACCTTTGGATGGGCCCGAACAGCCTCAGGACAGGCGCGCTCGCGCCTTGGGCGCACGCGCGCTGTTGGCAGATCTTAGCGCAATCACTAGAATTAGGTAAAGGTACTAGTTCCCCGGCCACGGCGCCAGAAATGCTTGTTGGCAGATCTTAGCGCAATCACTAGAAATAGGGAAGGATACTAGTTCCCTGGTAATGGCGTCAAAAATGCCTGGCGACACTTCTTAGCACACACCGACTAGCGTGAGGGAAATGCGACTGGCGTCCGGTAGCTAAGCCTACTGCATACCCGAGCTACCACCAGAGAGAGGGTGTCACAATTCCTCTTCTGGCAACAGCCTAAGAATGCTAAGCTAAGCTAGATTCTAGTGATGACGTAAGACTAACCAAGGGTAACTCTGCAAGCGCACAGGTACCGCTGTAGCACTTCAACCGGGTGAGTATTCCGGTGCCAAATTTGTAGTTCGCTCACGGGAAGTGGATTAAGACTCTCTAGTAAATGGGTGATGGAAACCCGTGGTGGTTCTACTCAATCTAAGCTATTGATATTGATAATGAGGGTAAGTGTTGATAGGAGTGATAACTAAAGGTAACTAGTAGGTAGCTAGCTAGGTGGGAGGACAACGAGTGAGTAAGGACTCCTATGTATCTAACTATACTCCTGTGTTCTAATCTAACTAGTGTAACGACTTAACTAAACTAATGCCTAGACAATCTGTGTGATAGGGGAAGCCGGCTGACAAACAGGAGGGTTCATCCCCTGTTCCAGCGGACCTTTGACTTTAATGGGCACCCTACAGCCTAACCCTGACGCAAATAGAGCCAACTGGGGACTGCGTTCTGTCACAACCGCCCCCGCTAATATACGTCGGAAAGTGAAAGGATATACCGATCAATGAGAGGGTGCATCCACTATTAAGCACTAGCCTAAGCACCTCGCCTAATCTAGTCTTAAGACTCCAGCTACCACGTAAGTAACCTCGGCCCCAGTTGGTAGTGAAACACACACAAAGGTTCTAGACACTAAACTAGTTCAGACTCTACACTAATCAGACTAAGACACAACACTACCCTAGTATAGCAGTGCACTAAGTAAATACTGAAAGTAAGGTACTCAAAGTAAATACTTAATAAAGTAAAGCAAGACTATATTAATATAAGGAAAGTACTTCGAAAGTAAAGGTACAAGAGCTATACCGATTCTCCGGAAGACGACTCCGGAGACCCGAGCTTCGCTCGACTCGACTCTAACTCCCACTCTAGACTAGACTACACTACTCTTGATCTCCCAAGAGAGCTTGAGCTTGAGAACACTAATGTGAACTACTTGGGGACACTTTACAATGAGAGACTAGGGGGGTATTTATAGTGGAGGTGGAGTAGGGGTTACTCCAGCGCCACGTCAGCGATCCGTGTGCTCTCCGCCATGCACCGTTGGATCAAACCGACCTTCCCACCGACTTGAATGGACGATGCTTGGTGTAGGACACGTGGGAGTCATGCAGGAAGGTGGTGGAAGCAAACCGACCTCAAGTGGGTCCCACCTGCAGGTCGGCCGACCAATGGTTGGCTGACAGGTGGGTCCCACTGGCCTTCTAGAAGGTCCAGGTGGCAGTGGGAGCAATGCCAAGGTGTCCTGCCACCAAAGGCAGGTCGGCCGACCTAGCGGTGGACCCCGGTCCACGTGGCGGCTTCCCCGGTCTTTGTCCGGGCTTGTCACGTGTAGTCTTGTCCGAAGTTTAGTTCACTTGATATCTTGCTTGCTTCTATGTGGATCCTTGGCTCAATGTACCAATCAGGTGGAATGTTGATGTGTGGCACATTCGGATCCAGGATCAGGTTCTCCTATAGCTTCAGGGATCCTGCTTGGTGGTCAGATCCTGGTGAGACCAGAATCAGGTCAGTAGACCTGGGTTTTGGTCTCATAGGGCCTGTTTCCAGCTTTCCTGCATTTCACAAGCTAAGAATACAAGTGGAACTTTATTAGTGATAAATATGCTCATGTGATGCTTATCTTCCTTCTATCGAGGACTGTTGACGGGTTTTTGAGTGTACCAAAACTGGTCTTTATTCCCGTCAACAAGATCCCCCAAGCTTAACCTTTGCTCGTCCCGAGCAAACGATCAAAACTTGGTTCGATTGGATCAGGTATCATTACTAATTTAACATCTCAATAGTACTAAGTGCACAACAAAGAACTTCTCCTTGAATGGAAAATTTAGCAATGTTAACACACCCATTTTACTCTAGCACCCATGGGGCTTATGGCATTAACTCAGTCTTGGGATGTTGGAAGATAGAACAGTTTTGACTAGAGCATCTACCTTTCTCATTCTTTTAGCAAGTTTCATGCCAGAGGTTTTTGATAAGTTTTTCAAAAGAAGTCTTAATGTTCCTCAAATGGTTTCTCTCAAGTCACTCAAGTGGTGTATGAATCCTCACTAAGGCACATCATGTGTTTGCCTTTCAAAGACATCCTATCTCTAATAAAGCTTTATGTGGAGTTTAAGTAGGTATGTCAAGGAATAGCGTACTTGCAAGGCATATGTTGTCTTAGTTAAGAAAAATTGAAATCTTGGACCATAGAAGAGTCTTGTCATACCCTTAGATCAAGATGTAAGATGATATGAATGGAATGGATGAATGTAATGAAATGGTAAGGTAATGAGGAAAGGATGGATGTATGGTGGATGAGGTTGCTCCTTTATTTTATGCTATCTCTCTTTCTACTTCTATTGAGACAAGGCTAGCTCTTTCTTCTCTTTTTTTTTCAATAGATGCCTAGCCTTTATGAGATGTGTCTCACCTAACAAATGATAACTGAGAGAAAATCTCTAACTGTGGAGCATGGAGCAACCCATAGGATAAAATGGTGAAGGTGCGTACTTCCAGTGTAGAAGCAGCACAAGAATGGTGGTATGGATGATAATGCGTGCTCCCAGTGTAGGAGTAGCATAATTATGATGGTGAGATGTGTACCCCCAGGATAGGAGTAGCATAAATGATGGATGGTGAGATGCGTACTCCCAGGGTAGGAGTAGCATAAATGATGGTAGTAAGATGCGTACTCCCAGGGTAGGAGCAGCATGGTTGCGTACTTCCGGATTAGAAGCAGCATATTTGGTGGTGTGTGGATCTTGATCTTAGGGCCACGACAAACCTCTAACAAAGGTTCTACAAGTCTTAACCAAACTCAATACAAGCAAGTAGCTTATGTAGAAGGCTTATGGATATATCAAGGTATATATATGGCCGTGGTAGGAATTTCAACACCATTGAGGAACAATTAAGTTTTTCATTCATTTTAAAGGAGAATCTCTCGCAATCATGCGTGCTTAGAACAATAGAGTAGAGCTCCTATCTTAACTATCTCATATCTTACAACAACTTAGACTTTGTATTAGCACTTGCAACCCACTAAGTGATCAAGTTCATGATGGTTAAAGGTGCCAAATAATCTAGACTTAGAGAAGTGCTAAGTTGTAAACAAGCACTAGAGAAACATTAACTAGCAATTTCATCATCATTTCCATAGAAAGACTAGCACACATGAAGCATATAAGCAAAAGGGAAATAAAGCAAATAAATATTTTTGTGTTTTTGAATTTTTAGATTTTTTTTTAAATGCGAAAAGACAATTACTAAAATGCAATAAGACAAGAATTAAATGAGAAGGATTGGAAACATACCTTAGATGAACTTACCTTAGTGGGGGAGAGGATCTCCCCCAAGCTTGTCTCTCGCTCACCGTTGTGAGAACCACTCGTTCCACTGGTCCCAGCGATGGCCGTCCTCCGTGATGACGCCTTGGACCATGTCCAAGTTCTGTTGCATGATTTGCAATGTGGCTTGATTTTCGATGTGGAGGTTCTCTACTTCCTGGGTGAGTGCTTCGATCTCGGTCGGTGGCTGACGCCTCCCTCTGCGAGGACGAGGGGTATGTGCCCAGGAAGGTGTCCTGGAATGAGGAGGTGCTTCCATGTGGGAAGAGCTTACCTCCTCTTCCTCATTTGGTGTAGCATGAGAGGGACCAGCTTGTTCCTGAGCAGCATGGGCTCGTGCTCTCGTCATTCTGTCCGTCCCTGCAGCAGGACAAGGTCTTCCCCTTCTGTCCAGGGTTAGTGATGAGACATTATACAGCCAAAGTCCCTCATTGGGGAGAGGGATCTCGACTGTATCAGTCCCATAAGTCATCTTGAGCCTACCTCTTGGACCTCTTTTAATTAGACCAACACGTATAAACATTTCTTCAAGAATAATTGGTCTCTCCTTAGGTATAAACTCGTAAACATTCCCCTCAAGCAAACCCAAAGATTCAGCAATTCTAGTCATGAACGAAGCAAATCCTGTGGGCAGTTCTTGACCAACAGAGTTCTCCCAAAACTGTACTAGCATTTTAACAGGGGCAAACTTGATTTTATTAACCATGACATACATGAGTTGCATCTCTTTAAGGCCTATTCTTGATAAATCAGCCCTAGGAAACAGAGTGATTGCGATCCAAAAGAACATAAACCTCAAAGTTGGATTATGAATTTGCCTAGGTTTAGGATTGGACCAATCATTGGACATAGCAATTGATTTCCAAAAGACAGCAAAGTTAAAATTTGCTAAAGCAACCTCTTTATCTAGTATGCAATCATGATCAAAGCCTAGACCACCATTCAACTCATTCCAAGACAGGTCATAGTCATTGTTAAACATGTGAAAGCTAACACCCAAAGCATTTGATTTAAGTGAGCAAAGGAATTTTTGGGTGAGTAACTCTATGCCACGCTCAGGAACTTGCCAAAATGATGACCAACCAATGGTATTAAAAACTATGGCAAAGTCTGTGCTCATACCTGTTTTGTCGAGGAGTTCTTGGTCGAAGAGTGTGGAGTGCTGGAAGCTGCAAGTGCGAAGAGCATAGAGCTTTCCTAACTCCACATGGGTGACCGTGAGGTTGTTAAGAGGCTCCATCATCCTGCCAGGCATGATGACAGGGACAAGTTGGTGCACTTGTTCTTCCTCCTTCCTCTCGTGACCCCTACTTTCGGATTGGCGAGAGCTCGAGGATGAGTGTAACACCCTAAAAATTTGCATTTTTGAAAATAGAGTAAAAATGATTTAATTTGAATTTTATGTGCTCATGAAAACATAGGAAAAATAATATTTTTATTGAATTAAAATCAATCATAGGGCTAGAAACATGTTTGATCATACATCTTTGGTGCACTTTGATTTATTGTGGTGTTTGGTTTTTGACCAAATTTGAAAATACTTTCAAAACCTTTTGAAAACTCTATAAAAAAAGCTATTTGAAAATGTCTTAAAAATAAAATGAAAATGGCAAGACTCTCTCTCCCTTCCTTTCGTTGGTTTGTGGCCCGAAGACCAAAATAGCTCCTCGGTGACCTCTCTTGCTCGTGGACGCATGGACTCGTCGTGGGAGTCCGACTCCACACCGTCTCTATCCTGGCATGGCATGTACGTATATGCCGAGGACTCTATCTTTGCTCTTCACCTTGCATGTACATGTACAACTATAAATAGCTATCCCCGCTATCTTTCTCCAAACCTAACCAATCTATCATGATGCACACGCCGCCGCCGTGTTCCTCGTCATCGCCTCCACACAATTAATCTTGCCTAAGCATGGAAGTTGTGGATTTCCTAGAGAACATGATTTCATCTCGTCGCTGAAGCTTGTCATCGCCCATGTATTCATGGAGCTTGGCCGCCGTCGTCATCTGTTCACACATCCCTGCATCTGCATCGAGAGGAGGCAATCACTTTGAATCAAATCCTCGCCCCATCGATCTCTAGCGCAAGATCATCTCGAGCCGAGATTGCAGCAGCGCCGCCAAGCCCTAGCGCCGCCGCCGAGCTCGACTCCACCGTCTCGACGCCTTATCGCTCGTCGTCAAGGTCCATCGTCCGTTTCCCTTCTACATCATTGTCGTGCCTTCGTCGTGGTTGCCGATCAACACGGAAGCTGTCCATCTCACCAAGCCGCCGAGTACCAAAGCATGATCTCGACAAAACTTCATAGTAGAGTTCTTCATCTCGATGTCCCTTCTTCATCTGCCAGCGTTGCTCTTTGTTGTAATGCTGCCCAGTTGAATCTCACCGAGGAGGTGCAAGAACCGCCGCTGCGGTTGCCACGCTGATGCGGTCTGTTGTTAAAGCAAGTGCGGTGCCTCGACTTCATTCATCGTCAAGCCGCAGCCATCCCGCCGTTGAGCTCGACGTCTTCATCCACCGATTGCAACTTCCCGTTCGAAGGCAATGCATTTGTTCATCGCCGTCTAGAACCTTGAGCCATCTCATCTCGAACTTACGTGAGTTCTCTCTCGCATATATATATACTCATATACGTGCCTCCGTTGCTCCTCTAATTAATCTAGCTCCCATGGCATGTACCGAAGTCTCCGCAGAGCTACCGAGCAATTTGGGACAACGCATCTCCGTCGTCAAGTGCTACGTTCGCTCTTCGTCTTGAGAACCCATGCACGAAGCCATCACCATCCCTCCGAGTTCCGTGGTCTTGTGTTGCTCGTTCTTGTGCGTTCTTGTGGTGAGTTCACACACGATCACCCTCGATCTGTGTTCATGTTACTTAGCTCACAACCGTTAGTTTCCATCATCGAAGTCCTAGCTCCATCGAACCATGGCGTAACCTTATGTGCACCGTGCGCCATTCATGCCTTAGCTTGCTAGCTTTTGCTGACATCATTCTTGGCTTTCATGACATCATCTCTTGTTTTGTGGCCGTTTTCCTTCACAAAAATAAATCTGGAAATACCTTGCAAATACATATAAATGTTTCATCTTGTTTTACCCATAAAATCTTTGTTTCAACTCGATTTGGCCCGTTCAAATTCCGTTAGATTCATAATTTCGTAATCTACGCAAGTAGTGCCACTATTAGTTCGGTTTTTAGCTTTTAGATTTCGAGGTCATATTTAATGCATTATTAGTCTATAGGAAAATCTTTGAAAATTCATATATCTTCCTCGTTATAGCTCCGATTTAGTGATGTTTACGTCTCGTGTGATCATAGTGACGCATAGATTAGCCGTAAAAGCTTTTCAAGAATATTTTACTATGATTGGTGTACTTGTTCTAATTTAGTCCTATTGCTTGCTTCGTGTATGACCGTATAGATTGCTTGTGTGGTGTTCTTTGATCGTGTCAAGTCGGTGAGCTTTGTGTTGCCGATCTAGAAGTTGAAGATTAAGGAGGAGTATTTTGAAGATTTGGACTTGAAGAAGGATCGAGTTTAAGGCAAGTATAGTAGGACCATCCTTGTGTCCTATTCACCATCACACTAAATTTCATATGCATGTGTCATTTGTTACCCCGATTAGGATTCCCTAGTTTTGATTATCTGTTACCTTGTTAACTCGGGCTATTGCATGTGGGTAGTGATGCTAGTGCTTTATAACCATGATCTTGTAACTTGATTAATGATATATGCAACAATGTTAAAAGATGACTTTTTAGTAACTTGGAATCAAGGGGGTTAAAGTGTTTGGCTACTTTCCACTCACTTGATGTTCCCTCTCCCTAAGGACTTATCTGTAAGTGATCATCCGGGACTTAACGTGCCGCTGTGGGGGCTATATGGCTCTGGCTCTAGTGCATTCAAGAGACCTTTTCTAGCTTGTGAGAGGGAGGGCTGAATTGGGTATAGGGCGGCTCCTCCATGGTGTGTATAGCCGGGTAGGTTGTGTGCCACTTTGGGAGGAGGGATTCCCTATATCCGACGACAAGGCGACCCTTGCTTGTTAGACGAACTTTTGAGTGGCTTTATATTTAGACCCTGCCTACTCACCTTGGAAGTGTGTTTGGGGAGTCATGACCCCGGGCAAATGGGAATCACGACTCACAGGGAAAGGGTACACCTGCTCGCGAGTTAAATCGATATGTCGTCCGTGCCCACGGTTAGGGCTGCCAAGGGATTCTTATGGAATAGATGACCACTGTTTGTTATTGCTTAATATTAATGTTGATGTTAATTGTATTCTTTAATCATGTTTACCTGATCATGTGGTTATGGGAACACTACCTTGATGCTAAATGCTAAAACATGACATATACTAAAAGCTACTGCAATACAACCGTGTCTACCATTTGAGCCTCATGAACCCCCTGCTATACTTGTGGAGTTCGACATGGACTCACCCTTGCTATTCCTACCACCTCGGGAGAAGTTTAGGCTTGTGATCAACTTGACCGGTTTGGATCCGGTGGAGTGGAGTCAATACCCGAAGATCGAGTTGTCTATCCGTTGTTTGCTTCCTAAGGTTATCTCTTTTTACTAAGTACGTTATTAAGCATTATGAATTGATACTACCCCTTATTTGTAGCTATATGTGAGATTTGACTTCTAATACTCACATATGGTGCATATCTGGTTTTGTCCTTAAAATCGGGTATTACAAGTGGTATCAGCTCAATGCTGACTGTAGGACGCAAGCCTAGATAGAAATTGGCCGTCTCAAGGTTTTGATTTTGGTCTTAGAACATCCTTGTTCTATATACCTTGATATTTCCTTCTTTACTACGTCTCAAGCCTTGATATTCATCTCCTCCTTGATGCTTGTTTGAAAGCCTTGTTGTCATCCTTGTTGATTTCTTGATATCTCTCCAACCTTGTTATTTTCTAAAAAATATGCTCATTTATGCACCATTATGAAAACCTTGTCTCCTCCTCTAAATTTTCTCTCTTTAGATGGTTCGTAACGAGAAGGCCACTCGCACCCACTTTGGAGGATCATGTTTCACTAGATATAACTATGCTCTAACAGAACCACATAATGAAGAAGCTCATCCTGCCCTACCAGAGACCCATTCTTGTTGACGCAAGGAGTGCATCAACACATGCATTAGCAGTGAAGATTTCTTACATCCGCGATTGAAGTGTTTGCTGCAAAATCACCAACTAGAGTTGGCAGAAGTAACGGATGAGGAAGCTCTTGATGAGATAGATGAGTGGAGAAGTTGTGTTGGATTACCCAAGATAAATGGAGCGGAAGACATGTCCTGCTCAACCCCACGCAAGATATGTTACCCCGGATGTCGTTGCAGTCACACCGTGTTCAAGAAGTAGGAATTAGTGTCCCCTATTGTAATATACCGTTAGTTGCGAAGTTAGTAGATTGAGTCAGTCGTTTTGTGTGGTTTGTGAACTTTAAGTGCTTAGTTGCTTTGTGCTTATGTTTATGTTTGTTTTGGATCTTTGTAATGAGTGCAATGATCTTGTGGCTTTCTCCGCAATTTTATTTAGCTTATAGGCTTAAGGTATAAGGATTAATGAATAGATAGCTGGGTTTTGGTTCCGTCTTGTTCTTCCTATCTTGTCTTTTCGGAGCAATCTGTATTCTTTGGTTCATATCTCTCAAACTTTGGATGACCAAAAATCATGAGAAAATTATGGACAGCAGTAGACTTCAAGATTTTTCTCTATGCGCAAGAATCACCATCAAAGCTATTCGGTTTGGGAGATACGAAAATGACAAGACGAAGAATCTGTGCTGAAAGAAATCTAGAGCAATTTGCGGTTTTACTGATATATCTCGAGATTGGTTTGTGCAATGGTTATGAATTTTTTTGGAAGAAGCTAGACTTCCTTATCTTTTCAATGGCACTGGAATCATCCTAATAGTTATTTTAATTTAAGAGAGATGAAATTCACAAGATGATGTACATGTCTTTGTCGGCCGAAATCTGGAGCAATCGGAAAGATCTGGTCACAACGTTTTCCCGAGCAATGGTCATGAAATTTTTCTGGGATAAACTAGAATTCAGAACCTTTCCATTGCTGCAAGAACCATGTCCATACCAATTATGAGCTGGGAACTATGGCTGTTACAATCTGAAGTTTATGTCCTGTCTGGAGATCTGAGCAGTCTCTATTGTTGTCAGTTTTCGACTAAATAAATTTCAGAATCTGGTAATATGATCTGAAGTAAAGTTCGAGATAATTTTCTAAACTTTCCAACGGTATAGAGAACAACATCATTGGATAAACAGATCTGGAGTTATGGTCATTTTACTGCACTGCTGAATTTCTTCTCGCGAGGGATTTCAGATTACTTGTTTCTCTATCCATACAAATTTCTCTTGAATATTGAAGGTCTTCATGATAAGTTAGCTCACTTAGAAGATACAATCTTTTTAGTGGTTCCCCTATTAGGTCTTTTCTTAAGGGGGTAGCCACGAATAAGGAGTTGCAAGACGAAGGTTGTTTGCATTCAGTGCACGTTATCTGAAAAGCAGCAGTTATCTCTGTTGCTGAGAAATCCATCCATGAGCTAGTATTAGTGGATTGGATGATCTTATAAGAAGCAGGTTAAGGAGCTGCAAGAGAAAGATTTCATTCACACTAGTTCGTCTCCATGGGGTGCTCTTTGTTACAACAAGTATGATACTCAGCATATGTGTGATGATTATCGTTCCTTTTATGAAGTTATTATCAAGAACAAGTGCCCGTTGTTGAGGATTGATGATTTGTCTAACAAGTAAGAGGTTCTTGTGTCTTTTATAAGTTTGATCTGCATTTTGGTTACCATCAGTTAAAGGTTCAGAATGCAGGTGATCATGGAGTATCTTGATAAGTTTGTGGTGGTTTCATTGTTGACATCCTAGTGTTCTCAAAGATGGAAGAAGAACATGCTGAGCACTTAAGGCTTGTCTAACGACGCTTAGAGAACATAAGATGTATGCTAAGCGAAGTAAGTGTGAAGTTTTGGATAAAGGAAGTTTCTTTTCTGGGTCATGTTGTCTCTAATGGAGGTATAGCAGTGGATCCATGGAAGGTGAAGAGTGAGTTGAATTAGAAGCCGCCTACTGATGCATGTGAGATCCGCAATTTCCTTTGTTTGGTTGGTTACTATAAGAGTTTCATTGAAGGATTCTCCAAACTAGCTAAGCCTATGATAGATCTACTAGAGAAGAGTGCCAAGTTCGTATGGTTTGATAAGTGTCAAGCTAGTTCGAAAGATTAAAGAAGACATTAACTACAACTCTGCTAGATATGAGTAAGAAGTTTTTGATCTGATGAGATGCATCTCGTCGAGGATTGGTGCGTGTTCTTATGCCAGAAAGTAGAGTGGTTGCATATGCCTCGGGACAAGTTGGTGATGATGACATATGAATAATGTGATGTCGGACTTCTTTGCAAATGAATTCTATGGAAGTCACAATGCTTACACCAATCATGTTTTGTGAGATTTATTGATGGGAAGTTCTCTGCAAATGAATTTTGGATGCGCTCTATGTAAGAAAGCACTAGGTTATGTCTGAACTATGGAGGCATGAGTTGGACTAATCAACTTACGAGATGTCAAGTTATCCATTGTGGAGCATAGAGGTATTTACTTGGATGTAAAGAGTGACATCAAGGTTGATCATAAGAAATTCAAAGGATCTTTACTAAGTTGAAGTTGATCTAGAAACACTATATTTGGAATAGAATTGATAGTGATATCAAGCTATAGTGGGCCATAACCCACAGGTCCCAAACATGGTTTATGCCTTGGCGATTTGGAGGAAGCAATCATTTGGAGAAGAAATAGTTGTTGTCGGTGCTCTTAGCATATAAAGGGTTCTATAAAAGTTCGAATGACACCAAGATCAAGTTGAGTGCAAAAATCAAGTGATGTCACTAGCTAGTACTATATATAGTTGATAGTTAATAAAGTTCACCTTTGAACAAGAGGAATCGCAAAGGATAATTGGAAGTAGAAAGAACTAAGTACTTATATATGTTTAAGGTTTGAGCAACTTAATCTAAGCATAGTCATTAATGTTTCGGAATTGGTATTATAGTCTACTACGGAACATAAGAATCTAGAGGACATCCTCAATAAATTTTGAGTTGACATCATTGTTGGATTGTACTAATCAAGAGAATATATGACGTGAAAGAATAAGGTGAAGGAAATTTCGTTATCATTGCTCTCAGCAAAGGAGAGTTATGCTAAGTAGTTTCGGATGACACCATGGATTAAGAATTATGTTTGAGGTTTGAGGAACTTGATCAAAAATCAGTTGCATATTGAAGTTGGAAATAGGAGAGGGTTGAAAGTATGGATTGAAAAGAAAATAGCGAGAACATGTTAAGTTATAATGTGGGATCTGTGGGGACGAGAGCTTGTCATACAATTGATAGTAATATGGTCTTTATGAGGAGCGTAAAGAGTTTTTGTGCGAAGAATAAGTTAGTACCTCGCTACAATGGTTCATTCAATGTTATTAAAAAGCAAGGAGTGACCTAATCATCGGAAGATAACGGACAATTGGTTTGGAGTTACGTGTGAGTTGTTTGGAGTGCTTGTCAAAGACTTGGAATCGGTGAGCATGTTATATGGAGTATGGTTAAGAGGTATGCATAGAAAAGTGGAATTGTCCGTCGGAAAGGTGGTACTACTCAAGACAGTGAGGAAGGTTCAATGGCGGGAATATCCCAATCTCTTCGATCACCATCTGCCGAATCTCGGACGAGATTCATCTTAAGGGGTAGAGTTGTAACACCCTAAAATTTGCATTTTTGAAAATAGAGTAAAAATGATTTAATTTGAATTTTATGTGCTCATGAAAACATAGGAAAAATAATATTTTTATTGAATTAAAATCAATCATAGGGCTAGAAACATGTTTGAGCATACATGCTGGTGCACTTTGATTTATTGTGGTGTTTGGTTTTTGACCAAATTTGAAAATACTTTCAAAACCTTTTGAAAACTCTATAAAAAAAGCTATTTGAAAATGTCTTAAAAATAAAATGAAAATGGCAAGACTCTCTCTCCCTTCCTTTCGTTGGTTTGTGGCACGAAGACCAAAACAACCGCCTCGGTGACCTCTCTTGCTCGTGGACGGCATGGACTCGTCGTGGGAGTCCGACTCCACACCGTCTCTATCCCGGCATGGCATGTACGTATATGCCGAGGACTCTATCTTTGCTCTTCACCTTGCATGTACATGTACAACTATAAATAGCTATCCCCGCGATCTTTCTCCAAACCTAACCAATCTATCATGACGCACACGCCGCCGCCGTGTTCCTCGTCATCGCCTCCACACAATTAATCTTGCCTAAGCATGGAAGTTGTGGATTTCCTAGAGAACATGATTTCATCTCGTCGCTGAAGCTTGTCATCGCCCACGTATTCATGGAGCTTGGCCGCCGTCGTCATCCGTTCACACGTCCCCGCATCCGCATCGAGAGGAGGCAATCACTTTGAATCAAATCCTCGCCCCATCGATCTCTAGCGCAAAGATCATCTCGAGCCGAGATTGCAGCAGCGCCGCCAAGCCCTAGCGCCGCCGCCGAGCTCGACTCCACCGTCTCGACGCCTTATCAGCTCGTCGTCAAGGTCCATCGTCCGTTTCCCTTCTACATCATTGTCGTGCCTTCGTCGTGGTTGCCGATCAACACAGAAGCCGTCCATCTCACCAAGCCGCGGTACCAAAGATGATCTCGACAAAACTTCGTAGTAGAGTTCTTCATCTGCGCCGATGTCCCTTCTTCATCGCGGCGTTGCTCTTTGTTGTAATGCTGCCCAGTTGAATCTCACCGAGGAGGTGCAAGAACCGCCGCCGGCGGCGGTTGCCACGCCGATGCGGTCTCGTTGTTAAAGCAAGTGCGGTGCCTCGACTTCATTCATCGTCAAGCCGCAGCCATCCCGCCGTTGAGCTCGACGTCTTCATCCACCGATTGCAACTTCCCGTTCGAAAGGCAATGCATTTGTTCATCGCCGTCTAGAACCTTGAGCCATCTCATCCGAACTTACGTGAGTTCTCTCGCATATATATACTCATATACGTGCCTCCGTTGCTCCTCTAATTAATCTAGCTCCCATGGCATGTACCGAAGTCTGCAGAGCTACCGAGCATTCGCTGGACAACGCATCTCTACGTCGTCAAGTGCTACGTTCGCTCTTCGTCTTGAGAACCCATGCACGAAGCCATCACCATCCCTCCGAGTTCCGTGGTCTTGTGTTGCTCGTTCTTGTGCGTTCTTGTGGTGAGTTCACACACGATCACCCTCGATCTGTGTTCATGTTACTTAGCTCACAACTGTTAGTTTCCATCATCGAAGTCCTAGCTCCATCGAACCATGGCAGAACCTTATGTGCACCGTGCGCCATGCATGCCTTAGCTTGCTAGCTTTTGCCGACATCATTCTTGGCTTTCATGACATCATCTCTTGTTTTGTGGCCGTTTTCCTTCACAAAAATAAATCTGGAAATACCTTGCAAATACATATAAATGTTTCATCTTGTTTTACCCATAAAATCTTTGTTTCAACTCGATTTGGCCCGTTCAAATTCCGTTAGATTCATAATTTCGTAATCTACGCAAAGTAGTGCCACTATTAGTTCGGTTTTTAGCTTTTAGATTTCAAGGTCATATTTAATGCATTATTAGTCTATAGGAAAATCTTTGAAAATTCATATATCTTCCTCGTTATAGCTCCGATTTAGTGATGTTTACGTCGTGTGATCATAGTGACGCATTGATTAGCTGTAAAAGCTTTTCAAGAATATTTTACTATGATTGGTGTACTGTTCTAATTTAGTCCTATTGCTTGCTTCGTGTATGACTGTATAGATTGCTTGTGTGGTGTTCTTTGATCGTGTCAAGTCGGTGAGCTTTGTGTTGCTGATCTAGAAGTTGAAGATTAAGGAGGAGTATTTTGAAGATTTGGACTTGAAGAAGGATCTGAGTTTAAGGCAAGTATAGTAGGACCATCCTTGTGTCCTATTCACCATCACACTAAATTTCATATGCATGTGTCATTTGTTACCCGATTAGGATTCCCTAGTTTTGATTATCTGTACCTTGTTAGCTCGGGCTATTGCATGTGGGTAGTGATGCTAGTGCTTTATAACCATGATCTTGTAACTTGATTAATGATATATGCAACAATGTTAAAAGATGACTTTTTAGTAACTTGGAATCAAGGGGGTTAAAGTGTTTGGCTACTTTCCACTCACTTGATGTTCCCTCTCCCTAAGGACTTATCGTAAGTGATCATCCTGGGGACTTAACGTGCCGCCGTGGGGGCTATATGGCTCGGCTCTAGTGCATTCAAGAGACCTTTTCTAGCTTGTGAGAGGGAGGGCTGAATTGGGTATAGGCGGCTCCTCCATGGTGTGTATAGCCGGGTAGGTTGTGTGCCACTTTGGGAGGAGGGATTCCCTATATCCGACGACAAGGCGACCCTTGCTTGTTAGACGAACTTTTGAGTGGCTTTATAGTGAGACCCTGCCTACTCACCTTGGAAGTGTGTTTGGGGAGTCATGACCCCCGGGCAAATGGGAATCACGACTCACAGGGAAAGGGTACACCTCTGCACAGAGTTAAATCGATATGTCGTCCGTGCCCACGGTTAGGGCGGCCAAGGGATTCTAATGGAATAGATGACCACCGTTTGTTATTGCTTAATATTAATGTTGATGTTAATTGTATTCTTTAATCATGTTTACCCGATCATGTGGTTATGGGAACACTACCTTGATGCTAAATGCTAAAACATGACATATACTAAAAGCTACCGCAATACAACCGTGTCTACCATTTGAGCCTCATGAACCCCCGCTATACTTGTGGAGTTCGACATGGACTCACCCTTGCTATTCCTACCACCTCGGGAGAAGTTTAGGCTTGTGATCAACCGGTCTTTGGATCCAAAGGAGTGGAGTCAATACCCGAAGATCGAGTTGTCTATCCGTTGTTTGCTTCCTAAGGTTATCTCTTTTTACTAAGTACGTTATTAAGCATTATGAATTGATACTACCCCTTATTTGTAGCTATATGTGAGATTTGACTTCTAATACTTACATATGGTGCATATCTGGTTTTGTCCTTAAAATCGGGTATTACAATGAGCCTTCGCCCTTCTTCTTGCTAGACTTTTGGAAGGGGTTATCATCCTAACTACGCTAGTGGGCAAACAAGACCAAGCTTTCTACTACACTACTAAGAGAGAAAAGGGAAATGTTTTTGGGTTTTTGGGTTTATTACTACTACTACACTAAACTTGAGAAGGCTTGAAACATTAAGAGAGAAGATAAGGCCAAGTGAGCTCAAGATGATTCTGCTGGTTGTGGTGTGGGATTGAGCTCACATTGGGGTGGTATTTATAGGGTTGAAAGGGCAAGGCCAACCAAGCCAAGAGGCAGGTCGGCCGACCACCACATTGGGCCATGTGCACTTGTGTCTCACTTTAGACAAGGAATCTTGCCTCGTGCTTGCAAAAGTCGAAAAATGGGACCAAACCTTGGTGGTCACCGACCAGGTTTCGCCCCCACCACTTTGGACATGTTTTGTCCGGTTGTCGATAAAGGTGGTGGTGGTCCTGGTCCTAGATTCCTTCTGGTTGATTTGGATTCCTATGTCTAGTGTTTCATGAAAGAGAAAAGGAGAGGGCAAAAGTGGAGACAAGAATAAAGGTTGTCTCCTAGCATGCCATGCTGTTTCCTATGCTTTGCTTTAGTGTTGGGATATTCCCTAAAGCACTCTCATGCTTAAAGTAGCATCCTAAGTTAAGGTCATGAGCATTGAACCATCTCTCTTCTTTCGGCTAGTGGGATGGGCATAGGATCCAAGTGTGTCGGCCCGAGTGGGAGACAGGCTGGGTGCTCGGTGGGACCAAGTCCAGTCGGCCGACTGGGCTTGTGAGCCCTGTGGCACCCAGTGCACTTCCTTGGATCCCTGCTTCTAGCCAGAGTGAAGAGAGTGGTGGTGGACCCCAAAGGTCAGGTCGGTCGACCAGGCCTTGGTGGCCCCACTAGCTCAACTTTTCTCTAAACACTCTTCTCAAGTTTTATTACCTATATCTAGCTTTATTTTATTGAACTAAACTATGCAGTTGTGAAAGTAAACATGCAATTGAAAAGGGAAATGTAGAATTGAAATGCAGTAAAAATAAATATGAGATAACTACTGACATACCTGGTCAGCGGAGGGCTCCATGTTTTAGGTCCATAGAGCAGGACCTCTCCTATCGGGTTCATTCAGTGGACACCTTAGTCGGTCCCGGAGATGGGGGACCGTGAGGGTGTCTCCTTCTTCCACCATTCTTGCTGGACTTCGACTTTTGGTTCGGCGGGTTCTTCTTTCGCTTCGGCCTTCTTGGCCGACTTAGCGGTCTTAGTGTTCTTCCGTCGGCGGTGTTGACGATGCGGCTTCTGGGGTGCTTGTGCCTGCATGTTAGCTTTAAAACAATTGAAAGGCACTCTTACCCTCCATCCGTTGAACTGCATATGGATCTGTGCAGTCCCCATGTAGATGGTGGCGTCCACCGTGCTCAGGAACGGTCGTGCCAGGATGAGCGGTACTTCGATGTTGGCTCCCATGTCCAGTACCAGGAAGTCGACAGGGATATACTCATCTTTAATTCTGAGTAAGATATCCCGTGCCAACCCCTCGGGAACCCGGATGGTTTGGTCCGCCATCTGCAAACGCACATATGTAGGGTGCAACGGGCTCCCTAACGGGTTATCATAAGTTACCTTGGACATGATGCGACACCGGATCCGGGGTCGCGAGCGTTGTCGAAGATCTCGGTCCGATCGGCAAGTGATCGTCGGCAAGCCGGGGTCTCCCTTCTTCGGGACAAACGGTGAATCCACCGTTACCCGAGAATGAGAATGAGGCTTACCGAACCTCGTAGTTACCAACCCGACACCCTCAATAGGGTCCTCGGGCTTTGCGGAATCTTACCTTGCTCATAAGTGGGGACAAATGCTGCTAATTGAGCTAACCGGTTTTCTAACATTTTATTAAAGCTCAACGATTTTTCATAGCGGAGTTAAAGCTATCCATTTTCTCACTAAGACTTTCTAAGATCTTGTCATTAGCCATCATTCTTTCATTAAGACCATCATTAATTTTAATTTGACCAAAGACAAGTTCTTTCAAGGAAGGTTGGTTATTAAAGGAATTACCAGAATTATTATGGTAAGAATTACCTGAATTATTATTGTAACCCATACCTTGGCCTTGATAGAAGGGGCGTGAACTCCATTGCTATTGTTGGGGTCGATTCCCATTGTTGAAGTGGTTGTTGTTGTTGTTGTTGACGAAGTTCACCTCCTCCTGAGTCATGGGGCAGTTGTTGCCCGAATGGTCCTCCTCTCCGCAAACCTCACACCATGGGTCAGTGCCCACAGCACAGACAGCGGAAGGAATCTGGATGGCCTCCACTTCCTTGTTAGAGGACGATCCCTCTATCTTCTTCATCAGGAGGTCCATCTTGGCAGAGAGCATGTCTACCTCGCTAAGGGCGTGGACACCTCTCTTCTTGGGCTGAAGGCGCTCTTCGTTCCATCCTTGGTTGACCACCATCTTCTCGATGAGCTCCTTGGCATCCACGACATTGTGTTGCGGGAATGCCCCTCCGGCGGAAGCATCAAGGTGACTCCGGGCTACGCCGATCGGCCCATGGTAGAAACCTTGAATAATGAGCCATTCGTCTATCCCGTGGTGGAGACGGGCTTGAATGTACTCATTGAGACGTTCCCATGCTTCGGGAAACGTCTCGTCGGACTTTTGTTGGAAGCTTGAAATCTTCCCGCGCAGGACAATGGTCTTGCCCGCGGGAAAGAACTTCTTGAGGAATGCATTGGCACATCTGTCCCAAGTTGTCACCTCGGCCTTGTTGTTGTAGAACCATTGCTTCGCTTTTCCCAACAATGAGAATGGAAAAAGACAAAGGCGGACGGCATCTGCAGTGACGTTCTTGACCGTGAAGGTGTTGCACACCTCTATAAAGTGTTGGAGGTGGGCATTGGCATCCTCATGTGGCTTCCCACAGAATTGATTTGCTTGCACCATGTTGATCAGTGCAGGCTTGAGTTCAGAAGTCGCATCACCCAAGTTCACGTTTGGACCCGTAGCGACAAAGTCGGCTGACGGCGACGAGAACTCAGCGATGGTCTTCTGAGCCATGACTGTCTCAACAACTGGTGCGGGACTTCCTTCCACACTGTCTCAAATGATAACAAAAAAAACAAGACAAGTGAAGGGCAAGCCCCCTAACACTACCGGATACTTAGATTAAGAGTAGACCACGGATTCCAATTTACTAGAGATTCTTATTGCGGCGTTGTTGGTATAAATTAAGTGCACATAAAATAAGAAGGATTCCGCAAGCGCACAGAACTTACCATTGTAGCATTTTACCGGGAGTAAACCAGGTATCGTTATTTATATTTTACCACAGGGAAGCAAGGGTTAAAGAATCTAATAAATCACCATCATGTATCTACTAACTTAGTAAACCAACTAGACTAAAGGAGGGGTAAATGATATATATATATGTAAGGTAATATAATAAAGCACACATGAGAATTCTATGATAAATGAGTAGCTAGCTAGAGTGAGAGGACAACGGGAGAGATCAAAGTTCCTATATATTTCTCTATTACTTTGGTTCTATGATAACGGGAATGGTTAGATATAGCGATCACACAATAGCACTTTGGAGCAGCGAGTCCTTTCCAACTCTCGAAGAAGGCGGGTAAAGAGTAGTTGGGAGAAGGTTGCCGAAAGCTCTACGAGACACCAACCCAAACGTGGTGGAATACAAAGGCACGACAGTGTCACCTGCGGGGCTACCACAACTATCCGTGGGGTTGGGCACAACCTCGGGTAACCTATAGTCTAGACACCATGCCTACACTATCGATTACTACTCTAATTACATATGATAACTAGAGCACTCAATACGACGAAGATCCCATGCTAGAATGTAACAACTATACTAAGCATACATATGAAAGGCATAAAGTAGATGGAGAAGATAAATATATTAAAGCATAAGTCTTACAAGAATAGATACAAAGACATACCAAATCTCGAAGACTTCTCGAACCGGAGGCGTAGCTCCGCTCTCCCTAACTCTCATCTAGATCTAATCTACTACATTGGAGTGTCTAGCTCTAATTCTCTAGAGAAGAGAAGTCATCCATTCAAGGGACGCCTCTACAACTCTGATCCCCGGCGGGAGATAATGAATTAGGGTTTAAGGGATGCCTCCTCCGGGGGCCGGGGGCCTGTTTATATAGCCCTCTAGGATGCACCACGGCCCTCGGATCAAACCGACCTAAACGGACGATTATTATTCATCCTCAAAGGCGGTGGAACGGGGATCCGCGAGGCGTCTTGATTGGTCCGGGTCATGAGTCGGCCGACCAAGGGTGGGAGTCGGCCGACTCTCCACCGAGCCCGTTCGGGCTCCCGTTTGGTCCCGAGCCTTCTCGAACCTTCCGGATTACGAGAATTTTCACCGGTTCCCGATTATCTCTATGTAAACGACATGTGGGCCTTCCTTGGGTATTTTCAGGTGACACCTGAGAAACGGACATTCACCAAAACTCGTGGAATTACGTCGGTATAACCCCTATATCTGGTTGGTGAACATATTTTAGTCCTTTCTCATGTTTAGTTGACGGTAAAAATTGGCACTTAACGGCCGTCAACAACTCCCCCAAGCTTACCTTTTGCTCGTCTACGAGCAAAGATAAACTTCAGTGATAGATCGGGGAGTTGCTACAATACTTTCACGCCTCAAAAGTACACATGCGTTCAAACAAGAACTCTCCTCCGGATTAGAGTGAACTATTCGACTCAAAACTTACTCATATTACCTTTCACCATGGGGCTTGTAACCGTCACTTGGGTCTTGAGCGGTTGAAAGACGACGGTCAAGTCAAGCGCTATGTTTCTCGCTCTTTGATCAACTATTATTCAGGTTTTTTGCAAGATTTTCAAATAAAAACTCGAGTTCCTTGTATGAACCTTTCGGATCTCTCATTTGTGGTATTTACGGATCCTCTCCAAGGCATGAGTAGTGTATGCCTTCTCTCTTCTCTCAAAATATGTGGTATTTGTGGAACTAAGGCATAGTGGAAAGAGCCTTCTCTCTCTCACCCTACTTTCTAATAGGCTTATGTGGAGCTCATAGGTGGGGAGACACTCAAACTCACTTGCATATATTGCACGGTTAAACCATGGATCCAATAGGAACTAAAATAATAATAAAGTCATATGTGCATGTGAATGAGGAAATGGGATGGATGATAAGATGATGATGATAAGGAAATGATTATGAGGGGTGATCACTTGGTGAACATCTACTTCTACACTTGCTCCTTTGGGGATAACATGACTCCCTTTATTCGGAAACTTTGAAACTTCTTGAAAGGAAGTACTTGGCTTGCTCTCTCTTTTCTCTCTCTTTTTTTTTTTTTTTTTTTTTTTTTTTTTTTTTTTTTTACATAGCAACCAATCCTCGAAAACAAAACTTTAGCAACGGGGAGTGTATAACTTGAAATGATAATGACTGGAGCTTTTATGTAGGCAATTGGAGCGGCGATGATTATCTCTAGATGTTCACTCCCAGGATAGGATGGCCATGAATATTTTTGAGTGTTCACTCCCGGTGTAAGAGTAGAACATTTTACTATTAAAAAGTATGGTTCCCTTGAATGGAATCGAAATGAGTGGCATATATATATATATATGTGGAAGAATGGATGGATGGATGGATGGATGCGTACTCCCGGGGTAGGAGCGGCATAAGCGCGTATCTCCCGGGGGTAGAGACGGCACAATATATGGGGAAATGCGTACTCCCGGGGTAGGAGCGGCATAGGTGCGTATCTCCGGGGTAGAGATAGCACAATATATGGTGGATATGGATCTATATGTAGGTGGTACTTCTAGGGACGAGTAGCACGAATGAATGTAGTATTTATAAAATGGGTGCATGCTTCGGGACGAAGTAGCATAGATCAATGGATGGAGAGCACATAGTATTGACTTTAACCGCATGATGATTCCTTATGGGTCCACAGCATAACCACACTCAATGCCTATAAAGACTACACTCAATGCCTACAAAAATGATCTATATAAATAGATGGGTTTTCCTGATCTAGTAAGCATGAATATATGGGTGTGGTAGGAATTTAAACTCTCATCATAAAGGAACTCATCATGCGGGAATTTAATATTTTCAAAGATAAATTCTCGAACTCTAGTATCTCTAGGAACAAGATGGACAACTGACTCAAAACCTTCCCATATCATATCCACCAACTACCTAGACTTAGATCAAGCATTCGCTACCCACAAGTTTCGGTTCGAGCAAATCTCAAATCTAACCGGTTGTGTCTAAAACTCGGGAGAGTGCAAGGTTGAAAACTAGGTACTTGAAAGGAATTACTGGCGAGCAACTATTCATCATCTCCATGTAGAGTTTATTCTAGGGATTACTTAAAGGCAGTTAATAAGAGCTCTCCAAAAGTAGAAAAGATAAATAAGGAAATCTTTACGGGTTTCTAAGGCTATGCATCTTTTTTTAGTTGTTTAGCAAGCCCTATAAATAAATAGACAAGTTGGAACACTTAGCTTGATACACGGGGGATGCTCTCCCCAAAGTTTGGATGTTGACATAGTCTGCGGATATTGCGACGGGCGGTGAAGGAGTTCTAGTCTTCACGGAGTTTCGTGGATAGTTCTTTGTTGGAGACGGCGTTCAAGCTGTTGAGGGCAGCACTTCGACGGAGACTGGACATCCTTACGTACATTAGCTTTTCTTGATCCTTTATGTTCTCGGAAGCTCAAATAGACAACAAACTTGTGGAACTGATTAAGCGTTAGTGATAAAACCTCTAAGCCTTGGTTGTCTAGAACAGCCTTAACTCAAATGTCTTATAACGGGATCACAAGAAATATTTTTATCTTTTTTATAATAAAGGAATGCGGAGAGAGAAAATAGATATGCTAAAAAGTTATTTTTATGCCACCACAATGAATGATTATTCACATGGGGCTTAGTAGTTTTTTACGGATGCAAATGCACAATATCTTTATTTTCTTTTTCTAGTGCAAAGATAGTAAAGCGAAGATGCAATTAAGATGCATGTAGTGAAAATAAATATTCTTAAAGGAAAATGCAATGCTTTGTGAAAGGAAATCTTGATAAATACCAAGTTACCTCCTTGGCGAGGGTTCAATGATTTAAGTCCTCGAACGGGACTTCTTGTCATGTTCACTCCTTCGATTCATCATTTGATCCCAAAGGTAGAGACCTTGAGAACTTGCACCTCTTGAGATGGTAACTCTAGGAAAGGGGTCACCCATGTTCTTTTCTTATCCAACAATCTTTATCACTGGAGTACCTCGTGATGAAGAGTAGATTCTTCTAGTGGTCCTTTACTTCTTCTTGGAGTTTGTCTTACTTGATTAACCTCTCTCCTTGACTTGTTCATGAGCATCTTGTCTTCTAATTGCACTCCTTTTTCCTTCCTAGACCTTGTGCTCCACTCATTGTTTCTTCTCAGCGTGCCAGAGTGACGGGGGCTTGAAAAGAGGAAGAGCATTGCTGGATCATTGTTTGAAGAGTCATCGGCCTTCCTCCCCCAAGCTTGACCTTGTTGTTACTCGCCACGTGAAACCAAATATGAGTGTTGAGTCGTCCCTCAGAGTGTGTTGTACTTCTATGTCCTTAGACACTGCTTGTCCTCTGTTCTTAAGCCTTCATTTGTCTAAGAGGGACTTTTGATTATAGGTCCATTGAGCAAGGATATCTCTTTTGCATTCTGCTTTTGATTGTACTGTCCAATCCAGGATGAGCGTACAACAGTTGCATGTTCTTCTTTCGTCAACCATTCTTGATTTGCTGAGTCTTGGTTGATGAATTGATGTTCATTGGAGATGTAGACTCGAGTTCTTCCTTGATGGTTTTTCATCTCCAATGGCTTCGGGACATCATCTTGTAGTTGTTCATGGTCTTCTTGGGCTTGGGCGATAGTCAACCCTTGATGATGATTGGTTGACACAAGGATGCATGCCATTCCATCCTTGTCCTTGCTGCCGACATGCAAGATGGTGTCTTCGGAGTTGCTCATAGCTTGTCGCCTTAATCCACTTCTTTGAGTGAGTTCAAGATGTTGATGCTTCTTGTGGTACTCTTGTCTTTCTCTTTGTTCCATTACTAAAGTGGCAAATTCGCAGATGATGCCGATCCACGAATAGGCGAGATCATAAGCTCTTTCAATTCTTCCTTGAACGATGGATGCATTGTGTCTTTTGTGTGAAGTTGTTGGAATTCATCATATGCCTTGCTTCATCTCGAAGTGTGTTCATCTCTTGACTTACCCAAATTGGATTTGAGAGTTTTACGCGGGGTTAGTCCAACAAAATAACCAATATCTACTAAAGCACATTTTAGTTCAATAACCAAACTAGACTCCATGTCTAATTTAATTAAGGAAGACATTTTAACCTAAGCACCACGCTTAATTTAAAAGCCTCTAAAAGTATAGCTAGTACTTCCAAACCAAAACATACTATAGCAAACAAAGGTAGCATGAAAGCATTATAGAGAGCTACTCAAACGAGAGATGAAAGAGCATGATCATGGTGAGGATTTTAGATACGGGCGACATGAATGCATGAAAGAAACTAAACATGCAATGTATGAGCAAACAACAAAAAGTGGAGTGGATGCATGAATATCTTAAAAGTAAACATGCGGTGGGATGCAAGAATTGAAAAGATAACTACTCAAAATTTTGAAGTCCATGAGCAAGACTTCTCACCTTTTCTTGATCATACTTACCATGACTCACATGATGAAATTTGTGCGCGGTGCTTTGCGTCTATGTTCGTCACTTGTGAGGTGATTTGAAATTCTTGTGACGATGACCTTTTCTCCAATCTACACATGGTTAGAAAATATATATGTATACGCAAACTGTGAGGTGGCGGGGTTCCAATGTTGATGAATGTTGAATGTTGAGGGACCCTGGGCTCCTCAATGTCTCTTCTTTTCTTGTGGAAACTTGCCGGAAGGTCAAAACGGCTTCTTTTGTCTGTCTATTCCACATATGAGAACAAGGGGTAATCCTACTAAAGCTAGTGGTACACTAAACTAGCAGACATCAAGATCATTATCAAAAACTTAACACCGATTGCTTCCCCGGCAACGGCGCCAAAAATGCTTGTTGGTATAAATTAAGTGCACATAAAATAAGAAGGATTCATAGCGCCTGAGAACTTACCATTGTAGCATTTTACCGGGAGTAAACCGGTATCGTTATTTATATTTTACCACAGGGAAGCAAGGGTTAAAGAATCTAATAAATCACCATCATGTATCTACTAACTTAGTAAACCAACTAGACTAAAGCGGGGGTAAATGATATATATATATGTAAGGTAATATAATAAAGCACACATGAGAATTCTATGATAAATGAGTAGCTAGCTAGAGTGAGAGGACAACGGGAGAGATCAAAGTTCCTATATATTTCTCTATTACTTTGGTTCTATGATAACGAGGGAATGGTTAGATATAGCGATCACACAATAGCACTTTGGAGCGGAGTCCTTTCCAACTCTCGAAGAAGGCGGGTAAAGAGTAGTTGGGAGAAGGTTGCCGAAAGCTCTACGAGACACCAACCCAAACGTGGTGGAATACAAAGGCTGACAGTAGTCACCTCGGGGCTACCACAACTATCCGTGGGGTTGGGCACAACCTCAGGTAACCTATAGTCTAGACACCATGCCTACACTATCGATTACTACTCTAATTACATATGATAACTAGAGCACTCAATACGAGCGAAGATCCCATGCTAGAATGTAACAACTATACTAAGCATACATATGAAAGGCATAAAGTAGATGGAGAAGATAAATATATTAAAGCATAAGTCTTACAAGAATAGATACA
Source organism: Themeda triandra (assembly GCA_018135685.1). Classification (NCBI taxonomy): domain Eukaryota; kingdom Viridiplantae; phylum Streptophyta; class Magnoliopsida; order Poales; family Poaceae; genus Themeda; species Themeda triandra. Next base: position 7,032 of record JAENPR010000181.1, on the reverse strand, counting down.
AAGACATACCAAATCTACGAAGACTTCTCCGAGCCGGAGCGTAGCTCCGCTCTCCTAACTCTCATCTAGATCTAATCTACTACATTGGAGTGTCTAGCTCTAATTCTCTAGAGAAGAGAAGTCATCCATTCAAGGGACGCCTCTACAACTCGATCCCGGCGGGAGATAATGAATTAGGGTTTAAGGGATGCCTCCTCCGGGGCCGGGGGCCCCGTTTATATAGCCCTCTAGGATGCACCACAGCCCTCGGATCAAACCGACCTAAACGGACGATTATTATTCATCCTCAAAGGCGGTGGAACGGGGATCCGCGAGGCCGTGCGATTGGTCCGGGTCATGAGTCGGCCGACCAAGGGTGGGAGTCGGCCGACTCTCCACCGAGCCCCGTTCGGGCTCCCGTTTGGTCCGAGCCTTCTCGAACCTTCCGGTTACAGAATTTTCACCGGTTCCCGATTATCTCTATGTAAACCCGACATGTGGGCCTTCCTTGGGTATTTTCGGTGACACCACTGCGAAATAGACATTCACCAAAACTCGTGGAATTCTGTCAGTATAACCCCTATATCTGGTTGGTGAACATATTTTAGTCCTTTCTCATGTTTAGTTGACGGTAAAAATTGGCACTTAACGACCGTCAACAGGCGTTTCCCCGGCAACGGCGCCAGAAATGCTTGTTGGCAGATCTTAGCGCAATCACTAGAATTAGGTAAACATACTAGTTCCCCGGCAACGGCGCCAGAAATGCTTGTTGGCAGATCTTAGTGCAATCACTAGAATTAGGGAAGGATACTAGTTCCCTGGTAATGGCGGCGAAATGCCTGGCGACACTTTTAGCACACACCGACTAGCATGAGGTAAATGCGACTGGCGTCCGGTAGCTAAGCCTACTGCAAACCCGAGCTACCACCAGAGAGAGGGTGTCACAATTCCTCTTTCGGCAACAGCCTAAGAATGCTAAGCTAAGCTAGATTCTAGTGACGACGTAAGACTAATCAAGGGTAACTCTGCAAGCGCACAGGTACCGCTGTAGCACTTTAACCGGGTGAGTATTCTGGTGTCGAATTTGTAGTTCGCTCACGGGAAGCGGATTAAGACTCTCTAGTAAATGGGTGATGGAAACCCGTGGTGGTTCTACTCAATCTAAGCTATTGATATTGATAATGAGGGTAAGTGTTGATAGGAGTGATAACTAAAGGTAACTAGTAGGTAGCTAGCTAGGTGGGAGGACAACGAGTGAGTAAGGACTCCTATGTATCTAACTATACTCCTGTGTTCTAATCTAACTAGTGTAACGACTTAACTAAACTAATGCCTAGACAATCTGTGTGATAGGGGAAGCTGGCTGACAAACAGGAGGGTTCATCCCCTGTTCCAGCGGACCTTTGACTTTAATGGGTGCCCTACAGCCTAACCCTGACGCAAATAGAGCCAACTGGGGACTGTGTTCTGTCACAACCGCCCCCGCTAATATACGTCGAAAAGTGAAAGGATATACCGATCAACGAGAGGGTGCATCCACTATTAAGCACTAGCCTAAGCACCTCGCCTAATCTAGTCTTAAGACTCCGGCTACCACGTAAGTAACCTCGGCCCCAGTTGGTAGTGAAACACACACAAAGGATCTAGACACTAAACTAGTTCAGACTCTACACTAATCAGACTAAGATACAACACTACTACACTAGTATAGCAGTGCACTAAGTAAATACTGAAAGTAAGGTACTCAAAGTAAATTAAGTAAAGCAAGACTATATTAATATAAGGAAAGTACTTCGAAAGTAAAGGAACAAGAGCTATACCAGATTCTCCAGAAGACGACTCCGGAGACCCGAGCTTCACTCGACTCGACTCTAACTCCCACTCCAGACTAGACTACACTACTCTTGATCTCCCAAGAGAGCTTGAGCTTCAGAACACTAATGTGAACTACTTGGGGACACTTTACAATGAGAGACTAGGGGGTATTTATAGTGGAGGTGGAGTAGGGGTTACTCCAGCGCCACGTCAGCGATCCGTGTGCTCTCCGCCATGCGCCGTTGGATCAAACCGACCTTCCCACCGACATGAATGGACGATGCTTGGTGTAGGACACGTGGGAGTCATGCGGGGAAGGCGGTGGAAGCAACGACCTCAAGTGGGTCCCACTGCGGGTCGGCCGACCAATGGTTGGGCTGACGGGTGGGTCCCAACGGCCTTCTAGAAGGTCCGGTGGCGGTGGGAGCAATGCCAAGGTGTCCTGCCACCAAAGGCGGGTCGGCCGACCTAGCCTTTGGACCCACGGTCCATGTGGCGGCTTCCTGGTGCTGTCCAGGCTTGTCACGTGTAGTCTTGTCCGAAGTTTAGTTCACTTGATATCTTGCTTGCTTCTATGTGGATCCTTGGCTCAATATACCAATCGGGTGGAATGTTGATGTGTGGCACATTCGGATCCGGATCGGGTTCTCCCCGTAGCTTCGGGGATCTGCTTGGTGGTCGGATCTGGTGAGACGAGAATCAGGTCGATAGACACCGGGTTTTGGTCTCATAGGGCCTGTTTCCAGCTTTCCTACATTTCACAAGCTAAGAATACAAGTGGAACTTTATTAGTGATAAATATGCTCATGTGATGCTTATCTTCCTTCTATCGAGGACTGTTGATGGGTTTCTGAGTGTACCAAAACTGGTTTTTATTCCCATCAACACGCGCCCATTGTGGGCCCGCTGGGCCTCTGCTTTTGCCACCAGTGTATGGGCCTTTCAGCTGGCTTCGAATCGGCTAGTCATTCGCCCAAATCGGAGTCCGGATGCATCCGTGGCGCCCAATTTACTGAGACATGGTCCTGCAGCCCAAGATAGAATTGGTCTAGACTTTGGCCCTTCACCTCATGGGTTCATCTTGGATACTTGCACCCATGTTTGGATCTCCACACTACGGTAAGAGGATTTGGCCTAGTTTGGTCTAGATTTGTCATTTGCTCTCCATCTTTGGCTTTACGCTTTAGAAAGGCGTGCCGCCCTTTGGCGTGTGGGCCCGTGCCAACTCCTGGGCCGTTGTGTGGTGGTGCTTTTGGCCCATCTCGACCCCAGGTGGCTGCCCCTTGTTCTGTTGGCCTTTTACGCTTTCCGAAAAGCGTACTTTTATTTATAAAATCTTGCACTTGGTGTGATTTCTACAAAATAATATTTTCTCCAAATACAAGTGGAACTAGGTCAATAATAAAGATATATGTGCAACAAAATATTTATTTCTCCCAAAATGATTTATAATTGGTGATTAAAAATCAGAGTTAAAGACTAACAAGATCCTCCAAGCTTACCCTTGCTCGTCCCGAGCAAGGCTTTCTTGTTGGGTTGTTGATCGGGGAGTTGCTTTGCAATGCCGATTATATCTCAAGTGTACAAGATAAAAGAGAGCTTTCTGCTGCAATTTGAATAAATCGGCAATTGTATCTACTCTGTGATTCATGAATAAAGTGGGGCTTCTAATTTTTCGGGTCTTGGGCGATTGCCGATAGAAACGACTTCAAAGACCGGTGCTTTTCATTCGTCCCAAGATCAACTTTCGAGTCCGAGGTTTTGCAAAATTTTTGAAAGTATAAACCAAGTTCCTCAAATGACTCGCTCGATCGCTCAAAGTGTATGGTAACCTTACCAAAGGCTTTGATGATTGCCTTTATGTCCTACCTCTAGTATTTTTGAGTGGAGTTAAGGTAGGCATACAAGGAATGGCTTACTTACCGCTTGTGGATAGCCGAGTCAAAGTCCAAACCATGTTAAGGTAAAGGCCATACACTAGGTTGAGATGTGCAAGTGTGTGGGATGGATGAAGAATGATTCCTAATTTTTGTGGTATTTTTGGGTCTCCATGCATCATGACAATCTCTCTTTATTGGTGGATGATGAGAAGAAGGAATATGGGCTATATGAGTAACTAAAACTATTTTTCTTTCTTTTCTTTTCTCTTTTTTTTTGAACGGGATCTAAGATTTTTCCGTTATCTAAGAAAAAAAGGAATGCCCCCGCATAGCTGCTCTTTTTTTTCTTTTTTTTCCTTTGAGCGGGGATCTAAGATTTCCCGTTTGCCTATAAGATTGGAATATCTAAAACTTATTTCTCCTTTTTTTTTTTCTTTTCTTTCTCTCTCTTTTTTCAACTAAAAACATAGCCCATAACTTATTGCTTGGAAAAGGATGAGAGAGAGATGTCATGATGGAATGCATGGAGAATTTTTATCAATTTAAAAGAGGGGTGCGCGATCCTCAGGGTAAGGGTCGGCACTTTTATTTGGTGGAATGGTGCGCAATTCTCGGTGTAAGAATTGGCATTCTGGGCGAGAGGGGTGCATGTTGTGCGCAACTCTCGGTGAGAGTTGGCAATTATTTGGTGGGTGCAAGTGAATTTCAACCATATGTGTAAGACCCAAATCTAGGTTAGGTTCAAACCGTAACAAGGCCCAACAATTGGTAAGAAGCATACGACAAAGGGTTTTATAAACTTATAGAGAAGCATGTCGTATTTGGCCTTGGTAGGTATTTCACGATCATTGAGGAACTATTGTTTTTGAAATTTTTGAAACAAAACTCCGAACGTCACATTTTCTCGAGGGACAAAGTCATTGCTTTGTGGTCTATATCACTATATCATCTCGTGCAATAACCTAGACTAGAGCAATTGTATGCAACCCACTAAATCAAGTTTCTAGAGCATGATAATGTAAAGCCGATAAACCCAAATATTAGAGAAAACTCCATTTTAAAACAAGTACAAAAGAGACATAAAACAGAGCAACTATTCATCATATCAACATGGGTAGAGCTAAACATTTCATGGCACATATATAGAGTGGATTTTTTTTTGATTTTCAATGCAAGATAAGAAACTTGAATTTAAACATGCTAAAAAGAAAATAAGATTGCAGGAATTTAAATATGCAATGCAGGTACCTCATGTGGGGGTCCTCCCCCAAGCTAGCTCTTTACTTACCATCGATGCGGAATGCCGCTAGGCGGTGCATGCTATGGCACGATTCTCGATTCATGGCCTCCTTTTGGCATGCTAGGAAGATCCCCTCCCCCAAGCTTGTCTTGTGGTGACATCGAGATAACAGGACAACATACTTGAGGTTTGAAAGGTTTATTATATTATTATTATTTTTTTGGTTCACCAAACAAATGCTCATTTATGTTGTCATCTCCAAAAGCTTGCCCCATGAAATTGACAAATCCCTGCGGGGGTTAGTCCATATGATCCACCAAAAATCTATGCTTGACGGCTTTGGTTCAAAAATCAAACTAGACACCATGTCTAGTGTGATCTAGGTAGGCATGTTTAATCTAAGCATAAAGCTTTAAATTAAAGAGCCTATGAAAACATGATTTTACATCGAACTTCAAACTAAGCACCATGCTTAATTTAATGGGTTCATAACCAACACTTCCAAACCAAAACATACAACATAGGAATTGGAGGCATGAAAAGATATAGATAAGATTCATCCAATAGAGATGAGGTGATGCACAGGTGAACAAAATAGCCAAAGGTTTTTTTTGAAAGAATGTTCAGCCAACTTTTATTCAAACTCAAACAAGGCTAAAAAGATCATGCCTTGTTTTGTCTCCAACATGAGTTACTTATATTGCTTATGATAACAACTCCAAGTTCATTAATCAAATTTCAACACCGAGTCAAAATTTGATTAAAGAAGGCTATTTTAATCTAAGCACCATGCTTAAATCAAAATGGCCTATGGATGCATTTAATTAGAATGCACCAAAGCGAAGTATAACCATAAACAAAGGAAGCAAGACTTTTATTTGTATGGAGACAAAAGTGAGTAAATGAGTTGGTGAACATTACCTACACATACACGAGAGTTGTTTTTCGGCAACATTATGGATGTAGTGACAAAGTTGTTGCTTTGCGGTTGGCATGATGGTTTTGCCCAGGCGAATCTCAAGACCAAGCCACACAGCTCAACATGTATGGGCCATGGGTCTTGAAAATTGTAGCAAAGGCTTGGAGGTGAGCCCTTCTAGCTTGTCGAAGCAATGTTGGATGGAGTTAGGAAGCCCAAAGGTGTTTCTCTTTGGTTATGTGGGGCCATCCTTCTCCTTCTCTCCTCCCATTTTCTTTTCATTTTTTATATTCTTTTTTCTCTTTTTTCAAACATGATTTTTTTCAACACTTGTTTTCTTTCATCATTTTTTTGCATAATTTTTTCTTCCTCTTTTTTTTCCAACACTCTTTTTTTCTTCTGTCTCTTTTTTTCATTTTTTCTCTTCTTTTTTTCAACACTCTCTTTTTTTCATTTTTTTCATGTTTTTTTTTTTTCAAACAAGGTAGAGCCAACATCTCTCTTTATTTTTTTCTTTTTAATCAAGATGGCCTTATGGTGAGACTTTCGTCATCCTCCGCCACACTTAGACTTTTGTGTGAAAGTCAAGTGTGGAGAGACTGATCACCAAAGGCATCAAAGCTTTTATCGATGTGACTCTTGTGTATCCGGGTACCATACGTCCCTGTTCTTCTTAGTCTCCGTGAAATGGTTAGTGACCAAGAATACCCGAAGGTGCATACTAACTTGAAAACATTGCCTTGCCTTATTGGTAAGAGAAGAGATTTTTTTTTATGATAATCCGGGGTATCTCCCTGCGGTGCTTTACTTTATGGTCATAAGCTTGACCGCCAAAGCTGGGATAAAGTGTATAGCCGAAGCTATGGTTGGCTTCAATCATGGCTAAAGAACTTGTCCCAAAAGAAGATTTTTTTGACTTAGTTTTATTAACAAAAGATCACATGCGCGAGTTTCAAAACGATTTAAACATGACGTTCAATCAAAGTAGGCAATTTAATCTAAACTCCATGCTTAAATAAAAAAAACCATGAAGATATGATCAAGCAAGAATCATTCTTCAAACCAAAACATGCTTCATGCAAAACTTTTGCAAACAAAACATCAATTATTAAAAACATTTATTTTCTTTTAGCAAAGAAAAGAATAAAAAAATATATTTATAAAATTTTTTTATAAACTTTTTAGAAAACATTTTATTA